>OZ024822.1:34128877-35328877 GCA_964016985.1 Anodontia alba | reverse complement strand
ATTTTCAAGATGGCCACCATAGCCGCAATTTGAGATTTCCTATCGCAACCATTTGAGCTATTTTTGATCTACAAGTCACCCTGATGCTTCCTACCAAGTTTCGAGTCAACTGGCCTTTCAGTTCAGAAGAAGTAAAGAAAAATAGATTTTCAAGATGGCCGCCAGCTTGGATTTCCAATCGGAATGATTTTAGCTATTTTTATATCAACAAGTCACCCCGATGCTTCCTACCAATTTTCAAATCAACTGGCCCTTTGGTTCAGGAAAATAAGCGAAAAAAAAAAAAAGAGTTTCAAGATGGCTGCCATGACAGCCATCTTGGATTTCCGATCCAAACAATTTAAACTATTTTAGATCTACAAGTCACCTGAATGCTTCCTACCAAGTTTCGTGTCAAATGGCCTTTCAGTTCAGGAGAAGAAGCGAAAAATAGATTTTAAAGATAGCTGTCATAGTGGCCGTCTTGGATTTCTGATAGGGATGATTTTATCTATTTTTGATCTACAGGTCACCCTGATGCTTCCTACCTACAATAAGCCTTTCTGTTCAGGAGAAGAAGTGAAAAATAGATTTTCAAAATGGCCACCATGGCAGCCATCTTGGATTTCCAATCAGAACGATTTTAGCCGTTTTTAATCTATAAGTCACCCCGATGTTTCCTACCAAGTTTCAAGTCAATTGGCTTTTGGGTTTAGGAGAAGAAGCGAAAAAAAGATTTTCAAGATGGCCACCAGGTGGTCATCTTGGACTTCCGATCAGCATGGTTTTAGCTATTTTTGATCTACAAGTCACCCTGATGCTTCCTACCAAATTTGGAGTCAGTTGGCCTTTCGGCTCAGAAGAAGAAGCGAAAAATAGATTTTCAAGATGGCTGCCATGGCGGCCATCTTGGATTTCCGATTGGAATGATTTTAGCGAATTTTGATCTATAAATCACCCCAATGCTTCCTACCAAGTTTCGAGTCGGCATTTGGGGTTAGGAGAAGAAGCGAAAAATAGATTTTCAAGATGGCCACCATGGCGGCCATCTTGGATTTACGATCAGCACGATTTTAGCTATTTTTGATCTACAAGTCATCCCAATGCTTCCTACCATGTTTGAAGTCAATTGGCTTTTGGGTTTTGGAGAAGAAGCGAAAAATAGATTTTCAAGATGGCTGCCATGGCAGCCATCTTGGATTTCCGATCAGCATGATTTTAGCTATTTTTGATCTACAAGTCACCCTGATGCTTCCTAGCAAGTTTGGAGTCAATTGGCCCTTCGAATCAGGAGAAGAAGCGAAAAATAGATTTTCAAGATGGCGGCCATCTTGGATTTCCGATCGGCACGATTTTAGCTATTTTTGATCTACAAGTCACCCCAATGCTTCCTAGCAAGTTTGGAGTCAACTGGCCTTTCGGTTCAGGAGAAGAAGCGAAAAATAGATTTTCAAGATGGCTGCCATGGCGGCCATCTTGGATTTCCGATCGGCATGATTTTAGCTATTTTTGATCTACAAGTCACCCCGATGCTTCTTAGCAAGTTTGGAGTCAATTGGCCTTTCGGTTCAGGAGAAGCGAAAAATAGATTTTCAAGATGGCGGCCATGGTCGCCATCTTGGATTTCCGATCGGCACGATTTTAGCTACTTTTTTATCTACAAGTCAGCCCAATGCTTCCTAGCAAGTTTGGAGTCAATTGGCCTTTCGGTTCAGGAGAAGAAGCAAAAAATAGATTTTCAAGATGGCCGCCATGGCGGCCATCTTGGATTTTCATTTGGCACGATTTTAGCTATTTTTTATCTACAAGTCACCCCAATGCTTCCTAGCAAGTTTGGATTCAACTGGCCTTTCGGTTCAGGAGAAGAAGCGAAAAATAAATTTTCAAGATTTCTTGGATTTCCGATCGGAACGATTTTAGCTATTTTTGATCTACAAGTCACCCCGATGCTTCCTACCAAGTATCAAGTCAATTGGCCCAGGGGTGTAGGAGGAGTAGGCTTTTAAAGCAATTGTTGACGCCGCACGACGGAATTGACTGACCACAATAGCTCACCATGGTGGCCATCTTGGATTTCCGATCAGCAAGATTTTAGCTATTTTTGATCTACGTCACTTGATGCTTCCTACCAAGTATCGTGTCAATTGGCCCAGGGGTGTAGGAGGAGTAGGCTTTTAAAGCAATTGTTGACACCGCACGACGGACGACGCATGACGCACGACGGACATTGACAGACCACAATAGCTCACCATGAGCACTTCGTGCTCAGGTGAGCTAATAAAGCAGATTTCTTTCGTAAAAAGTTTATTTTCATAAAGATTCTCATTGACTGATCATATAAATAGTATAACCACAAATATTAACACACATTTTATCTATCAAGTAGCTAAAACTAGGCATTAAAATGGTCACCATAAAGCCAATGTTATGGCTGCTAGCATGCCTGTTGGTACTGAAAAATATCATTGAAGCAGCTGTATTTATTTTAGGGAATGCTGTCAATTGCTTCTTAAAACTTATTTTAAAACGCCATAAAATTTAAGAGTTAGTATTAACCAGGAATTATTTTTCCCAGTAAAATTTGGTTTTATTCAACTGGTATCAATGGAACCAGAAATGATTGTGCCATCATGGACTCTCTAAACCTCAAAAACTTTCTCTATCCACTCATCTGCCACAAACACTCCTTCACCAGCAGTGCCTTTGTCGTAACCTGAGCAGTAGAGCTTGTACCTGGTGTCCTTGCCCTTGATTGTGCGGCAGTTGCCACCACGTATCTGGTCTCTTGAATGCAGCAGACATCCACTTTCCTGCAGGATAGTGTTTCCACTACCTCGCAAACTCTTCCTCTCAGAGTGTTCACATTGAGTGTTCCCACCCTGAATTTCCTCAGGTGCTTGCTTGATTCGCCACAATGGCCCGACCCTGCCTCCCACACCTGATTGGAGGCCAAGCCGGAGACGTTACCAACAGAACTTTGATGTCTGTTGGCACCGCCTAATTCTGTACCTATTTTTTCTGCTTGCCATGTAAGATTTTGGTACAACTGTTTTTTATGGGATCGCCTGTCCTAGCTGACATCCCAACAGTTCTTTTACGGCATCTGAGCATGCACGCTGTTCCCGCACTCGGGCAGTGTGCTTTGCCATTGTCCTTATAAAGAAAGGATCGTCCGCCAAACCACAACAGCTAGAACGCCAAGCCATTGGTCTATAGATGATTGCTGCCTAGCTCTGCCACCCAGGTTGTGGCAGCCTCGTTACCCTGAAGGTGGGGAGGCAACTGTGATAGAGGGCACCCTCACATTCCCACACTCATGTTGAGTGTCACAGCTGGATGCAGTTTTACGTCATACCCAGGACCAACTTTTACTCATTTCCATTTGTCTATCAAAATAGCGTATCAATTTTATTTTCAAAAAGTAATGGAATCGTCTTCGACAGGCGCCTTGGATCAGCCGGCAGTACACTTACTCCCCAGTCCCCCTTATTATTGTGATGTAAATCATAGGTTATTGTTTATTTTAATAAGCTAACCATATTGCTTTGATCAATGTGCAAAAGTATGCATCTGCAATAAGCCGGTTTTGATCTTTCTTCATTAAACCTTCGCCCCTGCAGGCAATTAGCACAGCAAGCAAAGATGACGTGTGAATTTGGCATACTGTAGCATGAGGAAACAAACTTATCTATTGTTTATTTTTTCATTTCATTGAAAAATGATCATTTTTAATGTATGCCAATTCTTATAATTTAAAAAAAATTATTGGGGCACTCGCGGCCCTTGTTTTCAGGACGACACCCATGCATATTTTGTAGTTTGTATTTCCATAGATTTTAGGATAATTATAGCTATTTTTTCTGCTACACAAACTTCTTGAGATAACTATGGCCGACAGACCTATACATGTAAGCAAACTTTGTAGACCCAGATCAGTGTAAACTGTCTTTATTCACGCTTGCAAGCATTCACTTTATAAGTTACTGTAAGAGGGTTCATCATGTTGTGATTATTACATCATACAGCACACCAAATTTTAGGCATTCTTAATGCTTAGCACTCTGGGTAGTTTTCAGCAGATGACATTTTGAAATAATTTTTTTTATTTTTCCCTGAAAACAGGTTTGACATTTCATGCAAATTTGCATGAAATTTAATAACCTGTCTCCTGGGAAAAAAAAAAAACAGAAAAAATATCATCAGTTGTTGTCCGATGAATTAGCCCAGAGAGTGGTAAAGCAATAGTTTTCAACTTGTTTTAAACAAAAAGAATGAAACATTTTTACACTAAGCGTTTAATGAAGCAGAAGTAGGATGCTGTCACCTAATTGAGAATGCACAGCAACAGGTGTTCTGAAGAACTGACCGAGGGGATCCGAATGAGCAAAAGTGCCTGGATGAATAAACAACAGAATAACCACAAATTAATGTGCCGAATACTGGTGTATGGCGAAGATCAATTCAGATGAGTATTATTATTTACGGGCCATTATTTACAACATGTATACCGCCCCATCTTTATCTGTTCAGGCTTCAAGTTCATAACTACACATGACTTAAAAGATTATACAAACATTAGAATACATCAAAGGTATAAACAATATAAAGCTCGTATGTTTCACCTTTAACTATTCTTGTGCTACCCATGTTTGTTATTTTCAGGGTAAAACCTAGATTATGGGTAAAACACCACGTAAACGGAAACCTTTCGGTGTGCACGGAAAATACCGAATAAGCACTGGTCAAAAATTTAGGATTTCAGTGTATCAGTCGCACTAATAGTATCTATAGTCCCACCAGGATTATTATATCCAACTAAAATATATATTTGTGGGACAAGCCAAAATAATTTTAGTCAGACCAAAGAAAGCGTGGTAGCTCAGTGGTGAGCGCACTGGCCTCTTGAGGTAAAGGTACCGGGATCGATCCCAGGCTTAGGCAAGGGAATTTTCAGTGTCCAAACACGCTTTCTTTCGTGTCATTTGCAGGTATGACATGAAAACAGTGCGCCGTCCTTCGGATCGGGACGTTAACTGGAGGCCCCCTGTGCAGGGAAAGTCACACCCTGTGCAGGTTAAAGAACCCTACGGTAATTCGAAATGGTTACTTGTAGGTCTTCATCCTGCAACCCGGAGTGTACAATGTACACCTGCCTAGAATGTCCGATAGGCGTATGGCAGTATGTAGAGAAAGAAAAGAAATACAGCTGCTGCTAGGGATACCTCCCAGGAAACCTACCTGCTACCGGGGATGATGGTGGTGTCAGCCCTCATACCACCACTGCCACCAAATGCTGTGGTTGCTGGATCTTTCACAAAGTAAAACAAAAATCAGGTACTAGTCGAGAAGGCTTTTGGAACAACCTCATTAACTACTTAAAATCAAATTATTTGGTTTTGACTTTGGCAGAAAGATACTCAGGTTGATACATTCTTTATTTGTTATAGAAAACATGCAGTGAGTTGTTGCATACAGTTAATGGTGAAACTTCGGAGTGGACTCCAGTTTTGTCTGATGTCCCACAAGAGGCCATTCTTGGCCCATTGTTGTTCTCTTTGTACATTTATGATATTTCCACAGACATTGACTAAAAAATAAGACTTTTCACAGGGTAGCTAGATTCGACGGGACCGTGCGGAAAAAGGACGGGATCAAAAACGGAACCAAAGTTTGATCACCCAGGAAAAGCCGTTATCCTTCATGGAATTAAATATTTTTTTGGCACGCATATTAGTTATGAAGTCTTCTTCGAAATGCATATCGATATTTTCAAATATTTCCTGTTATTAAGGAAATATTACCAATTGATTAGGCCCATGTCGGCCGGAGAAAAGACGGGACCAAATTTTAGCGCATTTGACCATGTCCTAAATTTCTGCAAGTATCGCCAAAATAGTAAATGATAAGTAGATTTTATGGTATATGTTAACCAAAATCATTCTAGGTAATTCTCAAACCGAAAAATTTGATAGTTTGTGTATCAGTTTTTTTCGAAATAATGTCCCCGAGACAAAGCCGGGACCAAAATATTTTGCCGCACAGTTAAAATAATGGTATATATTCACATAATGTTTGGCCATTTGTTCGATAATTCAATCAAAATGGTTAACTGGTTACTTGACCACAATTTAAGGGAACTGAGAAAACTATCCAGCTATCTTCGATCAGATTAAAAATCATCCATACAGCAATAAAGATTGTCAACAAAATTATAAAAGTATAAATTTCATCAGTATAACTTCCGTTTCATTTAGATATATATTTTTTTAGGTTCTCCCCAGAGGTCACAACGTTGAAACAACGCCAATTTAATGTTGAATCGACGTTGTTTCGACGTTGTTTGTCTGCTAGGTAAATACTCTTCAAAGGAATATTTTGCCACCAACCTCCATACAGTAGCGGGAAAAATATCCAAAATTTCGATCCACGCTTGGGATATTTTTCAATCTGATTGAAGATAACTGGATACTTTTAGTTTCCTCAGTCCCCTTAAATTGTGGTCAAGTAACCAGTTAACCATTTTGATTGAATTATCGAACAAATGGCCAAACGTTATGTGAATATATATTATTTATTTTAATCGTGTGCGGAAAAACATTTTGGTCCCGGTTTGGTACCGTGCAAATTATTTCAAAAACTGATGTACAAATTATCAAAATTTTCGGTTTGAAAATTCACTAGAATGATTTTGGTTAGCATATACAATAAAATCTACTTATCATTTATTATTTTGGCGATACCTGCAGCAATTTAGGACATGGTCATTTGCGCGAAAATTTGGTCCCGTCTTTTCTCCGGCCGACATGGGCCTATTCAATTGGCAATATTTCCTTAATAACGGGAAATATTTAAAAATCTAGATATGTATTTTAAAGAAGTCTCTATAACTAATATGTCTGCCAATACATACTTAATTCCATGAAAGATAAAGGCTTTTCCTGGGCAATCAAACTTTGGTCTCGGTTTTTGGTCCCGTCTTTTTCTGCGGGCCACTCGAATGCAACTACTCCTTTTCACAGATTGTGTTTGCTATCGTGAAATTAGAGATGCAGAGGCTCACTGAAACTTCAGAAGGATATACGATAGATAGATTAGGATGTTGGGCAAGAAAATTGGGTATGAGATTTCAGCCTGTTAAATGCAATGTAATGCAGATAACTCGGAAGAGAACAAAAAAAAAAGTTTTGTAAAGAGATCCAAGGAAGTAGCATTCGATCTATTATCTCTCAAGGACTTAATATAGATTTTCTTGCCATACTGACTTCAAAAAATGTCACTTACAAATTGCAGAAGCTTTGCAGAATTTTGCAAACGTCGGTGCAAACTAGCATGTGCTGAGTCTATTGTTTTAAATGTGTGGAAATTAAGTGTTTTCAAAAGTATCGATTAATGTATTTTATTTTACTCTAATTATCCAAACCTTTACCCTCGTAAGCATAAAGTTTCTTTTCGAAATCTGAAGCAAGGTATCAAAAAATATAAGTGAAGACGGCCTTCCCGAGGCACCAAAAGAAGGAGAGATTGGGAATAAATAATGGCAAAACAAACGCCACATACCGACGCACAAACAAACAAAAATCAACAGAGGAACCGCCGTCAGTAGAAAAACTACTCGGGGATTAATACCAGTTTTATTCGCGCGAAACCTCATCCTTAATTCTGGTGCAGCTCCAAATTACAAACATATATGTTCGGTCCGCATAGGCAGGTCCGAAATATCACAGTGAAACACATATAATCACAAACACTGCGATGAAACATAGCAAAGGGCCCAACGGCTATCTATACCAGGACACAAGAAAAACACAAGCATGACCACGAAGGGCCCGATCATAGACATTAATAGTCAAGTGCCAACCATCTAAGACTGAGGAGGGAGCCGTCATTTAGTTTGAGGAGCGACTCACCATTTGTATAATTAAAGCATGGAGCAATATTATCAACCATAATTGGGTTAACAGCCAGGCATGCAGTTTGACGCAAAATACCAATCTTTTTGTAGCGAGTGCAATATTTTTTTAATTGCTCCAAACATCATTCTTGCCAACAATCGTTCTGATCCGAGGCTTCCTCTTCCTTCTTTGTCGGTTTCCTCTTCCTCTTGGGGTCTGGGAAGGGCTGCGGTTTGTGATTGTGGCACTCCCTGGACTTTTCTCTTACCTTTTTTTTTTTTTTTCCATAGGATGTCATTTTAGTTATAGATGACGGCTGCAAAGAATCATTCAGTTTGCTCTGTGTCAGTGCTTTAAAAAAGAAAGAACAGTATTTAAAAAAAAAGGTAAGAGAAAAGTCCAGGGAGCGCCACAGTCACAAACAGCAGGCCTTCCCAGACACCAAGAGGAAGAGGAAACAGACAAAACCAAACAAGCGCAAATAGAACAAACGTACGAAAAGCACTAAGATTAGCTCTCTCTTCCCCAAGCGAGGTAATCGCAATGCTAAAAGGACTGAAAAACACAAGAACGAAATAACACAAGGTAAGACATAAAACAAACCGTCTCGCAGGACAAACCACAAAGCAACAGTTAGTAAAAAATGTAAGAGAAAAGTCCAGGGAGTGCCACAATCACAAACCGCAGCCCTTCCCAGACCCCAAGAGGAAGAGGAAACCGACAAATCCAAACAAGCACAAATCGAACAAACGTACGAAAAGCATTAAGCTTAGAGAAAGTATGGCAAACATGTCTTTTTGGTCTTTAAAAATTCTGATGTGGTTTTAAATGAACTTCAAGATAGATATTTTAGAGTGTCTAGTTTGTCTACATATGATTTTCCATGCTTTATGCAAATTTCCGCATAAGCTGATAACGCCTCTATCTGTTTTCCCCCAGAGAGTAGTGGCGAGAATATCCTAGGGATTAGACATCCAAACTAAACCCATCCCTGGGAAATCGACAGAAAAATTTGACACACAGGCGTGGTATTAGGCACTTAAAAGGGAAATTCTAGATGAAACTATGCTAAAATTTTAATGTCCACCTAAGGGATTTTCAGCACAAATTTGTGACTCATGGGTAGGGAATTAGCCGACCGATTTTTTTTTTAAATGTCTACTGCCACATTATAATCCCTCCAGCCCACCCCTCTGGTGGAAAGCATCGATAGGTGCATTAAAGATAAACTTCTTGATTTAATTGATTTAATTGATAGAGCCTTCTTAAGAGAAAATTCTCTACCTTGCTTGTAATGAGAAACATGCTTATTTTCGCTTCTGAGGATCATAAGCATTATACTTTGTGGTCTGTCAGAAACTTTGCGAGGCTCTTTTGTTTCTTCTTGATGTCTTTATTCGTTTTGGTATTAAGTTATACCAACAAATTATTGATATACTCACGGGTACTGGAGATCTGTTGCTGTTTTGTTACGAAAGAAACTTTATTTTGTCCCTTTCACCATAGTGCAGATTTTATTTCATTTTATTTGGAATCTTTGGGCCCATTGTGGTACCTTGGAAATGGAGTTTTCACACCTCACTATTATACCTTTTTTCAGTCTCACTATTCATCTTCCTTTATTCTCAAGACACGCAATCTTCCTGCACGTTATCCTCGCTATGTAGTGTTGCAATACAGATAGATAGATAGATAGATAGATAGATAGATAGATAGATAGATAGATAGATAGATAGATAGATAGATAGATAGATAGATAGATAGATAGATAGATAGACGACACTTGCTCGTGATGCTTACGCCGATGATGATTCTATTCTATTCTGCTTTCGCGGCTCAGTCCGTAGTCTTTACGAAAAAACCCGAACAAAAACCGAACAGCTTCAAAAAATCAACCTGGGGCAGAGACTGGAAAGGTGTCAATTTATTATCACGAAAAACATAAAATAATAGTAACAATATTTTTTGCATTAATTGCCAAAATTATTGTCCAATCCTAATATAAACCAATCACAAGGCTCGTTACTTTGGCGTTCGGAAAATTTGGAAGCCATGTTTCCTAAATGTGAAAGTAGGTCAGAAAGAAAAGTAAGATGAAAGTGATCCAAATTTTACCAAATAAAGCAGTCTGTTAGTCATTAAAACAGGTACAGCGGTCTAAATAGATGAAGGTACATATTGTCCAGAGATTTACAGCCATTTCTTTTGTATGCAGTTAATTGTTAGCAGGAGAAGTTGTAAAAATCTGTCAATTTCTTCACTCTTTTTTTTCTTGTAAACCGTGTAAAACAGCTGATTGACGAATTCTGTGAGAGGTACGCCCTGGCTGATATGTTGAATTTTTTTCATGATGGAAGTGTTATAATGATTTTAATAAAGAGTTTGAACAAAACAAAAAAAAAATACTGTAATTCTGTACTCTCTATGTACTGCAGTAACTGATTGGGACTCCTTTATCTCTACTATTTCTGCAGGTTGTTGTATTTGACCATTCACCGTAACTTGCATATCCAGTTAAATATCATACTTTTAATAGCGAGCACAGCTCGTGACGCGCAAAACGCATCGTGAACAAAGTGAGCTCTAGGGTAGAGAATATGATCAAGGAGAAGTAACATACGATGTATACTTTCCGCAGAAATCGCTTCTTCCGGGAAGTTGTCACCAAAAGTTGACAGGACTAGAGCAGACTTGATACTTATAAGCATCACAAAGTGACAAAAAAGCTATTGTCAATAATTTTCATGAACATATATTGCTGATTATTTTTATTATTTATTATTGATTTACAAATATTTTTTATATACTGATAGTCATTCTTTAATGATGCTGTGAAGGACTTTTGAAGAGACTACAGATAGGTCTGTGCTGTGCTCGCATTTAGGCTAAGCCTATTTTCATATTATAGACCGTTTTAATGTTATTGTTTTTATCCGGGCTACTGACCACGTGATTACATTATTGTGTCACGTGACCAATTATTGTGGATGGAAAAAACACCTCCAGTTCCATTGATACTTATTGAATCAAGCCAAACTTTACTTGGATAATACATTCTTTTTGGTCAATTTTCACTCGTAAATTTACCAAGCGTTTAACAATACAGCTTTAAGAAGCAATATGACTGCTTTTCCTAAGACAAATACAAATGTTTCAACAATATTCTTCGGATATCAGCAGGCACGCACGCAACCGTAATTTTGCTTTATGGTGACGATTTTAACGCATAGTTTTAGCTTGTATATAGTCAAAATATGTGTTAATATTTTTGGTTATGACATTCAAATTATCGCTCAATGAGAATCTCTTCTGAAAAGAAACTTTTGACGAATGAAAATGCTTTATTTTTCTGAAAAGACATTGGCAATTTTACGGTCCGATAAACGTAACCAACAACTTTCTGCCATCCAATAGGTACGAGCTAGAACATACTCTTCGTTAAAGACGAGAGGTTCTGGATGATTTTTATTTTGTGGTGTAGTGTTTAAAAAGGTCTATAGAAATGTGTAGTGCAATATCATACTTTTAATATAGAAATGTGTAGTGCAGTTGGTCAGGTAAGGCTGAAAAAGCTCAATTTTATACTCTGCAAATTTTGCATAAGTAAAACGCTTAAAATCAAGTTGAAATGTTAATTTGACCCTTATGTAAACCATTCGCAAGGCACTCATCTTTATGAAAATAAACAATAGGAGTCCTGAAAATAATGATATTTAAAGACATTACAAAACAACATAGGAGAGAAGTTTGAAACTGTTGGAATTTGCCTGTTTACACCATTTTCCAAAAATTTATTGTCTGTTACTGTATTGTTATAGGGCCATCAAAACAGTATTTAATTGCCATGAATATACCCGGTAACTTTAAATCACATTATTACCCTTCCTCCACATTACTACCCTACACGGTACATTGTAAAAGAGGCAGTGATTTTAGTGCCTCTCTAGTTGCAAATAATGGCGGTCCAGCTGGTAGTTCTGTGATCAGGCATGCCATATGCTACATTGAATCAAAAGAAGATCTCTAAAGGTTACAGATTGCACAGAATCTTTCAATATCACTCCATCATCCCAGTATGACTTAAATTATGTTGACAGAGACATGAAACACAAAACCATCATCATTGTCTCTTGCTGCATAGGGGCCCTCCAGTTAAAATTTTAATGGATGGTGCATTATAATTTGAGTGTAAAGCATCATCTTGGCCTGTGATGCTAATGGAGCATGGTTTGACATTTCTCCAGTACCTGAAACCAAACCCTGTTTTTCACAATCCCCAATTTCTGGTGATATTGCATATTACTGTAATGTGCATAATTATTGTAGCCCCTCTTTGAAAAAGTAGGGGTATACTGGTTTTGCCTTGTCCTTCCATCATTCCTTCCTTCCATCATTCCTTCCATCTGTCATTCCGCCCATCCTCATCAGATAAATATTCATCACACTTTTCTCAAGAACTTGAAAGGTTACAAGCTTGTAGAGGTGAAACGATTCACTAAATTTACGGTGCATTGCGGTTCAGTGGTCATGATTCTTTTTCTCCGAGTTTCGATACGGCTCGGTTAATTAAAGTGTAAATTAACATTGTCAGTTAGCTACCAATTAGATTGGTAATTACTGCATGCAATAGATATATTTTGCTTCAGTCAGATCAATTTAGGATAGTTGTACCGCCGCATAACTACTTTAGGCAAGTTTTTAATGACTGTTAGCAACAAAAACATGCACCTATTGCAGTAAAATCTATGTGTCATTAGTTTTCTCGACTTCATAAACGTCCCGAAAAAATGTTAATTACTCAGTCAGTAAAGACTGTTATGAATGTTTAAAGCACTCAAAACACTCAGAAAAATATTCTCAAACACTCTTTCATAGAATTGTTAATCATTTATGCCATTTTGCAGTTAGTGATTTTCTATAAAACAAGTCCAACTCGCACTGAATGAAATGAACAGCATTCTGGACAAAACCTGTTTCACCTGTTTTCGAACATTTTATATCTAGGAAGCTTTAGTACTTGAACTCGAATGCTTATATTAGGTTCTTTTGACTGAAGAATAAAAAAGGAATAAATTTTTCACATTATGAAACTTTAACAGATATTATTTAAGACTAAGACAGTGACTGTGAACCATTTCAAACAAAATGGTGAGCACCTTAGTTGATCACCACAGTATAATCCTCGTGCAGTTACTGGTTATCTCAAGTCTGAAAAACGTATCGTGAAGCAAATATTGCGATATATATCGTATCGTGAGTTACAATTTACCATTAATGAAAAATTTTCGTTGCAGATTCTCAGGAACTATGAAAGCTGTAAAGTTGAAACTTGGTATACACATGGACAATGGGCTGATGTATCGTGTGTACCAGAATCAGGGCAAAGGGTCGATAACTCTTGGAGTTACAGTCCTTGATAGGTTTTACAATTTTCCATGAATGAAACATTTTCGTTACAGACTTCTCAAGAACTATGAAAGCTATACAATTGAAACTTGGTGCACACATGGACAGTGGGCTGAGGTATCATGTATACCAGAATCAGAGCCAAGGGCCTATAACTGTCAGAGTTACATCCCATAATAGGTTTTACTATTTGCCATTAATGAAAAAATTGCACCACACATCTGAAAAACTGTAAGGGTAACAAAATTGAAACCTGGTACACTCATGGACAGTGGGTTAATGTATTGTGTATACCAGAATCAGAGCTAAGGGCCCATAACTTTTGGAGTTAAATCCCATAAACGAAAGATTGATAGGTTTTACAATTTACCGCCGGCCTTGGTGGCTCAGTTGGATGCGCTGTCCAACTGGAGACCAGGAGGTCGTGGGTTCAACCCCTGCCGAGGTCGGCAACATTCTTTCGTGGAGATTGATCATGAAATATTTTCTACGGTCATTCTCTCCCTTCCACTGATTCAAGAAGGGCAATTGTCAGTTTCTGGCGAAAGAATGTGCACAATACTGGTTAACTGCTTAGAGGACTAAGCCTGCCCAGTAAACGTGTGGTTAGGTAAACTGACTGCGCTCGACATGACCCCATTGGGTTGACTGGGCCGTAAAACCTCAACACAAACAAATTTACAATTTACCATCAATGAAAAATTTTCATTATAGATTTCTCAGGAATTATGAAAGCTGTAAAGTTGAAACTTGGTACACACATGGACAGTAGGCTGATGTATCGTGTATATCAGAATCAGGGCCAAGGGCCTATCTCTTAGAGTTACATCCCTTAATAGGTTTTACAATTTGTCATTAGCGAAAAATTTTCTTCACTCTTTTCTCAAAACCTGTAAGGGTTACAAAGTTGAAACCTTGTATACACATGGATAGAGGCAAAACAATTCATTGAAATCATATTGTATCATGATATTTTTTCTGACGATACACATATCTTATCGTGGAACTAGTATCACGATACCTGATGATATGCCCAAATCTACAATTTCCAAAGAAAATGATAGCTTTAACATATATCAAGACCATTTTAGTGTTGGGAATCAGAGAGGAAAATCACATTCCATTATCAGGAAAGTAAATTGATTATTGATTATACAATCAGATATCCCATAACTGGCATCAGATAATAAATCATTATAGCATATGCTCTTTATGTTCAATATAACTTAAAACGCAACAGCATATAATAGCATAACTAGGCTAATTTAAGATATATAGGTTGTTTCAAGACAAAGCAGATTTTGCAGTCATGTTTCTAGTCAATGAGTCTTTCATAATACTCTTAATTTGTAGTCTCATTATGTGACCTTTGGCCCATGTTTCTACAAATAGAATTTCAAATAGTCGATAGTGAAAAAAAATTATCCATAGTTGCCGATAGTGGGTTCATCCGATTAGTTTTCGATTATTTCGATTAATTGGAACAACACTAGATCATTTTATAACAAATTGCAAAGATCTAAAATGTTACTGAAATACACTAATCACATATGACAAACAGGGGCATCACACAGACATACCTCTCAGATGGTTTTTAACCCATTTTCCAAGACTATAATAACTTTCAAGCTGTGACATAGGATGAAAATAGTATCATAGTACCCCCCCCAAAAATAAAAATAATTGGGTGAAATTACAAAAATGAACAAAACACACTAAAACAGGCATAAAATCAGAGACCAAAATTAAATATCCATTTTTAATAAATCAGTTTATCAAAATAACTTGAAACAATTAAATATTTTAATTTCATAAATTCAGCAAAGGAACTACAGCAGTTAAACAGATATAGTGGGTATTTGGTGATAATTCAGGGATAATTTCTCCATAAAAAAACAAAAAAAAACAAAAAAATTAACTATGCTGTGGGCATTAATTAGAATCGCCTCAGTGCTTGAGTGGAAATAAAGAGTGGAGTGTGAGTCTATGTAGATTTAGCACAGTGCCTTAGTGTCATCGGAGAGAAAAACAACAATACAAAGAAGTAGGGTGTTGCTGTTAATCCCAACCTACTCTACTTGCAAAGTGAACATCACCAAACTTTTAGTTTATTATTTTTATTTTTATTTTATTTTTGTTTTTTATATCTGAATTTTTTATCTTTTTATTTCAATGGTAATAATATAATAATAGCTGAACTCTTCCATCATTTGCTGCAAAGGGCAGATATTTTCTCTGGTTTCTTTTGCAAACGAATTGAGGAACATTTCTTAAAAAAAAAAAAAAAAAAAAAAAAATGGACTAATCCTCCCAGTGGCACCGCTCTTTCCTTTCTTTTCATTTGAATTCAGTACCTAACTCCACCCAAAATGTTCATTGCTGTATGCAGTTGTCTTTTAATTTTGAGTGCAGTTGTTGTTAAGTGAAATTATTATCAGTTAAAACCAATTACGATCTGCTATATGATACTGCAAATTAAAACAGGAATTATACCCGTACATTCTGACCATGGACTTCTTGAGCTCCGCAAAACATCATTTCAGTGTTTACTTCGCACCGTGTTGATATCAACACATTACGAAAAAAAAAAGTCCGTGTCTTTTTTTCTTGCTATATTTTCCATTTTCGCAGAACAAGGCTTGGTAATTTAGTTTCCTTTTTAATTTGTGTCTGTTTCGTGTGCATTTCTGACGAGGAAAAGCTCTACAATTTATCGAACATACGTTCGCTTTTCCTCTTGAAATTGTTTTCCGCCACAATTTCACGTGACGTCATCATTACAGCACATGATTTCTTCATGCGGGGTAAGGAAAAATGAAACTTGGTAACGCGAACATCCCGCAATTGTGTACAGTCGCGCGTGGGATGCAACTGAGCCGTCCCATGAGAATCTACAAAACGTTTACTAGATAAATTATGTCAGACTTAGAAACTGTTTTGGCCAACATAAATAACCGTTTTGATTCGCAGACTGATATCTAGCATAAGTGCTATGGTACTATTTGCTTGTCGTCGCAGTTTTAAATCGTCTTTCGAACGAAATTGGTTAATATTTAAATACAGTCTCGGTGACGAAAATTGGGTGTCCCAAAACGTTGGAATGAAAAAGAAATGTTGAAATCTCCTGTGAGAATAGTTTGTAGAAAAAAAAAAGAAAGAAAGAAAAAGACAGAAAGTGAGAGAAGAAAACAGCTAACAATCAGGCATGTTAAAATGAGGTCAGACGATCGGAAAACAAACAATGTTTTTGACTGTGTAGTGTAAAATATTTCACTGGTGGACATGTCTACCGATAATCTTAGCCTCAAGGGATGAAAGATCATGACACCTGCTGTCTTTTGTTTTTAGCATTGTTGCAAAACGATTTACAGTAATGTTCAAAGTAACAAAAATCTAGACTGCTTTGCCTTCCAGTTACAGCAATAAAAGGCATGAATTTCGCCCGAATTTATGAAAACACAGAACTCAGTCTGGAGTATGGAGAGAAATATTTACAAAATGGATACGCATCAAACGGCGGTGATTTGCGTATCGGAAAAACGTTCTGCGTATCTGGTACGCTTAATTTTCAAAACAATTGCATATCTAGACTTGACACTAGCGTAAAATATGCAGATACGCTGCTTATCTCTTCTCCAGATCATATATCGAGGCAAGTATTGCAATACTTATCGTATCGTGAGGTTACTGTATCATTACAGCCCTACACATGGACAGTGGGTTAATGTATTGTGTATACCAGAATCAGGGCCAAGGGCCCGTAACTCTTGGAGTTAAATCCCTTGATAGGTTTTACAATTTGCCGTAAATGAAAAACTTTCATTTCAGATTTCTCAGGAACTATGAAAGCTATAAAGTTGAAACTTGGTACACACATGGACGGTGGGATGTTGTATAGTGTATACCAGAATCAGGGCCAAAGGTGTATAACTCTTGGAGTTACATCCCTTGATAGGTTCTACAGTTTGACATTAATGAAAACATTTTGTCGCATTTTTCTCAAGAACTGTAAGGGTAACAAGGTTGAAACCTGGTACACACATGGACAGTGGGTTGATGTATCGGGTATACCGGAATTCGGACCAAGGGCCCATAACTCATGGAGTTAAATCCCTTGATAGATTTTATGTTGCCACGTTACCATGTCCTACAGTGATGTTATCTGGTAAGCATCAATGCAAAATATTTCAACACTATGGATGTTTCTCCTCTATTAGCATGGGTAAAATCCAGCACCTGACTTTCTAATAAAGAGCAGCATTTTTGGATGGAAGTAGGTTCTGTCCTGTGTGGGAGGGGTGGTCCGGTGGTGCAAAGGTGTTGTGTATCTCGCGTCACCGGGGCGTCCAACTGATATTGGCTTACAGTTGGGCAAGGCCTGCTATCCTTGTAGCAGGTAAGGGTAGAGGGGGAATGTTTTTATTTCTTCTGTTTCTTCACTTTCATTCTTGTCCCTCTTTCTTCCCTGTCCCTCTCTTTCACCTCTTCTACTATCTCTTCTATCTCTTCTCTCCCTTTCTCTGGGAGACGACACAAAATGACCCACAAGGGTTGATGTGTCGTTAAACCCCAACACAATCAAAATCCTGTGTGGGAGCATAAATTTTACTCTGAATGGTTGCATCTGGTGTACATGTATAGTAAGTACATTTGTATGACAGGCTTTAGAGTTGGCATCCAAAACAACAATAGTCATGAAAAGCGCTTAAAGGGTTAATTGTTTTGATGAATAAATGTTTCACATAACATCAATAACACTCAAGATTAAAAGATAAATGCTGATAGCAACAAACTGTTTTGGTGGGGAGAGGTGCCACTAGGAGGATTATTTCAGTATTTCTTAAGAAATGTTCCTTGAATCATTAATGAAAGAAACCACAGAAATATACATATCTACCATACTTCCAGCAAATGAGGAAAGGGTTCAAGTATTGTTACTACTGAAATACAAACTGTAACAAGCTAAAAAAAACATAGAATGCTTGATTTTAATGAATTTTAAAGGTTTGCGTGCATGTAAAGTAGGTTAGGATTGTCATTTCTCCATGATCTTGTCTCCCTAATTTTCCATGAGGGAGACATGACATCACCCTATT
Organism: Anodontia alba; assembly: GCA_964016985.1. NCBI lineage: Eukaryota > Metazoa > Mollusca > Bivalvia > Lucinida > Lucinidae > Anodontia > Anodontia alba. Next base: position 35,310,504 of record OZ024822.1, on the reverse strand, counting down.
TTTCTGGGCCACTTTCATACCTGATTGGAAGTAAAATCCATAAGATGTTCTGAATTTGTGTGAATTGAATATGTAGTGACCTTGAAGGACTGATATTCATGAGAGAGTGATTCCCCTTAAAAACATCTCATATACGTTGATATACTCATTTTAATATCATCTCTTTTACTCCTGAATACCTTGATTAGTTAAAAATCTCCTTTCCATGTTTTTTCTTATTTAAATAGTTATAATTATGCTTATATACCTTCCTCACACAATATAATCAAACAGTTTCTTGCATTTGGTTTCGCCAAGACATCTTGTAAATGAAGCACATTGTATTGTAATAATGTATTGGCAGGTATAAATAATTTTCCTTTTTTTTTTTTCTTTGTCTCTTCCTCATTACTTAGTTCAGTCTTCAGATTAACCTATAGTTACATGTACAATACCATCTTGACTGGTTTACTTGTGTAATATGTACATATGGCCTCATGGGTTTAGCTATTACATGTATTTGTGTAAGTGCTAAATGTTGTAACCCTCAAAAAATAAAGTCGTTACTTACTTACTTACTTATTTTAATTCACCAAAATGCCAAGACTATTTGCTAAGGCTACATCTCATTGTTATCAAAACTCAAGATGGTCTACTTACTGACATTACGCACCATTACCTGACCTGTGAACATGGCCTCTGAGCATGACCGCTCCTTATTGATCACTCTGATTGGTTACTTGTCTCACAGGCTGATGGTGGATTTTGCAAACTGTGATCACCGGCTTCTTTGAAGTATGGTACAACAGGGATTTTTCTGGGCTGCACCCTGTGCTAATTCATGCATCAGACTCACTAAAAGCGTAAAAAAAATAATGCACCAAAAAAGCACACAAAAAGCCCCAAAAGAGCATCAAAATCATTTTAATGCGTCTGTTAAAATCTGTCATGAAATGCGCACAGAAGTTTGAGGCAAACATGCCCCTAAACATAGTGTCGTAAATGCAATATACACACTCATACTGCGACATTTTAAGCGTTTCTGTGATATCGATTAGCGTGCTTTATTAGTGTGAGTAACCATTAATGGGGAGCTTGTCTGGAACATTCGGAACCACTGTTGAACTGATAACACACAGTCTCATTATGGCCAGACACGGACAAAAGATTCATACCGGGAAGTTTCGTCCTGTCTGTTTTTACACACGATTTATATGGTGTTATTGATATTTTAACGACTATCCAGTGATGTAAATCCTTTTCTGTCTTTAGTTGGTTTTGGGCCGTTTTGTCTGTCACTCATGTGTACCAGTTGTCCGGTTTTAGCATGGCAGTAAAATCGATACCGTCACTATTTCTAAACATGCCTGGCAAGAAAAGGAAACTCAACGATAAACAGACAAAACTTTTGGGCTGGGTGTTGCAGCTCACACCCAAAGAATCATCTGAATCGTCAAATGAAGTCATTGTTGTTGACGGAAAAAGTTCTGCAGAGAAAGTGAATAATGAAAAATTGGAGAAAGGATTTCATTATGTTCTTTCAATGAAGAATATATCCAAGGCCAATTGACCAGTCTTGATCTAATTTCACAAGTACCATCATTTGGGGGCTGCATTAGGTTTTGGGATAGATCAGATTGTTTTCATAATTGCAAGCATATTGTCACAATGTTTTGTATGCTTGAAAAATCTTAAAAACATTCACTGCTTCTTGTTTCTGAATGGAGAAAAACATGTTTGTTATTAGGAAAAACAGTCAAGGAGATGCTACGGGTCCCCGTAGCCTAGTGGATAAGAGAGCTGACTCTTAATCAGTTAGGTTTCTCACCGTTGTGGTTCGAGCCTCGCTCAGGTCACATGGGGGAAAGCCAAGTTCTGCTTACAGATGGTCAGGTGTTTTTTTCCCCAGGTTCTCTGGTTTTCACCCACCTTTGATGAACTATAGGCTCGATATAAGTGAAATTTCTATTAACATTGATTAGATATAAAACCTTTTAGAAGAAAGTGTCAAAAATAGCAATTTTGGTGACGTGAATCCGAAAGCAGTTTGGTCATTTTTATTTTTTTTTGCATCAAAACTAAATGTCATTTATGAATGTGTTTTTGTTTAACTTGGTCTGTCCGAATATGTGTTCACTTAACATTAAACTCGATGGCAGCAAAACTAAATGTGTGGAAATTCAGTGGTATGAGGGTCATTCAATAGATAATGCGAACACCTCTAATTCTTTAATGAATGCATATATGGCTTTGAAATTCTACCAGTTTGTACCTTAGCATTTGTGCACTTTACATGTGCATTTTACATGTGCATTAGCATTCGCATTGTATGACCAAACTTGGCATGGATGCGATTTTTATAATCAAATTGTCAAATCTTTCAGGGTATAGGAAGAAAGGTAGTTGTTATAAGTCTATAAATAGTGTGTGAATAAAATATGATGTTTGTGTTCATAAAAGTTTATCGCTTGCTAACAGTGGGGACAATTATCGAGATGAATCATCATATAGTTTCCTTTATTTGTTGTCTACCAACAGCAAATGACAAAAATACCATAATCTCAACAAAGTTTGAAAAATGCTGTTATTTTGGCGAAATATCTAGCAAAAAGCATGTTTAATTTTAGTAAAGAGTTAATTTTGCTACTTATGGAAGACTTATAGTTGAAATGAAATATATTTACATGATTAATTTGTTTGTGGTTATCATTTAGGGGTTATTTTTCAAAATGGGACAATTGTATTTCTCTCAATTTCCCTTTGATATTGAGGACATGATGTAGATGTGATTGCATCAGTTTTTCAGGTTCACATTTTCTTAGAGGCAAACATTTGTGTCAATTTAATGTGACATTTTAGCATTTTGAAAAGTATTAGGATTATTATGCTGTATAAATTAAATGTACAAGTGAGAACATGATACTATCAAATGTCATTGTAATTTGGCTAATTTTCAGTGCATGTGTACTTTAAACCTGTTTTAAAAGTTAATTTTACAGCGTTGCCACGTGGCTTTACATTTCAACCAGTTAGGAGGAGAGATTTGACCACAATATTATTGGATTCCAATCAGTATATAATCTACCAATTTATATTTACAGACAGTTTTATGAATGAACCAATTAAGTAGAAAATAAGGATCAGTTCAATTTACTTATTGGATGACCCTGATATTAAGGGGAGACTGATTATTTGGTACACAATACATTTTGGTAGCTTGAACTTCAATTCACAACCTAATCTGTCGTTTAATGATATGCTTTTATTTAAAGTATTTAATATTTGCAATCTTTCATGGAACATGCTATTAGATTATGTAAAAATTATCAATCTTGCATTTACAAATTAGACATTTTTCCTTCTAAAGTGTTTAAAAAATGCTTTCAACCTCATTAACTTGCAGCTAGTCATTAATTTAATAATTTAATGACCATATGCATTTATATTTTTGTTTTTGTCCATATCAGGTAAAAACATCAGACGTTCCCAAACGGGAAGAATTGTTTCCCAATCGGGCATCACAAATGTCATGTATTCCCGAATGGGATACACTGATGCGCAGGACAAAAATATTGATTTTAAACCTGAATAGCATTTTTTCTAGGCACTTTAAAAAAATTCTGAACGTTCAAAAGTTAGATAATTTATTCACCTTTAAGCTCCCAAAATTTGGTGGAGATATGTCAAAAACTGTGATGCATTTTTTTTCATTTTCTGAGGGTACTAGAAAACCGTTCAAATGATGCCCGATCGGGTATCAAGTTAGTAATAATAGTAACATCTACCATTCAAATTACAAAGGTCACCAAAGGTTATTGATTCCAGATCAGGCATCTTTACTTTACTGCTTATAAAGTGAGGGTCCCAGTGACTCCCTTATTAGAGTTAAGGGGTCCTTTCATAAGATTTAGGGGTTTATTGTTTTAAAGAGGTTAACCCTTTAAGCACTAATCACAACTGCAGCAGACGACACTTTGAAATACTTTTTTTTTTTCAGAGATAATAAGGATTGACATTTCATGTGAATTGTCTGTCTAGCAGACAATTCACATGAAATGTCAAGCCTTATTTTCTGTGAAAAATAAAATAAAATTTTAGAATGTTGTCTGCTACAATTTGCTTTTGCTTTAAAGTTAACTATTGCTCAAATATTGACAATTCTTGGCCTTTAGACCACAAATAGATTAAAATACATAGCCATAGATAAATAAAATTAAATTTGGATTTGATTATGTATGCATCACTCAGGACCCTTTGCCCCTAAATTTTAAGGGTCCCCAATAAGGTTTTTGGGGTAAAAACTGCCAAAATGCGAGTCAGGGAAAACGCATCATCTCCACGCTTTATGTGCTTTTCATGCGTTATGTGTTTAGCAACCAGTTTAGCCTTATTGAAGTTGCATAACTTTTATATTATGCTACTATTGATAAACAAATGGTACTAGGGTAGAAATAGTACCACTTATATAAAAACTAGAATGTGGTCAGCTTGCATGACATCTGCTTTGAGTCGTAACATGGTGATCAGGAGGTCGCGGGTTCTATCCCCGCCGGGTCTGGCAACATTCTTTCATGGAGGTTGAAAGGTTGGAGGTTCAAAGTTATATGTTGCCTTTATTCTTCAGTGGATTGATTTCATATTTGGTAGGGATGAAGAGGAGGACCAGTAGGTGTGTCACATGCAAGAGAGACAACTCTCACTTTCTTCATTATGTATTTATTTCCCCTGATGTCCGAGATTTACCTTTCGATTAACCTTTTTTCAAAGTTATAATTATGTTACTTTTATTCTTCAGTTGAATGCTTTCATATTTGGTAGGGATGAAGAGGAAGACAAGTAGGCGTGTCGCATACAAGAGAGACAACTCTCACTTTCTTTGTTATGTACTTACACTATGTATCCCCCCTGACATCCGAGGTTTACCTTTTGGTTAACCTTTTTTCAAAGTTATATGTTACCATTATTCTTCAGTGGATTGCTTTCATATTTAGTAGGGATGAAGAGGAGGACCAGTAGGCATGTTGCGTGCAGGAGAGACAACTCTCACTGTTTTTGGTTATGTACTTTTCTCCCCTGACTTCAGAGGTTTACCTTTTGGTTAACCTTTTTTCAAAATTATGTCACCTTTATTCTTCAGTGGATTGCTTTCATATTTGGTAGGGATGAAGAGGAGGATCAGTTGGCATGTTGTGTGCAAGATAGATAACTCTCACTTTCTTCTTTATGTACTTGTCTCCCATGAAGCCGAAATGCAGGCCATAACTTCCATACTGTTTGAGATAATTTGATAATATTTGGTAGGGACATATATCAGATCAAGTAAGAGTGTGGCATGCAAGAAGGACAACTCTTACTTTAGTTTTCTAATTATCTCCCCTGAACAAATTTCTAAGCCAAATTCTTATGCACTCCATAATGGTTTGAAATATTTTGATAAGATTTGGTAGAGACATAGATAAGTACCAGATGAGGTGTGATGTGCAAGAGAGACAATTCTCACTTATTCGTTTTTGACTTATCTCCCCTGACACCAAAATCTTGTGCAGGCCATAACTCACATACTGTTTGAGATCATTTGAAATATTTGGTAGGGACATATACAGACATGGGGTTGATTACTTTCAGATGTAATTGATAACAATTACAGTTACTTTTGAATTTCATGATTACAGATTACAATTACTTTTGAAGTGAATGTAATCAATTACAATTATAATTACTTTACAAAAGTAATCATGATTGCTTTATGATTACTTATGATTACATTCCCTAGGTAACCTTATATTTCGTGTTGGAGAATATATAACTATGCATGTATTTTCTCTGTATTACTTACAGAGGAATGAATATGAATGAAAAGAAATATGAAGTAACAAGTGATTTAATTTTTGCAATATTTATAAATTATATTCTTCAAGTAACTGTCTTACTAACTGTCAAACTAATAAATAGTCCTTTTCTGCAAAATGACCGATACTTTATGTTTATGCCTACATAGTATAAAGTTACTTGAAATCTTACTGACAGCAATAACAGATAAAACTTTATGCATACAGACATGCTCTATCCAGTGTTTAAAATTTAAAGAAGGGAAGCATTACAATGAAACACCATTGGCATAAACATTATTTAGTCATCACTAAGTTCATCAATAGCACTGTCCTAAAATTCACAGACACAAAAAAAACCGGCTCTTCATATTCCAGTGGAAGCTTATTTATTTATTTCCTTCCAAATATTGAACTAATTTCAAGGAAATCAAGCCTTTGCAGTGAAATAGCAACAGTTATCTAGATTACATTTTAGATGGAATTTATGGTTACTTTTCTTACTTTGCTCAAAACATACATTTTGATGCTTTGTAATGGAGCAGGAATAAATGAAATAACATGAACCTTTTTAAACCAACTTTTCCACTTGTAAGCAAGGGGTTTACTTGGGTATTCTTTGCACATTTGTCTGTATAAAACTACGATAATATTCTCATGCCGCTTTGGGTTTTAATTATCACATTTGTCTGAATAAAACTGAGACTGAGCAATTATATTTCTAAGCGTTCATTTGATTTTCCTATAAGTCCAAGTGCTAGAGTGACTGTGCAGGGGTATTTTTAAGAATATTAACCCTTGTCCTGCTGAACCCGGATTTACCCTGCCTTTGAAAACAGTGTAGATCCAGATCAGTTGGCTTCTTCAGAAGCCAACTGATCTGGATCTGCACTGTTTGCCATTAAGTATGTGAATTTATAGCAAAAATCTGGATCAAGTAATCTGATTGGCTGTAAATGAGAAGTGGGCGTGGCATCTTAATTTATTCAGCAGGACAAGGGTTAAGTCTGTCATGCTAAAAACTCTTTTCTTATGTGTAGGCTCAGTCATAAGGACTCTTATTTCCCTAAAAGGTTGGGATACTTATTTTAAATGCTATGCAGTAATTCTAGGGAATATAAGGAAAATAGAATACACAAAGTAAATTTACAGCATATTTCAGACCAGTTCCTATCGCTAATTAAAGACTGTTTTGACACCCTACATTATGTTGTAGTCCATAGGTACAACTAACATTAAAGTTTCAAGACAGGACTTAGCAAAACAAACAAACACAGCAGTGGATTATCTGGGATGATAAGATCTTTGAAATTTTGGAAACAGCTGAAGAAGTTAATTGCAACCATTTTCAATGATTAATTGAGTATTAATTTGTGTTGCTAGGGTTAAAGAAACAAGTTGAAATACAACCTGCTTTTCAGCAACAATACATCCTTTTTATTACTGTAACATAGTAACAGAACTGTATATTATTAATTTATGATATGGTAGTTTTGATCTGTTATTCACAAAACACCATTTAGGATATTTCACTGTTAGTTTCAGAATGTAATCATAAAGTAATCAAAAAGTAATCATGATTACAGGCCATTTTGCAATGTAATCAATTACATTACGATAAAATTCATGATTACTGATTACTTTGCAATTACTCAGAAAATGTAATCAGTTACAAGTAATCATGATTACAGATTACAGTTACCCCAGGTCTGGACATATATCAGGTCAAGTAAGAATGTCACATGCAAGAAAGATACTTGATTTGTTCTTTTTTCTAGTTATCTGCCCTGAACGAATTTCTAAGCCAAATTCTTGTGCTCTTCATAACTTCTTAATGGTTTGAAATACATGTATTTTGATAATATTTGGTAGAGGCATAGATAAGGACCAGAAGGCCTGTCACATGCAAGAGAGACAACTCTGACTTTCTTTGTTACATACTTATTTCCCCTGAAGCCGAAAGCTTGTGCAGCCAAAGTAGTTTTTTTTTTTTTTTTTTTTTTTCCACTTATGCAGGTTGTAGCTTTTTTGGGTTAAAATTGACTTCTTTTTTTTTTTCACATGCAGGTTTTAGCTTCAGTGGCTGAGCCTCTTCTATATACTTACCAGTGACCACATCAGTAACCAGCAGTTTTTTTTGATAAAAATAGTATTTTTTGACAGGCTTTTCATGAAAAAATTCTTTCCTTTAAAATAGTGATATACAGGCAGTCGGGCGTTGTCTGAGGTTTACCTTTTATTAACCTTTTTTCAAAGTGATATGTTACCTTTATTCTTCAGTGGAAAAACCGGTTCATAATGCTGTTTGGAATTTTTCTGATTCTGCTGTAGCCTGTGACATCAAAAAGGATTTATGCAGTCAGTTAAATGAACTTTTATAAATATCAAGGGTCAAGGTTATTTACTGACTTTTGTCCTGGATGCCTCAGATTTACTATTTTTAACTTATTCTCTTCTAAAACTTTTGAGCTGATTGAAACCAAACAAGACAAACTATTTAGACATTAACGTCTAAGTACCGGCGCAAATTTTGTTCATATTTACTTAGAAATATGGGACACGGGTATACTAAAGTTTAATAAATTTACAATGTAATGGGTAAAAAAGAACAACAATGTGATTCTTTAATGTATACTTTTATTAAGCTTTATGAATTTTCTTGATCAGGCAATATGCGAATCCTAGTCATATTGGGATCTTCACGAGATTTAGTTTGTACATTATTATTAAAAAAGAAAACTTGCCAAAACTTAAATAAGTTAGCAGATCTTATCAAGAAGCTTATTTTAGCATGTGTCAGATATGAATATGTTTGAACTTTTTGAGTAAGGACCACAGGTCATAGTCAAACTTACCAAGGATGGACTGCAAGTCATATTCAAACTTATCAAACTGTGCTCTGCTCTAATCGAACACTTCTCCATATATAAAAATCCAAAGTTATATTAAGAGACTGACACAATCCGCGCGCCGACCAATTACATGTGGAGCCTCTATGAAGGGGGAATGAAAGTTTGTGCATGGAATCTGTGTCACGTGACTGAGATGGCCGCAATACCCATACATGGTAAAAACCCATTGAAAATCTCTTCAGAACTGAAAGGCCAATGACCTTGAAACTTGGTATGCAGTGCTGGGGACTCAGGTCTTACCAAATTTATCCAGTGATGACCCTTGTTTGACCTTGATCTATTTTAAGTCAGTCAAATTGGGTCACTTACGGATTAGTGTGTATGAAAAAGGCCAAAACAGGGGATTTTTTTATGAAGCTATTGTAGCTAATGTCATCAGAGTTGATTTATGCAGTCAGCTAAATGAACTTTTTATAAATATCAAAGGTCAAGGTCATTTACTGACCTTGGTCATAGGTCCCTCAGAATCAGTAGTTTTAAAATCAAGACCACTGGGCTGATTGAAACCAAATCGCATATAAAGCCTCAGTGGGTTTGGGAAATCAAAGTTTGTTCATGGAATCTGGGTCATGTGACCAAGCTGGCAGTCATGCCCATATAAGGTAAAAAGGATTTCAAATTCTTCATCTCAGAAACAGAAAGACTTTGAAACTTTTTATGTAGCATTTATTCAAATGATGGCCAGCACCAGATGCACATAGTAGACTGTAGTCCTGGAAAAGTGTGAGTAGGTTACCTGACCAGCTTGACATGACCTTATTTTGGCTTAATGGTGTTGATTGGGCCGTAAAACTCTAAATCAATCAGTCAATCAGACATTTCAAAACTGTGTTTTGAGAAGTGTGAAAGTACTTTATTCACCCCACAAAAGTTGTTTTTTATGCTTCCCATTAAACTCTTGGAGATTGTTAGTGGTTTTCGTTTGAAAGAGATCATGGGTTTATTGTTGCACCTGCTTAAACAGGCAAAAATGGTGTGGTATATGCGTCTGGTTGTCTGTCCACTTGTCCAGAATTGCAACCACCTTATATCTGACTTTATTTCTGAAACTAGTCAAATTTAATAAATCCTCTTTCCAAGGGATCTGTGATATTTTTCCAATTGAATTTAGATTTTTAGCTCACCTGAGCTCTGCTCAGGATGAGCTATCGTGATCACTTTTCGTCCGTCGTCCGTGCGTCTGTGCGTTAGTGCGTCCGTCTGTTAACATTTTCAAACGACTTCTCCTCTGAAGCCGCTGAGCCAATTTTGCTCAAATTTCATATGGAGCCTCCTTAGGGTGAGGGAACGAAAAATTGCTAAAATGGTCGCGGTCCGTTGACCAAGATGGCCGCCACGCCCATATATGGTAAAAACCTTTAAAAATCTTCTCCTCCAGAACCGAGAATGCCTTGGGGCTGAACCTTTGCAGGAATCATTTGGGACGAGAGGTCTACCAAAATAGCTAAAAGAATTGTCGTACATTGACGTTTGACCTTTTTACGGCAAGGTCAAGTTTGCTTCCCTATGCATTTATATGGGAAAAACCTTTAAAAATCTTCTTCTCCAAAACCGAGCATGCCTTATGGCTGAATCTTTGCATATATCTTTGGGAATAGGAGGGCTACCAAAATTGCTAAAATAATGGTCGTACATTGACATTTGACCTTTTTTCGGTAAGGTCAATTTTGCTACCTTATGCATTTGTATGGGAAAAATGTTCAGAATTTCAAACAACTTCTCCTCTGGAGCCTCTGGGCCAATTTTGCTCAAATTTCATATGGAGCCTCCTTAGGTAGGGGGAACAAAAGATTGCTAAAATGGTCACGGTTCGTTGACCAAGATGGCAGCCATGCCCATATATGGTAAAAACCTTTAAAAATCTTCTTCTCTAGAACCGAGGATGCTTTGGGGCTGAATGTTTGCATAAATCATCGGGGACAGGGAGTCTACCAAAGTTGCTAAAATAATGGTCATACATTGACATTTGACCTTTTTACGGCATGGTCAAGTTTGCTTCCTTTTGCATTTATATGGGAAAAAACTTTTAAAAATCTTATTCTCCAAAACCGAGGATGGCTTGTGGCTGAATCTTTGCATATATCATCTGGAACGGGCGGTCTACCAAAGTTGCTAAAATAATTGTCATACATTGACATTTAACGTTTTTACGGCAAGGTCAAGTTTGCTTCTGTATGCATTTGTATGGGCCCCATATATTTGTATGGAAAAAATGTTGATAATTTCAAATGGCTTTTCCTCTGAAGCCTCTGAGCCAGTGTTGCTCAAATTTCATGCAGAGCCTCCGTGGGCAGGAGAATGAAAGATTGCTAAAATGGGTATGGTCCATTGATCAAAATGGCTGCCATACCCATATATGGTAAAAACCTTTAAAAATCTTCTTCAATGTCAGCATACATCACCTCAAGATATTATAAGCCTTATTTGAGCGGTTCACCGCGAGATCGACCTTCAAAAGAAAGACAACTAGGAAAAAAAAAATTGTTTGAAACAGACTATAGCTCGTCCTAGTTGTCCCCCCTACCAAGCGTCCTGCTTCTAGGTGACCAAGATCGGGTACCAGTCACGCACTGGTTCCCTTCCGTCCACGCCACCGTAAGCAACCAATCAGGACGCGCCAGGTATATTCCCGCCAAAGCACGCACCAAGCGTGTGGCACGCCTAACGCATGCGGTAGACATTGTTACTATAAAGGGTAGACGCAAGGTAGAAAACATCACTATTTTTTGGTCGCTTGCGAGGTCAGCACCTTCTGTATAGATTACGACGTTTGGATTTGGAAAGAAGTATTTTTCGCTAGAACAGATAAGTCTGTATCTTTATTTTCACTAAAGCTTTTCTTTGTAGCCCATATCAGTAGTAAGATGTTGTGCATTAATTGCAAGCAAACTAAACTTCCGGCAGACAGCCATGTTTTATGTTTTAGATGTTGCGGGTTTTTGCAACTATCTCCTTGTGCCAGGTCTGCCAATTGGGCTTCAGAGATCTGGGAAGAATTATCCCACTTCCCCTCTTATGTATCTTCTGGTCGGGGGCAGGCTCAGGGATTCCCTTCTAGTACTCTGGTGAATAATTTTCAATTGAACTCTGAGCCTGCTCCAGATTTGGAAAAACAGACGTAGGGGACCCCAGGTCGCCGTTACTGTCACTAGTAATGAATGCTTGACTAGGGGACCTCGCCCCGCCCCCAGCGATGCTTCCCGACGGTAGGCAACGCAGGGGGCGCTGATGAACCCCTGTTCCGGCGGAAATTCCGAACCTAGGTACCTGCCGGGTTATCGTACACCTTATAGGTATGTTAGCTCGGCGGCCTTTAATACGGCGGGCTGATTCCCAAGTAATGTAACTGTGCCTTCCTCTCAATTTTCTTGGCAGGAAGGCGCAGATCAGGGGGCCTTTAATTGGCCTTAATTTTATCACTGGGGTTCATGGGATGGCTTTAGTGGGTATGGTTATTACCCCAACTTATATTTGCCCTGTCCCGAAGCCATTCCTAGCTCGTCCAGTTCAATTACTAACTGTTTCCCAGGAGAATGGTTCTCTCCCTTTAGTTGCTGGCATTCGTACACACCAAATATCCAGGTAACAGGATCTGTTTCTCATACTTCTCCTGCGGTGAATTCATTTAGGAATCCAAAACCTATTCAAAGTGGTAAGGCCAAAGTATCTCTTTCCACTGTGCCTACTATTAGTAAGGCTTCTCAACATAATAATACTATAGCCATTCCGACTTGCTCGGGTATTATGTTTCAGGAAGTTTCATTTTCAGATTCTTTGATAGCGGAACCAGTTATTGGTACTACCAACTTGGGTAGAAGTAGAAATAGTAAGAATAGACTGGGTACCTCTTCCACATCATCTGCTCTTCCTTCAGTCAGGGTAAGTCAGAATGTTAATGAAGCCTTCGGGCATTTGTATACGGAGGTATAGAATAGCAGCAGGGTTCCATTGGCTGACTATTCATCTGTAAGCGCACTGGGATCTGTAGAGGACGATGTCCGTATAGGTCCTAGTGTTTCTGCAGCCAGACCTTCTGTGGCTATTCCTGCTTTGAGCAGGGATAGTTCTTTAGGTCTTACAGCTACGCCATTGAGGGTAACCAACCCCTCACGTAGCACCCCTGACATTGCCTCAGCCATATCCCAGGCAGTATTGAGGACTCTATCAGGGTTGGGCAACTTGGCTTCGTCAGTGGATCTCCCTTCTGTTGCTGAAGAAGGGGAGGGGCAAACTTTCACGGGTCAGTCTGGATCCACTGGCAATGGTCGCGACCATGTTCGGACCATTAGCCAAGACCCCCGGGCTCCATATCATGAATGTGATTATGTCCCGGACCAGGCTCTGTCAGAGAGTTCATTAAGTTCTTCTCAAAAGAGCCAGTCTCATGAGCCTGCCACAAACTACCATGAGACACTGGAGGAAGTTTACTCCCTTTTGGGAGAACTTTGCCCCAAGGCTGACCAAACTCAAGACAGCGCGTGAGTCCATTCCCTGCTTGAGTCTATTTTGGACCAGCCTACTTCCTCCAGGTCAACACTTCCAGAATCCTCAACAGTGAATCAGTTGATGGGGAAGCTGTTTGACAACACCGCAGAGGCTAGAAATAATCCAAATTGGTATGTACCTAAGAAAACAATTGATTACCTTGCTCGACCACATTCTTACGCTTGTCATACGGAATTTTGGCCGAGTAAGATACCCACCCTTGATGCTGACGCTGGCAGGCTAGGCATCTCAGTGGGCAGATTCGCCTCTTTACCAGTGGCTCATTTAGAGTACCTGGAGCGGTTAGCAAGGAGAGCGGTGGCCATCAGTTCACATTGTGATTTTTTTGTTGGTTCGGCTGCATTTCAGGCCCTCTGCGCAGAGCATGTTGACCCGGATGTTCTGCGTAGTCTACTTCTAGCAGTGAACCGCTCTGCTAAGCACATCATGGCCCTAGGCCTATCTGTGTCTGCTGTGCTGTTGCATCAGCGCTGTAACGCTGCTCTAAATACCTCTAATTTACTTTTATCTCATAACAAGGACAATCTTAGAGCAGCTCCTCTGAATTCTTCCTCTCTTTTTGGGTGTAAAATAGAGGAAGTTTTCAGAGCAAATTTAGACGATAGACATCATTCCCTCCTGAGAGCAAATTATTCAGGAGTATCGGCCAACAGAAAGAGACCTTCCTCCTCTACTTTTAATTCAAATCCAGCGAAGAAGTCTAGGTGGGAACCAAAAGCTAGCCGGATTCCCACTTCCACTTCTTCTTCGTCTGCTGTCTCTTTCAAACGGTTTCGATCCACCAAGGGGGGCCGTGGTGGATCATCTTCTTTCAGGGGGGGCCCGCTAGGAGGAGTAAATGACATCATCAGGGCCCTTCCATCTGCACCTCATCCTTCTCTTTGGTGGGAGCTCGTTAAATTTTTGTGGAGGCTTGGTCAGCCATAACTCGGGATTCCTGGGCCCTTTCTATTCTCCGGAAGGGCTATAGGATTCCTTTTGCAAGGGAACCTCCATTATCGTTGTCTCCAATTCTGTTCCCTGTAGCTCAACAACATTTAAATCACTTGAGGGAGGAGGTGCAGATTCTACTGGAAAAGAAGGCTGTAGAGATTGTGAGAGATACCACCTCTCTACAGCCGGATTTTCTTAGTGAAGAAGAAAACCGGCCGTTTTTTCGTCTCATTATAGACCTATCATCGCTCAACAAAATGATGAAGGTAGATTACTTTCAAATGGAAACTGCGGCCTCCATTCGGAGAGCTATTCCTCCAGAGGCTTGGGCGGTTTCTATAGACTTTATGGACGCGTACCTCCATATTCCTATTCATCCAGCGTCTCGCAAGTACCTGAGATTTTCCCTAGAAGGCACTATATACCAATTTCGGGCGCTTCCATTCGAAATCTCAACAGCGTTTTTCGTTTTTACAAACTTGATGGAGATTGTGGCGGGACATATTCGATCTCTAGGACCAAACATTCACCAATATTTCGACGATTGGCTCGTCCATCGTCTTTCGCAGGAGTCCCTACTGTCCGACCTTTCACTAGCTTGGGAAATCATTACAAGTCTGGGTCTAATACCAAATCCTCTGAAATCAGACCTAGTTCCATCTCAGGACTTCGTGTATGCAGGAATGAGGTTCCTGACTCACATTGGCATTGTCAGAGTTCCAGAAGAGAGTCATCAAAATTCTTGTCCTTCTATTTCGGGTTCTACAGGTTCAATTCATTACCGCCCGAGAATTTTTGTCCATGTTGGGATCACTCAATGCTGTAGCAGATTTAGTTCAGTTGGGTCGCCTTCATATGAGACCTCTTCAGTTCCATCTTCTGGCCAACTGGAAACCTCACCGCGACAATTTGGTCCAACCTATTCCAATATCCCATTCATGTCGTGTAGCAATCAAATGGTGGATGAATCCTTCCATTTATGTGGCTGGAATTCCCATTGTTATACCAGCCCCAGATTTCCATCTGTTTTCAGATGACAGGCATTCAGGCTGGATCGCACATTAGAACCCCTAGGTCTAGAGGTTGGGGACTGTGGGATGTTGCTTCCCAATACCTTCACATCAACAATTTGGAGTTACGAGCAGTTTTCCTAGCACTCCAACATTTTCAGAGTCACATTTACAATTCTTGCGTGATGGTAGCGTCAAACAATTCATCAGTAGTGGCTTACCTCATGAAGCAAGGGGGGACCCACTCTCCATCTCTGTGCATGCTAGTGTGGGAGCTTCTTTACTGGTGTCATCATAGGAATATTCACATTCAAGTCAGGCATATTCCAGGGAAATTGAATGTTTTGGCAGACAGCCTGTCTCTCCCAGACCGAATTCTCCCCACCGAATGGTCTCTAGATCGGGAGATAGCTACCCAAATTTTCAGTCCTTGGGGTACTCCTCAGATAGATCTTTTCGCCACCAGATTAAACCATCTTCTGCCCCTGTTTGTTTCTCCAGTACCGGACCACAGGGCTTGTGCAGTGGATGCTATGTCACTAGAATGGGAAAACCTATTCGCATACGCATTTCCTCCATTCAAACTTGTTCCCCTGGTTCTAAACAAGATGAGGGATTCCAACAGTCGGTTCATTCTCATAGCCCCGTGTTGGCCTCAGAGGAGCTGGTTTTCAGTCATTTTGAGTCTCATTATAGACTTTCCCAGGGAACTTCCGGTTCATCGGGGTTTGGTATCACAACATCAGGGAAAAGTACTCCATCAGAATCCAGCTATGTTGCATCTTCACGCTTGGAAGTTGTCAGGAGTCAAAAGGTAGACACATTTCTGGATTCGCTACCCAGTGTATCTCTCAATCCCGCAGAGAGTCTACGCTCAAGGTCTACTCTGCGAGGTGGAAGATGTTCTCGGATTGGTGTTTGCAAAGGGAAGTTAATCCTGTCGATCCCGTTTTAAAATGATTTGGTAGATTTTTTATTGCTACCTTTTTAACACCCTGAAATTATCTGTAGCTTCTATTAAAGGCTACCGCTCCGCCATCTCAAATACACTGAATTTTTTCCAAATCAGCAGACTGTACGGCGGACCCAATCATTTCAGATCTTATTAAAGGTTTTGCCCTGAGAAAACCGGTTTCCAGATCTCTTACGCCCAAATGGAATTTGACTTGTGTTCTTTGGTCTCTTAATAAAGCTCCTTATGAACCACTAAAGACTGCTGACATCAAATACATCACGCTTAAAGCAGTGTTTCTTCTTACATTTGCGGCTACTAGAAGAAGTGAGATTCATGCTCTGTCAATTGAGGAAGGCTGTTTTAGGTATGACCGCAACTCTGATTCCATTACCCTCCTCACACAACCTGGGTTTTTAGCAAAAAAACCAGCTTCCAGAGTCATTACCAGAACCTATTGTTATTCCAGGTCTTTCTCAGTTTTGTGGTTCTGATACGGATGTTAGACTTTTGTATCCGGTCAGAGCTGTTAGAGCTTATTTGTCCAGAGTGAAAGCTAAGAGATCGGGAAGGAAGAGACTGTTTTTTACCACTGAAGGGCTCTAAAGATATTTCACCTTCCACTATTTCTTGTTGGATCTGTGACGTTATCAAACTAGCTTATGCAGATTTATCATCTTCGGATCTGTCATTCATGAAAATCTCGGCTCATGAATTTAGAGCTTTGTCTTCGTCTTGGGCTTATTGGAATTCTGTCGCCCTTGAGGATGTGGTAAGGGCTGCATATTGGCGTACAAATAGTAACTTTTCTTCATTTTACTTTAGATATTTGGCCCCAATTAGGCAGGATACATCGTCATTGGGACCTCTCGTGGCGGCGCAGTCTATTACTGGCTGCCATCATTCTGTATCTTAAGTCTCTTCACAATATTTTAAGCCTGCTTGAATCCGGTGTGAAACTTTTCTTCAAAGGGTCTGTCTTATTCTTCTCCATCAACGGATATTGGCATTCGACCCGCAAGCATACCTACAATGCAAAAATATTCCCCTAAAAATACTATGAATTACCAGGGGACTGCTGAACTTCACCGGATTCCAGCATGGGTGAGTAGATATTTATATTGTTTTTATTATTACCTTCCCACCTATGCTTATTATTCAGGCTTATAATATCTTGAGGTGATGTATGCTGACATTGAAATGAAATTTTTAAAGTAAAATTAATTTCAATTAAAGC
This sequence comes from Anodontia alba, assembly GCA_964016985.1. Classification (NCBI taxonomy): domain Eukaryota; kingdom Metazoa; phylum Mollusca; class Bivalvia; order Lucinida; family Lucinidae; genus Anodontia; species Anodontia alba. Next base: position 35,293,147 of record OZ024822.1, on the reverse strand, counting down.
ATACTCACCTCAAGATATTATCAAATGTCCCTCCTCCCATCCCGCTTTCATTGTTAAATTTTATTGCTCCCAAAAAATAGGGATGTTTTCTACCTTGCGTCTACCCTTTATAGTAACAATGTCTACCGCATGCGTTAGGCGTGCCACACGCTTGGTGCGTGCTTTGGCGGGAATATACCTGGCGCGTCCTGATTGGTTGCTTACGGTGGCGTGGACGGAAGGGAACCAGTGCGTGACTGGTACCCGATCTTGGTCACCTAGAAGCAGGACGCTTGGTAGGGGGGACAACTAGGACGAGCTATAGTCTGTTTCAAACAATTTTTTTTTTCCTAGTTGTCTTTCTTTTGAAGGTCGATCTCGCGGTGAACCGCTCAAATAAGGCTTATAATATCTTGAGGTGAGTATGCTTTAATTGAAATTAATTTTACTTTAAAAATTTCATTTCTCCATAACCAAATAAGCCCTGGGTCCTAATCTTTGCACAAATTATGGGGGACAGGAGATCTACCAAAATTGCCAGAATGATGGTTCTATGTTGACATTTGACCTTTTTACCTCCAAGGTCAAATTTGCTTCCCCATTTGTATGGGCCATATACATTTATATTGAAAGTATCGAAGTGACTTGTAGATCAACAGTAGTTAAAATTGTTCTGATTGGAAATCGAAGATGGCCATCATCTGGTTTATATTTATAATATTTCCCTGCCACTGTGCTGTTTACATGTATAAAATCATGATTCTTCAGAAACCACTTAGCCAATTTCCACCCAATTTCACATTGATCCTTCTGTTGAAATGTGGTTGATAGTTTATTCAAATGATCGTGCTCCATTGACTGTCAGGCCCATATATGCTTCTTCAAAACTAAGAACTGCTCAAATGATGATATTTTCATTAGTTGCGATGATAGGATTGAAAAAATGTTGCATAACATCTGCATGTCTGCAGTGGCTATGTCACTCAGGTGAGCGAACCGTGGCCCGTGGGCCTCTTGTTTAATGTTATTTTTATAATTCAGTTCATGTCTCCATTGCACGTTATTGAACAGAACCTTTCATTATCACACTTCCAGTAATATGGTAAAACTGAAATACTCATGAATGAGACAAAAATAAAAACATCACCAGTGATGAAGAATGATGGGAGATAAATCAGGGCATTTAATAATGGGAGATCATAGTAAGTTACCTCCCATATCCTATTGATCTATATCAGTTTTATCATCCTTATTGAAATTCTTATCTGTAGTACAATTTTATGCCCCTGGGTATATGATTGAAGTTCTTAGTATAGTATTTGAGTTGTCAGTTAATGTGTTCTAACTTCAGTATCCAGATATTCTTGCACACTTTCAAAATTGATCTGGTAAAGATGTTAAACCCTTTATGATTCATGGCCAGATATGAGAGGGTCCCTTTTAGACATTTTTCTAATTTCTCCAAAAGAACATATCAGTAGAACAAAGCACACCCATTGATCTGGAAAAAAGTCATGAAAAATTCTCCATAGTATTGCTTGCAAAATAGGAACTCCTCTTAAAGGAAAGAATTGGTCCCCTTTGGGAGGAAATTCTTTACTTTAAGAATATTCACTGTCATGAAAAAGATAAAGTATTTGCCTTAACCCTTGTCCTGCAGAACCCGGATATACCCTTTTTTTGCAAACAGTGTAGATCCAGATCAGTTGGCTTCTGAAGAAGCCAACTGATCAGGATCTGCACTGTTTGTCATTCAGTATGTGAATTTATATCCACAATCTGGATTAAGTAATCTGACTGGGTAACAATTAGAAAAGGGCGTAGCATATAAATTTATTCAGCTTGACAAGGGTTAAGAGCAGCCCCTATGGTAAAGAAGCAAACTATTTTAGTTGATGTCTGTTTATTGTAAATATTTTTCTTATGCTTGTTATGCACATGCGTAATGTTGTTATGAGCACCATGCCTTTGCATATGCTAGGGGTACCCATTAGAAGTACCTGATGGAATCTGACATGAAGAAATGGAAAATAATCTTTGGAAAGATTTATTTATTACCGGTATCAGCTGTTTTCATGTGGTTCTGGAATCACTGGTGTGTAAGATTTAATTGTCTGCGATCTTTAGGTAATAAAGTACAGTATATTTAATAATAATAAGATAACTCAGAGTACAGATCTGGGGGGGTCCCTTGAGGCTACTAATACATCTGTTGTTTAATGTAGCGGGTTAATTTGTAAATGTCTGTCAGATAGGTCTTTCAGGGCAAACCTTTTAGAAATGCTTACAAAACTCCAGATAAACATTTTTTTTTTTTTTTCATTAAAAAAAATTATCAGTAGTTTTCGTACTTACACTGGAGCCGGTCTCAGTGGCTCAGTTGGATGCGTGTCTGACTGGAGACCATAAGGTCACAGGTTCGACCCCCGCCGAGGTCGGCAACATTCTTTCGTGGAGATTGATCATGAAATATTTTCTACAGTTATTCTCTCCCTTCCGCTGATTCAATAAGGGCAGTTGTCAGCTTCTGGCGAAAGAAAGTGCACAATACTGGTTAACCGCTTAGAGGACTAAGCCTGCCTTGTAAACGTGTGGTTAGGTAAACTGACCGCGCTGGACGTGACCCCATTGGGTTGACTGGGCCGTAAAACCTCAACACAAACAAACTTACACTGGAACAGTTCAACCTCTCTTTAGAATGGTTCATTTTAAGACAGCTTTGCTCGACATGACCCATTGAGTTGACTGGTTCATAAAGCCTCAACACAAACAAACAAATAAAGATGGACCCCAAAAGTTTTGTATCCAAACAAAATTATATAGATAATCAATACATTTTGTTTGGATATCAACACAGTTGTTTAGCTAACACTGTTTTTGCTTTTTAAATCCTAGCAAAATTGTTATAAAGAGGTTGTGGAAAACCACTTTTTTTTTTCACAAAAAAGTACTGATAAATTCCTTATTTCTCCACCCAAACATATGTTGTACACGAAACGCTTCTTGTATGTTTGATAAATGTTCTAGATCTACATAGCTAAATTGTATGTAATAAAGAATTTGAATTTGAATGTAACATAGGATCTCATTAGAAGAGCCTCAATGAGTACCGACAGAATATGTTTTCTGATTTCTTATAACAGTAATAACCTTTAGCATTGGGACAGCAAATGCAGTGTCTGATCAGGGTCTGCACTGTTGGCCACTCATCCAGCAGTTTTAGACACATCAACAGGTAGTAAAATAGACTTTATTAAAATTTCGGGAAGAGTACGATAAATGTCCTAAAAATTTGTAACCACCATTTCTGACAATACAAAATGACATATGCAAACAATGCAGACCCTGATCAGGCTGCTCCTGAAGGAGCAGTCTGATCAGGGTCTACTCAGTTTGCCATTTCACTAAATGTTTTAAGAAAAAGCTGCATCAAAAAGATAAGTTTAGGACATTTATCATAGTGTGACTTTAAATGTCCCAGTACTTAGGGTAATAAATACAGTATTATTATGCCCACACCCACCTCCACCCCCACAAGCAAACTGTTCTGTTTGTGTGGGGTATACTGTTTTCATGTCCGTCTGTTACATTTTGGTCTTTGCAGTGGGTTGCTATCTAATAAGCATTGCTTATTGGCAATTTCTTGTTATTTTTATTTTCAGAATACACAATGCCAAAGGACAGATATGATACACCCAATCCTCAGAGGAAACATACGTACATGTCCATGGAGGACATTGTGGCTGGTAAAAAGTCATCATGGTATGAATTGGAAATAACAGGTAAGTAATACTGTAAAAAAAAAAAGCAAGTGAAAAAAAAGTCAGGGATGTGACCATCGTTATAACTTAACCCTAGCCCTGCTAAATTCCGATATGCCCTGCCAACTGATCTGGATCTGCATTGTTGACAATGATTCAGTATTCAGTATGTGAATGTGTATTAACAACCTGGATCAAGTATTCTGATTGGCTGAAAATTAGAAAGGGGTGTGGCATCTTAATTTATTCAGCATGCGCACTTTCTTCATATTCAAGTCTTATTTTGTGAGAAAAAAAAAAAAAAAATAGAATGGCATCTGCTGCTGTGTGATTGGGTCTTTAAGGGTTAACCCTTTCACCCCTGGCTTTCAGAATTGAACTCTGAATTTGGATGAATCCAACAACTCAAAAAAGGGATGTAACATAGACAAAAATAAAAACAAAATCATTAAATGAAAAATAGGAAACAGTCATTAAATGCAAAACAGTATAGTGACAAAATACAGGAGACAAACTGTAAGGTGGCAGTATAAAAGTTTAGGACAAGATAAGAGAGGGTATCAGGTTAATATTTTTCTTATTTCTCCACAAAAACATATGTTGTTGGTACTCATTAGAAGTGCCTCAGTGAGGCGCTTCTAATGAGTACCACAACATATGTTTTCATGGAGAAATAAGAAAAATATTAATACTTTTGGATTGAAAAAAGCGCCTGAACTAGAGCTGTGTAAAAGGTATCAATTCAGCTGTCACCTCTTGACACTGACGACTCAGCAGAAGAAGCCTAGAATCCCTGACTGTCCACAGAGCATCTGCCAAAGACTGATTGGACTGCAGGCTGATAATTTATGATTCTTTGCTGGGCACTTCTCATAAGGTACATTTTTCAGGGTGTGGCTCATATGTGAAGAGTGACTGTAGGTCTTCCCAGTTTTGTCAAGATCTTTTTATTTTCAAAGACAATTACCTGTACTGTAATCACCTTAACCCATTGTAGACTGAATAGACTCTCCCACACTATATATTGGAAGAGTCCAGTTTCAAGTTTAGGTATGTCTGGTTATGAGATTTATATATTCCTAGAGAAAACTGGCTAAACTATTTGCAAACAGACGCCGCAGACAGAATTTTGAAGTATGTTTCTTATTTTGTCCCAGAAAATAGGCTTAGACATTTCATGTAAATGGTCTTTTGGGAGACAATTTGCATGAAATGTCAAAGCCTATTTTCTGGGGAAAATAAGTAAAACTAGAATGTGCAGTCGATGGCACGCCATCGTAAATCCCCACACTCTTTGCTAATGTTGCTAATATCATGGCAGAATACGGACTTGCTCTCCCACACGCTTCCCATGAGGGGAGGTCATGTGTCAAGTTTGGTTAAATTCCACCTAGTGGTTTAGGAGGAGATAGCATGACAGACAAATGGATAGATGACGGACGGATGGAAAAATAATGTTGTCAATGTTACCATGAGGGGAAGTGATGTATCAGATTTGGTTGAATTCTGCCCAGTGGCTTAGGAGGAGATAGTGTGATGGATAGATGGACAGACATTGGATGCACGGAAAAATAATGCTCATGCATACCCTTACCATGAGGGAAAGTGATGTAGCAAGTTTGGTTGAATTCCGCCCAGTAGTGTTGAAAGAGATAACATGACAGACAGATGGACAGACACACGGATGGACGTCTTGACGGATGTATACTTCTGTGTCTGCTTACCTACAAAGTACCCTTGTGTGTCGAAAATTTTCGACATACAAATCAGTGGGCATGTGTGTCATGGAATAAATCTCATTGAAATACACTGAAGTGTCCATAATCTTAAAACACACAAGTATACTCTCATCCCTGCGGATGGATGGATGCACAGATGCATGGATGGATGCACGGAAAAATAATGTTACTCTCGCACAACCTTACCATGAGGGGAAGTGATGTAGCACGTTTGGTTGAGTTCCACTCAGTGATTTAGGATGAGATAGTGTGACAGACAAATGGACAGATGAATGCACAGAAAAATAATGTTGCTCTCTCACACCCTTACCATGAGGGGAAATGATGTAGTAAGTTTGGTAAAATTCTGCCCAGTGGTTTAGGAGGAGATAGCGTGACTGACATATGGACAGACGTTTGTACGAAACAGTATTTGTTAAGTTATCCTTTTGATCTTTACTTAGCCCACAGTGCAAATTTTCAACTCCACAATGTCAATTTTAACCCCAAAATGACGGGATAAATGTAATGAACCTCATAATGTCAAATTCTAATCAAACCCTAACCCTAGAATGTCATGTGGGCATTACGGATGGACGGACGGACGGATGGAGGCATTAACAATGGGGATAAATAACATCAGTTTATCATTTGCTGAATTTGCTCAGAGAGTGGTAAAGGTTAAATATATGAACTTAGCACTTCTTGTATACTTTTAAAGTTTGAACAAGTCTGTTTGAATTTGGTGATGTTTCTAAAAGGTTCTGCAAAATGTCAAACAGTTCAGATAGAATCCAACCCTTCTGGGGAGCTGTTTGATCCGAGCACTCTATTCTGCCCAATTATTTAGGGTAAATATCATAGCAGAGAATTGACAGCTATGAATGCACTGACTAGACAGTAATTATTACAGATTTGCTGACTCCTGGGTCTTTTTTGTTCACATAAAATTGAATTGAAGGCTTATTTTCTTTTATGACATAGCTCCAGGTAATGTACTTTTTATACCCCGCCATACGATATTGGCGAGATATTATGGTTTTGCGTCGAACATCAGTTTGTACGTCCTTCCATCCGTACGTATTGCGTTTTCAGGATGATAATTTGAGTAAACATAATGGATTTTGACCAAAATTGCTGTGTGCATTGATATTGTGGAGATTTGATTTGGGATTGCTAATATGCTAATTTCGTGAATTTTTGACAGTTATCGGTCCGCTACACATCCATATTTTTGTTTCCAAACAATAACTTGAGTAGATATCAATGGATTTTCACCAAACTTGGTACGTACATTGATATTATAGAGATCTGATTTGGGAGTGGTAATGGGAAAATTTCGTCAGTTCTTGACAGAGTTATCTGCCCACCACATGTCTGTATTTTCATTTCTGGACAATAACTTGAGTAAATGTCAATGGATTTTTACCAAACTTTGTATGTGCATCAATATTGTGTCAATCTGCTTTGGGATTGCAAATGGGCAAATTATGTCACTTTTTGATAGTTATCTGCCTATAACACAATAATGATGGGGTGTTATCATTTCATGTTTTTATTTTCAACTGAAAAAGGCTGATATTTTTGTACATATTGTGAGTACTCATTTGGCGAGCCCCACCAATGCACTTCTGTTGAGTACCCACAACAAAGAGAAATAAGAAAAAAAATTATGTGGATACCCCTCCTATGTGGATCTATGACATGATTTCCTTAATAGTGTTGACTGGGCTGCTAAACTCCAAACCATCCATGATCTGATTCATATATACAACTCCAGATAAATTGATTTTGACATAATAATTTTGTCAGTTGGATGCGCCGTCCGACTGGAGACCAGGAGGTCACGGGTTCAACCCCCGCCGAGGCCGGCAACATTCTTTCATAGAGATTGATCATGATATATTTTCTACGGTCATTCTCTCCCTTCCGTTGATTCAAGAAGGGCAGTTGTCAGTTTCTGGCGAAAGAATGTGCACAATACTGGTTAACCGCTTGGAGGACTAATCCTGCCCAGTAAACGTGTGGTTAGGTAAACTGACCGCGCTCGACATGACCCCATTGGGTTGACTGGGCCGTAAAACCTCAACACAAACAAACAAACATAATAATTTTATATACTTTTTTGTTATTTTTGCACCTGGTCACTCATTGGAACGAATTCGCTGAAGAGCTCCCAGAGTGTACCTACAAGATTATGTTTAGTACAAAAATAACAAAAATTACCTTCTGGATAGTCCCTCTAACTGCATGTCTATTTCATAGCTCCAGATAAGGCATTTTTCTCAGCCGAAAGGCCCTGATATTTTACTTATTTCTCCACAAAAACATATGTTATGGGTACTCATTAGAAGTGCCTCAGTGAGGCTCTTCTAATGAGTACCCACAACATATATGTTTGTGGAGAAATAAGGAAAAATGTTATGTAGATTCCTTTCTTATCTGGACTAAGCTATTTATTGCTTTCTTTTTCAGGAACTGTGCGGAACTTGTGTCCCTCTCTATGGAAACTGCAGCATTTGACAAAATTATATTTAAATGATAACAACCTTATACGAATCCCTCCAGACATTAGTCGCTTAGAACATCTCCTTCATTTAGATCTGTCATCCAACAAGATAAGAAGCTTACCTCCAGAGATTGGCGACCTCATACAACTACGCGAATTATTATTGAATTACAATCAGCTCAGAGTACTGCCATTTGAGTTGGGGAGGTTGTTCAATCTTCAAAACCTTGGTAAGTTAGATATTTCCTACAGTACCCCAGATAAGAGGGGCTATGTGTTATATATATACAGTGATCCAGCTAGCCCTTTATATACAGTGATCCAGCTCCCCCAATATGGAAGGGTAGTTAACTCCTTGGTTTCGGCCTGTCACCCTTGTGGCATTTTGCAGCACCTTTCTACCTTATTGCCATTGCTAACTTAAAACATGCAAAATAGTGAATGATTCATCAAAATTTGACAAAAAGAAGACATTTACTAATTTATTATATCACTACATATATCGATAGTTGAAGAGGTTATTGGCAATAGTTATCGATAGTTGAAAACACTATCATGATAGTACTGCCATTGAGGTCACTATCATGATGTATTGATATGTTGATGCATCGTAACACCCCTAGCTGCCAGTGTAGACATGAATAGCACAGCATAGACTAATATATAACTCCAGAAGTTACCTTTTCAGTTGAAAATTAGTGATATTTTTACATATTTCTTCATGAAAATATGTTGTGATGCTCATTAGAAATGTCTCACTGGACAAATAAGAAAATAAGTGGATACCTTCTGCGAAAATGATTAAATTATTTGTTTATTTGAAAAGAAAAAAAATAAGGTTGAAAAGCAGTTGGCCTGTCCAAAGTCTGATAGAGTGTTGTCAGAATCTAGTAGTGTGATATCAAGCTTATCAAGCCTCAGACTATTTTTCTTATTTCTCTGGGAATGCCTCGCCACAATGTATGTTTTCATGGAGAAATAAGAAAAGTATTTATCTGGGCCCAGTTGTTCAAAGCATCGTTAACTTAATGAGCTCGTAAGTGGTCAAAATGTTAACTGTTCTAGTAAATACAATATCTAGTTCACAGGTATTTTTGCTGAAAAAAATGTGAGTAGCTTTTGCAAATGCAAAAGCTACTCATATTTTTTTCAGCAAAAGTATGTGTATATGCCATATTTATTGATCAAAGTTTTAACAATATGTTAACTATTGACATCATTAGTTTTGAACATCTGGGCCCTGGATACCTATTGTATCTGGAGTTATGCTTAGACCACTAAGCCAGAGAGGCCCCTGCCCAACTGTATCAACTGTGGCATTCTGTCAAAATTACAAGCTGCTATTTAGCTTGATACCCAGCATTAGGAAGAAGACCTTGGACTGGTCACACCAGTGTCAGTATAATGTGATTAATTAATGATAGTCAGTTTATCTGGTATGTATAACTATAGTGAAGTGGCATTATATAAGGGTATCAGTTCCCACTGTCACATCCAGATACAATCTTGACATGATTGAAAGATTGTTGACACTGATGTTAAACCTCAACACAAACAAAAACTCCCAAAATTGAGCTATGTTATAACCCTTGTCCTGCTGAACCTGGATATACCCTGCCTTTGCAAACAGTGTAGATCCAGATCAGTTGGCTTCTGAAGAAGCCAACTGATCTGGATCTGCACTGTTTGCCATTAAGAATGGGAATTTATAGCAAAAATCTGGATCAAGTAATCTGATTGGCTGAAAATTAGAAGTGGGCATGGCATCTTAATTTATTCAGCAGGACAAGGGTTAATATTCAAACAAGGCATTCATTGACCTTTGGGAAGTGTCTGGGTGGCTGAGTGGTTGACACTCCCAACTTCTGATCACGAGATCCCGGGTTTGAGTCCCGCTGGAGGCGGAATTCAGCTCATGACTGTATGGCTCTTCATTATGACCCTTCCATCGTCTCATTATGACTTAAATAATGTTGAAAGGGACATAAAACATCAAACCATAATCATCACCATCATTAAACTTTATACAACATAATTGTTTTATTTCAGGGCTGGTGGGGAACCCTTTGAACCCAGATATGCTGAAATTGTACAGTGAGGGAACTCAGAAACTCCTTACATCACTACTTGATAGTCTAGTCGGTAAGTACAATAAACAGAGTAAAATGTTTTCCTTTCCTAGCTTTAGTCAACTTGTAAAGAACCATAGCTCCAGATAAGCCACTTTTTTACCCCATTAAAGACTGAATAAACTCTCCCACACTATATATTGGAAGAGTCCATTTTTCATTTTAGGTATGTCGGGCTATATGATGTAGATATTCCTAAAGAAAAAATGGTTGAACTATTTGCACCTGCCAAATAGTGGAGACCCTGATCAGCTGTCACGTTCTGCGGTGTCTGATGTGCACTGTTTGCTAGTTGCCCGTTTAGAGGTCTCCAGTCTTCAATGGATTAAATTGAAATTTGCTGATGATTTTCTTATGCACATAAACATGTATTGTGGGTACTCATTAGAAGTGCCTCATGGAAGTGCTTCTAATGAGTACCCACAATACAGTAGACTCTCGTTATCTCGAATTCCAAGGGACTCACTGAAACACTTCGAGATATCCGTACTTCGACATATCAGAGTTGAGAGAGTGAGGAAAACAATAAAATTGAACAACCACATTTAACAAATGAATATGTAATTTGACTCCCGAAGTTAAAAATATATATATAAAATATTGTGGAAGAGTCCATTTTTCATTTTAGGTATGTCGGGCTATATGATGTAGATATTCCTAAAGAAAAAATGGTTGAACTATTTGCACCTGCCAAATAGTGGAGACCCTGATCAGCTGTCACGTTCTGCGGTGTCTGATGTGCACTGTTTGCTAGTTGCCCGTTTAGAGGTCTCCAGTCTTCAATGGATTAAATTGAAATTTGCTGATGATTTTCTTATGCACATAAACATGTATTGTGGGTACTCATTAGAAGTGCCTCATGGAAGTGCTTCTAATGAGTACCCACAATACAGTAGACTCTCGTTATCTCGAATTCCAAGGGACTCACTGAAACACTTCGAGATATCCGTACTTCGACATATCAGAGTTGAGAGAGTGAGGAAAACAATAAAATTGAACAACCACATTTAACAAATGAATATGTAATTTGACTCCCGAAGTTAAAAATATATATATAAAATATTGTGGAAAAGAGGAGAAATTGCTCCTTAGGAGCAATTTCTCCTCTTTTCCTCATTATTTTGTTACCTGTTGTCATAGTTTCATGTTAAAACAGGGACCCGATTTTCACTTCGAGATAAGCGGTAATTCGAAATAAGCGAGTTCGAGATAACGAGGTTCTACTGTATAAGTTTTTATGGATATGTAAGAAAAAAAAAAAAAAAACAGATTACATGTATGTGGATACCCACCCCTCTTATCTGGAGCTTTGAAGAGCCAATTACAGTAGCAGAGATTCATAGCACTAGTTAAGGCGTGTTTTTCAATCCAAAAGTGTTGATATTTTTCTTATTCCTCCACGAAAACGTATGTTGTGGGTACTCATTAGAAGCGCCTCACCGAGGCGCTTCTAATGAGTACCCACAACATATGTTTTCGTGGAGAAATAAGAAAAATATTTATCAGATACCCTCCCTTATCTAGACCTATGGAGATTGCATTCTAAAGTTTATTTTTATTTCTTAGAGAAAATTAGGCTTGACAAATGAGTCACATGAAATGTCAAAAAAAAGGAAAAAAAAAAAAGAAAGTGATCATCTGAAAGAACAGAGAGATGATAGAAGAAAGTGGACTTTCTTAATGGAATCTGTTCTTGAGGGATAATGAATAAAATTGAAACATACCTCTCAAGAAAGCCTTCTTTTCTCTGAAGAATTAAAAAAAATGATCTATTTGAGAATCCCATCTGCAAAAGAAAAGTTTTGAACAGCCTATTAAGGAAATGGGATACACTTGATAGATTTCCTCCATTTTTGGATGGGTTTTTCAAAAATCCATCCTTTAAAATAGCGATGTCCAGGTGGGTGGGAGTCAGGCGGGCGGGTGTTGGGCATCGTCCCAGGTTAACCTTTTGGTTAACCTTTTTTCAAAGTTATATGTTACCTTTATTCTTCAGTGGATTGCTTTCATATTTGGTAGGGATGGAGAGGAGGACCAGTAGTTGTTTCCCATGCAAGAGAGACAATTCTCACTTTCTTCATTATTTAAAAAATCTGTCCATTATGCCGTTAGGCATTTTTCTTGTTTTAAGAAGGGAGATAATTATTTTGTGACTTCCTGTCTGCTTTTGCATACTGAAAAGGGAAGTAAATTCTTTCCTATTAAGGTAAGGTAATAACCCTAAGTATTGGGACAGATAGTCCTTTGCAAACAGTGTAGACCTAGATCAGACAATGTAGAATATGGCATCTGATCAGGGTGTACACTGTTTGCCATATATACAGCAATATTGTAGACATATCAACAGGTAGTAGAATGGACTATTTAAAATTTTAGGAAAGTATGGTAAGTAGATAAAGTGTCCCAATACTTAGGGTAAATATAGTGGATCCTTTTCAGAAGGGAGTCAAAGAACAATTTTGACAGAATTGTCACCCCTGAACATTTATCCATTCCCCTTAATTGTTTATACTGAATGTAAACCATACAGTTCTTATCCTAAGTAATTGGACAGACAGGCCTGAACAAACAATGTGTGGTGGGTGGTAGGGTGGTGTGCCCTACTGCTGAAACTTTCACAGGGTTGGCCCTGTCATCATTGCGTTTGTCAGGAATGTTCAGTTGGACATGTACCCCTGAACTTGCTTCAGTTGAGGCATGAACATTGTTCATGCCTCAACAGGCATGAACATTGTTCATGCCTCAACTGAAGCAAAATCAGGGGTTAGGGACTTTTTCTTATCCATCTCTCTCCCTTTCTCTTGGAGGTAGCTCAGCATGACTGTTGATAGGGTTGTTAAACAGTCAGTGCAGATCTGGAACAGACACTGTGCATTCAGTGATCAGGGTCTAAAATGTTTGCCACTCATCCAACAGTTTTTGAACATGTTCTCTGTTAGTTAAATGGAACTTGTTCGAATTTTAGGAGAAGTGTGATATGGGGTTTTGATGTCCAAATATTTAGGGTATAAGATATGGTATGACATAATGTAGAAAGTTTGTAGATTAATCATAACTCTAAATAAGTTGCCCTTTTCAGCCATAACTTACTGATACTTATAATATTTCTTAAGGAAGACATATGTTGTAGGTACTCATTTGAAGCACCTTGTGAAGGGGTTTCTACTGAAATGAGAACTCACAACGTATGTTGCCGGCCTTGGTGGCTCAGTTGAATGCGCCGTCTGAGTGGAGACCAGGAGGTCGTGGGTTCAACCCCCGCCGAGGTCGGCAACATTCTTTCATGGAGATTGATCATGAAATATTTTCTACGGTCATTCACCCCCTTCTGCTGATTCAAGAAGGGCAGTTGTCAGTTTCTGGTGAAGGAATGTGCACAATACTGGTTAACAGCTTAGAGGACTAAGCCTGCCCAGGAAACGTGTGGTTATGTAAACTGACCGCGCTCGACATGACCCCATTGGGTTGACTGGGCCGTAAAACCTCAACACAAACAAACAAACACAACGTATGTTCACATGGAGAAATAAGTGAATACCCTCATATGTATAGCCATGAATTGTGCTTGAACTTTTGCAATCTTTTTATGCCCCCGCCATTCAAAAAATGGTGGAAGGTCATATACTGTTACCCTTGTCTGTCCGTCCGTCCGCATCCGAGATGATGTTAGCAATTTGGGAGCCGGCCTTAATGGCTTGGTTGCGTGCCTGATTGGTGATCAGGAGGTTGTGGGTTCAGCACCTGCCGGGTCCGCAACATTCTTTCGTGGAGATTGATCATAAAATATATTTTCTATGGTCATTCTCTCCCTTCCGCTGATTCAAGGATAGGTGTCAGTTTCTGGCAAAAGAATGTGCACAATGCTGGTTAACCCCTTAGAGGACTAAGCCTGCCCAGTAAAAGTGTGGTTAGGTAAACTGACCACACTCGACATGACCCCATTGGATTGACTGGGCCGTAAAACCTCAGCACAAACAAACAACAGCAATTTGCGTTTAAGTTTTTCAGGCATTAGCAATTTCCATTGAAGTTTTTCAGGTGGGGGGCATCTGTGTCATTTGGACACATTTCTAGTCGTACATTCAGTAGAAGAAGGAAAACTAAAATAGGTAAAGGCTGTGATAATTTTTTTATATCTAAGCTAAAGAACAGCTGTTTGGGATACCCATTAGAATCACCTTAGAGAAGCAGTTCTAATGAGAACCATGTTGTGTTGGGGGAGTTTTCATGAATACCATCATTAACCCTTAAAGCGCCAGTCACAACTATTGTCGTCTGCTTTGTTTTCTGCCTGTTACTTTAAAAGTAATTTCTGCAAACAGTGTGGACCCAGATCAGACTGCTCCTTTAGGAGCAGTCTGATCTGGGTCCACACTGTTTGCCTGTATGCAAAAACAGGTTTGAAAAGTTTGCAAAAATATTCAGCAGACGACATAAACAGTCGACATTTTCAGACGCAAGTTTTCTTGGCGTTTTAAGGAGTTAAGGAGGATAGTTGGTGATACTTATTTCTCAAATGTATGGTGTTGGTACTCATTAGAAGCATCTCACTGAGATGCTTCAAATGAGTACTCACAACATACCTTTGTATGGAGAATTGGAGAAAATTTTCCCAAAATTGTCATCAAATACTTCGCAACAACTCCATGACCTTGTTCAAATGATTCAAAGGAGTCACTGAGGGGAATCCAATAATCATGTTTTGGCCGAGAAATAAGAAAGAAAAAGCAATTAAAATACTCATCCTATCTCGAGCCTTACCATCTGCTGTCAGCTCCTTTCAACAATTTTTGAAAAGTGTTGTTTTTACTTTTTATACTGAAAACATTTTTATTGATCCACAAAACAACAGCAAAAAAAAAAAAAAAGGTCATTGTAGCATTTGGTTAGACTCGTAACTCTAGATAAAGGGCTTTTCTCAACAAAAAGGTGTTGTAATCTTTCTTATTACCCACAGAAATATATGTTGTTGGTGCTCATTAGGTGCACCTTGCCAAGGCTCTTA
Source organism: Anodontia alba (assembly GCA_964016985.1). Taxonomy (NCBI): domain Eukaryota; kingdom Metazoa; phylum Mollusca; class Bivalvia; order Lucinida; family Lucinidae; genus Anodontia; species Anodontia alba. Next base: position 35,278,046 of record OZ024822.1, on the reverse strand, counting down.
TAATGAGTATCACAACATTTGTTTTCATGAAAAAAAAATAAGAAGAAAAAAACTTCCAGATAATCCTCTGTTAGAATCATTTTAACAAGATGATACTATAGGGATGATGTATGTTTTTTGTTGTTTTTTTTTTTTTTTTTTTTTGTGGAGACTTGAGGGGAATTAGTACATTCAAGGGAGAAAACTCTGTCAAAATTGTTTTGCTCCCTTCTAAAAAGGGATCTATTCTAAAAGGAAAGAATTTGCTCCCAATGAGGAGCAAATTCTTTCCTTTTAGAGTAGATCCCTTTTCAAAAGGCACTTGGGATACTTAAAAGCAAACCTGAAGAATCAAAACTTGTCTCCTTTGTTAAAAACATTTTAAATGGCAATATACCAAGTTTACCAGGCCCCTAAAGGAGGAAAATATTTACAGAGAACTTGTTATGGAAGAATATTTGGGGATAATTATGTGATATTTTTTTTTATTCCTTAGTATTTGGTATTTACCCTTAGTATTTGAAAACTTCAAGTCCTTACCTTACTGCTCCTAAAATTTGGAAAGAAAAAGTCCATTTTACTACCTGTTACAGTCGACTCTCATTATCTTGAATTTCAAGGGACTCTCTGAAACACTTCAAGATATGCGTACCTCTAAATATCAGAGTTACAGAAGTGAGGAAAACAATAAATCGAACAACCACATTTCACGAATATGTAATTTGACTCCTGACGTTAGGAGCAATTTCTCCTCTTTTCCACAATATTTTGTTATCTGTTCAAGTGTTGTTAGATTACCATGGTAAAACAGGGACCAGAATTTCACTTCGAGATAAGCGGTTATTTGAGATAAGCAAGGTCGAGATAACGAGAGTCGACTATAATGTGTCTAAAATTTGCTGAATGGGTGACAAAGAGTATACAGTCGAACCTCATTATCTCGAACTCGCTTATTTCGAATTACCGCTTATCTTGAAGTGAAAATCTGGTCCCTGTTTTAACATGAATCTATGACAACAGGTAACAAAATAATGTGGAAAAGAGGAGAAATGAGCACTTTCTCCTCTTTTCCACATTATTATTTTATATATATACATACTCATTTGTTAAATGTGGTTGTTCAATTTATTGTTTTCCTCACTCTCTCAACTCTGATATGTCGAGATATGGCTATCTCGAAGTGTTTCAGTGAGTCCCTTGGAATTCGAGATAATGAGAGTCGACTATATATACTGATCAGATGCTGCATTTTCTCAGGCCTGTCCATTCGAATACTCGGAGTAAATGCAGTATACTAGATAACTAATGTTTCATTCTCCAGTCAGGGGAGTTATCAGTTAACCATAAATTTGATATGGTAGTGGTCTATTATTGTTTGACACTGTCAGAGCTTTGTGTTGATGTATGCATTTATACAACCGTACCTTCAAGGATCATCTACACAGGCTTGTGTACGTCAATAAAGAACTGAAAAAGGCCAGCAAACTTATCAAAGAATGAACTGTCTGGCTTTTTGCTTTGCTTAGCAATAATGGCAAAGGTCAGTTGTTGTAGCATAGTTTAATTTCATATGATTGTTGGAAAATTCTCCCAAAATGCTCTCACTAAAACTAAACAGTTGCCACAAAGCAAACAAATACTGAGCAAATATTGTGTACCAGTAGTGAACAAGCACTATTGCACAATAATGAACTGCACAACTGGCAGATTTTTTCACTGGTTTAGTTTCTCAGTATTTGCATTATAAATATTGAAGAAAGATGCCCCAAGATCAGTTTTTGGCAGCTGCAAAGATGTTTAACCCTTAAAGCGGCAATCACAACTGAAGCAGAAGACATTTTTTTTTTTTTTTTTTTTTTTTTCAGAGAAAACAAGTCTTGACATTTCATGTGAATCGACTGCTTGGCAGACGATTCACACAAAATTTCAAGACTTGTTTTCTCTGAAAAATAAAAAAAAAATTTGAATGTGGTCCGATACAAATTTTGCTTGGCGCTTTAAGGGTTAAAAACAGGACTTGTGAAGGAGGAGATTTGATGATAACTCTGGGATGATTTTTTTTTCACTTCTTCATAAAAATATATGCTTTGGGTATTCATTAGAAGCACCTAAATTGAGTACCCACAACATATGTTGTTTTTTTTATGAAAAAATAAGAAAAGTTATCCCAGAATAATCACCAAAAACTCCTTTTTACCAAGTCTGTCCATGTTATGCTACTGAAGAGTCCAGTGCTGATGAACAGTCTTGCAGGAACAATGCATACTCACAGGGTTGTGGAATTATCAAATTAATAAAATCCATGCACAAGTAAATGGTCATTTCTTAGTTTTCCAAGAAAACATGTTGTGGGTACTCATCAGAGTACTACAACATATGTTTTCTTCAAGAAATAGAAAATAATGTCATTATGTGATACTCTTCATATCTAGAGCTATGAAGTCCTTGTCCCAGAACAATGAAATTGAAATTTCTTACTTGTCCTCTGGGAAATGGGACAAGCAGACCACAGTATTTCCACAGTCCTGCCTTAGAAGCAGCTTCCTCCTCTAGTATATTAACACAGGATTTGAAAGGTTTGAATCCATGGCACTACTTGCTAAACAAGAACAGTAAGCCACCAAGTCCACTTATCAGTTCTAATTCCATTTTCACAGAACATTGCTGTATTTATCCCCACGCTTTTCCACGCTTGTTTAAAAAGCGATAGGGATATTGTGAACGCCTTTGTCTATCCATCAGTCCATCTTTCACACTAAACCACTGGGCAGAATTTAACCAAACGTGCTACATGAATTAATTCCTCTCATGGTAAGCATGTGTGAGAGCAACTTTATTTTTCTGTGTGTCTGTCCAGCCATCCATCAGGCATCAGTCCATTTGTCCATCACACTTTCTCCTACCATTATTAACCATATTTATTTGATTATAAGACTATCTACACCTACCATATTAAGTTTGTTATAAGACAGGGGTTTATTCTTTCAAAATTATAATGTATATGAATCAGTCTTGTGTAATTCAACTATATAATGGGATTTTCTTTTCCAAAACAATCCCAAAGATCAAGGTCTGTCTTACAAGACAGATCTAGAGCTTTGAGATTGTTTTGGAATGAAACCTCACCCCCCCCCCCCCCACCCCCCCACCCCCCCCACCCCCCCATCTTATGACCAAAGAAATACGGTAAACCACTAGGCGGAATTTAACCAAACTTGCTGCATGGCTTCCCTTCATGGTAAGGGTGTGCAAGAGCAACATTATTTTTCTATCTGTCCTGTGTCAGTCCGTCTGTCGGTCTCACAACTTCCTCCTAAACCACTCGGAGGTATTTACCCAAACTTGCTACTTGTCTTCCCTAGGTGGTAAGGGTGTGTGAGAGCAACAATATTTTTCTGTCCTTCCATCATGCTATCTTCTCCTGAACCACTGGATGGAATTTAACCAAACTTGCAAAATGTGCGAGAGCAGTATTACTTTTCACTTCTCTTTGCTTAGTGGTGAAAGCATGGGGATTTGCGATAGTGTGTCATCGACTATGCGATCTTGTTGATTTTTTTAACAGAAGTGATCTGCATAATAAATAGCCATGTGTGACATAAAGGTTTCTTTCATCAGATTAATGTTTTGAAGGACTATTTGCCCTTGGTGTATGGCCCATTTTACCGAGTAAAAACAGTGCTTTAGGAATATTTGTTACCGTCAGTGTCAGCTAGTTCTAGTTACTTATTTTAGTTACCTGTCATTTTACCTATTTATTTGTAAGCAGACTGCTTTTTTTCACCTGATGTAAGCAGAAAGTTAATTAGAATGCGCAGCAGATGGTGCACCATGGCAAATCCCTGCGTTTTGTGCTAAAAGCATGACATACTGACGGACAGAATGACACACACACTCACACACACCCTTACCATGAAAGGAAGCCAAATAGCAAGTTTGGTTAAATTCCTCCCAGTGGTTTAGGAGGAGATAGTGTGACAGACAGATGGACAGATGTCGGCCAGACAGATTCCTGACGGAAAAATAACGTTGCTCTGGCACACCCTTACCATGAGGGGAAGTCATGTAAGTCTGTGTGTCTGTTAGTGGTGTACCGATGATCAGGTGGTATCGATTAGCGGCGTGCTGGAAGCTCCCGATTCCGATAATCGATTGAACTTTCTCACAATCGATCATCGGCAAACTGATTGACGCTGCATGTTTTCAATTAACCACGTGGGGTAAAACAAACAGTTACCTATTGATGTACTCAGAGACTATACTTGAGTATTCACGGAAGTGTTTTCACAGTGTATGAGGACATCTGTCACTGATTACACAACTTATTGACCATAAAGATTTGTGACAATATGCCGCTGCTTTTGATTTACAAAACTACGCAGTAGAAAGCGGGGCAGAGCAAGTTTCTTTTATTGGCTAGTATGTAGTTATGACGTGTCATTCAGATTCACCAAGCCTGCCGACTGGTTCACGGTTGATTTGATGAAACAGAATCATTCTGTAAAACAGATGGGCGGAAATAATGTGTAAACTGTTAATGTCAAATGTATTGATAGTTCATGTTCCCTAAAATTAAGCTACCTGGTTCTATAACTCGCACAAATGTCCGTTTTGATGTACTTTTTGCCGCTGAAAGTTTCTGAATGGAACAAATTCTTCAAAGTTTATTATTAATTAAAAGTGTCATAGCACTAGTAAAACAGCTTCAGCCCTTCAGACTAGTGTATCTGTCTTTTGTTGTTGTTTTTTTTTCACCCAGTTTTTCATTTAAAATCAATAAAGCAACGCTAAATTTTACCGATTGCACACTAGTACCCGACACTGGACTAGTAGTCGGACATTTTCATTTTAATTCTCCCTGAACCATACAGGTGGGTTGAAACTTATACAATGTCTTAAACAGCATTTTAAAGCATCATAGATATGTATTCTCTCTATGTTAAGTTTTATTATTATTATTATTTGAATCTGCAAAAAAAAACAACAAAAAAAAACTTTAAATTATTAATAACATGCTTAAAGACACATTTTGGATTGCATAACACCCTAATGACTCTGAGGAGATTAAGATAAGAAATTCTTGGTGACTTTGGCCATCCTTTCAGGTAGGGGTCTGATAAGGGGAAATTAGATTTTATATCAGCAAAGTTTATGATGAAGACAGAGAAACAAATGTGGGTAATTTGGTGATAATTTGATGTTTTTTTTTTCTAGTTATTCAATAAAATATACCTGGTTTTTGTTCATTAGAATTGTCTCTCCCAGGCAGTTCTAATGAAACCCACAATATATTTCATGGTGAAATACAGATATTTATGCTATACGCTAATTTATCACCAAATGCCCCCTTTATTTGTTTCTTTGGATCAAATACAGAAGATTAGGAAGATAGTATGAGAAGCTTTTTGGCATAAAATACAAATTCTAAATTGTCCAAGAACTTTTTGACATATTCCATAATGTATTGTTTTACTGAAATGGAAATGGAATAATTGTGCAGTGTTCTTATTTACTTTAGAAAATAAATAAATGAATAAATAAATAAATATTTTCAATTTTATATTTCTATTTCAGTTCATTTGTACTTTTTCACAATGCAAGAAAAAAACAACACTTTTGTGTTTAGAAAAAAACTATCAAAAAAAAAAAAAAAAAAAAAATAATAATAATAATAATAAATAAAAAAATATAATGATGTAATACAAATCAGCAAATAAAATCAAGTTAAATGCAAAATTTGCAAATGAATTTATTTGATAGTAACATATTGAATACTGCTCAATTTTAAGAATTAACCCTTATATGGCCCCACCTAAGGAGACTTAACAGCCTTATAAAGACTCCATAATCACTTAGATAAGATAAGCCTTTGATGTGCGCTCTGTTATCAGGACTGTATATTGGGGGTGATCATGAAGGGGGTGGGGGGTCTAGCCAAAGAAGAAAAAAAATCTTTTAGGCCACCAAATCGCTGAAAAATAGTACTAACAAACGCTTTGTAAATATAGAGTTCAGTTGTTGTGCAGTACAGTTGAATGAACATATGACCATGAACAAGGATTAACAGTGAAACATGCACGCCAAAGCGAATTATTCAGGAACCGATTATAATCAGAAAATCGCATCGGCAGCAGCAACCGATGCCAACCGATGATCGATTATGATTTCCAATCGATGTCCCACCACTAGTGTCTGTCCATCTGTTTGTCCATCCGTCTGTAAACTTTTCATTTCCAAATAACTCCTTACAGTTTACATTCATTTGATCAAGCTGAAACTTGATGTATAGAGACCATAATGATGAGCAATGATATTGTTTTTGAGGTTAAAGTCCAACAAATATTAACAGAGTTATGCCCCTTTGAAAAGTTTTTGTAAACATTTTATTTCCCGCTAACTTCTCCTACAGTTTACTTCCAATCAAGCTGAAACTTGATACGAGGGATGTTCGAAATGAATTGCTTATTGTCCTCTAGCTCGATATCCACGTGGGGCACGATAAAAACCAATACATACCTGTATAGGGCTATTCAATATCTACACAATGGTGTATAAATGTACATGTTAGACTAAGTGTAAGACATAAAATTTGCCATTTGAATACACGCAGTCATTGACCACTGCAGTAAAAATGGTTGGTAGAAGCGTCGACAAAAAAGATGAAATACGGGCTTACATCAAAGCTCACTCAAAACTTGGTTGTTCTTTGAAGAAGCTGATAACTGAAATTTCTACTGCTTTTGGACCTTCTTGTGTGTCTTATGACACAGTTCAGCGGTGGAAAAAGAAATTTGAGTCTGGTGTAGAGTCCATCAAAAATGCACCGAAATCAGGTAGGCCAAAGTCTGCATCTCGTAAAGAAATCATTTCCAAAATAAAGGAAATCATTGAAGGAGATGCCAGATTTACAGTTGGTGATATTGCACGAAAGGTAGGCATATCACTATCAACGCTTCACCTTATTTTGAAGAAGCATTTGAAAGTCAGAAAGATTTCTGCTAGATGGGTGCCACATCTGTTGACTGACAAGCAAAAGAGGCAACGGGTTAAAGTGGCCAAAAAGCTGCTTCAAATGTTTCCAAAATATGACAAAAAGCAGTTTGCCAATGTCGTCACAGGTGATGAAACCTGGGTCCAATATTTTGAGCCCGTCAGAAAGGTTAGCAATAAGATCTGGGCCACTAAACACAGCAAACGCCCAATAATTGCCAAACGTTCTTTGAGTACAAAGAAGGTTTTGTATGCAATCTTCTTCTCTGGTGAAGGAGTCGCAATAAAAGTGCCAGTGAAAAAGGGCAAAAGCATCACCGGAAAGTACTGAAGAAACTGAAAAAGTATTATCAGAAACGACGCCCTGCCACTGGTTTTAAGCATGTTCGTCTTCTACATGACAATGCCCCAGCTCATACCTCCGCAATAGTTACGGTGTTTTTGAAGAAAGAAAAAGTAACTGTTTTGCCTCACCCCCCGTATTCCCCAGACCTTGCCCCATGTGATTTCTTTTTGTTTCCGAAATTGAAAGCATTCCTTGCTGGGCGGAAATACCAGTCCCGACAGGCACTTGGATCTGCCATTCATCAGTACCTTATTACTGTGCCCAAATCAGCGTACCGTGACGAGTTCAAGAAGTGGATACATCGGCTGAAACTTTGCATTTCTAGCCACGGGGAGTACTTCGAGGGCATGAAATGAGTACATTTGGGTTAACTTGAAATTTGAAGTCTCCAGATAGAAATAAGCAATTCATTTCGAACATCCTTCGTATATGGTTAAACCATGATGTGGAACAGTGCATATTGTTTCATGGTTACAGTCCACTGGATACTAATAGAGTGAGCCCCTTTGAAACTTTTTATAAACTTTAGTTTCTGGCTAACTCCTCCTATAGATTACAGCCGATCAGGTTGAAACTTTATATATAATTAGACATAATATGGAGCAGGGCATATTTTTTTTGAGGTTACAATCCACCAAATATTAATAGAGTTATGCCCCTTTGAAATTTTTGTATAAACATTTTATTTCCGGCTTACTCCCCCTATACATTACATCCGATCAAGCTGAAACATGATATATAGTTAGGTCATAATCTGGAGCAGGGCATATTATTTCTAGGTTACAGTCCACCAAATTTTAAGGGAGTTATGCCCCTTCGAAATTTTTTGTAAACATTTCATTTCTGGCTAACTCCTCCTGGATTACATCGGATCAAGCTGAAACTTGATATATAGTTAAACCATGATGTGGAGCAGCGCATATAATTTCAAGGTTACAGTCCACCAAATATTAACAGAGTTATGCTAACTCCTCCAGTAGATTACATCTGGTCAAGCTGAAGCTTGATATATAGTTAGACCATGATGTGGCGCAGTGCATATTGTTTCGAGGTTGTAGTCCACCAAATACTCTAGCCAACTCCTCCTACAGTTTACATCCCATCAACTCCTCATATAGAGTACATCCAATTAAGTTGAAGCTTGACTTATAGTTGGACCATGATGTAGAGCAGCGCATACTGATTCAAGGTTGCAGTCCACCAAATATTAACAGTTATGCCCTTTTTATACCCTGCCACAGGATAGTGGCGGGGTATTATGATTTCACATTGGACGTCCCTGTGTCTGTCCATCCATCCGTCCATCCGTTTTCATTTCCGAATGATAACTTGAGTAAACATCAATGGATTTTTACCAAACTTGGTATTTGCATTGATATTGTGGAGATCTGGTTTGGGATTGCTAATGGGCAAATTTCGTCAGATTTTTACGTTTATCTGCCTGCGACACGATAATGGCGGGGTATTATAGTTTAACATTTTTATTAAAATTTCTGTTAACTTTTTCTGTTCCAGCTAACTCCTCCTACAGTTTCCATTCGATTGATCTGAAACTTGATTTATAATTAGACTTTGATGTCTGTCCATCCTTTCTGTAAACTTTTTATTTCCGAATAACTCCTCCTACAATTTTCATCTGATGATGCTGAAACTTTGTGGATAGTTAGCCTAGGCTGTTGAGCAGTACTCATCATGAGCTCATTTTCAGTAATCGTGAAGGGCATTTGAGGACATTCCAAATTTTCAGATATAACTCTCATATTTACTAGTAGATTTTGATGAAATGAGCAATAAATTGCTTCCTACATGAAGATATATATTCAGTTTGTGTTCTTTCCCCTTTACCAAAGTTAAATACATGTAGTATGTTTCAATGGGATCTGTGACATGACTTGGCTTTAAACAATCCTGACTTTTATCCTGTTCTTTAACAGTTTTGTCAGAGCCTCCACTCCTCAACACTATATGTAGAGATGTGTAATTCAGAATGACTAAAATAAAAAGGATTGCATCCACTTCCAGTCTTTGCCCCTCCTTTTAACAGCATTATTAATGTGTCCCATTAAAACTTGTCCATGTGATTAAATGATGCACATGTATATATTGCCTCTCTAAATGCAGTGCTCTTGTTTAAAAAAGCATGATGATAATAATGTTGTCCATGCAGCTGTCTGTAAGAGAAGTAACCAAATAAATATTCATTCTTATTTTTCCACAAACCCATATGTGGTGGGTACTCATTAGAAGCACTTTGCCAAAATGCTTCTAATCAGAACTCACAAATTATGTGTTTGTTGAGAGATAGGGGGAAAAAATCAGTACTTTTGGATTGAAAAAAAAGTACCTTATCAGAAACTATGCTGCCTCCTACATTGTTAGACTCATGAGAAGTTTCCTTATCTTCCTGTGATAGGAAGATGTGCATGTGGTATTGGATTATTGATGCAGCTATTTTTGCTAAGTTGGGCCCTTGGTGACTAAGATATTTTGGTCGCAGCTACACCTACGTCTTTCATCTGATTTTGAAGATTAAGTAGATACATGCATCTTGTTTTGATACGAAGATACCTGTTTGTTTTTGGATTTTTGATTCGGGAGTCAAACTATGGTCCTTACTGACTAATTTTTTGTGGCAATGGCTATAGGAGCCAGTTGAAATTATACAATTTGTTTTAACACTTACCATGCTATGGGCAAATTCAGCAGATGAAAAACTGATGATATTTTTCACAGAAAATAGGCTTTGACATTTCATGCAAATAGTCTCCCTAGGAGACAATTTGCTTGAAATGTCAGATTCAATTTTCTGGGAAAAAATAATAAAAATGTTTCAAAATGCCGTTTGCTGAATTTTTTACCCAGTATGGTTCTTTTACCATACTATTTGATTTTTGATCCACTATATTTAAAAATATTTGTGGACCTTGATGACTTAAATTAGCACTTGTGGCTGTAACTCATTCCTTGAGACAATAATCTAAAGGTTTGATTTATCTTTCAATTAGCAATGCCCCACATTTATTACTGCTATATTGGACATGTTAGAGGAAGTTTAGGCCTCCAAATGCTGGATGACATTTGGCCTATGGTCTTGTATTTGAATCTGGACTGAGACTAGAATATATATTTTTGAATATTTTGATGATATGTGGTAGGAATGAAGAATACAGTGAGAACCCTAAATATTGGGATAGACAGATGTTTACCTCTTTACCCGCTTTAGCGATGGGGATATTGCAAACGCCTCCATCCATCTATCCATCCGTCCATCACGCTGTCCCCTAAACCACTGGGCAGAATTTAACCAAACTTGCTACATGACTTCCCTGCCTGGTCAAGGTGTGTGAGCAACATGATTTTTCACACTGCCCCATGTGACCTTTGGGTGGGGTCAGAAGGTCACTGTCTGTCTGTCCGGCCATCTGTCACACTATCTCCTCCGAAATCACTGGGCTGAATTTAACCAAACTTGCTATATGCTTGCGTGTGAGAGCAACATTATTATTCTGTGTGCTGTCAGTCACGCTATTAGCAACATTAGCATCAAGTGTTGGGATTTTGCGATGGCGTGTCAACGACTGCACAATCTAGTTTTCATTTTCATTCACAAAAACATGTTATACATTCTAATTAGAAGTGCCTGGACAAGGCACTTCAATGATTAGCTAGGATGTGTTCTTGTGGCAAAATTAGAAAAATATTTATCTGGATACCGCTCTTATCTAGAGCCCTGAATGAGTACCCTAAAGCATAGTTTTTGTGTAACAATAAGAAAATATAGTTAAACTTTTTAATTGAAAAGTTATCTTAATGTATTTTTTGTGGAGCTGTGATATAGATCCAGAAATTACCCTTAATGCAACAATCACAGCAGCAACAGATGACACTCAGATTTATTTAGAGAAAATACTTGACATTTCATGCAAAATACCTGCTGGACAGAAGATTCACATGAAGTGTCAAACATTTTGTTTTCTCTGACAAATTAACCCTTAGGATGCCAAACACAACAATTGTTGTCTACTTTGTTTTCTGCCGGTTACTTTAAAAGTCATTGTTGCAAACAGTGTGGACCCAGATCAGACTGCTCCTCTAGGAGGAGTCTGATCTGGGTCCCTACTGTTTGCCTATATGCAAAAAGGATGTTGAAAAATTTTGCAAAAAGTTGCAGCAGAAGACATAAACAGATGACATTTTCAGATGTAGTTTTTCTTGGCATCATAAGGGTTAAGAGAAACATTTTGGAGTGTCACTGTGATAATTTTGAATGATGCTTTAAGGGTTAATTGGTAGGACCCTCAGACATCTGTGGTGTGCAAAGACCCTGACAAGTCTGAACACCCATTCTGATCAGGCCCATATACCTTTCAGTGAAATACTGCTGAACCTTGAAGAGTTTGTGTATCATAATTACAGTATATACTCTGAATAGTAGGACACCTATATCCTTACCACAATAGTTCTAGATAAGAGGGGATATCCACATAATAGTTTTCTTATTTCTCCAAGAAAACATATGATGTGGGTACTCATTAGAAGTGCCTCTGCAAGGCACTTCTAATGAGTACCCACAACATGTTTTTGTGGAGAAATAAGAAAAAATATCAGCACATTTTTGTTGGAAAAAATGCCTTATCTGGACCTATTTTACCATACTCGACCTTAGATTTGAACAATACCATCTAATTTAGATGTGCCAAAAAACAGCTGGCAACTGCAGTATCTGATCTGAAACTACATTGTTTGCTCAGGTCTGGCAGTCCAAATACTCTGGGTAAATACTGTATCCTAGAAATTTGGGGGTATTATATCCATATCATACTGACATATGTATCAAATCATGTCAGCCTGCTCATTCAGCTATGTTTTTCGATCAGTTGAGTGACAGGACAGATGATTATTACCGAATCAGCTGTAAAAAGGCAGGGGAGAGAACTACCATAGGACTGTTTTCTTGTATAATTCAGAGTTATTGATTAATACTGTATTCAGTTTTAGCTGTTGCATAGCTTTGTAAACTGTTTGGGATTCAAACTGCCAGTAGTTCTGTGATCATGTGAATCATCTGCAAGGCAGATGATTCACATGAAATGTCAAGCCTTATTTTCTCAGAAAAAAAATCAAAATGCCATCTGCTGTAGATGTGATTTATATTTTAAGGGTGAAATGAAACAATTTCTTTCCTTATGGAGTTGCATCTATTTAGAAGTTCAACAAATATTTCCATGCCTGAGCTGCTTTCGTTAATGATTCCTCTTAAATCACAACTGCAGCAGATGATAATTTTGATTTTTTTATATATATTTCAGAGAAAACAGATTAAAATTTCATGTGAATTGTCTGTTTGGCAGATGGTTCAAATGAAATGTCAGACTTATTTTTCCTGAAAAAAAAAATAAAAAGGTTTAGACTTGTTTGCTACAAATTTTGCTAGTCACTTGAAGGGCTATGTTTGCTTTGAAGTTGATTTTCAATATTTGGCCAGTCTAAATCCAGTGTCCTAACGCTTTTAGAAGTGATTGATTATTGAAGTGAGCAAACATTTTAAGGGTTACTTGCTATGCTCAATTTTGGGCACTGTCTAGCCTAAGGACATGTATGTTAAATGTCCTAAAGTTCCGAACACTTTATTTCATACTTTTTTGGCCTAAGTTTTGCTTTTTATGCAGCTGTTTCTTAAAATATTTAGCAGAATGGCAAACAGTGTAGACCCTGATCAGACTGCTCCTTCAGGAGCAGTCTGATCAGGGTCTGCACTGTTTGCATAGTCGGAAATTTTAGGACATTTTACTGTACTGTATTTTCCCAAAATATTTCGTTGCCTTGACTCCTGACCATACTTGTTCTAAAATTTGAATAAGTTCATTTTACTACCTGTTGATGTGTCTAAAAACCACTGGATGACTGGCATACAGTCTAACCTTGATCAGATGCTGCATTCTACCATGTCTGAATTGGATCTTAAAGTTTGGCGAGGCATGTCTGTTTGAATATTGTGCAAAATGGCAGATATTCTGCTAAATGTATCCAGTTATCTTAAGTGGAGAAGTATGAGAAGACACCTCAGTGCAGGTTTGCTGCATGTGCTGATAAAAATACATAAAGGAAGAACCATTAGCATCATTAGGAATCATCTGTGGCAGAATATCAATTTCAAGTTACTCCCAAGCTGCGTAAGTAAGACTGATTAGTTTCCTAATAAGTATCTGAAACAATCCAGTCTTGCATCATGGTCAGAATTATGTACATTGCATTGTGCTTCAGACAGTTTAGGATATATTATTACAGCTTTTGGGAGCGGAGCACGATTTTTGATTTCACCTTGACCTCATTTTGAAGGTCATGGGTGGTTGTATGTTGGTGAGAAAGGGGAGTAAGGAAAATTAGATATTTTTGGAGTATTAGCTTGTCTTGCATTTGATCTTATAAATCAGTGAGCAGATACTATGATATTTTGTATTTACTGGGTAGTTGATTTGTGATTTTAACCCACTTTTCAAGGTCACCAGATAGAATGTGCTAAAACATTGTCTGAACTTTCTCATGAACCGGTGAATTGAATCATACTAAATTAAGGCAAATGGATGCCTCCAAAGGGAGGTCAGTAAAGTATTTGCTTCCCTTCTTAAAGCTGGCTACTTTTAATGGGAAATGTAGTATTGGCAAATGCAGCATAATGGGTAAAATGGCATATGCAGCATATGGGAATATGTTGCTTGAAGTGCTGCCTCTTTGTGGTGTGTGACCATGTCTGTTCATCTTAATTTGGTTGTATGAGGCAACTTTTTTATATTTTTTTTTTTAATTTTTATATCCTGCCACACGATAGTGGCAGGGTATTATGGTTTCACGTTGGACGTCCGTGTGTCTGTCTGTCCATTCGTCAGTCATACGTCCGGCCATCTGTATTTAGTTTCCGGATGATAACTTGAGTAAACGTCAATGGATATTCACCAAATTTGGTTTGTGCATTGATATTGTGGAGATCTGGTTTGAGATTGCAGATGGGCAAATTTCGTAAAAAAGACGGAGTTATCTGCCCGACACACGCCCATATTTTCATTTCCGGATGATAACTTGAGTAAACATCAATGGATTTTCACCAAACTTGGTATGTGCATTGATATTGTGGAGAGCTGCTTTGGTATTGCTAATGAGCAAATTTTGTCAAATTTTGACGGAGTTTTCTGCCCGTGACACGCCCATATTTTCGTTTCCGGGCGATAACTTGAGTAAATATCAAGGGATTTTAACCAAACTTGGTACATGCATTGATATGAAGGAGATCAGGTTAGGGATTACTTTTGGGCAAATTTCGCCAGTGTTTGACAGAGTTATTTCCGTGACACGATAATGGCGGGGTATTATAGTTTAACGTTTTTATTTGTCTGATGACCTCAGTTCCTTCAAATACCACTTCTGGCAATATTCAGCTCATTACTTTATGGTGCTTCATTACACAGAGCCATTCATTGTTACCTCTTCATCATCGTGATATGACTTAAATAATGTTGAAACACTAAAGCATCTACTTTTACTGAATGTTTTCAACCATGATTGAAGTATGGCTGATCTTGCTTGACAGTAAAAACCTTTTTAGTCAACCCTGATCAACTTTGTGGATTGTATAGCAATATATTAGGGAAAGTTCACAGGTTGACAGGTTATGATGATGACTTAGAAAATAAATAAAAAAAAAAAATGTGATGAGAAGTAAAGGAATTTTGATTAACAAAAATTATAACTTAGAAATTAAAAAATAATGTCATGGTATTTTAAAGTAAAGGGATTTTAATGCTTATTATGCAGGGTAGCAATTTCAGACATTTTGAAATGTTTTTTCTTTCTACAGAAAATAGGCTTTGACATTTCATGCAAATCATCTCTTAAGGAGATAATTTGCACGAAATATCAAAGCCTTTTTTTCTGGGAAAAGTAAGAAAAATATCAATTTGTCATCTGATGAATTAACCCAGAGGGTGGTGATGGTTAATGTAAGAAAATTGTAACATTCTTGAAGTAATTTCAGATTTTAAGTTCATTTAGTTTCTGTTCCAGAATAACCTGTTATTATTAAGCTGAGAACCATTTCCATTTGCTTCCTGCAAAGGAGAAATTTAAGCCTGGGAAGTAATTTATGTGGATAAATCAGCACGTTGTCTCTTCAGTATTTTCCAATACTTCTCTGACACCATTCTTTCTCTAAGAGGTCATGTGACTAGTGCTTGATTAGTGATTCAAGTAGGACACCAATAAATCAGGCACTGTATAAAAAGGAGGAGGAAGGGGACAGTGGATATAGATGTGTTTTGTTGACATTGATTTCACCAGGAAGGAACCTTGTTATTTTGTGTTTCATAGTGCTGCCCTTGCTGAATTGCCTAGTGTCAGTAATAAGGTGTGGAGTGACATGCTTTTTCTGGATATCAACATGATATTTTGTAAAACATTATGATTGTTGTTTTAGCAAGGTGTACACATAATTTGGTGACATTTGCTGACTTTTAAACAGATTGGAGATAACAAGACATGGAGGTCAGTGAAATGGCCTCAGGCTTTCATAAAGGTTTAGTCACATTTTTATAGCCTGATCAACTGGCAAAGATATACTGACATATCTGACTTTACCAAAACAAAACAAAAAAAAAAAAAAAAAAAAAAATGAGATGGGCTATCTCTGTATCTCTAGCTGTTTATGCATATTCCTATAGTGACCCTATAAAACATTATTAAAAAGGTAAAGATAAGGAAATATTCATATTTTGATTTAGTCGCTGGTTATTTTTGTACCAAAACAAGGCACACACTGTTCATTATAAGACACTTTCATAAATAAGATGGTTTAAAGGTGAACCCCAAAAGTCTTGTATCCAAATGAAAATGGATAGATTATATAGAAAAATGACCATTATTGTATCCTTACAAAAATGTATAGATTACATAGAAAAACGGCTATTTATGATCATTTTTCTTTATAATCTGGACATTTTGTTTGGATACAACACAGTTATTTACCTAACACTGGTTTTGGTGTACCTTGTGTGTACTCCATGGCTTCTCCTGGCCAAAGCTGTCTCCATTGAGTACACACAAGATTTTTATACCCGACCACACGATAGTGTCGGGGTATTATGGTATATCCTCTGGTGTCCATCCATTCATCCGCACTTTGTTTCCGGATGACTTCTACAGTTTTCATCGAATCGTGTTGAAACTTGGTGGACAGTTAGACCATGAGATGGTACAGCGCATATTATTTCAAGGTTACAGTACACTAGATTTTGATAGGAGTTATTACGCTTTTTTAATGATTTTTCGGACTTGACTTTAGCTTCCCGATAACTCATCCTTCAGTTTTTATCCGATTGTATTAAAACTTGGTGGACTTACATCACCTACCCCAGCGCCGTCGATTGATGCAGCATAATTGTTTCAATACACCAAATTTTGATGGAGTTACAGCTTTTTAAAGGTTCAAGCATGATTTCACTCCTTAGACCTATCATCTGATCAAGCTTTTATTTGTATGTTGCAAGATGGAAATAATTAAGATATGGAGAATTGCACCAGGTTACAGTACACCAGATTTTCATAGTCTTTCAAGGTTAAAGCACACCAAATTTTTCGGACATTACTTTGTTTCTGGATAAATTCCTCCTACAATTTTCGTCTGATCGAGTTTGAACATGGTGGACAGTTAGACTATGAGGTGATGCAGCGCATATTGTTTCAAGGTTACGATACACCGAATTTTCATAGAGTTACAGCTCTTTAAAGTTTGTTCAAGCAGGATTTCATTTCCATCTCACTAGAAAGATGTGGAGAATTGCAGTAAGGTTACAGTATACCGAAATTTCATATTCTTTCAAGGTTACAGTACACCATTTTTTTTCGGAATTGATTTTGTTTCAGGATAACTCCACCTACAGTTTTCATCTGATCGGAATG
This sequence comes from Anodontia alba, assembly GCA_964016985.1. Taxonomy (NCBI): domain Eukaryota; kingdom Metazoa; phylum Mollusca; class Bivalvia; order Lucinida; family Lucinidae; genus Anodontia; species Anodontia alba. The sequence continues at coordinate 35,260,783 of OZ024822.1, read as the reverse complement.
AAACATGGTGGACAGTTAGAATATGAGGTGATGCAGCGCATATTGTTTCCAGGTTACAGTACACCAAATTTTCTTAGAGATATAGCTGTTTAAAGATTGTTCAAGCATGATTTCATTTCCAGTTCACTCCTGTAGTTTTCATTTGATCAAGCTGTTATTTGTATGTTTTTGGATAGAAAGAAGCTGTAGAGAATTGCAGCCAGGTTACAGTTCACCAAATTTTCATAGTCTTACAAGGTTACAGTACACCAGATTTTCATAGAGTTATTACTTATTAAAGAATCCTAACTTGCTTTCAGGCTAACTCCAATACCAGTTTAGACTATGACGTGATACAGCATATATTGTTTCAAGGTTGAAGTATACCAATTTTTTGGTACAGTTATTACACATCAAACATAGCCATCTTCTCTAGATGTTTTGTTACCCTTCAGTGGCGGGGTATCATGCAGTGTGCTTTTATTATTAGTGAGTACCGACAAAATATGTTTTGGTACAAAATAGTCAAAACCTGAATTAAAATTTTACCCCAAATATTTGGACATGCCGGCCTGAGCAGACACTGTTTACCAAGATCAGACATCACAGAATGTGACATCTGATCAGGGTCAAGTCCAATTTTATGCTGTATCAATTTATATGTAACTTTAGTCAGATGCCTTCACCTATTTCAATTGATTGTGTTGGGGTTTAATGACACATCAACCTTTGTGGGTCATTTTGTGATCTCCCAGAGAAAGGGAGAAGAGAGATAGAAGATATAGTAGAGGAGATGAAAGAGAGGGAAAGGGAAGAAAGAGGAATAGGAATGAAAGTGTAGAAACAGAAGAATTAAAAACATTTCTTATCTACCCCTACCTGCTACAAGGATAGCAGGCCTTGCCCAACTGTAAGCCAATATCAGTTGGTCGCCCTGGTGACGTAAAATACATGACACCTTCGCCACTCCCCACAACCCCTCACCTTTTTCAGATTTACACTATATAATAGTATTTCAATGTTCCTTTTATGAAATTATGTACATTATAATAGACCCTTTTCAGATTGTTGTCTCCCTTACCGGGTTACTCTTCAATTGAAAAATCAACAAAGTAGATGTAATCAAACGATGGGGCAAGTAGCCAGTCTGATACACTGATAAAATGGGTTCTGATGAGTTAAAGTCATTTTAAGTGGCCTTTTGAAGTTTTGATGTATTTTCTTAACTAACTAAATGCACACCTGGTAATCTCGTAAGGGGTAGCCGGTGGTTATGCACTCAAAATCTTTACGCGAACTTCCGGCCATGACTTACGATACCTCCAAATGTCAACAGACAGATAAGTTCTCCTGATTTATTGATTTTCAGTCGATTTCATAGACATATTTGAAAAATCGGACAATGCTATTCCCAACAACTTTCATTTCTGCGTCGGAAAAGATAGGTGTGGGCTTGAAAAAAGAAGCTGCTATTTTTTAATTTAATTTCTCCTGGAGAAGGGTTGTCCAATATTCCTGTTTTGCCTTTTTTTCACGTGCAAAATGAAGGTATTTTCAGCCATCTGGGCTATGAAATAGTTATTTAACATATCAAGTAAGACGTACTGCAACCTACGTCTACATTGAAATACATAAGATGATAAGTTTCCCAAGCATTTGTTCCGGGGACTGAAATATTTGTGCGGAATATGACTTACGAGGCCTTAAAATGGGACACAAATTTCTGATATGGATAGAACAGTTATTTCATGATGATTATAAATATAATAGTGAAAAACTCCGGTTATTAGACAATTGTATTCATAGCTTTTCGTATGAGCTTCGCGTCTCGTGTGATCCGATAATATCAGCTCATCCACTCGACGCAGTACTGTCAGCCAGATCAAGTTAATATAGTATTAATGTGTATGTACAGAACTCTTGTCTGCTGCATATCTCAGGGGTTTCATTAAGAGGTGTGTGACGGACTTTTACCCTTCTACTCAGAGAATTTTCCCCTGCTACTTTTGACATTTGTTTTATACTGAAAACATGCAAAACTTATTTTGCCTTGCCGGGTGTCAAAAAAAATTAGTGAAACCCCTGATATCATCTGTAGCCTCAGTAGCACATCTGACTCCAGATCCAGGAGTTGCAAGTTTGAATCTCAGCTTGGCCATTCATACCATTCATAGAGATTGATCATGAAATCATTCCTATGGTCATTCGCCCCCTTTCACTGATTCAAGAAGGGCAGTTGTCAGTCCTAATTGTCTCAATTTGCATGAAATGTCAGGCCTATTTTCTGGAAAAAAGTAAAATATTTCAAAATGTTGACTGCTGAAATTTTTACCCAGCATATTTTTTTCAAACAGTTTAGATCCTGATGAGTTTGACACTGTTTGGTATTCTGTTTTGATTTTTTATTGAGAACCCTATTTGGAACAATAGTGCTGACAGGATTCAAAGATGGAAGTCTACTTCAGAAACTCAGAGATGAAAGGGTTAACCAGAATGTTCAGACACCTTCACACCTTACCCGATACTGGTCCTAATATTTGGCAGTCCCACTGGATATAACTGTTGATGTTTTTACAAGTTACTGGCAAACAGTATAGACCATAACTCAGACCAGATAGGATGGTGTGTCCACATGATAGTTTCTTTTATTCCTCCATAAAAACATATGTCATGTGTACTCATTCGAAGCACCTCATTGAGGTGCTTCGAATGAGTACACACTACATATGTTTTTGCAGAGAAATAAGAAAACTCAGTACTTTTCGGTTCCAAAAGTGCTTTATCGGGAGCTATGAGAGACCCTGATTATATGCTGCATTCTGCAGTATCATTCTGTGTCTACACTATTTGCTCAGATCTTGTTTTCTGAATACATAGGGTAATCATGGTAAAATCACTATAATCAATGTCTGCAAGGAGATCTCAGTCAGTACCCAAAGGATACATTTGGTGCAAAAATTACAAATTCTAAATTATCACATCATTATTACCTTATTTGTTTGGAGCTGAATATAGACTAGGAAACGATAGTATTAGGTTTGACCATTTCAGTATTTTTTTTTTACTATTTTAAAATCATAGAAACAGGCATACTTCTTTACCGTATGAATACCGTCTGATTGTTCCTTCTTTTTTAGCTCACCTGAGCACGAAGTGCTCAATGTGAGCTATTGCTGTCAGTCAATGTCTGTCGTGAGTTTACCGTTGTCTGTCATGCGGCGTCAGCAATTGCTTTAATCTGCTCCTCCTACACCCCTGGGCCATTTGACAAGAAACTTGGTAGGAAGCATCAGGGCAACTTGTAGATCAAAAGCAGCTAAAATCGTTCTGATCGGAAATTCAAGATGGCCGCCATGGAAACTTGGTAGAAAGCATCGGGGTAACTTGTAGATCTAAAAATAGCTAAAATTGTTAGATAGGAAATCCAAGATTGTGGCGCCACCATGGGGGCAATCTTGAAAATCTATTTTTCGCTTCTTCACCAACTCGAAAGTTGGTAGGAAGCATCAGGGTGACTTGTAGATCAAAAATAGCTAAAATTGTTCCGATAGGAAATCCAAGATGGCCACCATGGCCACCATCTTGAAAATCTTATTTTTCACTTCTTCTCCTGAATCGAAAAGCAAACTGACTCGAAACTTGGTAGGAAACATCAGCGTGACTTGTAGATGAAAAATAGTGAAAATTGCTTTGACAGGAAATCAAAGGTGGCCGCCATGGTGGCCATCTTGAAAATCTGTTTTTTGCTTCTTCTCCTGAATCGAAAGGCCAACGAACTTGAAACTTTGTAGGAATCATCAGGGTGACATGTAGATCAAAAATAGCTAAAATAGTTCCATCGGAATGCAAGATGGCTGCCATAGGGACCATCTTGAAAATCTGTTTTTCACTTCTTCTCCAGAACCGAAAGGCCAATTGACTCGAAACTTGGTAGGAAGCATCAGGGTGACTTGTAGATACAAAAAAGTAATATTGTTCCGATCGGAAATCCAAGATGGCCACCATGGCTGCCATATTGAAAATCTATTTTTCACTTCTCCTGAACCGAAACCATGTTGAAAATCTACTTTGAACTTTTTCTCCTGAACCAAAAGGGCAATTGACTCAAACTTCATTGGAAGTATCCAGGTGACTTGTAGATCAAAAGTAGCTAAAATTGTTCTGATTGGAAATCTTGAAAATCAATATTGAACTTCTTCTCTTGAACCGAAAGGCTAATTGACTCAAACTTGTCTGGTAATCAGATGAGCGATACAGGGCCATCTTGACCCTCTTGTTTGTTGTATTGGAGTAAACTTTTGTAGGAACAAAAATATTCATTTTCTTTTATATAAAAAGATAAAAGATGAGCTATAATGATCACTTTTTGTCTGTCGACTGTCGGTCTGTTAACATTTTCAAACGACTTCTCCTCTGAAGCTGCTGAGTCAATTTTCCTCAAATTTCATATGGAGCCTCCTCAGGTTGGGGGAACGAAAGATTGCTAAAATGGTCATGGTCTGTTGACCCAAGATGGCCACCATGCCCATATATGGTAAAAACCTTTAAAAATCTTCTCCAGAACTGAGGATGCTTAGGGGCTGAATCTTTGCATAAATTATCGGGGACGGAAGGTCTACCAAAATTGTTAAAACAGTGGTGGTACATTGTTATTTGACCTTTTTACAGGGAGGTCAAGTTTGCTTCCTTATGCATTTGTATGGGCGCCATACATTTGTTTGAAAAAAATGTTGATAATTTCAAATAACTTGTCCTCTGAAGCCCATGGGCTAATGTTGCTCAAATTTAATGAGGATCCTCTTTGGGGCAGGGGAATGAAAGATTGCTGAAATGCTCGGGATCCATTGACCAAGATGGCCGCCATGCCCATATATGGTAAAAACCGTTAAAAGTCTTCTTCTCCAGAACAGAGGATGCCTTGGAGCTAAATCTTTGCACAAATCATCGCGGACGGGAGGTCTACCAAAATTGGTAAAATGATGGTCATACATTGATGTTTGACCTTTTAAGGTGAGGTCAAATTTGCTTCTGTATGCATTTGTATGGGCCCCATACATTTGTATGGAAAAAATGTTGATAATTTCAAATGACTTCTCCTCTAAAGCCTCTGGGCCAGTGTAGCGCAAATTTCATGTGGAGCCTTCTTGGGGCAGGGGAATGAAAGATTGCTGAAATGGTTGTTGTCCATTGACCAAGATGGCCACTATGCCCATACAGTAGAACTTAAATGGCTCGAACCCCAATGGCTCGTTTACCATGGATGAGTCACGTTCTTGAGTCTGCAGGGATTTCCTCCAAATACGATATACGTATAATTTAGGGTGATTTTCTTCTTTTATCTTGTAAATGTATGTTGTGTGTACTCATTAGAATCACCTCATGGGGGCAGTTCTAATGAGTACACACAACATACATTTAAAATATAGAACACCGAAAAGATATCCCACAGTTATCTCTATTGTGCCTCCTGGTCTGGCACTAATAGTAACCTTCCGAGGCTCGAACTACCGCAGTCTCTAACAAATTTTCATGGTCCCAAAGGGGTTCCAGCCATCGAAGTTCCACTGTATATGGTAAAAAACCTTTAAAGATTCTCCAGAACCAAATAAGCCCTGGGGCCTAGCCTAACCTTTGCATAAATCATCGGGGACAGGAGAGGCTACCACAATGGCTAAAATGATGTCCTGTGTTGACTGACCTTTTTATGGCAAGGTCAGATTTGCTTCCCCATGCATTTGTATGGGCCCTATACATTTATATGGAAAATATGTCGAGAATTCATATTTTGGACATTTCCTCTATAATCCAGTTGAATCTAAACTTGATGATGAGCATTAAGGTGCCTAGTAGACACAAAATAGCTAAATGAGCAGATAGAAAATTCGATGGCCGCCAAAGCCTCCATCTTGAAAATCAATTTTTGACATCTCTTCCCGAACCTTTGATCGCTTTCAGCCGAAACTTGCTCCATAGCAACAGGATGACTTCTGGATCGAAACAAGCTAAAACTGTATCGATCAGAAATCCAAATGTCCTCAAAAGTTCCGCTCCATTGAACAAGAGCTAAAAACCAGAGCTAAAAATAGAAAATCTTCAAATGACATCTCGTCTTTGGCCACTGGCCTGATGCCAAAATATTTGCACAGAAGTGTTCCTCCAATGGCCCTCTACCAAAATTGCTAAAATGGTTCCACTTGGCTGAACAAAATGGCGACCAGAGCTAAAAATAGAAAAACATCTCCTCTGCAGCAAGTGTCCCAATTTCAAAGTAATTTCACATAAGTGTTCCTCTTATGGCCCTTTACCAAAATTTTTAAAATAGTTTCACTCGACTGAACAAAATGGCCGCCAGAAAAAAAATAGAAAAAAAATCCTTTAAACGACTTCTCCTCCTTGGCCAGTGGCCTGATTTTAAAATGATTTCACAGAAATGTTCCTCTTTTCCCCCTTTACCAAAATGGTTCTGCTCTGCTGAACAAAATGGTCACCAGAGCTAAAATAGAAAAACCTTTAAATGACATCTCCGTGGCCAGTGGTAGGATTTCAAAATAATTTCACCTCAATGTTCCTCTTATGCCCCTTTACCAAAATTGCTAAAATGGTTTTGCTCTGCTGAACAAAATTGTTGCCAGAGCTAAAGGTAGAAAAATCTTTTAAAGGATGTCTTCTCCAAGGCCAGTAGTGGATTTCAAAATAATTTCACAGATATATTTCTCTTATGTCTTACCAAATTGCTAAAATGGTTCCACTTAGCTGGAGAAAATGGCCACCAGAGGTAAAAATTAACAAGAAGCAAGCTTTGCAGGGTCTTCTTTCTCTGCTGATGCTTCATATTTTTCCCTGCAGGCGCATCACATTATCTTCTTTCCCTGCTGGTGCTTCATATGGTCTTCTTTCCCTACTGGTGTTCACAAATTTCCTACTTTAAAGTTTTGCCAAACAAAATGGTCGCTTGTAATCGATATATCTCATTTTAGCCATGACACGATCACTTCCACAAGCTGTCTTTTTAGCTCACCTGAGCACGAAGTGCTCATGGTGAGCTGTTGTGGTCAGTCAATGTCCGTCGTGCGGCGTCAACAATTACTTTAAAAACCTACTCCTCCTACACCCCTGCGCCAATTGACTCGATACTTGGTAGGAAGCATCAGGGTGACTTGTAGATCAAAAATAGCTAAAATCGTTCCGACCATGGCCGCCATCTTGAAAATCTATTTTTCGCTTCTTCTCCTGAATCGAAAGGCCAATTGACTCGAAACTTAGTAGGAAGCATCGGGGTGATTTGTAGATCAACAATAGCTAAAATCGTGCTGATCTGAAATCCAAGATGGCCTTCATGGCAGCCGTCTTGAAAATCTATTTTTGGCTTCTTCTCCTGAACAGAAAGCAAACTAACTCCAAACTTGGTAGGAAGCATTGGAGGGACTTATAGATCAAAAATAGCTAAAATCCTCCCTATCAGAAATCCAAGATGGCCGCCATGTTGACCATCTTGAAATTCTATTTTTCACTTCTTCTGATGAACTGAAAGGCCATTTGACTCGAAACTTGGTAGTAAGCATTGTGATGATTTGTAGATCAAAAATAGCTTAAATCGGAAATCCAAGATGGCTGCCTTGGTGGCCATCTTGAAAATCTATTTTTCGCTTCTTCTCCTAAACTGAAAAAGCTAGTTGACTCGAAACTTGGTAGGAAGCATCGGGTTGACTTATAGATCAAAAACAGCTAAAATCTTTCTGATCGGAAATCCAAGATGTCTGCCATGGTGGCCATCTTGAAAATCTGTTTTTCGCTTCTTCTCCAGAATCGAAAGGCTTATTGACTTTAAACTTGGTAGGAAGCATTGGGGTGACTTGTAGATCAATCATAGCTAAAATCGTCACCTATTGAAATCCAAGATGGCCACCATGGCCGCCATCTTGTTTTATATATACTTATATAGGGAAAACCTTTAAAACTTTTTTGTCTGAAACCAGAAGGCCATAGTCTTTGCTGTTTGGTTACATAGCTTCATCTAGTTCACACGCCTATTCAACAATAAGGCACCATGCGGTCTTGCTTCTGTCCAGCAGCCCCCACCCTGTCATCCGAAAACATTCTTTGAACAAATTTTAAACACACATAGTCTAGAAGAGAAATCATAGTCTTTTAGAATATACTAGAGACAATGACACTCAGGTGAGTGAATTAGGGCCTTCTGGGCCCTCTTGTTTAGTTATGCCCCTTTGCAAAAAATTGCTAAGCAAAATATCTCAAAAAGCTATTTGAGCTATTGTATTGAAACTAAATGTGCTGATAGGGGATAAGTAGATGACCCAATTAACTTCTGAAAAAAAATCTGATTTTTATTTTTGTTTGACTTCTGGCCCATTGAAAATTTCAGCATTTTAACCCGTTTAAAGACATTGCCTTGAAACTTGACAGGTTAATAGGGAATGATGAGTAAATGATTAACTTACAGCAGTTAACTCAGGTGAGCGTTGTGGCCCATGGGCCTCTTGTATTGTAATTAGTTACCTTCAGGCTATATAAAAGTGAAGATGTGTCAAAATTGCATGTCTATGAATCATGGATAAGATTAACGGCAAATTAATACAAAACTTATTGCGTAGATTAGCTTTGACCAAGTTTTTCTAAAGGGCATTAATATGCATATAAAAATTATTTTTTAGTTGTGTAATTGCCATATAATTGATCAAGATGTTTATCATTAGACTTGTGTTTGATGTACTCGAATGGTTTGTAAATGACAAAAATTATGACAGTCTTTGCTGACCCGAGTTGAAATATTATTTAGGGTACTTCCAATAATATAACACATATTAGATCGCAAAAGATATGGTTCAGTTGTCAAGCGTTGTCTGTCCTAAATGAGAGGCTCTTTTAATCTTTACCACTCTCTGAGCAGATTCAGCAAACAACAAATTGATTATATTTTTACTCTTTGCCCATAAAATAGGCTTTGACATTTCATGCAAATAGTCCTGTGGTGACAACTTGCACAAAATGTCAAAGCCTTATTTCTTGTGAAATTAAGAAAAATATTTCAGAATGTTGTCCGCTGATTTTTTTACTTAGCATGCTAAGCCTTAACCCTTGTCCTGCTGAACCCGGATATACCTTGCCTTTGCAAACAGTGTAGATCCAGATCACTTGGCTTCTTCAGAAGCCAACTGATCTGGATCTGCACTGTTTGACATTAAGTACGTGAATTTATAGCAAGAATCTGGATCAAGTAATCTGATTGGTTGTAAATTGGAAGTGGGCATGGCAACTTAATTTATTCAGCAGGACAAGGGTTAAGTGGATTACCCAGGGTTGGTCTTACCAGTAGGACATGCTAATGTTGACTTTGGTTGTTATTGAAACTTATACTTGTGCAATACTAGCCTTCAGAATGAAATAGGGGAATTTTGTGATATTTCTGCTTGCTTGTTATTGTTTTTGTTTTTTTTTTTTGTTTTTTTTTTTTTTTCAGGGAAAATAAGGTTAAAAATTTCATTCTTTCATTCAGTTTCAGTAAAATTGCTCTGCTTTCAGACAAATTGAATGAAATGTAAAGCCTTGTCTTTTTGTGAAATTGAAATGGCAAGCCTTTAAATTTTACGAGTCTGAATGAAATGTGGCTCTTATTAATGTTTGGCCAAAAATATTAAACAACATTTAAATTCTACAGGTTAAAGGTTAATATCTGCTACCAATCCCACTGAACGCTACTTTATTCACCCTAAATATTCAGACTCTTAACCCTTGTCCTGCTGAACCCGGATATACCCTGCCTTTGCAAACAGTGTAGATCCAGATCAGTTGGCTTCTGTTTGCCATTAAGTATGTGAATTTATAGCGATAATCCTGATCAAGTAAATCTGATTGGCTGAAAATTGGAAGTGGGTATGGAATCTTAATTTATTCAGCAGGACAAGGTTAATCTCCTTACCATTCTTGTCCTAAAATTTGAAAAACTTCATTTTTGCTACCTGTTGAGGTGTATAAAAACTATTGGATGAGTTTTAGTTAGACATTTTACCATCTTTGCCCAAATGTCTCACAATTTTCAGAGGTGTTACACATAGGACTCATCAAAATTACAAGTTTTTTCAAGTTAACAACAAGAGAGTCTTAAATATATGGGCAGACTCATTTGAGGCGGTAGTACTGAGTTACAAATTTACAGAAAATCCTGAAACTGCTTGAAGCCTGTTACAGCATGCACTCAGTCAAACCACCTGGGAGAATGATATATATATATCAAGGGATAAAATTACAAAGTATCAGTAGAAGTAGAAAACATTGTTTTATGATTAGAATTCTATGAATCCCTGGACTAATCACACACAAAAAAAAAAAAAGAAAAAAAAAAAAAAGAAAAAAAGAATCACTGAGAAAATAGTGTAAAGCTATATAATCAGATCTGATATTGCATTCCTTTGCATCTGATCTAGGTCTACACTGTTTCCTCAGGCCTGTTTTTCTGCATAAATACTTAACTTATATATGATATTTTTGATAAGAAAAAAAAAAAAAAGAATGAAAATCTTAACAGTCTTGTGTGTTACTAATGACAGTTAAAATACAACTTAAATACCAGAGTAAAGTTTAGGAAATAAAGATAATCATTTTCTCTGATAAGTTATCTCAAAGATTTTAGGTTTATGACAGATTGTGAGAGCTGTGACATCACAATGATACGGGCTGTGTGTATCCCCCAATATTCGGACACTTTAACTCCATACATAGCTCATGATAAGATGCTTTTTTCAATCCAAAAGTATTGATTTTTTCTTTTTTCTCAACAAAAACGTATGTTTTCGTGGAGAAATAAGAAAAATTATTACCTGAAACCCTTCTTATCTAGATGTATGCCTTACCGTACTTCTAAAATTTGGCCCCGGTGGCTCAGTTGGATGCGCCGTCCGACTGGAGACCAGGAGGTCGCGGGTTCAACCCCCGCTGAGGTCGGCAACATTCTTTCGTGGAGATTGATCATGAAATATTTTCTACGGTCATTCTCTCCCTTCCGCTGATTCAAGAAGGGCAGTTGTCAGTTTCTGGCGAAAGAATGTGCACAATACTGGTTAACCGCTTAGAGGACTAAGCCTGCCAAGTAAACGTGTGGCTAGGTAAACTGACCGCGCTCGACATGACCCCATTGGGTTGACTGGGCCGTAAAACCTCAACACAAACAAACAAAAACTTCTAAGATTTAAACAAGCCCATTTTACTACCAGTTGATGTGTCTAAAAAACACTGGATGGGTGGCAAACAGTGTAGACCCTGATCAGGTGCCACATTCTGTGGCATCTGATCTGGGACTGCACTTTTTGCTCAGGCCTGTTTTACTGAATACTTAGGGTATAGAGGGTAGCTAGAATGTGAAACATCTGGTATTTTAGGTGAATAATGAAATTCTCAGGTGAGACTTGATTTAGTCTCGACAATCTATAACAACAATTATGGGAGCCAGAGCATGAGAGCTTGTACCTTATAACATGTGTCCCGCAAACTCAGATCAGCCTGTGCAGCCACATATTCTGATCAGCTGTGCACCTGAAAAAGCCAGCTGGGATCTTCTGCTGACCACAAACTCATCAGACTATGCAGGTGTGCAGGGCTGCTGACTTGAGTGCACTGTGCATATGTCATAAGGCACTTTTTCTTACCTTCTGTCTCTTATATACTTAACCTATTAAAACAGTTGTGGGGGAAGATTGTGTGTATTTGCCTTAAATATTGGGATAGACAGGCCTTGGTAAACAGTGTAGACCCAGATCCGATGCCACAGAATGCAGCATCTGATTAGGGTCTGCACTGTTTGTCACTCATCAAGCAGTTTTTAGACCCATTAGCAAGTTGTAATGGACTGGTTCAAATTTTAGGACAAATATGGTAAGGAGTTATAGTAACCCAATATTTAAGGTAAATATAGTAAGTGAAGCATAGCTCCAGATAAGAGGGGGGTTATCAGATGAACAATTCCCTTATTTTTCCATGAAAACATAAGTTATGGGCACTCATTAGAAGTGCCTTTATGAGGCACTTCTAATGAGTGCTAGAACATATTTTTTTTGTAGAAATAAGAAAAATATCAATACTTTTTGGTTGAAAAAAGTGCCTTGTCTGGAGTTATGGTGAAGGAATGGCCGGAGATTGTTGAGTACATGCCAACTGCACTGTTACCACATGGAGAAAGTATGAAGGATTGTGTAGTAGTACTCTGCAGTGTTACAATAAAAACAAAGGTATTTGTGAGTTGGAGGAGTCTGGAGATTAGAAGTGATATTTCGTTAATCTTTCGATATTTCGTTAATCTTTCGATCTTTCGGTCAGCCTTTGGAACTCTCTTCTCAGATTATTTGGATCATTTAAATAGGTGGACTGTACTGGTAAATGACTTTGTTGGCATTATTTTGGATTAATTTCTTATTTATCACAGGAAATAAGTAGATATATTATTAATAGTTTTTATAAGAGCATAATTTATATAATGATTATACTCAAAAGTTGTTAAGATAAAAAAGATACCATTATGTTAAAAAAAGGAAGGAATGTCAAAGAAAAGGACAATTTAAGATTTTGAACAGGACTTGGTAAGAAGTATTTGATATATTTTTCTTCTTTTTTTCCATGAAAATTTATGTAGTGGGCACTCATCAGAAGAGCCTTGGCATGGCGCTTAATTCTACACACAGCATATGTTTTTATGGAGAACTGGAGAAAATTATCCTAGAATTATCATCAAATTTAAACAATTTGCTGAAGTGAAAAGATCAGTCTGACATTCAAGAGTTTTAACCTTTACCACTCTCTGGGCATTTTCAGCAGACAACAAATTGATGATATTTTTCTTATTTTTCCCAGAAAACAGAATCTGGCATTTCATGCAAATTGTCTCCTTAGGAGATAATTTGCATGAAATGTCAAATCCTGTTTTCTGGGAAAAATAAGAAAAATATTTCAAAATGTCGTCTGCTGAAAATTTTACCAGAGTGCTAAGCGTTAATCTTCATTGGTGCACTCTTTAATGCTTAGCATGCTGGGTAAAAATTTCAGCAGACAACATTTTGAAATATTTTTTCTTATTTTTTCCCAGAAAATAAGATTTGGTATTTTATGCAAATTATCTCTTAACAAGACAATTTGCATGCAGTGTCAAAGCCTATTTTAAGGAAAAATAAGAAAAATACCTATTTTTGTTGTCTGTTGAATTTGTCCTTAGTGTGGTAATGGTTAACCCATTGTAGGTGGGGGGGGGGGGACCCTTAAAAGAGTAATTGGCAAACAGTGCAGATCCAGATCAGATGCTGCAGAAAGCGGCGTCTGATCAGACTCTTCACTGTTTGCAAATAGTTTAGTCATTTTGTCACCAGGAATTATGTAAATCTCATAGCCGGACGTACCTAAAATTGAAATTGGACTCTTCCAATATATAGAATGGGGGAGTCTATTCAGTATACATTGGGTTAATCCCTAAAGATCATTTACAAATAACTACTGTATTTACTCTAAGTATTTAGGCAGGCAGTCCTGAGCAAACAGTGCAGACCCAGATTAGATGCCAATTTGTGTGGCATCTAATCTGGAGCTACATTGATGCCACTCATCCCACAGTTTTTTAGAGACGACAACCGACGAAAGAACTTGTTCAAATTTTAGGACAAGTATGGTAAGGAGTAAAGGTGTTCCAATACAATTATTAGGTCACTATGGTATTTTCCATTCAGTGACTCATGGTACACCAAAGTATTTAGACAAACTTTGTAGACCCAGATCAGATGCCACTGAATGCAGTATCTGATCAGGTATACATTGTTATCCACTCATCCAGCAATTTTTAGACACATTAACAGGTAGTCAAAATGAACTAGTTCAAATTTTAGGACATGTATGTTACAGCTTGGCATGCTGGGTGAAAATTTCAGCAGATGACGTTTTGAAATATTTTTCTTATTTTTCCCAGAAAATAAACTAAGGCTTTGACATTTCATGCAAAAATATAATCAATTTATCGTCTGCTGAATTTGCCCAGAGAATGGTAAAGGTTAAGAGTTATTTTGTCCAAATCCAAGCAATTAGGGCAAATACATGTACTGTACTTCTGACCAGAAGAGTCTATAGACCTGTCCTAATGAGTCAACAATTTATGATACTAATTTGCATATAGTTTGCCTGGTATGGGGATTTTCAGAGTCAGTGAACTTTTAGTACAGTAACCTGTATTTATGGTGTACCTGTGTCAGTGTTCAGCTATATAGACAGATTGTAAATAAATGTCATTTTGGTCACTAAGATCCATGAATATTTGCTTGATCCTGTAAGGAGTGTTATGTTGTGTGGATTGTTTTTATGAAATCTTTTGGACCTATATACAGCCCAACGTTCAAACTTGTCTTGTTGCGCAGCAGTATTAATGCTTAGCATGCTGGGTAAAAATTTCAGCAGACAACATTATGATATAATTTTCTATTTTTCCCAGAAAATAGGATTAGACATTTCATGCAAATTGTCTCCTTAGGAGACAACTTATCTCAAATTAGTCAAAATGCTATTTTCTGGGAAAAATATTAATTTATTGTCTGCTGATTTTGCCCAGAAAGTGGTAAAGATTATGTTTATGCAAATGTATGTGTTTGAATATAAGAAACGAGGACGCATTCAGCTCTATAAAAAATCACTGACGTAGTTTATATATAATATATAAGTTCATAACAGAGCAACATTGAAATACTATTATATAGTATCAGGTTGAAATAGCCGAAGGTATCCAACTAGAGTTACATGTAAATTGATACAGCATAAAATTGGACTCGCTGAGGTGTATCTTGAGGAGAGTCCCTCACTTTGCCGTTTGGTTCATACCTAGACACTATTTATGAGTATTTGCATAATAAACGGATGTTATTGTCTTAGTAACAACCAAACTGACTCAGAACTAAGCTCATCTTTAAGGATTAATTTTGATTACTTGCCTTGTGGGTACTTAGTGGACATAATCGGCAAAAATTGATTTCTTTTGTGTTTAGAGCACATGGTAGAGATTTCCTTTGTTAGTGACAAAGACTCACTTGTGGTAAAATGGATATAATGTGTTTTTAGCACTCCAAACCAGTTATAATTTTGGACTTTGCTTGTGTAGATATTTTTAGTACAACATTTTAGATATGTTAGTTAATTGGATATATTTTAATTTGCTGTTTGATTCAAAATGAAACAATGAAGAGGACATATGAAGTAAAAAGGGCTTGTGTGAGTGCATTGACAGAAATAGAGAGGGAGGAACCATTAGTTGTATTTTCTTCATTTCCTGCACAATCAGATGTGGGATCAACTTGTAAAAAATGCCAGCGTGAGCGGACAAGAAACAGGGATCATAAGAACAAACACAAAGGTCGACGAAAACCAATGACAAGGGCAAACACACCTATTGTAATACAACTAGAAGACAGCATTCGAGCTGCCATACAACAACGACAGAAATCCAAGGAGCAACTCCTAAAGAAACAAGAGAGTAGTGAAACAAATGATGAAAAAGATGCTGAAACCGATAATAGTAGTTCAGATAGGGGAGAGTTGGAGCTTAGAGACAGTAAATCATGTAAAAATACAAAAAACTTCAGTGCCTTTATAAATGTGATGGAAAAAGTACAACAGAAGGATTTAAACTATGCCAAAGGTAACTTAAACTCAGATAAGTCTAGTAATGAAAAGAAAGTAGCAGAATTTGTGTTAAATAATGCTCCTCTTTCGCAGACATCGACCAGACGGAGTGCAAAGAAACGTAGTATTGTAGAATGTGACAATGTAGATGTTATATGCAATGACTTAAACAGTGTGGAGTCTGCACAAGATGACACTGAAGAAAGTGAAATAGCATCTACAACATCAAGCTCTGAAATCCAGTCTGATTCAGACATATCTAACATTCAGGAGGGTCCTGTTTTTCAGGAATTTACTCCAGAGGAACTGAAAAGACTTGCAGAGTACACAACAGGTTGTCCATTGATTCGGTATGAATGTCCTCCCTCGGAGTGTCCTCAGTGTCAGTGGTACAATAACCAACTTCTTGAACAGGAAACTGTGTGCCATTCTCATAATTACAAAGTTCCACAAAAATTGTCTCATTGCTCATCCAGGCATAATAAAAACTCTACAAAACCTGCTCAGAAGTCTAATCATAGTGTGCCTTCTTATCCATATCCAAGCGAAAACCAGGAAACTTCAAACTCAGACAGTGATATTGAAGAGATTACTGATCCAGAGAATCTTGGTGAAAATTGTCAGGATCTGAACCCAGATGTCTGCCTTTATGACTCTGGTATGCCACAATCTGAAAGAAATGGTTATATTAGGTCAAACCATAAACAATTACTTGACATTGACATTGCCAGCAAACAAAAATCTCTGTATGGCCTACAGAGTGAGCAGTATTTGGACAGTGTGTATATTGATTTGACTGACAGTGATGTGTCATTTACAGTATATTACCATCATAATCTTATAGAAAACCAAGGCTACACTTCATTCTCAAGCACCTATGCAAAGTATACTTTATCTAACATTACGGGACCACATCACCATGGGCCAGTTTCTCCTTACTTCAGCCTGCCATACTACCACCAGTATCTCTACTGGCCATCCTATTATCCTCCTATGTACAATTTAACGGCACCATTCTGTTTGCCTCCTGACGAGAAACTTCCAAAGACCGTCATGATTCCACCAGAGGAGTTGCCCAAATGTAAGTTTTTTTACAGCATTGAAATGCTTTAACATATTAACATAGCAACAGATAAGGCGCTTTTTTCATCAGAAAAATGCTGATATCTTTCTTATTTCTCAACAAAAAATATGTTGTGGGTACTTATTAGCGAGGCACTTCTAATGAGTACCCACAGCATATGTTTTCGTTGAGAAATAAGAAAAATATTATGTGGATACCTCCTCTTATCTGTAACTATGATTAAGATTGAAGATCATGACTAGCCCTGTGTGCTTATTGGGAATCAACACATCTTAAAGGGTGCAAATATTAATACCCCTTCTGATTGAGAGGCTACTCTTAATAAAGAAAAGAATTTGCCCCCTAATGGAGAAATTCTTGCTTTTAAGAAAAGAAATTCTTTACTTTTAGAATAGCCTTATCTTTGAAAGATTTAAAGATATCTCAAGTCCTGCTGAACCCGGATATACCCTGCCTTTGCAAACAGTGTAGATCCAGAACTAATCTGGATCTGCACTGTTTGCCATTCAGTATTTGAATTTACATCAATAAGATCGATCAAGTAGTCTGATTGGCTGAAAATTAGAAGTGGGCGTAGCATCCTAATTTATTCAGCATGACAAGGGATATAATAGGGAAGTAAATTCCTCTCTGCAAGGTCATCTCCCTTTGACGACTGTCAGCAGTATCTCTGTGTTGCCATTTGCCTTGTTTGTTCTAGCTTCTAGTAAGTGAACAGCAAAGGCTTTGCACAGGCTGTTATAGTTCTTCCCTGTTTGTACATTTTTTATCCTAGTGGGAAACCTGTGTAAGAGAGCCACCTGAGAAAGACTCTGAGAAAGACTTTAAACAGTGAGGGTTGATGTGGAAAGGTGGCTGTCTTTTAAAGGTACATGTCATGTAATTTTGCTAGCAAAATTACATGACATGTTCTTTTATAAGACAACTACCTTTCCTCATCAATTACTAGTCAGTCTCAAAGGTGGCTGTCTTACACAGGTTTCACTGTAGTGGGAAATGCTTTTTTTTCTTTGAAGAACATAGATCATTTTTGCTTGATAAACCTTGGCTGCCAAGGTGTCTAGACAAAAGCATTCCATTGTAATATGGTGGCTTGACTAATACCATATTTCACCATAGGTACTGGAACAGATCAGCCTGAGCAAACAGTGTAGACCAAACTCGGTCCCCACAGACTGATGGCATCTGATCAGGGTCTATACTATACTGTTTGCCACTCATTCAGCAGGTTGTTAGACATGTCAGCATATAATTAGATGGATTTTTTTTCCAAATTTTTTGGGTTAACCATTTAAGTGCCAATCACAACTGTAGCAGACAACATTTTAATTTTTTTGTCAAAGAAAATAATTCTTCTTTTTCACATTAATGTCAAGACTTATTTTTTTCTTAAAAAAAAAAAAAAAGAAAAATAGACTGTTGTCAGTTAGAGGTTTTGCTTGGTACTTTAAGGATTAAATATAGTAATGAGTTAATGTGTCACAGTATATAGAGTAAATACGGTAACAAAGTGTACAACTTACCATATTTACCCTAATTACCGCAGGTGCTCCTACAAGTGCATGCAGTCGAGCACTTTAGTAGTCTTTACATTACAGTCAGTGTACTTTTATCTACTACTTTATAAAAACATATGTTGTGGGTCTCATTTGAATTGCCTCAACAAGTTGAGGCAATTCAAAGGAGTACCCACAACATATGCTTTTATAAAGAAAATCAGAAAATGATATCGCATAAGTATCATCAAATACGCCCTTCATGAAGTCCTCTGCTGATCTTTCTTTAAAGTGTGCCCTTTTTTGGGGGATATTTTACTATGTTTTTGCAGTAATTTTGAAAAGCTGAAGCGCACGATGTGGTAATTAGGTAAAATACGGTAATACAGCATGGAGAAATTGAGACTATCACTTTTTGTGTCATGTTTGCTCACCTAAACAAAGTTAGAGCTGTTGTTGTCACTATGACGACAAAGTATCTCAATAACATCACCTCGTCAGCGCCTCAACCTAACCTCCAGATGCTGTTTTTTAGCCAAAAGGTATTGATGTTTTTCTTTTTTCTTTTCTCCTTGAAAACCTACATACAGGTTGTGAGAACATTTTAGAAGCGCCTTGTCATAATAAGTCTTAGAGGGACATGCAATTGGGTTGGGTTGAAAGGTCAAATAGTAGAATGGTAGAAGGTTTCTTTAATTGGTATGTCTTTCTTTGAATACTGCCCCTAACTTTTGTAAGTATTTTTGTCAGGTAGATGCATAAAAAATTTTTCTGCTATAAATATTAAATTTGCTTGGGGCTTTTAGAGTTAACAAGTTCTTGTCCAGTAGATGTAGGTCATTATGTGAGAAGTACAAAAGCATGACACGTCCTTCTCAACTTTCACATTAGCATAGCTCTTGATATGATGCTTTTTTTCAGTCCAACAGTATTTGTATTTTTCTTATTTTTTCACAAAAACATATATTTTGGGTACTCATTAGAAGTGCCTCAGTGAGTTGCTTCTTATGAGTACCAACAACATATGTTTTCATGGAGACATTAGAAATATGTTAAGTAAATACCCACTCTTATCTAGACCTATGCATTTATAGTCATGCTGACTAAGCACTCTTCATTTATACCCCTTTAAAGTTAAGACAATGGATAAACCCATGCATGGAGAGAGACATTTTTTTCTTCTTCTAACATCCCATTTTCTTTTTTTTGTACTCTAATCTCTTTCTGAAACTGGGTCTACGTTATACTTCCTTTGGGAGCAAATTCTTTTCATATGAGAAGACTCCTTTTCAGAAGGAAGTAAAAATCAATTTTGATAGAGTTACTTCCCTTGAAAGTGTATCAGTTCCCCTTAAAGAAGCTTTACATAGCATTCCAGGTACAAGAGGTATGAATCCTTGTCATGCTGAATTAAGATGCCATGCCCACTTCTAATTTTCAGCCAGTCGGATTCCTTTCTCCAGATTGTTGCTATAAATTCATGTACTAAACGGCAAACTGTGCAGATCCAGATCAGTTGGCTTCTGAAGAAGCCAACTGATCTGGATCTGCACTGTTTGCAAAGACAGGGTATATCTGGGTTCAGCATGACTTAAGGGTTAAGATATTTTTTATGTATATAAGAAAACTTGTTAGGAAGTATATCGTGATAATTCTGGGATAATATAGTTACTAATTTTCTCCGGGGCAGTTGTCGTGAGTACCCATATGTTTTTATGGAGAACTGGAGAAAATCATTCTGGAATTATCCTGAAATACTCTAATAACAAGTCCTGTGTTTACTGTGGTACTCGTTAGAATTAAGTGCATCATTAGGCTGAGTAAAATGGTTATCAGCCAGGCCTCGGTGGCTCAGTTGGATGCAGAAATATTTTCTAGGGTCATTCTCCACCTTCCGCTGATTCAAGAAGGGCAGTTGTCAGTTTCTGGCAAAAGAATTTGCACAATACTGGTTATCTGCTTAGAGGACTAAGCCTGCCCAGTAAATGTGTGGTTAGGTAAACTAACCATGCTCAACATGACCCCCTAGGGGGTGGTCGGGTGGTGCGAAGGTGTCATGTATCTTATGTCACCGGGGCGTCCAGCTGATATTGGCTTACAGTTGGGCAAGGCCTGTTGTCCTTGTAGCAGGTAAGGGTAGGGAGGTGATGTTTTTATTTCTTCTGTTTCTTCACTTTCATTCCTGTTCCTCTTTCTTCCCTGTCCCTCTCTTTCATCTCTTCTGCTATCTCTTCTCTTTTCTCCCTTTCTCTGGGAGACTACACAAAATGACCCATAAGGGTTGACGTGTCGTTAAACCCCAACACAATCAATCAATCAACATGACCCCCCTTTGTTGACTGGGCCGTAAAACCTCAACACAAACAAACAAATGGGACAGTGTAGTAAAAGTTAAGATGTCAATACAATGTACCCTTAAAGCGCCAAGCAAAATTTGTAGCACTGACAGCATTCTAATTTTTTATTGTTCTTCAGAGAAAAAAAAGTCTTGATATTTCATGTGAATTGTCTGACTAAGCAGAAGACTTATAAGAAATGTCAACACTTATTTTCTTTGTGAACAAAAGTTTTTTCAAAGGAAGAATAATTCATTATATTCTTTATTGTTCTCTCAGTTTCAGGAATGTTTCTGCCATGAGGCCGAAATGTTCCTAGAATTGAGTGAACAATAAAGATAATATTATTTTCTTTGAAAAATAATAGAAAAAGAATATTTCTAAAATTATCTGCTGCAGTTGTGATTGGTGTTTATGGGTAAAATCAAAACAAACCTGATCTTTAGTTTGGCTTTACTTCTAAGAATATCCTGGAAATTGAACTCATTGGTATTCATGAGTGGCTTAATCCCTGGTACCATATTTACCCGAAATATCTCCTTATCATAGTGGCCCTCTAGTTCTTTGTATTAACCCTTGTCATGCTGAACCCGGATATACCCTGCCTTTGCAAACAGTGCAGATCCAGATCAGTTGGCTTCTGAAGAAGCCAACTGATCTGGATCTGCACTGATCTTAAGTATGTGAATTTATAGTAACACTCCAGATCAAGCAATCTGATTGGCTGAGAAGTGGGCATGGCATTTTAATTTCTTGATTGGCTGAGAAGTGGGCATGGCATCTTAATTTATTCAGCATGACAAGGGTTAAGGTCATCTACATTTTTGATTTAATGGAACAGAATAACAAATGGATAAAACACCATGATGTTAGTTTTAAAGTAACCCTTTAGGCCTACGTTCAAATTTCTATAACGTACAGACTGGACGACTGTTTACTTGCATGGTGTCTGGGCAAGGTAACATAGTTCTAAATTATAACTAGGTCTGTTTTAAGCCAAAACAGGAGTCCAGTAAAACTAATCCTGATTTTCTGGTGCTGCCTCTGTGTGACTCTGTTGCCTGGTAGCATTAAAAATCTAGATACTTACATACATACATTTAATCGAACAATTTAAAAGTGCTGAGATGAGCAAGTTGTGGTCTGTGATGTACTTGTACTTATTTCTCTTAAGAAAGTGTAATACTGTGGTGTAGATACGAAGCAGAAATAAGAAATTTCAAAATATCAATCCTTAAAGTGCCAGTCACAACTGCAGCAGAAGAAATCCCGATTTTTTTTTTTTTTTTATTTTCAGAGTAAATTAAGATTCAACATTTCATGTGAATCTGTCTAATCTGAGAATATTGTTCGCTGCAAATTTGTTTGGTGCTTTAAGGGTTACTATTTTTGGGTTGGAAAAAGTCTTATCTAGGACAATTGTTCTAATTTCTTACACTAACTTGTAGGTGGTAGGGTGATGTGCCCTAATAAGGTTGGCCCTCAGTAGCTCTCATTGTATTTTGCAGGAAGGTTCTTGTCTCACTTGAAACAGTTTCAGGGGAATGGCACCTTTTCATTTTTCTATTGCACTCTTTTCTGGAAATATTGTTGACAGGGCCATTGAGCCTGAACTTATACATCAAATTTCCTGATAGATGGGCATATGCAGAGAGGGCAGAGGTCTGCTCAGGTTCTGCACTGCTGGCCACTCAACTTAGTGTTTTAGGAACAAATACGTAAAAAAAACAAAATTCTTTCAAAAAGCATAGAGTCAAGTATACAAAATTTATGATATTTTTGTAGTATAGTAAATTTGCTAAAATTTTGAACACCAAAGTGTATGACAAAATGACATATGCAAACAGTGCAGACCCAGACCAGACTGCTCCTGAAGGAGCAATCAACACTGTTTGCCTTTCCACAAAGTAGTTTAAGAAACAGCTGCATAAAAAACTAAATTTAGGCCAAAATAGTATGGAATAAAGTGTTCGAAATTTTAGGACATTTACCATAATGTGTGATAAGTATTTGTTGTCTGCTAGTTTCAGCTGCAGCATACATTCAGTTAAGCTGCACAGTGGCATTTTGTAGTTAGGATTAAAATGGTCTGATTAAAATTTATAGTCATGGAGAGATTTACACAGATGATTAGAAAAAGGGTATTACACATTTGATCTACCATATTTACCCTTAGTAATCATGCAGAAAGATCGGGTCTGAGCACAGCAAGGGCTCGTATTATTCAGGGCCCAGTTGTTCAAAGCTAATGACATTGTTAGTTAATGATTCGGATTCGTTAAAATTTACATCAATTGATACGCAAATATACTGAAAATTTTTGCTGAAAAAATGTGAGTACAATATATCAGAATATTGTATATTGAATACGCTAAACAGTTAACAAAATGACCCTTAGCAAGCCAATGACGCTTTGAACAACTGGGCCCAGGTGGTTCAGGCTTCATGGAGTAGGCTTTAAGGGAATGATACATTCAGGGGAGGCAACTTTTGCCTTCCTTCTGAAAAATGGTATATTCTATAGCTAAAAAGGAGAGAATGCTCCCGAAGGAAGAGAAGGCCCCTTCTTCAGTATAAGAGGCTTAGTAATTATGCAGGAAAGCAAACAGAAGTCACAAAAACACAAAGTTGCCCCTCTTGTGAAATAGAAAAAAAATTCAAAATTGTTATTGTCTTAAAAATCTTCTGAAAAGAGGTCTACCTCAAAAGGAAAAAAATTGCTACCAAGAGGAGCAAATTCTTTCTTTTACAGGTACACCACTTCTGAAAAAAGGTCTACTTAAAAAGGAAAGAATTAAGGGAAGAAAATTTTGTCTTTTACGGCTTTTCAGAAGGGACCTGGTGTGCCGGAAAGCAAACAGAAATTATTCACAAAAGTTGACTCCTGTTTAACCCATTGTAGTCGGGAGACCTGTAAGGGTAATTGGCAAACAGTGCAGACCCAGATCAGACACCGCAGAGTGCGGCTTCTGATCAGGGTCTCCACTTTTTGCAAATAGTTCAGCCATTTTTCTCTGGGAATATGTAAATCTCATGATGTACCTAAAATTGAAATTGGACTCTTCCAGTATATAGTGTGGGAGAGTCTATTCAGTCTACAGCCGGCCTCGGTGGCTCAGTTGGATGCGCCGTCCGACTGGAGACAAGGAGGTCGCGGGTTCAACCCCCGCCGAAGTCGGCAACATTCTTTCGTGGAGATTGATCATGAAATATTTTCTACGGCCATTCTCTCCCTTCCGCTGATTCAAGAAAGGCAGTTGTCAGTTTCTGGCGAAAGAATGTGCACAATACTGGTTAACCGCTTAGAGGACTAAGCCTGCCCAGTAAATGTGTGGTTAGGTAAACTGACCGCGCTCGACATGACCCCATTGGGTTTACTGGGCCGTAAAACCTCAACACAAACAAAATTCAGTCTACAATGGGTTAAATAATGGTGAAAAAATTTACCAAGTATATCCAGTCTCCTTAAATCGCTGTAACATGAGACTTTAAATTATGACATATATGCACCCATCAAAGACTGGAAACAGCCTTCCTATCCATGCAGTCTGATCGTGATTGCAGTCTTCACTGTCTGCACAAAGAATCATGGATTCTAGACTATTTACCCTGGGTACCAAGCAAAGACTGATCTGATCACACTGGGCAGATGCTTTTCTGTGAATACATGGCAGCAAGTACACTGTCTCCCACTGTGGCGTGTGCTCTTGTGACATTCTTATTAACCCTTAAAGCGCCAATCACAACTATTGTCATCTGCTTTGTCATCTGCTTGTGATTTTAAAAGTCATTTTTGCAAACAGTGTGGACCCAGATCAGACTGCTCCTTTAGGAGCAGTCTGATCTGGGTCCACACTGTTTGTCGGTATGCAAATAATAGGTTTGAAAAGTTTGCAAGCATATTCAGCAGACGACATAAACAAACGACATTTTCAGATGCAGTTTTTCTTGGCGCTATAAGGGTTAACCCTTAAAGCGCGAAGGAAAATTTATAGCAGATCGATGACATGCACTATTTTTTTTTTTTTTTTTTTTTTTTTTTCATGGAAAATAAGTCTTGTCATATCATGTGAATTGTCTGCCAAGCAGACAATTCACATGAAATGTCAGGACTTATTTACTACAAAAAAAATCATAAAAATTTTCAAAAGTTCCATTTGTCGCAGTTGTGATTGGCGCTTTTAGTGTTAAGA
Organism: Anodontia alba; assembly: GCA_964016985.1. Lineage (NCBI taxonomy): Eukaryota > Metazoa > Mollusca > Bivalvia > Lucinida > Lucinidae > Anodontia > Anodontia alba. The sequence goes on along the minus strand of OZ024822.1, from coordinate 35,236,041 downwards.
CCTTCCTGAATGTTTTGGGGCTTGAAACTGAAATCACTTGATACTTGTAATACAGGATGGGCTTGAAGTGTGAGCTTGTTTATAGCTGATCGGAATAAATTGAGTTAAGCTATAAATGTTAAAAACAGATGAGCTCACTGAAGGATGGTTCTATACAATATCAGCTCCTTTTAGAATGTGTAAACCTAACACAGATGCTATACTGAAGAAAATGTTGTTTCAACACTTGCATTAGCATCCATAGGCAACTTACTATGCAAGTTTCCATCCATTCTTTTGTTTGTCCTTCTACCCTTAGCAACCACCCTAAATAAAGTCTCTTTAACCCTTGTCCTGCTGAATAAATTAAGATGTCACACCCACTTCTAATTTTTAGCCAGTCAGATTGTTGCTCTAAATTCAGATACTCAGTGGCAAACAGTGCAGATCCAGATCCAGCTGATCTGGATCTGCACTGTTTGCAAAGGCAGGGTATATCCTGGTTCAGCAGGACAAGGGTTAATGTTAGTTTCACTTCATTCACTTCACTGATTGGTTGATCTCACTGAGCTTAACAAGGATGACAACTCTTATTCGTTGAATGCTTGTTTTCACATGCAACATAAACTCCAACAAAGTTCTGTTGTTGTTTTTAGCATATGGGCTAGTACATAGGTTGCAATGACCTATTTTTGACTGACCATATACTGAATGCTCTAAAGATACCTTTACTCCAAATTTGGTCAGCTTAGGGCATACAATATACAGTATTTGTCCTAATTAAGCACACACCCTGGTAGGTGCACAGTCAAGCAATTTTGCAGTCTTCATCTTACAGCCTGTGTACTTTTATCTACTTTATAAAAGCATATGATGTGGGTACTCATTTGAATTTCCCCGACAGGTTAGTGCCACCACAGCATGACTGCAGGTCAGTTGTGAGTTTTTGCTGCTGCTGCTCTCCAAATGTCAAGGTCACAGACCTAGAAAGTGTGAACCCCCTCCAACCAGAGGTGGAGGGGACATAATTTGTTTTCAGTCCTGATTCCATATGTCGGCATTACTGTTAGCTCTGAACTCATGTCAGCATCCAAAGAGTCCTGATTCCATAAGTCAGCGTGTGTTAGCTTTAAACTTGTGTCAGCATCCAAAGGTTGTCAGAACCAAAACCAGTTTGTGTACACTCTTGAACCAATGGATGGATGTGTCAGACTTGCATGACCCTATTTCCAAGATCAGCAGGTGACTTGGAATGCTGGAGCAGATGCCAGGTCATCGATTTTCTGTGAAAACAAATTTCTATTTTGCATTAAGGTAAAGTTATGTATTCATGAGTCCATGATTTTGCATAGCACTAGTTAATTAATTAATTAATATAAAGTTATTTTTATGTTTGTAATGTAGTATTTTATCTCAACTCAGAAAATTGCGAGCACCATACACCGTATACAGTCTTTGTCACTGTTTCTATGTCATTTTTTGTGTAACAAGGAATCTTTGCCCGTGTAAACGACACTTGAGTTCAACAAATTCAAGTGCATTGAGATTTGCCTAAAGGGGACATACTGGTCAGATTCAAATTTTAGTGTTTAGATTAAGATATATATGTCAACTCTGATTGAACTGGAAGTGGCTGGAGGCAGTCTGATACAGTATAATGTATATAGTAGAAACAAGTATTATGTATGTAGTAGAAACAATCTTTGTGACACTTTAACCTTTACCGCTCTGGTGCCAATACAGCGGACACAAATTGATGATATTTTTCTTATAAAATATTTCTGAGAAAACAGGCTTCGAGATATGAAAATTGTCCCTATAGGTGACAATTTGCATGAAATCTCAAGGCCTTTTGTCTGGAAAAAATATTGCAAAATGTCGTCTGCTGAAATTTTACCCATCATGTTAAGCAATAAGATTACATGCTTCCATTTCAATTGTCATGTTGAATTTTGATAGCCAAGATAAAGATCGGTTGATAATATTAGATAATCTCAATTAGATCAAACTGAACTGGATTGTTGTCCTGTCCAGTGGATTATACAGATAACCCTATAGCCATAATAAGTGCACATTCTGTAATAAGTGAACAGTTTGCATGAAATGTCAACACCTATTTTATGAGAAAAATTAAAATATCATCAGCTTGTGTTACGACCGAGCATTCCTACCTTTGATTATCTGCCTTGGCAGATTACGCATAGCTTCTAAGTATATATTCAATCTCTGACAACTGCGTCAGAGAGTCAACTCTTTGGCTCAGTGGTTAGAGCATTGGATTTTTAACCGGGAGGACCGGGTTCGATTCCCAGGAAAGACGGAATATTTTTTCAGCTATGCTTCATTCTTTTGTTACGGCTATCATGTCGTAAGATGGGGGCTCGTCCGAGATTGGACTTTATACGCCGAAAATGGCTTCACGTCATCATAAATGATGACTCCCTTGAAGAGGGGGAGTGTTACAACCGAGCACTCCTACCTTCGATTATCTGCCTTGGCAGATTACGCATAGCTTCTAAGTATATATTCAATCTCTGACAACTGCGTCAGTGAGTCGACTCTTTGGCTCAGTGGTTAGAGCATTGGTTTTTTAACCGGGAGGACCGGGTTCGATTCCCAGGAAAGACGGAATATTTTTTTCAGCTATGCTATTTCCTTTGTTACGGCTTTCATGTCGTAAGACTTGTCATCTGCTGAATTTGCCAAGAGGGTAGTTAAAGTAACTTATCACCATGAATATCCTCACATTTTAGTCCTGCACCATTAGGTCTCAAGATTGGACTTAAGGTTTGCCTCCTGCTCTTCTGTTGTCCCTCTGTCTTTCCACAGTTCAGTTAGCAAACAATGGGTCCTGCAACAAGCCAGTATTAACCCTTAAAGCGCCAGTCACAACTATTGTCGTCTGCTTTGTCATCTGCTTGTCATTTTAAAAGTCATTTTTGCAAACAGTGTGGACTCAGATCAAACTGCTCCTCTGATCTGGGTCCACACTGTTTGCCTGTATGCAAAAATAGGTTTGAAAAGTCTGCAAGAATATTCAGCAGATGACATAAACAGACGGCATTTTCAGATGCAGTTTTTCTTGGCACTTTAAGGGTTAAAACAATTTCTAATGTATCTATATCATTATCTGTTTTGTGTGTGTGTGTCCTTCTACCATGTTTACTGCCAGCCTATATTTGGTGGCTCAGTCGGATAAGTATCCGACTGGTGATCAAGAGGTTGTAGGTTTGATCCCCGTCAGGTCTGGTAACATTCTTTCATGGAGATTGATCATGAAATATTTTCTAAATTCATTCTCTCCCTTCTGCTGATTCAAGAAGGGCAGTTGTCAGTTTCTGGCAAAAGAATGCGCATTATATTAAAGGACTGTTTAACGGCTTAGGGGGGCCTCGGTGGCTCAGTTGGATGCGCCCTCCGACTGGAGACCAGGAGGTCGTGGGTTCAACCCCCGCCGAGGTCGGCAACATTCTTTCGTGGAGATTGATCATGAAATATTTTCTACGGTCATTCTCTATCTTCCGCTGATTCAAGAAGGGCAGTTGTCAGTTTCTGGCGAAAGAATGTGCACAATACTGGTAAACTGCTTAGAGGACTAAGCCTGCCCAGTAAACGTGTGGTTAGGTAAACTGACCGTGCTCGACATGACCCCATCAGGTTGACTGGGCCGTAAAACCTCAACACAAACAAAAGGGCTTAGGGGACTAAGCCTACCAAGGAAAAAGTATGGTTAGAAAATGATTAACTGACCACACTCAACATGATCGTAATGGGTTGACTGGGCTGTAAAACCTCAACACAAACACATACTATCATGCTTAATACCCCAGTATTGCAACAGACAGGTCAGAAAAAACTGTAACTGTAGACCCAGCATTTTGCAGCATCTGATCAGAGTCTGCACTGTTTGCCACTCTTCTAGCAGTTTTTAGGCACATCTTCAGGTAGTGACATGAGTTTTTTTCAAACTTTAGGGTCAGGAGTTGAGGTATTTGAATATTTTGCATAAGTAAGTTGATTTGAGACTGCATATTTTGTCAAAAGATTTGCCTGTGGCATCTGATCAAGGTCTACTCTGTTTGCCGAGGTTTGTCTATCCCAGTACTAATTAGCGTTATTACAATGAAATTGTATTGGATGCACATCTGGTCATTTTCTATATTATCCCTTGTCCTGCTGAATAAATTAAGATGCCATGCCCACTTCTAATTTTCAGCCAATCTGATTACTTGATACAGGTTGTTTATACAAAATCAAATACTGAATGGCAAACAGTGCAGAGCCAGATCAGTTGGCTTCTTCACTGATCTGGATATACACTGCAAAGATAGAGTATATCTGGGCTCAGCAGGACAAGGGTTAAGTTCTTTTTGCCTTAAGTACAGTTCTTGAAGATGTCATTTAGTGCAAACAACTTAACAAGTACAGACAGCACCTTGTAAGATCAGATTAAAAGTAATGATTACTGTTATATATAATCCTAAGTATTGGGACAGACAGGCTTGAGCAAACAGTATAGACTCAGATCCTCGGTGGCTCAGTTGGATGCGCCGTCCGACTGGAGACCAGGAGGTCGCGGGTTCAAACCCCGCCGAGGTCGGCAACATTCTTTCATGGAGATTGATCATGAAATATTTTCTACGGTCATTCTCTCCCTTCCGCTGATTCAAGAAGGGCAGTTGTCAGTTTCTGGCGAAAGAATGTGCACAATACTTGTTAACCGCTTAGAGGACTAAGCCTGCCCAGTAAACGTGTGGTTAGGTAAACTGACCGCGCTCGACATGACCCCATTGGGTTGACTGGGCCGTAAAACCTTAACACAAATAAATAAAGTAGACTCAGATCAGATGCCGCAGAATGTAGCGTCTAATCAGTCTACACTGTTTGCCACTCATCCAGCAGTACTTCAGATATATCTTCAGATATATATTGACAGATAGTAAAACAGACTTGGTCAGATTTAACCCATTGTAGTCGGGAGACCCGTAAAAGGGTAATTGGCAAACAGTGCAGACCCAGATCAGATGCTGCAGAATGCGGCGCCTGATCAGGGTCTCCACTTTTTGCAAATAGTTTAGCCATTTTTCTTTAGGACTATGTAAATCTCATAGCCGGACATACCTAAAATTGAAATTGGACTATTCCAATATACAGTATGGGAGAGTCTTTTCAGTATACAATGGGTTAAGACTAGTGTGGTAAGGAGGTAAGGTGGCCAAATATTTAGAGTGAATAAATGGTAAGCAGACAACATTTTAACCCTTAAAGTGCCAAACAAAATTTGTAGCAGGTTGCATTTTGATTTCTTTTTTTAATTTTTCAGAGAAAGTAAGAGAAATGTAAGTCTTGACATTTCATGTGAATCATCTGCAAAGACTTATTTTCTTTAAGAAACGATAAAAAAAAAAATCAGAATGTCATCTGCTGCAAGGATTGCAGTCCTTGCCCAACTGTAAGCCAATATCAGTTGGATGCCCCTGTGGTGTGAGGTACACGACACCTTTGCCTCACCCAACCAGTTGGGTATCACATTGGTCGTCTGTGTGTCTGACCGTCCGTCCGTCTGTATTTTCATTTCCAGATGATCACTTGAGTCAACGGATTTTCACCAAACTTTGTATATGCATTGATATTGCGAAGATTATTTGGGATTGCTGAGGCAAAAAAAAAAAAAGTTTTAGATGCTTAGGCACTGCCACATCTGTCCAAAAGGTCCCGCATATATGATTTTTTTCAGTGTGAAGTTTTTTCTGACCCACGAAAATACGTGACATAGTGAGTGCATCTAATGAGTATCCCCAACATAGGTTTTAGTGGAGAAATAAGAAAAAACATTGATACCTTTTGGTTGAAAAAGGGTCTTAGCTGGTGCTAGGTATGTACAGTCAGTGCGGCCTACATGTTTGTGGTGGTGTGGCTCACATGTTTTATGCTGTAAAGGACAGTGTTTGTTACTTAACCCTTAAAGCGCCAATAACAACAGCAGCAGACAACATTTTGAAATATTTTTTTTAATATTTTTCAGAGAAAATAAGGCTTGACATTTCATGTGAATCATGTTCTAGGCAGATGATTCACATGAAATGTTGAGTATTATTTTGTCTGAAAAATAATAATGAAAAAATTAGACTGTCATCTGCTACATCTTGCTTGGTGCTTTAAGGGCTTACAACATTGTTCAAATGTGTCATAAGCATGTATTTTATGACAGGTACATCTACGTGACATGATCATTATTTTGCCTTTATTAATTGGTTTTACTTTTTTCTTAAACAGAGCGTATTATGAAATAGGTTATGACACCATTACCCTTACCCGCTTGTAACCTGCTGAATTTAATATTTAATATTTTAAAATTTTATTGTGATTTTAAAATTATGAAATAGTCAATATTAAAATTTAGCAGTAACAGGTTACATTTTAATCATCATAAGCTCACCTGGAGCTTTGTTCCAAGTCAGCTTATGCTGTGGCCTGTTGCCTGACGTCCGACCATCGTCCGTTCATCGTTAGCTTTGCACAATTTCGACATCTCCTCTAGAATCGTAAGTCAGATTGAGCTGAAACTTGGTGGGAGGCATTGTGGCGACATGGAGATTCAGAATTGCTGAAATTGTTCAGCCATCTTGAAATTCTTCTAGCGACATTTCCTCCCAAACAGTAAGTCTGATTAAGCCGCAGGCATCAGAGTGACAAGAGAGATTCAGAATTGCTAAAATCATTCCGTTTTGCCATGGCAACCATCTTGAAATTCTTCAAAAGACATTTTCTCCCAAAACACAAGTCGGATTGAGTTGAAACTTGATGAGAGACATCAGAGTGACATAGAGAATCAGTATTGCTTACATCGTTCCCTTCAGATATCCAAGATGGCCGCCACGACGGCCATCTTGAAAATCTTCAAACAACATCACCTCCCAAACAGCAAGTTAGATTGAGCTGAAACCTTTTGGAAGACATCAGAGGGACAAAGGAATTCAGAATTGCTAAAATCGTTCTGTTGTAATATCCAAGATGGTTGCCAAATTGCAAACATTGTTCCAAGATAGCTGTAAATCTTCAAACCACATCTCGCCAAGCAGAAGTTGCAAATGACATCCCACATTTTTTTTTTTTTTTTTTTTTGTATTTCATAAAGAAAATAAGTCGTGACCTTTTATCTGAATCAAGCATATGATTCACATGAAAGGTCAAGACTTATTTTCTTCGAAAAATAAAAAGAAAAGGTCTCAAATGTTGCCTGCTGCAGTTGTGATTGGTGCTTTAAGGATTAAATACTGACTCCGTACCTCATGTACTCAATTGTGAACGATCTGCTCGATATAAGTGAAATATTCTTGAAAGGGCTGTAAAACCCAAATAAAAAAAACACATTCAGTTAATGATAAATTAGTCATTGAACCATGAATTACAGGTCATGGTTAAATACAGATGATAGGCTTCAGCACCCAGAAGCAGCTGCTTGGTCCAAAGATAATGACCATATCAGTTATTGCCCACAATGCACAATTGACTTTTAACTTGTTTTCTGCAAGTAAAACCTAGAGCTAAATATAGCACTAATAGATTTCATGTGAATAGAATAGATTAATATTTATTGGAACACCTTCATGTACAGAAGATGTTCTCCAATAGCTTGCTTTTTTTTTTTTGGTACACTGCACTTCATTGCAGCACTTTATCAAAGGTTATGGGATTTATATATTAATCCTTGTCCTGCTGAACCCGGATATACCCTGTTTTGCAAACAGTGTAGATCCAGATCAGTTGGCTTCTGAAGAAGCCAACTGATCTGGATCTGCACTGTTTGCCATTAAGTATGCAAATTTATAGCAAAAATCTGGATCAAGTAACCAGATTGGATGAAAATTAGAAGTGGGTGTGGCATCTCAATTTATTCAGCAGGACAAGGGTTAATCTTGACAATTTCACTTTTAAAGTAGGTGGATCATTGGTACTGCTAAGCACAACTTATGGCATTCCCGGGACAGCATGACAAAAATTTGATATTCTACAAAGAAATAGCTCTCATAAAAGCTGACATGCATTACGGTGAACCAGCGGGAGGAGATCTCATTTAGACCTCTCAAATTCACTGTTTGCATATTAGAAATTGAGCTGTTTTAGCCAAGATTTCCAGATAAAAAACCCAAGACTATTCTGTATTAAAATCAGTTTTTAACATTTATTGTGTGCAAAGAATAGACCAAGCTTTTTGTGAAAACTTATACTTGTCCTATTTAGTGTATGAAAAACTGACCAAAGTCAGTGAATCTTGAAATACAGGTCAAGGTCAAATACTGATGACAAGGTCTAATACTGATACATCTTTACTCCAAACTCAAAGATAATAACACTTTTATAGTTAGTGGCACTGAACAAAAGGAACCAGGATGTCAAACCATGAATCATGAATATGCAAAACATTTTACACTGTATTTGCCCAAGTATCCTAATTCTGCTGGCAAGCTCAATCTTATGACATCGTTAAAAAAAAGAAAGAAAAAGATTTACCTGTATTTGAACAAATTAACCCTTAAAGGGCTAGCCATATAAGAGCAGATGACAGTCTAATAAAATAAGTCTTTTTTTTTTATTTATTTTTTTTTTTTTTTTTTTGTGTTTGAAGAAGACAGTAAGGCTTGGCATTTCATGTGAATCATCTGCCTAACAGATGAGCCTAACAGGTGATTCACATGAAATATTAAGCCCTGTTTTCGCTGAAAGCTATTAAAAAAAAAACCACACTCACAAAAAAAAAACAAAAAAAAACAAACAAATAAAATTCTGGTGAAAGAATGTGCACATTACTGATTAACCGCTTAGAGGACTAAGCCTGCCCAGTAAAAGTGTGGTCAGGTAAACTGACCGTGCTCGACATGACCCCATTGGATTGACTGGGCCGTAAAACCTCAACTCAAACAAACAAATAGAATATCTTCTACAATTTTGAATGGGGCATTTAAGTAGATCATTAGTTTTAGATCTGGTTTAGTTAAATTGTTTGCCCCTTTGTTTATGTTATTTAAAGCCTATTGTTTTGATCATTTTGTATAAGATAAAAACAGCTGGTTCTTTTGTCTTTAAGTTCTCATTTCCCAGTAGTGTTCTTACCATTGAATACTTCCATTAGTGGTAATAATCAAAGAGCTATTGGTTTATGCTGACATATCTGACTGACATTTTGTTGAAGAAATCAATAGAATAGACTGTTGAGTCAGAAGAGAAAACCTTTTTTCAAATAAGACGCTTTTTTCTAATGCAGAATTACTGTTCTTCTTAACATAACTATACTATTTACACCTTAACTGCTTATCATTCTTGTCCTAAAATTTAAACATTCATTTTACAATATTTACTGTATGTATGTATTCGGACAGACAGGCCTGAGTAAACAGTGTAAACGCATATGAGATACCACACAATGCAACGTCTCATCAGGATCTACACTGTTTGCCGCTCATCTAGCAAGTTATGTTAAAGAGTTGAGGTGTCCGAATATTTAGGGTAAATACAGTACATGTACTATCTGTTGATATGTCTAAAACCTGTGTGATGATTTGCAAATAGTGTAGACCCTGATCAGAAACTGCTCAGGCTGGCTTAGCTCTAGATAAGGGGGGGTATCCAGATAATGTTTTTCTTATCCCCAAAAACATACATTGTGGGTTCTCGTTATGACATAAGAAATGCCTCAGCAACTTCCTTTAGATTAGTACCATATTTACCCTAAGTATTCAGATACTTCAACTCTTTAGCATCCTGGTTCTAAAATTTGAACAAATACAATTTACTACCCGATGCTCAACACAGTGTTTAAAAATTGCTGGATGAGTGGCAAACAGTGCAGACCCTGATGAGACGCCGCAGAATGCGGCGTCTCATTTGGGTCTACACTGTTTGCTCAGGCCTGTCTGTCCGATACGTATGGTAAATAGGGTATCCACAATGTATGTTTTCGTAAAAAAAAAAAAAAAAAACAACAGTATTCCTTGTACAGTACTTACTCTAAGTATTAATACGGTTACTGTAGATATTTGAACACTTGTATCCTTCCAATAGTTAACCTTAACCCTTGTCCTGCTGAGCCCGGATATACCCTGCCTTTGCAAACAGTGTAGATCCAGATCAGTTGGCTTCTGAAGAAGCCAACAGATCTGGATCTGCACTGTTTGCCATAAAGTATGTGAATTTATAGCAACATTTCAGATCAAGTGATCTGATTGGCTGAAACTTAGAAGAAGGCGTGGCATCTTAATTTATTCAGCAGGACAAGGGTTTTGAATGTCCATTTCACTACTCGTTAAAATTGGATAAATTGCATTATGCAGCATTCTGATCTGGGTGTACACTATTTGGCAGGCAAATGCTTGGAGAAAATATGGCAGTTTTAATCTGATCTGATAGTGACCTGCTACATAAAAGAGGGGGCTGCAGGCTTTCTCAGATAGGAAAGGCCTGGACTTGGCGGCCTTCCTTTACCACTCTCTTGGCTAATTCAGCAGATGACAAATTGATGATATAAATTTCTTGTTTTTCCTAGAACAGAGTAGATGTTAACTTTTCTGTAAATTGATTTGCTCTTAAGGAGACAATTTGCATTAAATGTCAAAGTCTATTTTCTGGGAAAATATGAAAAATATTTCAAAATGTTGTCTGCTGAAGTTTTTACCCAGTATGCAGTGTTAATGTAAGCATGGAATAGGATAATAGGATAGACATAAAAAGCTCTTGATATGGTGTTGTTGTTTTTTTTGTTGTTGTTTTTTCTGATGATGTTTTTTTAACCCTTCTCTTGCTGACGACATGCCCTGTCTTAGCAAACAGTATAGATCCAGAAGAAGCCAACTGATCTGGATTCTATCAAAAACCTGGATCAAGTAACCTGATTGGCTGGAAATTAGAAGTGGGGATGGCATCTTAAATTATTCAGCAAGGCAAGGGTTAACAAAAAAAATTAATATTTCTTATTTCTCCTCTTAAACATACTGTGTATGTGGATACTCATTAGAAATGCCCCAACAAAAAGTAAAGGCCCTTAAGGAAGTGCACAAGGTCATCATTACTTTCCCTGTGTACAAATGCACTGAGATGTCTTTTAACTCTTGTCCTGCTGAATAAATTAAGATGCCATGCCCACTTCTAATTTTCAGCCAATCAGATTACTTGATTCAGATTGTTGCTATAAATTCACTTACTTAATGGCAAACAGTGCAGATCCAGATCAGTTGGCTTCTTCAGAAGCCAACTGATCTGGATCTACACTGTTTGCAAAGGCAGGGTATATCCGGGTTCAGCAGGACAAGGGTTAAAATGAGACAGTGAGCATTTAATGCAACAGAAATATGCTTGATAAATGATTGATGAAGTACTTAACGCTCAGCATGCTGGATAATATTTCCAGCAGATGACATTTTGAAATATTTTTCTTATTTTTCCCAGAAAATAAGATTTGACAGTTCATGCAAATTGTCTCCTTCTATGAAGTTTTGGAGACAAAATTTCTGAAAAAAAAAAAAAAAAAAAAAAAATATAATCAATTTGTTGTCTGCTGAATTTGTTCATAGCCTGCTAAACTTTTTAGACAACTAAACTGATACAAGATGACACCAAAGAAAAAGTGTATTTGCCTTCACCACTCTCTGGGCAAATTCAGTGGACAACTTGTTGATATTTTTCTTTTTTTTTTTTCTAGAAAATAGGCTTTGACATATCGTGCAAATTATCTCCTTATCAGACAATTTGCATGCAATGTCATAGCCTGTTTTCTAGGAAAAATAAGAAAAATATTTCAAATCGTTGTCTGCTGAAATTCTTACATGGCATGCTGAGGTTAAATCATTTGCACCAATGCATCTGAAGGGCATAATGTGAGCAGTGAAAGCAGCACAACCTGCACATCTGAATTGTCTGATCAGGAGCTTTGCTATTTGCTAGCTCAGATAATTCTAGATTTTTATGTTTTTATGCATTTTCATATTGCTTTTGTGTCATTTGTCCATAGTCTTAGGGCCAAGGAGGGTTAGAGATATTATATATGGAAATAAGGATAGAAAATAATGAATAATGATGCTGAATAAATTAAGATGTCACACCCACTTCTAATTTTCAGCCAATCAGATTACTTGATCGGGATTGTTGCTATAAATTTACATACTTAATGGCAAACAGTGCAGATCCAGATCAGTTGGCTTCTTCAGAAGCCAACTGATCTGGATCTACACTGTTTGCAAAAAAGGACATATCCGGGTTCAGCAGGACAAGGGTTAAGCTCACCAGAGCCGAAGGCTCAGGATGAGCTATTGTGATCACTCTTCATCTGTCATCCGTCCGTCAACACTTTTGAACAACTTCTCTGAAACCCTGGGCCAATTTTCTTCAGATTTCTCCTGGAGCTTTCTGTAATGGGGGATTGAAAATTTATACAAATGGTTTCGGTCTTTTAATCAAGATGGCCGCCCTGCCCATATATGGTAAAAGCATTTAAAAATCTTCTTCTCCAGAACCAAGAAAGCGTCAAGGCTGACTCTTAGTATGTAGCATTGGGAACTCAAGGTCTACCAAGTTTCTTCAAATGTTGGCCCTAGGTTGACATTTGACCTTTTAACGACAAGGTCAGATTTGCGTCCCTATGCATTTTTATGGGGAAAATATTGAAAATTCAGTTTCTCATAATGTATTAATGACCAGTGGCTGAAACTTACAATGTGTGATCAAAATAGCAAACCCTTTCAGTTACAATCAAAATTTTGTCCCCCGGGGTTATCTGCCCTTGCCTCTGGGCTATATACATGTATAAAATCTTGTAATCTTTAAATGTCTTCTTCTCTGAAACACTTAGACCAATTTTCACCAAATTTCACATTGGGCCTTCTGTCGTATTAAAGAAGATGACCACCATGCCCATATATGGTAAAAAACACTTAAAAATCTTCTTTGCCAGAACCAAGAAAGCTTCAAGGCTGAATCTTGTTACAGAGCATTGGGAACTGACAAGGTCATCCAAATTTGTGTGAATGATGACCCTGGGTTGACATTTGACCTTTTTACGGCAAGTTCAAATTCGTGTCCCTATGCATTTGTATGGGGTAAATATTGAAAATTCAATTTCTCAAAATGTATTAAAGACCAGTGGCTGAAACTTACAATATATGATCAAAGTAGCAAACACTTTTAGTTGCAATAAAAATTTTGTCCCCAGGGGTTAACTGCCCTTGCTCCTGGGCTACATACATGTATAAAATATCGTAATCTTTAAACGTCTTCTTCTCTGAAACAGCTTGATCAATTTTCACCAGATTTCACATTGGGCTAAGGGGTATTATCAATTTGTTCAAACTGTTCTGCATCATTAAACAAGATGTCCACCATGCCCATATATGGTAAAAAAAAAAACACTTAAAAATCTTCTCCAGAACCAAGAAAGCTTCAAGGCTTAACCCTGGTATACAGCATTGGGGACTTAACATCTACCAAGTTGAATCAAATGATGATTCTAGGATGACTTTTGACCTTTCTATGGCAAGGTCAAATTTGCATCCCCATACTCTTATATGGAGAAAAGTTGTAAAATCATTTTCTGAAAATGTATTAAAGACCATTGGCTAAAACTTACAATGTATGATCAAAGTAGGAAACCCTTTTAGTTACAATCAAAATTTTGTCCTCCTGGGTTATCTGCCCTTGCCCTGCGGGCTATATACATATATAAAATCTCATAGCATTTAACAGTCTTCTTCTCTGAAACAGCTTGACCAATTTTCACCAGATTGGGCCTTCTTTTGAAGGCATATTATCAATTTGTTCAAACGGTTCTGCATTATTAAACAAGATGGCCGCCATGCCTATATAGTAAAAAAACACTTAAAAATCTTCTTCTCCAGAACTAAGAAAGCTTCAAGGCTGAATCTTGTTATATAGCATGTGGGACATAAGGTTTACAAAGTTTGTTCAAATGATGACCAAGGTTGAAAGTAGATCTTTTTATGGCAAGGTCAAATTTGCGTCTCAATTTCTCAAAATGAGTTAAAGACCAATGGCTGAAACTTACAGTGTATGATCAAAGTAGCCAACCCTTTTAGTTTCAACAAAAATTTTGTCCCCTGGGGTTATCTGCCCTTGCTCCTGGGCTATATACATGCATAGAATGTAATAAGCTTGAAACATCTTCTTTGAAACAGCTTGACCAATTTTCACCAGATTTCACATTGGGCCTTCTGTCAAAAGGGTATTATCAATTTATTCAAATGGTTCTGCATCATTCAACTAGATGGCACCATGCCCATATATAAAGAAAAATGCCGAAAAATATTCTTCTCCAGAACCAAGAAAGCTTCAGTGTTGCATCTTGATATATAGCATCTGGTACTTAAGGTCTACCAAGTTTAGTCAAATGATGATCCTAGGATGACCTTTGACCTTTCTATAGCGAGGTCAAATTTGCATTCCTATACTCTTCTACGGGGGAAAATGTGGCAGTACTGGAAGAAAGTTGTGTGGCATCTGCAGATATGCAATGGCTATTTTACTCAGGTGAGCGAATCATGGCTCATGGGCCTCTTGTTTTCAGTTTTAGTTCTGAAATTAAAGGCCCTTGTTTGACTCCTGCATATTGTAAGCCTATGGGACTTAATGAAATCTTGTGAGCAAGATACCCAGAAAACTGATTGAGCTAGGGTCTTGAAAGTCTTGGTGAGCTAATTGAGGATGATGAGTAAATCACCTAAATAACTTTTGAAAAAAAAAAAGAAAAAAAGAAACAGATTAATTTTGTCAGAATACTTTCCAACTTTGGCATTTTGTATCTACAAGTGTATAGTTTAAGTTGTAGGCATTATATGTTTTACAAATACATATTTCTGTTAACCCTGATTATCAATACTAGGTTGCAGCTGGTGCTGAATTTTATTTTTTCAGATATCCAGTAGCAGGTAAAAAATGGGTATAATTATATAGATTTTTAAAGATAGATATCTCTATAACATATAAAAAATTCTTTCTTTCTTAGTGTCTGCTGTTTCTGGAGAATTGTGAATTCGCATTTAAAACAATAAAACAAATGGAGAGAATATTCAAAAATTGCCTGCACCTTGATTTCTTTAACCCATCATATACTGAATAGACTCTCCCACTCTGTACATTGGAAGAGTCCAATTTCAATTTTAAGTACGTCCAGCTATGAGATTCAGATATTCCTAGAGAAAAATGGCTAAACTATTTGCAAACAGTGGAGACCCTGATCAGACACTGCATTCTGACATCTGATCTGGGTCTGCACTGTTTGCCAATTACCCTTTTTTGGGCCTCCCAACTACAATGGGTTAAATGAATTAGTTATTATGTATCAGTAAAAAAAAAATTCTATTGTTATTTTTATGCAGTTTTGTTATCAAAGTATTCCTACTATATTCTGCCCAAATTTCAAGGTTATTTGACATCTGTCATCTTGCAGCAGGTGGGGAAATAGGACATGTTTTTAGCTCACTTGAGCTATCCACAGAATGAGCTGTAGTGATCACTTTTTGCCTGTCAGTCCGTATGTCCGTCCGTCCATCTGTCTGTTAACACTTTAAAACAACAACTCCTCCAAAATTGCTGAAGCAATTTGTAATAGGTAGGAATGTTGCTTAAGTAGGGAGATTTAGAAATAGCTAAATTATGGCAAACAGCCATTTTGTTGGTTGCTACAACAACTGAAAGGTCCCATAGGTTTATAATGTGTTATTGTTATGTGTTTTATGACCAGTGGCCATTTTGTTTGGTTGCCATGACAAAATTTTAACCCGTGTAATGCTGAACCCGGATATATGCTGCCTTTGCAAACAGTGTAGATCCAGATTAGTATGTGAATTTATATCAACAATTCAGATCAAGTAATCTGATTGGCCGAAAATCTGAAAAGGGCATGGCATCTTAATTTATTCAGCAGGACAAGGGTTAAAATAGGAAATGTTGCACACCAGCAGGGAAACTTCGAAAAAAAAGACCCTGTTGTGCGTCAGCAGGGAAAGAAGGCCCTGTTGTTCACCAGCAGGGAAAGGTTAGAGGTGTAACAATGTAACAGTGATATGATATATACAAAAAATAAATTACTTGCTGCTGCTATATAATTCGGGTCACACAAGTACTGCTGACATACTGGTATATTATAGGGTCATGGAAAAGCTCAACTCTGATGATTTTGTGACATGAGTCAAGTAATAGGTAAAACTACACAATTTACATCACAGCAGCCATGTCCTTAATCAGCCTGCACACCTGCTAATTCTAATCGGCTTTATTCCTTTTCACTAATAAGGTTCTTCACAGGATTTATTTGTGACAATACTTGTAACAGTCAAAATTTAATTTGACCAGATTACAGGTATAAATGAAAACAAGTGTTCTTGTAGATATCAGATAAAAAAGAAAAGTAATTAGGCAGAATGAACATGATATGTATGTATTTTGAACCATTACAAACTATATTCACAAGATTTACCCCTATGGGCAAATATTTGCCCCTACCCAATAGCAGGGGTATTTTACCCACATGGGCAAATTTTACCCCTAGGGGCAAATTCGTTCACATGACGAATTTTGCCCCTAGGGGTAAATTTGCCACTAGGGGTAAATTTGCCCCTAGGGGCAAACTTATGCACATAAACGGGGTATAAGGGTTAACCCTTACTGGGGGATGGTAAAACTGGCAGACAACCAATGAGTAATGAGTAGACAACTTGCTTGCCGTGGCAAGTCAAGTATTCCAGCAGATTTTTTTGTTTCCAAAATTTAATATCATCTGCTAAGTGCATTACAAAATTGTTGCAGAACATTTTCAATTTGTTCTTTTTCAGAGAAATAGGGCTTGATCTTTCATTCGAGTAATCTTCTAGCAAGCCTCTAATTTTCTCAGAACATTTAAATAAAAAAATAAATAAAAAAGTATGTAGTATGCTGCTGTTGTGATCCATTCTTTAACAGTTAATATTTAAATTCAGCATGCTTAAGGCTAATATTTAGTTCTATATGATTACAACAACATATTTGGATCTATATTTCATGAATACTTACTAATTTGTCTATCAAGTGAAGGGAAAGGAATTAATGGGAAACAAACATAAATTTGGCCATGCCAAGTGAAAAAGTGTCTTTGAGCATGCGCAAAATGTGCCGATTCACATCATCCTGTGCGTGCCCAAGCTCTCATCAGGCCCTTTGATCTCTATTGATACATTCTATAGTATCCAATGATTCTGGCAGTGCTGACAGCAAAGGCCTGATCAGACTGCATCTACGCAGTCTGATCTGGGCCTTCGCTGTCCGTGCATGCCCCGAAGGCACTTTTTCTCAATGAGGCTCAATTGATATTGGAACTATTGCTGTACTAGATGTTTTCATTTGAGCACAATAACAGTCATTTCAGACCCAACCTGTCGCTTCATTATCACTCATTAGAAACTTGGGTAGGAAGAATATTGCTGAGGAAGGGTTCCATTGTAATTAAAGCTGTCACATTGCTCTAATAAGAGGAATTTTGAGACAAATACTTCTTTAGTTCTCAACAGAAACATACATTGTGGGTACTCATTAGAAGCGCCTCGGCGAGGCGCTTCTAATGAGTACCCACAATGTATGTTTCTGTTGAGAAATAAGAAAAGTATTGACAGGATTTTTTGGTTGAAATAAGATGATCTGGAGCTTTGTTGTCATTCAGCTGTAGAGAATTTAATACACTTACGATGCACTAGATCACATCTGGTATATGAAAAGAGGGTGCTTGGTGTGGAATTGAATCATCTGTTACATTGTGACCAGTCAAGGATAGCCTGTTTCAGTACATATACAGCTGCGTTTTGTATGTTAACTGGACTGTTCATTGATTTCCTTTTTTAATATAATTAGTAAAAATAATAATGAAAAAATCAAGTCCTATATACAGTTGAACCTCAACCTCGATGGCTCGAATTTGCTGGGACCAGTGCAAAAAGTAGTTTGTGTCAGTGAAGATTCATCTTGGACCTTTACATGCAGCTAACATATGACCTATAGCAACTGGTTTTTATCAGTTGCAGGGCTATAGCAAGACGACCACAGAAATTTTCTGCATGTAGATTCTTCTGTAATTTAAAACAATCAATAAATTATTGATAATTTAAAATAACTGGAACAATCTACAAGCATCAAATAAGCAAAAGAATGATAGAAAATAATATACCAATTTCTAAGCTGGTTGTCCTCATCAGGAACAAGAATTTAGGACGATCTATTCATGATCGTTTTGCGTGCCAAAAAAGAAAACAGCGTCTCATCATAGGAGCTGAATGTTTCCTGACTATTTCATCATACTGTCACACACACTAACAAAACAAAACAACAACAACAAAAAAAAAAAAACAAAAACAAAAACCGCAGCATGAGATGTGTCCCTACGCTACACAAGAACAGTGAATACCCATATCAACCTGCGCATCAGCGCAGCCAGCTCTGGAGTTGGCTGTCTGCTGAAAAAAAACAAAAAAACACGCCACAATGTGAGAGATGTCCCTTAGTATAATGCCACATGAGGACAGCGAATAACTATATGAGCCTATGCATTCGCGCAGCCTGATCTGGACTTTGCTGTCTGCTGAAAAAAATGCACCGCAACATGAAAGGTATTGCTACGCCACATGAGAACAGCGAATAACTGCATCTGGACTTTACCATCTGGTGAAGAAAAAAAAATGGGGCGAAATGTGAGCAAAGATTATTTAATTAATATTAAATTTGATTGAACATTTGTCGCCTTTGATATGATAATCAAAGCCATAATTATAATTTAACACCTTTTGTCAAGACACACAAACTGGTTAGTAATTTTACCCAACAGGTACAACTGTCCAGTGTGTTCACTGGAGTATGTTATCATTGTCAAAGAGCGCTTATGAAGCAAATAACAAAAGATCTAATATAAACTTTGTGATGGGAAAATATCCTGCCAGCGATCAATGGCTCTTTTACATTAAAAAGTGGTTTTAGGGATCATCTTGTGAGTTCGAGAGTTCGAGAGACCATTGTTCGAGCCATGCATGATTGTTTTAATTAAATTATATAGGGAAGTGGCTGGGACTGGCAAATTTGTTTCAGCCAGCCATATAGTACTCAAGCCAAGCGAGTTCCACCCAGTGAGGTTTGACTGTATGTGAGTGATGTTACTGAAATGAATAAGTGGGTATTTATTTATAAAATAAACACTGACTGCAGACTAATAATTCCCCTTATCAGCAACCATGAAATTCTAGAAATGCCGACTCATCCTGGTCGGCTCAAAAGCAGACTATACAAGTCCCTACATTCAGAGATAAAAACTAAAGGGGCTGTTACAGTATTTTGCCCTTAAAGAGACATTTCCAAAAACAAGGAGGACAAATACAAATGTAGGGACTTGGGCAAGTCTATATGTAATAACATTTAGCACTGTGGGTAAAATTTTCAGCAGACAGCATTTTGAAATATTTTTTACCATTTTTCCCAGAAAGGATTTGGCATTTCGTGCTATTGGAGACAAATTAATTACGGTGGTGTCATTTTTGTGGTTATTTAAATGATCAGAGGTAGGTTGCATCCATGTCGGATGTTTGTTATTCCTGATGTGAGAGAATGGCAAAGCGAATATCACGACTCTATTGCACTGGTAAAAGAAATGGAAATTGTTAAAACCTCTTGAAAACTTGGCAAAGATGTAGACAGCCAAGCTCCAAATGCATTTTGTTGATAGGGAAAACTTATAATACAGTCATTGGTCAGCGTTCAAAATAGTTTTTGTTTCTTCAAGTTTTTGATAAGCAATATGACAAGGTCTATATAGGTCACTATCGTTATATCCAGAAATGGTCAGCTAGATCTTTATGGGTTTTTTTGTTTCGCAGAGCTGATCTATAAGAAAAACCATGGATAATAAACACCCTGGCCCGCCATGTCTGTGTTTGTTTACATCCGAAATCAGATAGCCTCCGACATGGAGATATCGGGGTTTACCTGGGTGGTAATACTCATTTTTGTAGAGAAATAAGAAATAATTATCTGGATACTACTCTTATCTGGAGCTATGGCTAATATTTGATTCAGCACAAGCTAATTACAGTTGACTCTGGCTACCTGGAACTCGCTTATCTCAAATAACCGCTTATCTCGAAGTGAAAATCTGTTCTCTGCCTAAACATGAAAATCTAACAACATGTAAAAAATATTATGGAAAAGAGGAGAAATTGCTCCTAAGGAGCAATTTCTCCTCGTTTCCATAATATTTTCAATATATCTCTAACTTCAAGAGTCCAATTACACATATATTTGTTAAATGTGGTTAATCAAAGTTTTTCCTCAATTCTGCAAATCTGATATGTCGAAGTACTGGATATCTTGAAGTATTTCAGAGAGTCCCTTGGAATTCGAGATAACGAGAGTCAACTGTAATACGCATACCTTGTATTCAGATCTCCTAGTTGAGTTTATTTTTGTTAAAAAAAACAACAACAGAAAAAACAGAAAGAACATAAAAAAAACAACAACAAAAAAAAAAAAAACACACGAAATTAGCAAACAAAAAAGAAAAATAATAAATACTAATGTTCAAATTCTAAGATCTCGGTTTGCTCTGAGAGTATATTATAATGTTCTTGTTTGTTTGTGTTGAGGTTTTACAGCCCAGTCAACCCAATGGGGTCATGTCAAGCACGATCAGTTTACCTAACCACACGTTCACTGGGCAGGCTTAGTCCTCTAAGCGGTTAACGAGTATTGAGCACATTCTTTCGCCAGAAACTGACAACTGCCCTTCTTGAATCAGCGTAAGGGAGAGAATGACCGTAAAAAATATTTCATGATTATTCTCCATGAAGGTATGTTGCCAACCTCGTCGGGCGTCGAACCAGCGACCGCCTGGTCTCCAGTCGGGCGCGCATCCAACTGAGCCACCAAGGCCGGCAATTATCTTATGCTCTCTTGGGGGAAGTAAGGATACTGTAATAATCATGAGTATTGGGACAGGCAGGCCTGAGCAAACAGTGCAGATCCAGCAGTATCTGATAAGGGTCTGCCCTGTTTAACAGTCATCAAGCAGTATTTAAAACATATCAGATGTAGGTGAATTGACTTGTTCAAAATTTTGGAGAAGTGTTGTCAGGAGATAATGCTGATCTGGAGACCTTTACATGTGTTTTTCTTTGAAGCCTTTGGCTGTTGAATATTTAATTTGTTAACCTAAAATGTGTTTTGCATGCTGAAGATACTAGGATGTTTTGGGGTGTTTTACAGCCTTTTAAATGAGATTTCACATATATCAGGATGCATGTATGATGAGACAGGATGGGGCAGGTGACTGATGATAAGATTCTCATGAAATGCCAAGGTCTGTTTTCTTGGAAAAATTAAGAAAAAATGAAAAAAAATAGATCACAAATTTGTTGTCAGCTAAGTTTGGGATAAGTTTATGAAAGGGTTAAAATGTTTATCATATTTACCCTAGGTATTGGGACACCTAACGACTTATCATACTTGTCCAAAAAATTGAAAAGGTCTATTCCAATACCTTTGATAGGTTTAAATCTTGCTTGATGAGTGGCAAACAGTGTAGACCCTATTCAGATGCCGCATTCTGCGGCTCTGATCTGGCTCTAAACTTTTTGCTCAGGGCTGTTTGTCCCATTACTTAGGGTCATTAAGGTACATTGATTATTCTACTCCAACTGTTTAGCTCACATGGGCAACAGCTGTTCTTCCCAGAGCTTCTTCTTTTGTTGACTCATTTCAGGATTTTGTTGTATTGATTTTCCCTTGCTTACCATTGATTTTGGCTCACTATGTACTATATGTCAGGGGCTACTTGATATGTATATTATAATTCATACTTCCATTGTGTATATACAGAAGAACTTCAATGACTGGAACATCAATGGCTCATATTCCAAACACTGATGACATAGCTCTTGATAAGGCGCTTTTTCAACCGAAAAAGTATCTACATGTTTCTTAGTTCTCGGCAAAAACCTATGTTGTAGGTACTCATTAGAAGTGCCTCGTTGAGGCACTTCGAATGAGTACCTACAACATATGTTTTTATCTAGAAACAATAAAACTATTTACCTGATACACACTCTTATCTAGACCTATGACTGATGGCTCATTTACCGTGGGTGATTCGAACTTGTTTCTGAGTCCTGAGAAAATTCTTTAGACAGCTCTTGAAATCAAATATTTAGGGACATTTTTGAGAAATTTTCTTATTTTATCATGAAAATTTTGTGTGTAATTAGAATCTCCTCATCAGGGTGATTCTAATGAGTATACTCAACATACCATTATTTTATTGAAGATCGAAAAACATCCCTAAATTATCCCTATCTGCCTCCTGATTAACTCTCATTGACGAACTATCCATGTCTAGAACAAATATCCATGGTCCCAAAGATGTTTGAGCCATTGAAGTTTGTACATACAAAAATATTTAACATCTCCCAGTTCATACCCAGCTCAGACCATCAACTGAATAACTGTTCCCCAGCAGTGAGTAGGTACCCTTTGGGGGAATATTAAAGACAGGGAAAGGAGAGCTGCCTTTCATATGCTATAGAAGTATCCGAGTGCCTTAGCAGTTAGTGTTTCCAACTTCAGATCATGACGGCCCCGCGGTTTGAAACCTGCCAGAGGCGGTATTCTGCTCATGACTGCACGGTGCTTCATTGCACAGTCTTTTATTAACCTATTGTATACTGAATAGACTGTCCCACACTATATATCAGAAGAGTCTAATTTCAATTTTAGGTACGGCTGGCTATGAGATTTACATATTCCTAGGAAAAAATGGCTAAACTATTTGCAAACAGAGACCCTGATCAGACGCCGCATTCTGCGGCATATGCAGCATTGACTGCAGCGTCTGATCTGGGTCTGCACTGTTTGCCAATTACTCTTTTACTGGTCTCCCGACTGCAATGGGTAACACACTTCCATAGTCCATGACTTAAATATATTGTTGAAAGGGATGTAAAACACCAAAATATCATCATGATTCATATGCTATAGCCCAAGACAGAGTGGGCTTTAACTCATCTATGGCTGCATGGCTACCTTTACTGGTCAATGCACAAACTCTGTCAGTCTTAAGAGGATTAGCTGGCTACAAAGAAACCTTCAGCTGATTCAAGGACAGTTGTCAGTTTCTGGCAAAAAAATGCACAAGCACTGGTTAACTGCTTAGACAACTAAGCCTAGGCTAACATGACCTTAATGGGTTGACTGTGCCTTGAAACTTCAACTTGAAACAAAAACCACATTATAAAGGACCAGGTCAGGCAAAAAAGTGCCTTCGAATATACACAAAATATGCAGATTCAGATTGTCCTGCACATGCTCAAAGTATCATCTGGCCTTTACTCTTCATTCATACATTCTGTAGTATCCAATGATTCTGTTTGCAGACAATGAAGGCCCTGATCAGACTGTGCATATAAGCTGGCTAATCTGGGCCTTCACTGTCTGCAATATGCCCAAAGACATGTACGTTTTTGCATGGCGTGGCCCATATAAATGATAGCTTCGTTGTACTATAATGTTTTTTTTTTTTTGCAACAAAATCGGACATCATCATCTATCATTGCAAGCTGATATATGTATTTTGACCATTTGAAGCCTGTTGACAGACACCTTACCTGTGTCTTATGTTTCATGAGTATCTGAATGGATATAGGAGCTGAGAAATACTGTTTTTACCATAAATATTCAGACAAGACATTTCGCAAATAGCTAGTGCAGACCCAGATCAAACAGCATCTTAAGAAGCTGTTTGATCAGGGCATCAGGTGCCACATAAGGAGGTTTAGTTCTTATAACTTCACGAAAACATAATTATGCTGTGGGTATTCATTAGAAGCACCTCACTGAGATGTTTCTAATAAATACCCACAACATGTTTTTGTGGAGATATAAGAAAAATATCCACTTTTTGGTGGGAAAAAGTGCCTTATCTGGAGCTTTGTCAAGATCTGCAGTGTAGACACACATCACTATGTGGTCGAATAGGCTTGTTCATGATAAGACAGAGAGATAAGGACGGAATATTTGGAGTAATTGTGGTATATGAGGCTATCATATGTGTTTGACAGATTAGGTCTGTGTCCTCAAGAATTGTTAGCAGGGTCAAGGTCAGAGACAAATTTCCCAGTTTGAGATTTAGCCTTAATGCAGCCCTCCAGATAAAAGAGGGTATTTTTCTTAATTCTCCATGAAAACATAAGTTGTGGGTACTCATTAAAAGTGCCTTGGCAAGGTGCTTCTAATGATTATCCACAGCATATCTTTTTGTGAAGAAATAAGAAAAATGTCACTAGTTTTCAGTAAAAAAAAAAGTTTTTTTGTTTTTTTTGTTGTTGTTTTGTTTGTTTTTCCTGGAGCTATGTTAATTCTCTAAGATGACCCTTTGAAAATAATGCTTGATATTTCATGTGAATCATCATTTTGTCTAGCAGATGATTCACATGAAATGTCTACTTTTATTTTCTCTGAAAAAGAACAAAATCAGTTTTAGAATGTTTTCTGCTACAAATTTGCTTAATGCTTTAAACATCAACTTTTAGTAGAATTACTGGAGACAATTTGCATGAACTGTCAATTAAAAGGAGAAAAATTTATGTTTTCTGCAAATAAGAACAATATTTCAACAATTATGTTATCTACTGAAAATTTCATCCAGCATGCAAAGCGTTAGCCTGAAACCTGAGATGCTGTTTCCGTCAGGGATATATATTACTTAGTCAGTTTCATTTGGCACGTATTATTGTATATATTGTTACTTTATAATCATCAAACAAGAAACATGATTCTCTGTATTTTGTTTTAGACTTATGTGAAACTGTTTTTCTAACAAATAACAATTTGAACATCTGGCATGGACATCCCACTGACATTGACCTTTGAAAGATGGGTATTTTTTTTTCCAATCTGTAGTATATTACCAGGTATCACAACTGCTTTTATAGCAGGTGTGGCATAAGAGTCTAATTTTCTGTCAGTACCATTTCTGTCCCTTGTTCCAACTAGCTATACTTTTGTTCATTGTTCCATCTATCTATACTTATGCCTGTCACTTATATATTGGCTTTTTTATGAGTGATTAACATCAACCTTGATTGGCTTATTCATCCCACCACTCCAGATCAGTTCCACAAAACTAGGTTAACCCTTGTCCTGCTGAATAAATTAAGATGCCATGCCAACTTCTAATTTTCAGCCAATCAGATTACTTGATCTGGTTTGTTGCTATAAATTCACATACTTAATGCCAAACAGTGCTGATCCAGATCAGTTGGCTTCTTCAAAAGCCAACTGATCTGGATTACACTGTTTGCAAAGGTAGGGTATCTGGGTTCAGCAGGACAAGGGTTAAAAATTACCTTCCACAAAAGTAGGTTAAAATTACCTACTTTTGCGAAAATAGTCCCGTCATATCATCCTTTCACTGCAAGTCACATCCAACAAAACATGGGTGTTATATTTTTAATCATACTATTTAATTGTGAAAGAAAGTTTTTTGCAAGTGAAAGCAAGTGCAAAGTACCACTTATGGACTCTTGTTATTAAACTGTATTAGTATTTTATCGCTTTCAACTTACGTGATAGAAATACTGTTTCTTGTCCTCAGTCCCTTCTTCTACATGCAGTTTTGCATAGCTCCAGATAAAAGGTGGTACCTGCATAATGTTTTTTCTTTATTTCTCCATGAAAACATACTTTGTGGTTCATAAGAATCCACAAAAACATATGTTGTGGGTACTCTTTAGAAGCACCTCACTGAGGTGCTTCTAATGAGTACCTACAATATATGTTTTTGTGGAGAATTAAGAAAAATATCAACACTTTTCGGCTGACAAATTTGGTAGAAAAACTTTTAAGGCTTGGTAAATTTTCTGCCATGTTTTACAAAGAGACAACTTTTGTAACTTCCTGTGTGCTTTCCTGCTCACCATTCCCCATCTGAAAAAAGGTCTAATAGAATTCGTTTAAGAAGGAGGCAAAAACAACTTGACATTTGCCTAATCTCTGAAAGTGTATCTGACAGTTCCCCTTAATAGTTTCTTAGATTTACTTTCTGTTTTATAATGAACATAACCCATTCTTCTATCTTTGCATTGCCATGATTGTGTACACCATTCTTTTGTAAATACATTGTCTGCAAGGGTTTATTGTAAAAGTACCATTTTTCTGTTTGATTTCTTTTTCAGTTAATGCCTCTCAGCCTCCACACAGACACTGGATCCCACTCGCAAGACCGGAACCAGGCCGTCATGCAGGTAAAATTACATGTATTATAAAACTTATGCTACTATATTTGTAACCCTCCATATTTGGACAGATAGGCTTTCAGTATTTGGACAGATAGGCTTGAGTGAACAGTGTAAACACAGATCGGACACAGCAGAATGTATCGTCTAATCTGGGTTTGCACTGTTTGCATCTCGTCCAGCAGTCACATAATTTAGACACATCAAAAGATGCTCAAATGGACGCTGACTGACTGAAATTTCAAGGGAAGGATGGTAAGTGGCTAAGGTGTCTGAATATTTCGAGTTAATACAGTGTCCAAATATTGACAAAATCTGTCCTGCTTTGTAACAGCAGACTAGAACCCAGATCAGCCTGTGCAGTGTTTGAGGTCTCTTCAGGGCATATTTACCCAAAATTGTCAGACACCTTAACCCTTGTCCTGCTGAATAAATTAAGATGCCATGCCTATTTCTAATTTTCAGCCAATCAGATTACTTGATCCAGATTGTTGAGATAAATTCAGATACTTAATGGCAAACAGTGCAGATCCAGATCAGTTGGCTTCTTCAGAAGCCAACTGATCTGGATCTACACTGTTGCAAAGGCAGGGTATATCCGGGTTCAGCAGGACAAGGGTTAACTGCTTAACATATTTGTCCTAAAATTTGAACAATGAAATCTGCTGGAATAGTAATCAGTTGTCTAGAACCTTATCTGAAACTGCGTTCTGTGGGGTCTGATCTTGGCTTCACTGTCTGCTCAGACTCAAAATTAGGTTAACCCATTGTATACTGAATAGACTTTCCCACACTATATATTGGAAGAGTTCAATTTCAATTTTAGGTACACCCGGCTATGAGATTTACATATTCCTAGAGAAAAATGGCTAAACTATTTGCAAACAGTGGAGACCCTGATCAGATGCCACATTCTGTGGCATCTGATCTGGGTCTGCACTGTTTGCCAATTACCCTTTTACGGGTCTCCTGACTACAAAGGGTTAAATACAGTTCTTGTTGAATACTGCTGCTACCAAACAGGTTTCAGGGTTTTAGTCTACAGGAATAATTTTTGTCTGATTTTCTGCATTTTTGTGTGATAATTGAAAATTGATCTGAAACTTGAAATATGAGCTGGATATAAATTCAGCAGACAATTATTTTTAAATGTTTTTTTTTTTTCTTTAGTTTTTTTTTCACAGAAAATAGTTGATATTTCATGCAGATTGTCTCCTGTCCTCAGGAGACAGTTTGCATGAAATGTCATTTTTTTTTTTCTGGGAATATAAGGAATATATTCATTATCAATGATTATTTTGAGTCACATATCATGTTTGTAAATGTGAATTAAAACAAGGCGATTAACCTTCTATTTATCAGAACCTACTTGCAGGTAAAATATTCCAAATATTTGGACGCTTTTACCCATTTATTCGAGAAACCCCAAAAAGGTTATTGGCAAAAGTGCAGACCGAGATCTGATGCCGCAGAATGCGGTGTGTGATCAGAGTTTACACTGTTTGCTTTGAAAACAGGAATTTCTGTAAAACTTAGTAATAGTACAAATTAACCATAATCACCCTGCTAAATAGACTGGTCCCTAGAGTTGTGGTAGAAGAGTCCACTAGACGTAAATTGGTTAAATAAACCCTTACCAAATCTTCTTAACCCTTAAAGCACCAAGATGTTTTGTCCTTTTTTTTTTTTTTTTTTTTTTTTTTGAGAAATAAGAAAGAATATAAATACTGGTTCAGAGGACTTGTTAAAGAGGAGTATTTGATGATACTTCTGGGATAATTTTTCTTATTTCTCCATAAATATGTTCCTCAGTGAGGCACTTCTAATGAGTACCCACAACATATGTTTTTGGAGAACTATAGAAAATTATCCCAGAATTATCATCAAATACTCCTCTTTAACAAGTCCTCTGACTGGTTGAAAAAACAACAAACAAAAAAAAAAAAAAAAAAAAAAAAGAAAGAAAACACAAACAAACAAAAAAACAAAAACAAAAAGAAAGCACATCTTATCTAGAGCTGAGGCCAGAATCATTGCCTTGTCTGGAGCTGTATATACACATAGTCTTGTTTTGGGTGACATGGCTCAAATAGTTTAAACCAAGACATGACGCCAGGGGCATTTGGTGGAGTTCATAGAGTGAATCATAACTTCAGCTGGATGATCTGTGGTGACATAAGGAGTTTTTTTTTCCTTCCAGAAAATACTTTATTTCACAATACAATGTATGTAGTTGGTATTTATGATGAGGACCCACAATGTATATTTTCATCACGAATATAATACTAACCCCCTTAAATCCCACTTTTATATAGTAAAACTGGAGTTCACATTTATATAGTAAAACTGGGGTTCACAGGGTATACATTATTTTTCTATTTCTGCTCAAAAACATAGATTGTGGGTACTCATTAGAACTGCCTTGCCGAGGCAGTTCTATCAAGCACCCACAATCTATGACTTGAGCGGAAATAATTATGAAAACTAGCAGAAATTTTCATCTGAAAGTTCTCATTTGTTGATGGTAAAATTCTCAATATATTTGAATAGGCGTGTTTTCGTAATGTCCTGCAGAAATCAGAAACTATTTACAGTTGACTCTCGTTATCTCGACCTCGCTTATCTCGAATAACCGCTTATCTCGAAGTGAAAATCTTGTCCCTGCATAAACATGAAAATCTAATAACAGGTAAAAAAATATTGTGGAAAAGAGGAGAAATTGCTCCTAAGGAGCAATTTCTCCTCTTTTCCACAATATTTTCAACATATCTGTAACTTCAAGAGTCCAATTACATATACATTTGTTAAATGCGGTTTTTCGATTTGCTTTTCCTCAAGTCTGCAAATCTGATATTTCGAAGTACGGATATCTCGAAGCATTTTAGAGACTCCCTTGGAATTCGAGATAACGAGAGTCGACTGTACCTTGATTCTCCTTATCTAGAGCTAAGCTGGGTCTTAAGAAAACCCACCTTATGGCAGAAATGAATAGAATAAAGAGCAGCATTATGCTGCATATGGCAGAAATGAATAGAATAAAGAGCAGCATTATGCTGCATATAACATGAGGCAGTTCTATAGAGTATCACAACTATATTTTTTTTTCATGGAGAAATGTAAAAAGATACTTAGCTGGATGAGCAAGATTATATAAGACTTTGTCAACTACCTGTTATTTACCCTAAATATTTGGACAGACAGGCCTGCGATCAAACAATGTAGACCTAGCATCAAACTGCTCCTGGTCTGCACTGTTTGCTTTTCCTCCAACAGTGTTTAGATACATATTTGCCTTAATTATTGGGACACCTTAACTCTTTGCCATACTTGTCCTAAAATTTGAACAAGTCCATTTTATTACCTGTAATCTAAAAATGGATGGATGAGTGCCAAACACTATAGATGCAGATGCCACACTTCTGATCTGACTCTGCACTGTTTGCTGAGGCCTATCTGTCTGAATACTTATGGTTAGTACAGAATTACCTGTCAAGTGGAGATCATTCAAACTTTAGGATCAATTAAGTAAGGAATTATGGTGGCTGAATTGTTGGGTAATTCTGTACTATTCTCTGGACCAAAACATGGTCATGTGGCATGGATAGGTCCTGATCAGTGATTCTTTTACTAGTTATTTACTAGTGCTTTATATAACTTAATTTTTCTCAAGGACTAGCAAATTTTGTACAAAAGTACCTGGACTCACAAAATCAAAAGAAAAATGATGTAAAATCGAGGGTTGAGCGCAAGACTATGGTAACTCAAATGTATTTTTGAAACCCTTGTTTAGGGGCAACTTGGACCCCTTTGTAAACAATGCAAATTTAGGTGCCATTGCTCATACGAGCAATGGCACCTAAATTTTCATTGTTTACAGAAAGAAATGTTGTAATCTTCATAACGCCTTCATGGTGAGGAGATTAGGTTTGGGGAAAAACAATCATCTGACTTACGATAGTCTTGCGCTCAACCCTCGAAATAGGCGATGGAGTAGGGACTAGTTATTTTATTATGCTTCTACCATGTGAGTCCTTTGGGCTCATTAACACTTACCATGCTATGGGCAGATTCAGCAGATGACAAACTGATGATATATTTCTTATTTTTCCTTCCGTCTCCATCCGGGTCTGTTGTTAGCAAATTGTGTACAAGTTTTTCTGGCGGGAGCATCTGTGTCCTTTTGACACATTCTAGTCTAGGAAAAATACTTCAGGATGTCATCTGCTGAAATTTTTACCCAGCATGCAAAGTGTTAAAACCAAGCTGTAAAGACAGACTGGAGGCCCAGGAGCTATGATTTTGTCTGCTGAATTTGCCCTGCGTGTACTAAAGGTTAATACAAATGAAATTTGAGCTGACCTTCAAAATTAAGAAATTCTAGCCATTGTAAATTGAGAAAACACCATATGCAGGTAAAGTTAAGGTTAGTATTACACTGTTTCCAGCTCACTTACATTTTGTAATATATTTTAGCCGCTTAACATGCTGGGTAATCAATTTCAGCATGAGACATTTTGAAATATATTTTTTTTATTTTTCCCAAAACCAGGATTTGACATTTTATGCAAATTATCTCCAAATAGGCATTGACCTTTTATGCAAATTGTCTTTAGAGAAATAAGAAATATATTAACACTTCAGTGAAAAGAGTTCTTTCACATCAGTGGTCCCCCTTCCTGGTAGCTTGCTTGCTGCACTCATGGCAGATCTCACACCAGATCTCCAGCGGTGTCTATTATGAAGGTCAATAGCTGAGAGCTTCCATGCTCTGCAGTCCCTCTCTGTCAGCTGCTTCCATGTCATCGTGGGCCTCCGAGGCCCACGCTTTCCCTTCAGAATGAGGTTCAGATCCTCAATGCCAAGCCATGCTTTATTTAGAGGTATGCAGTTTCTGCTTGTAAACATGTTGTGACGAAATTGTCTCTGTGAGCTGATACTGGTGAGATGCCATGATGCATGTTTTCATAGAGAAATAAGAAAAAATGTCAGCTTCTATGAAAAAAAAGATGTCCTATCCCCAGTTCTGAATTGGTCCTTAAATGCAACAGACAAATCCTTGATTTTTTTTTTTTAAATTTTTATTTGATTTTTTTTTTCAGAGAAAAACAGCTAATTAACATACAATTTCTCTGAAAAATACAAGAAAAAATAAGAAAATGATGTCATCTGCATTTTTGATTAGCGCTTACGAGTTAAAAACACAGGAGTGGCAAAAACCACTTGTGGTTACTGTTCATTAATATTTTCTTATAAATATATCAAGTTTCAAACTGTGCTTTACTTTCCTTTAAAAATATGAGTAAAGCAGATGTTTATTCCCTTTGAAAAATTAAAACATGACAGATGAGTGGTATCTTTTCTGGTTTATGTTTTTCCCAGAAAATAGGTCTTGACATTTCATTACAAAAACACGCCTATTCAATTGTATAGAAAATTTCATCTCCAAAAACTGAAAATTTTCAGATAAAAAACTCTGATATTTTTCATATTTCTGCTCAAAACATAGATTATGGGTACTCGTTAGAACAGCAGAGGCGGTTCTAACGAGTACCCACAATCTATGTTTTGAGCAGAAATAAGAAAAATAATGTATACCCCTGTAAACCCCAGTTTTACTATATAAAAGTGGGGTTTAAGGGGGTCAAAATTATATAGGTATGTTTTTGTGATGAAAAATATCTGATAGTGCTAAACATGGACTCACTGTAAATATCAGTAGGCATTCTGTAGTGGAGATGAGCAAGAAATATTTTCTGTGGTCATTCTTTCCTTTCCACTGATTCAAGAAGGGCAATAGTCAGTTCCTGGCAAAAGAATGTGCACAAATTATGTCCTTTTAAATGCTAAGAAGACTAACCTGCCCAGGAAAAATGTGGTTAGAGAAACTGAACGGCTCTGCATGACTTAAATTTTGTTGACTGGGCCATTAAACTCCAACTAAACTCATTGTTCACTGCATCCTTCTGCAGAGTCTTTGATATTGTAAAATATATCAGTGGACATCAGTTGGCTTGATGATACTGCTTAAATGCACAGGCTGATTTGGGCCTTTGCTGTTTACATATGCCCTGAAAACACCTTTTCTCTTGATACTGTAGACATAGTAGCCTTTACCACTCAGTGAGCTAACTATGCCGATTATATACAAATTGATGATATTTTTTCTTACTTTTTGCAGAAAATATGCTTTGACATTTCATGCAAATTGCATGAAATGTCAAAGCATATTGTCTGCAAAAAAAAAAAAAAAAACAAAAGAAAAAATATTTCAAAATGTCCTCTGCTGAAATTTTTACCCAGATTAGAAGACCAGGACTCCAGTGGGATGTTAATAGCTTGATTACCATTTTTGTGGAAAACTGCTTTCCTTAACCCTTATCACCCAGGGTAAAAATTGAATTTTTTTTTTTTTTCTCCAGAAAGCTGGATGCAAATTGTCGAGTGGAGACAATTGCATGAAATGTGAAATCTGGGGAAAATAAGAAAAATCATCAATTTATCGTCTGCTGAATTTGCATGTAGAGTCTTAATGTTAAAAATACATTGATCATAGGTATACTGAAGCAGAGGACTTTATATAAAAAAAAATACCAGACAGGTCTGATCATACAGACAGTAAACTTCAATAATTTAAAGATGATTTTTTTTTTTAATTTGATCAGCTTCAGTAATTCATTATGATCTGTAAATTGGTTTATTCTGAAGGGGTTTCCACTTCATAAATGTTTACAAACTCATCTGCTTGTAAATTCTAATCCGCAATACTTGCCAGGTCTTGTTAGAAATAATCAGTCATGGCTGCTTTACCAAAAAAAAAAAAAAGAAATAGAAATATGAAAATGTCCTTGGGTGGGATTTGATTCCTGAAACATATATATACCACAACCCCTTTATAACAATATTGTCAGTGTCCATAGTATAAACAACCGTGTTATATCCAAACAAAAATGTATAGATTATATCCAAAAATGACCATTTATGGTCATTTTTCAATATAATCTATACAATTTTTGGATCCAGGTTTGAACCGTGTTATATCCAAAACTGTGTTATTACGAAGCGTGTTATAAAGAGATTGTAGTATACTAGTGATATTTCTGAGATGGGCCTAACCTGTTTTGTGAGGCATCTGATCTGGATCTGCACTGTTTATCAATAAGTATGTGATTTTGTATCAATAATCCTGACAGGCTCAAAATTAGAAGTAGGCCTGGTATCATAACTTATTAAACAGGGCAAGGGCTATAATGCCTGGATGTATATTTAGTTTATACTTGGACTGATGTAAGATACTGGACCAAAGCTTTGTTCAGTGCGAGCTGCATCATCTCTGTTTTTTACCCTTATCCTGTGGAATGTGTACCCTTATCCTGTGGAACATATCATATTACGTGCAGCCCCATGCCATCTCTTACTTCTAAGCGTGTCATAGTATGTTCCTTTTGAATGCGGATGGTTGAATCCTGTATGTCCATCAGCTAGAAGCTCACAAATTGATTGGCTGATAGGGTGGTTTCTTCATCTTACAATAATTTTTATCATTATTCGGCTAAAAATAAGAATAATACTGGTACTTCCACCGAAAAAATTGATGATATGTTTTCTATCTATTCAAAATAGCAGCAGCCAGTGAAAAAAGTGATTTGCTGCCAACTCAAAACAGTCTGACTTTTTGATCAGGAGGTGATGGGGTTATCCACCCCCTTCCCCCCACCCCCCCCCCCCCCCTTCACCCACCCACCCACCCCCTTCTGGGAGATCATGATTTGGTCAGTCTCTACCTTCTGCTGATTCAAGAAGGGCAGTTGTCAGTTTCTGGCAAGCCAGCGTTGGTGGCTCAGTTGGATGCGCCGTCCGACTGGAGATCAGTAGGTCGCGGGTTCAACCCCCACTGAGGTCGGCAACATTCTTTCGTGGAAATCGATCATGAAATATTTTCTACGGTCATTCTCTCCCTTCCGCTGATTCAAGAAGGGTAGTTGTCAGTTTCTGGCAAAAGAATGTGAACAATACTGGTTGACTGCTTAGAGGACTAAGCCTGCCCAGTAAAAGTGTGGTCAGGTAAACTGATCGCGCTGGACATGACCCCATTGGGTTGACTGGGCCGTAAAACCTCAACACAAACAAACAGTTTCTGGCAAAAGCAGTGCACAAGTACTGCCTAACTGCTTAACACTTAACATGCAGGGTAAAAATTTCTACAGATGACAATTTTGAAATATTTTTCCCAGAAAATAGGATTTGTCTCCTAAGGAGACAACTTGCATGAATTTGATTGTGTTGGGGTTTAACGACATGTCAACCCTTAAGGGTCATTTTGTGTCGTCTCCCAGAGAAAGGGAGAAAAGATATAGAAGAGATAGTAGAAGAGATGAAAGAAAGGGACAGGGAAGAAAGCGGAACAGGAGTGAAAGTAATGAAATAGAAGAAATAAAAACATTCCCCCTCTACCCTTACCTGTTACAAGATAGCAGGCCTTGCCCAGCTGTAAGCCAATATCAGTTGGACGCCCCAGTGATGTAAGGTACACAACACCATCACACCATCCAACCACCCCCCCCCCTCCACCCCCCCAGCTTGCATGAAATGTCAAACCCTATTTTCTGTAAAAAATATGAAAAAAAAAAAAAAAAAATCCAAGAAGAAAACTATTATCAATTCGTCATCTGAATGTGCCCATAGCACTGTAAATGTTAGTTTTAAGCCTGGCCAGGAAAAGCTGATGGGCTCAACATGACCTTAGTAGTGTTGACTGGGCCATTAAACTACAAGCCAACCAACTAGTCCCCTAAACAGACCTTTGTAATTCTGTCATTTAGAATGGTAAATGTTGCTATAATATGTTTAGAATGTCATTTTCTCATGAGGCCTGTACTGCTTCCAGATATTTAACCCTTAAAGCACCAAGCAAAATTTGTAGCAGACGACATTTATTTTTATTTTTTTTTTACATTTTTTTCAAAGAAAACAAGTCTTGATATTTCATGTGAATCGTCTGCTAAGCAGACGATTCATATGAAATATCAAGACTTGTTTTCTTTGAAAAATTAAAAAAAAAAAATTCGAAATATTGTCTGCTGCAGTTGTGATTGGCGCTTTAAGGGTTAAAAAATCAAGTTTGCAATGACTGATTTGTAATCTGATTAAGAAAATCAGCTCAGTTTATGACAAGTATATTTGACAGAGTAAGAACTTGTATGATCTTGATGCTCTGAATAAGTAGGATGGGAAGGTCAAAGATTTCATAGAAAGATAGGTGCAGTGGAATCTGCTTTGATTCACCTTTAATTCTCTTTGGGCAAATGCAGCAGACAAGTTAATAATATTTTTCTTCTTTTTCTCAGAAAATAGGCTCAGACAAATTGTCTCCTCAAGGGAAATGTTAAAGCCTATTTTCTGGGAAAAATAAGACTATTTCAAAGTGTCATCCACTGAAAGTTTTTACTCAGCATGCTATAAGGTTAAAGTACTGAAACCAACTGTTATCATTTTATTTCTTCTTGTTTTTCTCTGTTGGTGGGGATCATAGGAATGGCTTAAATGTTTGTAAAGAACACCCACATGAATACCATATTAACCCTGGTCCTGCTGAACCCTGATATGCCCTGCCTTTGGAAATGGTGGCATCTGATCTGGAACAACACTGTTTGCTCAGGCCTGTCTGTCAACCACAAATGTGAAAAGCAGTTGAATACAGTTCAGTAATACTTAACTATGTTAATGGGGGTTCACTTTAACTCTTTCCCCACTAGTGGTGACTTTGGTCCTCTGCTGATAACCTTTGCAAACAGTTTGGACCCAGATAAGGCCTGACAAAATGTCGGGCCTGATCTGGATCCAAACTGTTTGACGCTGTGACGGTATTCCCGTAAGATTTTTTTGAAAAAGTTAATTTGAAAAAAAAAAAAATCCAGACGACAAAAAAGCATGCAAAATTACCCAGCATGCAAAGAGTTAACTGAATTATTTGCATATGGGCCATGCCAAGCAGAAAGGTGTTTTTGAACATGCACAAGGCACAGATTCAGATCCATACTCGCTTGCGCAAAGTCTCATCTGGGCATTTGTTCTCAATAGATACATTATATAGTGTCAGTTTGATTCTGTTTGCCGACAGCGAAGGCCTGGATGCGCAGGCTGATTTGGGCTTTCACTGTCCACATTATGCCCAAAGATGTTTTTGCATGGTACAGCCCATAGTATATTTACAGTAATAATGGAACACACTGAACTCCTTACCATAATCATTGTAAAGTTTGAACAAGGCCATTTTACTACCCATCAATGTTTCTGAAAAAATTTTGGATGAGTCACAAACAGTGTAGACCCTGATCAGATCTCTCATTCTGTGGCATCTGATCTGGGTATACATTATTTGCTCTGGCCTGTCTCTCCCAATACAGAGGGTAAATATGGCATATATGTTATTGCTTGAAAGATGCATATAGAATTTTAACCCTTGTCCTGCTAAATAAATTAAGATGCCACGCCCACTTCTAATTTTCAGCCAGTCAGAATATTTGATCTGGATTGTTGCTATAAATTCACATACTTAATGGCAAACAGTGCAGATCCAGATCAGTTGGCTTCTTCAGAAGCCAACTGATCTGGATCTGCACTGTTTGCAAAGGCAGGGTATATCCAGGTTCAGCAGGACCAGGGTTAATAATTTGCATTTTGCACTTTTCAGTTCAATAATATAGTGTAACATTGCAGGAGAGTCACTTCCTCTTTGCTTCATTGGTTAAGGCTTTAATAGAATGCTGGGTAAAAACTTCAGCAGACGACATTTTAAAATATTATTTTTCTTATTTTGCCAAGAAAATAGGCTTTGACATGTCGTGCAAACTGTCTCCTTAGGAGACAGTTTGCATGAAATGTCAAAGACTGTTTTCTTGATCAGTTTGTAATCTAGCTGAATTTGCCCATAAGAGTGATAAAAGTTAGGCCTAAGTACTTCCACAGCTTGATGTCAAAGTGGCAGACAAGTATACCTATTCAACCTATATTACCACACATACCCCTATAAGCGCACAGTCATGCAGCTTCTTAGGCTTCAGAGTAAAGCCTGTGTATTTTTATTTACTTTAAAAAGCATATATTGTTGGTTCATGAAATATTTTCTATGGTCATTCTCTCCCTTCTGCTGATCCAATAAGGGCTGTTGTCAGTTTCTGGCGAAAGAATGTGCACAATACTGGTTAACCGCTTAGAGGACCTAGCCTGCCCAGTATGGTGAGTTAAACTGACCACGCTCAACATGACCCCATTGGGTTGACTGGGCCGTAAAACCTCAGAACATATATTGTTGGTACTCATTGCAGTATTTAGGTTGAATATGGTATATATATATATGTGTTTTTGTATATGTTATTACTTTGGCAATAATAAATATCCCAGCTATTCAAAAAATATGAAGAGATAACTCCTTAACAAATCAGTTGCGTGGTATTTTTTCCACTTTTTTTTTTGTTTTTTTGTTTTTCGACCAGTATTCATAAAGCAACAAGTCATGTTCCTTGTAATACGAGTCCGCAAAGGACCTGAGGTCGTGAAAGACTGGTACGGAGCAAAAATAGCGGCCAAAACACAGACTTTTGCTGACGTTTTTAGCGGTGCAGTTTATAAGACGGCTCCAATAAAAGACGTGGACAAAAACACACTTCGAATGTTAATATTGGCCAGAATAAAACAAAGCTGACTCAGTTATCACCTGATGTGTCGATTGGTGAAGCTGTATGCCAAAAATGTGGTAACAGGAATGAGCTAAGAAATTCTTTAGCAGATCTTGAATACTCTGACATGTTGTTCGACATTTGAAGATGTTGAATGTCAGGAGACACATATCTTAAAAAGGGTCTTTGTCAGGAAAAAATTAAAGTGCAGTGACACAATGGAATTTGCATATTATACCAGTAGTTTTGAGTGTTTGTTTCTATTGTGGAACTAAAAACTGCAATGAAGCAGAAGGCGTTTATCCCTTGTGTACTAACTGTGATGCTGATGGCAAACAGTATTTTCCAAGGTGAAAACATCTTCTAGCCAAGCAGAAGTGATCAGTAAATGTAGTTCCCTTGTCCCACTAGTGCCATCTAGTCCAAGTAGTGTCAGCTTAGTCTCTTGATAGAGCTATGATGATGATACAGTATAAAAATGCTCCAGTCAGGACATTTAATACATTTATTTCTGTTTACTATTGTTTTCCTTACAAAATAAAAAGTCAACAGATATTTTTTTTTTTTCAATTTAAAAGCTTCCATATACCTATTGTACACAAAATACTGGATTTATGTTCAAGGATCATGCTCTCCCTGGTCATTCTTCAAGGGTAATCTGAAAAAAATAAAATAAAATCCACCCACCCTCCCCTCTTTTTTCCAAAATTTGGATGAGCATCTAATAAGTTTTTTTGGCCTTATGTTAATTTTATTTTTTTTTATTTTCTACTTCCTCCAATAGCATTTATAGAATTTGTTTTTTTTTGCATTCACTCTGTTTTTCTTATGGCATTTGAATAGCTTTTTATAGGTCTTTTCCCTATTTATTATTCAGAGTATTCTTGAAAAAGGTACCTCGGACATAATGAAGATATACAAACCAATCTGTAAATCGCATTCTGTCCACTGTTTGCATACATACTATTTTGACATTTAAAAATTAAATATATTATACATAGGTCTAGATAAGAGTGGGTATCAGGTAAATAGTTTTCTTATTTCTCAACGAAAACATATGTTGTGGGTACTCATTAGAAGCGCCTTGATGAGGCACTTCTAATGAGTACCACAATATGTTTTTGTTGAGAAATAAGAAAAATAGATACTTTTTGGTTGAAAAAAGCACCATATCAAGTGCTATGTATATATGTGTAGGGAACAGAAGAGCCTGATTGGACTGCACAGGTGTACAGCTGGTCTTGAACATTGGTGACGTCATATATGCAAGAAACCTTTTGCCGGCCTCATATTATGCAAAGTATCAGTCATAGCTTTGGATGAAGGAAATGTTCAGATGACGAATTTTGTTATTTTTGCAACAAAACAGATCTTGTTGGTACTCATTTGAACCACCACA
Source organism: Anodontia alba (assembly GCA_964016985.1). NCBI lineage: Eukaryota > Metazoa > Mollusca > Bivalvia > Lucinida > Lucinidae > Anodontia > Anodontia alba. Next base: position 35,196,694 of record OZ024822.1, on the reverse strand, counting down.
ATGAAGTGATCTTCCAGTGAGCATCACAAGATATATTTTGATGTAAAAATATATAAAAAAAAATCCTGTAATAACCCTAAGTGTTGATACAAACACTAGTCCTCAGCAAACAGTGTAGACCCAGCTCTACACTGTTAATGCCACTCATCCAGCAGCTTTTCAGACATATAAAAGGGTAGTCAAATAGTTGTTTAACATGGTAAAGAGTCAAGGTGTCCCAATATTTAGAGTATATATGGTAACCTTAATTGTTACCTTTTGCATTCCAATTCATGATCATTAAGTGTAATTCTTGGCATGCTGGGTAAAAATTTCAGCTGATATTTTAAAATATTTTTCTTCTTTATCCCAGAAAATAGAATGATCATTACATGCAAATTGTCGGCCTGAGGAGATAATTTGCATGAAAAGTAATCCTATTTTCTGAGAAAAATAAGAAAAATATCAATTTGTCATATGCTGAATTTGCCTGTAATTTGCAAACTAAGTGTTAAGGCTAGATTTATAGTCTCTTTTCATACTCCATACTGATTTGAATGCATAAATGCTTCATGTTTATAAAATAGATTTATTTCAAAAGAAAATAATTATAGAAAAAAAAAATAAATAAAAAAAACGCACTGTTTGAAAACAGTTAAACTCGAAGTATCATAATATAACCCTTACAACTTGATTTGACTATGTATGCATATGAGTATACTGCACCAAGCTTCTCACTGACATTTTTACCAGTAAAACATCTGTGCTTATACGTAGTCTGATCGGTGTCTTTGCAGGGCTTTCTGTGGGCAGCCAAGGATCCAAAGCATCTTCAGACGGACAGCAAAGACTGATCAACCTGTGCAGATGCGCGGGCTGATCTCAGTCTTAGCTGGGTGTGCATGCAGTCTTGTAGGAATTTCTTTGCCCCTTCTTAATCCTTGTCATGCTGAATAAATGAAGATGCAACGCCCACTTCTAATTTACAACCAATCAGATTACTTGATTTAGGTTGTTGATACATACTTAATGACAAACAGTGCAGATCCAGATCACAAAGCCAACTGATCTGGATCTACACTGTTTGTAAGGGCAGGGTATATCTGCATTCAGCAGAACTAGGGTTAAATATCACTTATTTGTTGCTGCTGATTCGGTCATGAGTGATTGAAGCCTTAATGAGTGTTATGTAACTACAACTATGAGCACTTAGTTACATCTGAAAGACTTACCTGATCAGACATATCGGATTATTCAGTCGTGAGCAGTTTGTAAACTAAATAAGTAGACAGATAGTATGAGCCTGACAGTGTCAGAAAACATACCTTCCGGCATGTGCGCACCCTGAAGATTCAGATCAGCCCACGCATTCCCGTAGTCTGATCAGAATCTTCACTGGGCACATTTTGGATAGCCAAAAGTTTAGAGCTCATAATTATCATGAGTATGAAATATCAAACCCCATTTTCTCTGAAAAGTAAGAAAAATATGATTTATGCAGAGATGTGAGAAAATGTACCTTGTTATGATCCAGGCTGTCAGAATTGTCTTCCCTGTCCACCTGAAGATTTAGTTGTACAGTCTTGGATATCCTCAGGGACATTACTGCTAATTGAATAACAGACTGCATAGCTCCTTATCAGAGCATGCTGGTCTGTGGGATCTTAGTAACACAGTGTTTGAACATTAATCTTTCAAGCATTCAGAAGCATTTGATTTTTCTTAATTAAAATACTTTAATCTTTAAAGCTTATAATAGCACTCTGGGTAAAATTTTCAGCAGACAACATTTTAAAATATTTTTCTTATTTTTCCCAGAAAACAGGATTTGATATTACATGCAAATTGTCTCCTGAGGAGACAGTTTGCATGTAATGTCAAATCCTGTTCACTGGGAAAAGCATGAAATGTCAAATCCTGTTTACTGGGAAAAAATAAGAAAAATATCATCAATTTGTCCTCTGCTGAAAATGCCCTGAGAGAGTGGTAAAGGTTAAAGCACTAATCACAACTGCAGCAGATTACACTTTTATTTATTTATCTATGTAATTTTATACCTTGCCACATTATAGTGGCAGGGTATTATGATTTTACCTTGGACATCTCTGTGTGCATTCCATCCGTCATATGTCTGTCCGTACGTATTTTGTTTCCTTCAGTAAACATCAGTTGATTTTCACCAAACTTGGTATGTGCATTGATATTGTGGAGATCTGGTTTGAGATTGCTAATAGGTAAATTTTGACAGAGTTACTGCCAGAGACACACCCATATTTTCATTTCTGGACAATAACTTGAGAGTAAATATCAAGAGATTTTAGCCAAACTTGGTACATGCATTGATGTTAAGAAGATCTGGTTTGGGATTGCTAATGAGTAAATTTCGTCAATTTTTGACAGTTATCTGCCCATGACACAACAATGGTGGGTATGATTGTTTTACATTTTCATTTTTAAAAATTTAGACTTGATATTTCATGTGAATGGTGTGGTTAACATAAAATGCCAAGTATGATTTCCTCTGTTTCCTCAGAAAAATAATAATTAAAAAAAATTTAGAATGTTATCTGCTACTGTTCTACTTAGTGGTTTAGGGGTTAAAGTATTTTAATTAAGAAAAATCATTTAGACATATATGCTTCTGAACAGTACTTATTATCGCACCTGCTTCTAGCAGGGTGCGATATAGGCGTCCGATTTTCCGTCCGTCCGTCCGTCCGTCCGTCCGTCCGTCAACATTTATGTCGACGTTCGACATTTATGTCAAAGTTAGTATTCTAATCAACTACAAGACTAAACAACCATCAAACCTTGCATGAAACATCTCCCTGACCTCCTGACTTTGCGACACAGGCGTCTGCTTTTTCGTATGTCTGTCCATTCGTCCGTCCGTCTGTCTGTCAACATTTATGTCGAAGTTCGACATTTATGTCAAAGTTAGTATTTTAATCAACTACAAGACTAAACAACCATCAAACCTTGCATGAAACATCTCCCTGACCTCCTGACTTTGCGACATAGGTGCCCACTTTTCCATTCGTCTGTCTGTTCGTCCGTCCGTCTGTCCGTCTGTTAACAGTTCTGTTATGTCGAAGTTCGACATTTATGTCAAAGTTCGTATTCTAATCAACTACAAAACTAATCAACCATCAAACCTTTTATGAAACATCTCCCTGACCTCCCAACTTTGCGACATAGGTGCCCGCTTTTCCATTTGTCTGTCCATTCATCCGTCCGTCTGTCTGTTAACAGTTCTGTTATGTCGAAGTTCGACATTTACGTCGAAGTTAGTATTCTAATCAACTACAATTCTACAACAACCATCATACCTTGCATGACACATCTCCCTGACCTCCTGACTTGGCAGATATGTTGACCCAGTGACCTTGACCTATATTTTGCGCTCCATTGACTTTGACACAATTTATGTTGACGTTCCAGATCTTCTCAACTATAAGGCGTACAACTACCAAACCTTGCATAGTGCTTCTCCTAGATGTACTGACTTGGCATATACTTTGACCCGGTGACCTTGACCTATATTTTGCGCTCCAGTGACTTTGATGTATTTTGCGTCGACGTTCGGTATCTCCTCGACTACAAGGCCTACAACCATTAAACCTTGCAAAGTGCTTCTTCTCAATGTACTGACTTGGCAGATACCTTGACCTGGTGACCTTGACCTATATTTTGGCTGCAGTGACTTTGACATAATTTACGTCAATGTTCCAGATCTCCTCATGTGTAAGACCTCTAGCCACGAAACCTTGCATAGTGCTTCTCCTAGATGTACTGACTCGGCAGGTATCTTGACCCGGTGACCTTGACCTATATTTTGCGCTCCAGTGCCTTTTACACATTTTATGTCAGCGTTCAATATCTCCTCAACTGTAAGGCCTACAACCATCAAACCTTGCATAGTGCATCTCCTCAATGTACGGACTCCGCAGGTACCTTCACTGGGTGACCTTGACCTATATTTCGCGCTCCATTAACTTTTACACCTTTTACGTCAGCCTTCCATATGTCCTCAACTGTAAGACCTTCAACCACCAAACCTTATATAGCACTTCTTCTCGATGTACTGACTCGGCAGGTACCTTGACCTGGTGACCTTGACCTATATTGTGCACTCCAGTGACTGACACATTTTATGTTGATGTTCGGTATCTCCTCAAATATAAGACCTACAACCACTAAACCTTGCATAGTGCTTCACCTCATTGCACTGGCTTGGCAGGTACCTTGACCCGGTGACCTTGACCTATATTTGACACATTTTACGTTAATGTTTGATAACTCCTCAACTATAAGGCCTACAACCACCATACCCTGCATTGTGCTTCTCCTTGATGTACTGAATTAGCAGGTACCTTGACCCGTGACCTTGACCTATATTTCATGCTCCAGTGACTTTTACACATTTTACGTCAACGTTCCATTATCATTGGGCTGTATGATGCGAAAAGTCAGTGCTGAAGATATAGCCATTAGAGGGAATGGGACTGGCCTGGAATATATGTGCCCCACTAGGCACTTTGTCTACATTTTTTTCAACCCAGTTTTCCAAGTAAGCACTGCTAAGAATGAAATAAACTTATTTAATAACCACGTTCTGATTGTGGCTCCTGTGACTTTTGCCCCAGCAGGTGCGATGACGCCTTCCGCGGAATTCTTGTTTTCTATTTTGACATACAAGGAAATAACACTAAAATAGTCTCCTCAACAAACTAGACAGTCTTAATTTGATTATGTATTTTATATAAATTATTTAGAATATATTTTGATTGATCTTTGTTGGAAGTTATGGTAAAGATTGATGGCAGACTTGTCATTCCTGAAGTGCATTATCAGCTATAAATAAAGGTGATTCTGGAATACACTGGAACCTCATTATAAGACAGTTCATTTAACCCACAACAATTATCGTCTGCTTTGTCATCTGCTTGTGATTTTAAAAGTCATTTTTGCAAACTGTGTGGACCCAGATCAGACTGCTCCTCTAGGAGCAGTCTGATCAGGGTCCACACTGTTTGCCTGTATGCAAAAATAGGTCTGAAAAGTTCGCAAGAATATTCAGCAGACGACATAAACAGACAATATTTTCAGATACAGGATTTCTTGGCATTTTAAGGGTTAATAATAAGAATGTTTTAAAACATTCTTATAATGAACTGTCTTATGAGATTGATTTAGGGATTGAACTCGCAACCTTCTGATCACCAGTCGGAGGTGCATCCGACTGAACGAGCCTCCAAGGCCGGCATTCTTTAAGCTGGTTATAAGTGCATCCAACCCGAACCACAAAGCGGTTCAGCATGCAGATGCATTACTATAGACTAACTATGTGACCAGTGATGTGTGTGACCACAAAAGTACTGGTCCAATAAAAGCTTTGGTGGTTCGGTGCTTTTCCTGAAAAACAATAAGCGTTCCGTGATTTGACAGAGACTACTGACACAGCGGCCATGCCGACAATAACAACAGCCAATAATGCCAAGTATTTCAATTGCAGGGGTTTGAATCACGAGACTCATGACGTCAGCCTACAAAATTTCTATCCATTCTCAGTCTCTTTATAAGCTAAGCATGATTCTTTTTGTGCATAAGGTACACTTTGGTGTAGATTTTTTGATAACACATAGACTGTACGCTCTTTCCACATGATAATCTGAAAAACTTCGACACAATAATATGTTTGCTTGACCGGTTTGTAAATCATGTAAATTGTTGTTATTTTTAATTTTTTTATTTATTTTTTTCTGCTTTTCATAATGTGTAGACTCGCAAAAAAAAGACCAAAAAGAAACAAAGACAAAAACGCACAAACGGTCAAACGTCTTTAGGAAAAATCCTGAAGCAGTAAAATGGATTTCAGGTAGCGAACGATAGCGTATGTTGTTGTACCTGTTACCAGCATACACTAGTTTTCAGTTTTCGAAAAGCATGGCCCCTGCCCATTGGGGCCCGCAAAATAGATGTGCTGCCTAAAGCCTCCATGGCACAGCTGCTAGTAACTAAGAGGGACCCGATTTTTGTGATCGAGTCGGGTAAAAGTCCCACAAATTTTAGAGGCAATGTCTCTAAACTACTGAAATATTATTGACTTGGATGTTATATAGCAATTCATACAGCAGATTCAGAAATCAAGCATGGTCTGAAATCAATTCAGTTAGATCTGGCCAACCCACCTATGAAATGTGTGATGATAATTTGGATGCACAGATATAGGTAGCACTTATTAAATTCCTATTATTTATTAAATTTTATCGTGCATGCTAGGTAACTGTTTAAAGGGACTGTGCACACTTAGTAGATTTTTCACATTTGTGCACTCTGAGCAAAGTCTTTGTTGTCCACATGAAGAAACTGCATCCTTGGCTATCAAAAAATGCACCCAGTGAAGGTCTCTAATAAGACTGCATGAATACACAGGCTGGTCTAAACCTTGGCTGGGTGAACATTTCGGAAAGTATGTTTTCTGATGTCACATCTCAAATGTTTTTTTTTTAATTTTGTTCAGAAATTTGAAAAAAGGTTATTGTTTTGGGGCAAAAGAAAGGTCTAAACTGGACCCCTGATTTTTACAGTCAATACTCTACATTCTAGTCTTAAAGAAATACTTTGCATTTCAGCAGAAGACATTTTGAAATATTTTGCTTTTTTTTTTCTAGAAAAAGGACTCAACATTTTTATGCAGATTGTCTCCTTTATAGGAGACAATTTGAATGATGTGTCAGATCCTATTTTCAAGGAAAAAAAAAAGAAAAATATCATTAGGTTGTCATCTGCTGAATTTGCCCATAGCATGATACCAGTACTTAACCCATGTCCTGCTGAACCTTAATATGTCCTGCCTTTGCAAACAGTGTAGATCCAGATCAGTTGGCTTCTGAAGAAGCCAGCTGATCTGGATCTGCACTGTTTGCCATTAAGTATGTGAATTTATATCAACAATCTAGATCAAGTAATTTGATTGGCTGAAAAGTAGGTGGGTGTGGCATCTTAATTTATTCAGCAGGACAAGGGATTTAATTGTAACACATCAACAGGAAGTCTGGTGGATTTTTCAAATTTTAGGATAATTAGTGTCCCAAATTCTTTTTGTAGGTATAGTATCTTTGGAATGTTCATGTGTTCAGGAAGAGGAAGAATAAGATCCTGAATCTCAATAAGAATAACTCTTAAAGGGCCAGGCAAAATTTGTAAAGGATGATGTTTTAACCCTCGTCCTGCTGAATAATTTAAGATGCCACGACCACTTCTAATTTTCAGCCAGTCAGATTACTTGATCTGGATTGTTGCTATAAATTCACATACTTAATGGCAAATAGTGCAGATCCAGATCAGTTGGCTTCTTCAAAAACCAACTGATCTGGATCTACACTGTTTGCAAAGGCAGGGTATATCCGGGTTCAGCAGGACAAGGGTTAATTTCTTTTTACAGAAAAGTCTTGACATATGAATATTCTTCTTGCTTTCTGTGAAAAATTATAAAAAAGAAAATTTGAAAGTGTTGTCTGCTGCAGTTGTGATTGGTGTTTTCAGGGATAAAATATGTGGCAACTGTATGTACCTTAACCCTTAATTCTCATGCAGAATAATTAACATGTTATACCCGCTTCTAATTTCCAGCCAGTCAGATTACTTGATCCAGGTTTTTGATAGAAATTCACATATTTAATGACAAACAGTGGAGATCCAGATCAGTTGGCTTCTGAAGAAGCCAACTGATCTGGATCTACACTGTTTGCTAAAACCGAGCATGTCGTGTTCGGCAAGAGAAGGGTTAAATATGGTACACCTTAACATGTTGCTTTACAGTATTTTAAAACATACATAACATCAAAAGCAGCTGATAGACTGCTTATAATCAATTGCTTTGAAATTTTTTATTTCAATATTCTGAAATAAAACAAGATTTTAGCAGTTCAAAAGTTCCAAATGTGGAAACAATTCAATATCATCAATATTTGAGATAATTCATCATAAAAAGAAATTCTGGCTTAGAGTAAAAATTAATGGGACAGGTATAGCATAACAAACCCTTCCCAGTATAAATACCAGGAAAATATTTCTCTCGACCAGATAAGAGGGAGTATCAGGCACTTATATTTCTTATTCCTCCACAAAAACCTATGTTGTTGGTACTCATTGGAAGCACCTCTGTGAGTTGCTGTAATGAGTACCCACATCCTAGGTTCTTGTGGAAAAATAAGAATGATATCAATACTTTTTGGCCGGCCTCGGTGGCTCAGTTGGATGCGCTGTCCGACTGGAGACCAGGAGGTCGCGGGTTCAACCCCCGCCGAGGTCGGCAACATTCTTTCGTGGAGATTGATCATGAAATATTTTCTACGGTCATTCTCTCCCTTCCGCTGATTCAAGAAGGGCAAGTGTCAGTTTCTGGCGAAAGAATGTGCACAATACTGGTTAACCACTTAGAGGACTAAGCCTACCCAGTAAACGTGTGGTTAGGTAAACTGACAGCGCTCGACATGACCCCATTGGGTTGACTGGGCCGTAAAACCTCAACACAAACAAACAATCAATACTTTTTGGTTGAAAAAAAAAAAAGCACCTTTTCTGTAGCTATGTAGATACTCTGTCTGGAGCAGTAATAGTAGTACAGTATTTAATGTAGTATTCAGACAGACCTGAGCAAACCATGTAGACCCAGTTCAGAATCCACAGAACATGACAGCTGATCAGGGTTTACACTGTTTGCCGCCCTGGTTATCCAGCATGTTTTAGACACATCAGTATAGTAGATAGTAAAATGGTCATGCACAATTTTTAACGCTTAGCACTCTGAGTAAAATTTTCAGCAGACGACATTTTGAAATATTTTTTCTTATTTTTCCCAGAAAACAGGATTTGACATTCCATGTAAATTGTTCCCAGAAAACAGGATTTGACATTTTATGCAAATTGTCTCCTAGGAGACAATTTGCATAAAATGTCAAATCCTGTTTTCTGGGAATAGGAGACAATTTGCATAAAATGTCAAATCCTGTTTTCTTGGAAAAATAAGAAAAATATCATCAATTTGTCATCTGCTGAAAATGCCCAGAGAGTGGTAAAGGTTAGGCACATATAGTGGTAATTATGGTATACAGGACACTCATTCATTGAGAAGATAGATAAGAGCTGGGATTGACCCTGTTTGAGTTTAGTGTGTGTACGCTCAATGTCAAACAGAAAACAAACAGAAGGTGGGCGGATGAGAAGGTTAACCCTTTCAGCCCTGCAGACCAAAACAGATACTGGTGCAAAGAGTGTAGATCCAGATGAGAGGGCTTATAATGATCCATCTCATCAGGGCCTACACTGTTTGCAATTCTGCTTTTGATTTTAGACTGAAACCCTAAATATTTGCATCAGTGGACAGAATTTGCATGAATTTAGCACTACAGAGAGTGGTAAAGGTTCAAATTCTAAAAAAATGCTACAAAAAATAACTGTCATAAATCTCCAGATATGGAACTTTTTTTTCAACCAAAAAGTATTAATATTTTCCTTACTCAATATTTCTCCACAAAAACATATGTTGTGGATACTCATTTATTGATTATAGAAGTGCCTAGGCGAGATGTTTCTAATGAGTGCTGACAACATGTTTTTATGGTGAAATAAGAAAAAATAATTACCTGGTGCCCCCTCTAATATCTGGAGCTATGAAATATACAAATACATGTACTTTGGTTGAAAAAAGTTGTCTTCTCTGGAACTATAGATGAAGTGAGGAAATGTTCCTTTAGGGGAATGGATACACTCATAGTTCTTGATATGGCAGTTTTTTCAGCAAAAAAGTATTGATATTTTCATTATTTCTCCACAAAAATCTTATACTGTGGATACTCATTAGATTGCCTAGTTGAAAATCCACAACATTCTTTCTTGGTGAAATAAAAAAAGAAAAAAATACTAACCTGATACGCTATTTATCTGGAAGTATTTAGAATTTTGGTAACTATAGGAAAGGTCCCATTTGTAAATGTGGAAATATGTATAGTTGAATTTTAATCTAGACTATGGAAATTTGTTATGGACATGGGTAGTTTGAGGCACTGAGGGTTATAATCATAGCACCAGGTCAGGATCGAAGCAAATGGGGACAATTTAGGGATGTGTTTTTGATCTTCTATAAAATACATGATGAGTGGACTCATAATAATTATTACCGCATTGAGGTGATTCTATTGAGTACTCACAACATACATTTTCTTGTAAACTGGCTCCAGTCTCCAGTGACTAAATATTTTTCTCATAATCCTGTTTGATAATCCACTAAAATACCCCCCCCCCCACCCCCCCAATCACCCCCCCCCCCACCCCCAAAAAAATATCATGACTATAAAGACCAGCATTTATAGTCATGATATTACCTTGGTTTTATTTTAGTGGATTATTATGCTCCCCGAAGAATTTCGGGGGAGCATATAGTCGCCGCTTCGTCCGTGCGTCCGTACGTCCGTGTGTCCGTGCGTCCGTGCGTCCGTCCCGCTCTTGTCCACGCAAATTCTCGGAAACTGCTTGTCGGATTTCAATGAAACTTCATGGGAATATTAAGTATCAAAGGTGGATGCGCATATCACCTGCGTGTTCTGGTTCGATGATTTTTCCAAGAGTTATTGCCCTTTGATGAGTTCTGCATGAATATATAGGGTACTGTTCGTGTCCACGCGAATTCTCGGAAACTACTAGTCGGATTTCATTGAAACTTCATGGGAATATTAAGTATGGAAGGTGGATGTGCATATCACCTGCGTGTTCTGGTTCGATGATTTTTCCAAGAGTTATTGCCCTTTGATGAGTTCTGCATGAATATATAGGGTACTGTTCGTGTCCACGCAAATTCTTAGCAAATACTGGCAGAAATTCAACGAAATTTTAATGGAATCTTAAGCAGCAATAGGGGATGCGCATATTGTTCAATCTTTCTGGTTAGATGATTTGTCACAGAGTCATGCTACTTTGTTTAAAGCTGCAGTGTAAGGTCACTGGCTATTTTTAGAAAAGAATTTGTCAACACTCTAGTGCCTACATTTATTGATGGATTTTGATATAACTTCAAACAAATGTTGGGTATGATAATATCTTGAGCATGTTTGACATTCAGGGTCCTGGGCTCAAGGTCAAGGTCACTGTGGCTATTTTTAGAAAAACTTTGTTTTTGCTCTAGTGCCTAGATTTATTCCTTTCATTTATTCCAACTTTTATGTTGCTGATGTTTGTATGACAGTGCCTTCAGGCAAGCTTATCTGTCCACCAACAGGTTTTGTGATACTCCATTTTGAAGTACAGTGAGTATACACAGTATACCGCTCTTTATCTAGGATAATGTTTCCTGTTCCGACTATTGCATGTTCGGGGAGCATCCATCGGTTTCACCGATATTCTTGTTAAACAGATTATAAGAAAAAATATTTAGTCACTAGAGACTGGAGCCAGTCTAATTTTCATGATATAATAAGAAAAATGTCCCTAAAATATCCCTAAATATTTTTTTTTTTGAGCTATCAAAGAATTTCCTAGGGACTCAAAATGATTTCTTATCGGCCACGGTAAATGATCGAGCCATCAGTGTTCAAGTCATTGATTGAAGTTTTACTGTACTCAGGAAATTGTGAATGTCGATTTTTAGTAGACTTACCATATTCTACCTAATTACCACACATACCCCTATAAGCGCAGTCAAGCAATTCCATAGTCTTCAGATTACAGTCAGTGTACTTTTTGTCTGCTTTATAAAGGCATATGTTGTGGGTACTTATTTCAATTGTATCGACTTGTCGATGCAGTTCAAATGAGTACCCACAACATATGCTTTTATAAAGAAAATCAAAAAAAGAAAACACAAAAACATCGCATAAGCATCGTTTGATAAGTCCTTCGCTGACCTTTGTTTAAGTGTACCCTTAGTATAGGTGGCTACATATATTACCACTAGTTTTCCCAATAATTTTGAAAACCAAGCGCACATCGCGGTAATTAGGTCGAATACGGTATGTCGATGAAGAACTGAATATGGAACAAAAAGGTGAATTAATTTGTTTCTGTGTCTTTGGACAGAACTAAACCAAAAATGAGACAAATGGTGCTAGATGACACACTTCCTTGGAGAGTTTAGATGCCTAATTTTGGTTATGTGAAAACTGATTTTGTCATATCATTCAAACACATTTCTACTTTGTACTTCTGCTCTGAGTGTCACAAGACCTACAGCAGTAGATAAGAGATGTATAGGAACATACTGGAACCCTTTATAAGATGGTTCAATTATAAGATAGTTTTGGATATAAGACGGTTTGAAGGCAGACTCCAAAAGAGTTGTTTCCAAATAAAAATGTGTAGATAATATAGAAAAAATGACTATTTATGGTCATTTTTTTTATATAATCTATACATTTTTTGTTTGGATACAACACTGTTGTATAGCTAACAGATTTTGCCTTGGATCCCAGCAATCCCAGCTAGCATTCTTTATAAATCTACAGCGGACTGTTATCGGCCCGTCAGCTACCCTAACGGGCCGATAACAGCCCGCTATAGATTTATGTAGAATGCTTACTGGGATACTGTTATAAAGAGGTGCTGTACCAGCCCTCACCTTTCTTACCCAAGACCCTTGTAAAGTGACTAGTCCAGATAAGCTCTATGAGGGTCATTGTTTCACTAGTTCAGTCACTCACTGTCACCGCTGTGTAGAGGTTACATGGTGGATGATGGTGCACAGTATGGGAAAAGGCCCTTATGTTAATGAGAACAGCAAAGATCCAGTCTAGCCCACACAACCCTGCAGTCTGAGCAGTCTTGGTATCCATTGCTTCTAGGCCCTGGTAAGACTGTGTGACTATACAAACTGATTGGGACCTTCATTGCCTATTTATCATAGCTCTAGATAATGCCCTTTTTTCAGCCAAAAAGTACTGAAGTTTTTCTGATTTCTCCATGAAAATATATGTTATGGGTACTCACTGAGGCACTTCTAAAGAATACTTGTATTCATTACTTACAGCAATGATTTTTTCATAGAGAAATAAGAGCAATACAATAATTTTTGGTTAAAAAAAAGGTGCCTTGTCAAAATTTTAGGATAAGTACAGTAAGCTGATTATATTTAGGCAAATAATGATTTTGATACATTAAGCTCTTGACCAGATATTTTTCTTAATTCTCCACAAAAACGTAACCATATTTACCCTAAATATTTGGACACCTAACTCCTTTCGATACTTGCCTTAACATTTGAACAAGCCCATTTTACTGCCTGTTGATGTGTCTAAAAATAATGCTGAGTGGGGGGACACAGTGTAGGCCCTGATCAGATGTTGTGTTTTGCTGTATCTGATCCAGGTCTACACTGTTTACTCTGGCCTGTCTTTTTGAATACTAAGTGAAAAATATAGATAGTTTTGGGTACATATTAAAAGCATCTCATTAAGGCACTTCTTGTGAGTATTATGACAAGTTTTCATTGAGAAATGAGAAAAAATATCAGTGTAACATTTGGGTGTAAAAAAAAAAAAGGGCCTTAAGCTATTTCAGATTGTTAACCTTTTCCTTCCTTCTTACTGGGCTTATCAAGCAGACGACAAATTCATGATATTGGTATTTTTCGCAGAAAATAGTCTTTGATATTTTATACAAAATTTACATGAAATATCAAACCTATTTTCTGCAAAATATAAGAAAAAATTAGGAGACAATTTGCATGAAGTATCTTATTTTCTGCCAAAAAAAAGAAAAAAATATATGAAATATTTGTCATCTGAAATTTTACCCAGCATGCAGAGCATTAAAATAATGTTAATTTTTTTGTCTTTTCAGCTATCTTCACAGTGATGTGCTACAATGTCCTGTGTGACAAGTACTGTACGAGACAGCAGTATGGCTATTGTCCATCCTGGGGCCTCAACTGGGAATACAGGAAGAAAGGCATAATGGAGGAAATAAGAAACTGCTCAGCAGACGTCATTTGTCTCCAGGTCAGTGACTTAACCCTTGTCATGATGAATAAATTAAGATGCCACACCTACTTCTAATTTTCAGACAATTAGATTACTTGATCCAGGTTGTTGATATAAATTCACATACTGAATGACAAACAGTGCAGATCCAGATCAATTGGCTTCTTCAACTGATCTGGATCTACACTGTTTGCAAAGGCAAGGTATATCCAGGATCAGCAGGACAAGGGTTAAAACTATCGCTCCAGATAGGATAAAATTAATGTGAACAAAGTTACTCAGGAAAGGCCACAGTCACAAAACACATCGCTGCTGAGGCAGTAAAACAAGAAGACATAAGCCCAAATAAGAATAAAATGGCAAATGTTTCCCAATGTTCTATCCCTCCACAAAAACATAATACAGTGAACCCTCATTATAATGACAGCATTAAAGTTCCCAAAAATGTTGCCATTATAATGAATTTGCTCTTCTAAAGAATCCTTAATGGACAGAATGATATGTAAGAAAGGCCTTGTTTTATTCTTATTTCCTCATAGAACATATGTTTTGGATATTTGTTAGAATCACCTCTCTGATGTGATTCTAACAAATATCCAAAACATATGTTGCTTGAAGATATTTTGCAATCTTTTTGCATAATTTCTCATTTACTGTCACCTCTTGAGTGAATGTTTCTAGATACTGCGAATAGCTCTAGATAATGCCCTCTTTTCAACCAATAAGTACTGAAGTTTTTCTGAATTCTCCGTGAAAATATGTGTTATGGGTACTCATTGAGGCACTTCTAAAGAATACTTATATGTTACATATAATATAGCAATGATTTTTTCATGGAGAAATAAGAGCAATACAAATGCATTAGAACAAATTTTGTCGTTGTATCGAGTTGGTATAAAGAGGGTTGACTGTACAATATTTACCCTGGGTATTGAGACAGACAAGCCTGAGTAATCAGTGTAGATTGAGGCCAGACACCACAGAATGTGGTATCTGATATTGGCATACACTACTATTTGCCCTTGTCCAGCAGTTTCTACACAAAGCAACAAGTGGTAAATAGACTTGTTCAAATTTTAGGACAAATATGGCAGTTATTTAAGGTGTCAGAAGTTTAACCCTTAAAGCGCAGCAGAAGACATTCTGTTTAAAAAAATAGTTCAAAATGTCATCTGCAGTTGTGATTGGTACTTGAGCACTTACCATGCTATGGGCAGATTCAGCAGATGACAAATTAGCCATATTTTTCTTATTTTTCCAAGAAAATAGGATCTGACACTTCATGCGAATTGTCTCCTTAGGAGACAATTTGCATGAAGTGTCAGATCTAAGGAGACAATTTGCATGAAGTGTCAGATCCTATTTTCTAGTAAAAATAAGAAAAATATTTCAAAATGTCCTGCTGAAATTTTTACCCAGCATGCAAAGTGTTAAGGGTTAAGATTATTTTGGTATATCCCAGCAACAGTTAGAATCATTTCGATGATAATCTGGACTCAGAAAATTTCTCATAAGTATTACAAGAAAGTATGAAAAATGACATTTAAGTACACAGCACTTTTCAGTATTTTATTACAAAAATGAAATACTTAGTTAAGTGATGATGATTTATGTATACTTAATACTCTTGACTGAATTATGATAAGAATTTTCAATTTTTAGTTACCAGGTGATTCATGGCTAATTCAGCTGTATAATTTTGTAGATAAGTATAATGTAGGATGAGTAAACGGTTAACTCTTAAAGTGCCAAGGAAAATTTGTAACAGCCAACATTCTAAATTAAAAAAAAAAAATTCATGTGCATTGCCATGAAATGTCAAGACTTATTTACTATGATATATCCATATATAGATATTAAATTAAAAGGTGCAGTTGTGATTGGTGCAGTTTCAACTTTGCAGATGTGCAATGCTGCCTGTTGCCTGCCACAAATTTGGTAGATGAGATGGCCTGCTGTGTGTACAGCAGTTGGGGGAAAGGATCATGTTTTTATTTCTTCTGTTTCTCTTCTATCATTCTCTTTTCCCTTAGTCTTTCATCTCTGTACTGTACCTTTTTTCCCTTTCTCTGAGAGATGACACAAAATGACCCACAAGGGTTGATATGATGTTAAACAAAAACACAATATTGCTAAAATATATGTACAAATATATTATAACTAAAAAACATGTATATCAGTAAAAAAACAAGCTGCAGTTATAAGTGAGCCATATGTAGTCTTTTTCTTTTCTTTTTTGTTTTTTCTTTTGCTATAACCAATTAACTGTTGCCCTGCTGAACCCAGATATGTCCTGCCTTTGTAAACAGTATAGATTCAGATCAGTAAGAAGCCATCTGATCTGGATCTGCACTGTTTGTCATTCAGTATGTGAATTTATAGCAACAACCTGGGTCAAGTAATTTGACTGGTTGAAAATTAGAAATGGGCATGGCATCTTAATTTATTCAGCATGTCAAGGGTTAAATAAGCAAATGTTCTGTTGGTGATATCATAGCCATCTTTTCCTAAAGGGGTCTTGTTAGTAATTATCATACACAATGTTTTCCCTGATGTGGCTGGCTATAGCTCATGCTAGATATATATGTTTTCTTGGAAAAATATCAATACATCAATTCTTTGTGGAAAAAAAGTACCTTATCTCTGTAATAATTCCAGACAACTTGTTAACCCTTCTCTTGCTGAACAGACATGACCTGTCTTAGCAAACAGTGTAAATCCAGATCAGTTGGCTTCTGCAGAAGCCAACTGATCTGGATCTGCACTGTTTGTCATTAAATATGTGAATTTCAATTAAAAACCTGATTCAAGTAATCTGATTGGCTGGAAATTAGAAGTGGGCGTGGCATCTAAATTTATTCAGCATAACAAGGGTTAAGGAGAAGTAGTCCCACGTAATTCTGAGATAATTTTCTGTAGTTCTCCATAACAAACATGTGTTGTGGGTTCTCAATAGAAGAGCCTCATTGAGGTGCTTCTGATGAGTACCCAAAACATGTTTTTATGGAGAAATAAGTAAAAATTTTCCCAGATTTATCATAAGATATTCAAGATAAGGAGTTAAGAAGTCCAAATATTTAGAGTATATATGGTAATGTCTTGTAGTAATGATGAGAAATATTGCAGATTGTCTTTCTTTTCAAAGGTCAATAACATGTCCATTGCCCCTATAATGCAAAATGTCAATTAAATAAAAGATACAGGCAGTTTTACACAAAGGTTGTTGACTGAAATATAACTATTGAATTGTGAGGCACTTCTAATGAGTACCCAAAACATATGTTTTTATGGAGAATAAGAAAAAATATTCCATAACATAGCTACAGGTAAGAGGGGGTATCCACATAATAGTTTTCTTATTTCTCCACGAAAACATATGTTGTAGTACCCATTAGAAGCGCTTCGCCGAGGTGCTTCTAATGAGTACCCACAGCATATGTTTTCGTGGAGAAATAAGAAAGATATCAGCATTTTTCGGATGAAAAAAAGCGCCCTATCTGTTGCTATGCCATAATTGTCATCAAATATTCCTCTTGCTGACTGCAGAACCAAGAGTCATGAGATTGAACACTAGCTTAGCCACATAACCTTCTGAGCTTGATAATGAAATCGTTTCTACCCCCTTCCTCTAATTCAAGAAGAGCAGTTGTCAGTCACTAAGGACAGTATGTGCACAAGAATTGGTTAACCACCTAGAGGACTAGCCAGCCTTGGTGGCTGTTGGATACTCACCCAACTGGTGATAAGGAGGTTGTGGGCTCGACCCCTGCCGGGTCGGTAACATTCTTTTGTGGTGATTTGATCATGAAATATTTTCTACGGACATTCTTTCCTTTTGGCTAATTCAAGAAGGGCAGTTGTTAGTTTCTAGTGGAAGAATGTGCACAAAACTGATTAACCACTTAGAGGACTAAGCCTGCCCAGTAAAAATGTGTTAGGTAAAGTGACTGCGCTTGACATGATCCCATTGGGTTGACTGGGCCATAAAACCTCAACACAAACAACATAGCTACAGATAAGAGGGGGTATCCACATAATATTTTTCTTATTTCTCCACAAAAACATATGTTGTGGGTACTCATTAGAAGCGCCTCGCCAAGGCGCTTCTAATGAATACCCACAACATATGTTTTCGTGGAGAAATAAGAAAGATATCAGCATTTTTCGAATGAAAAAAGTGCCTTATTTGTTGCTATAAAACAAACATAAAACTTAGAGGACTAAGCCTGCTCAGGAACAGTGTTAGTAGATTAACTTACTGCTCTCAACATGACCCAAATTTGTTGACTGTGCAGTAAAACCTCAACTCAAACAAATGTTCTTACTGAGTCTTTGTCTTAAGAGAAAGATGAGAAATATAGCAGATTGTCTTTCTTTTTAAAGGTCAGTAACATATCCATTGTCCCTAATGCTAAATGTCAATTAAATAAAATATACAAGCAGTTTTAACACACAGGTCGTTGACTGAAATACAGCTATATTAAATTGTGATGTCATGAAGACAGAAGTTGTAAATTGATGTTAATTTACTAGCTGTTTTATGAAAGGTCATTGGTCTGAAGTTATTACATGTCATAATAATGAAGGACATAGGAGTTTTTTCTTATTTTATGTCCATTGACCTTAAAGTGCAACAGATGACAGTTTTTTTTATCAGAGAAAATAAGGCTTTTCATTTCATATGAACTGTCTGCCTAGGCTAGACCGATGATTCACATGAAATGCTGCCTTTCTGTGAAAAATAAAAAAAAAAAAAAAAAAGAAAGAAACAAGACAACTTTTGTGACTTCCTGTTTGCCTTCCTGCACACTATTCCCCTTCAGAAAAGGGATCTACTTTAAAAGGAAAGAATTTGTTCCCAATGGCAAACAGTACAGATCCAGGTCAGTTGGCTTCTCCAACTGATCTGCATCTTGAAGAAGCCAACTGATCTGGATCTGCACTGTTTGCAAAGGCAGGATATATCCGGGTTCAGCAGGACAAGGGTTAAGGGTAAATACTAATTGTTATTTACCTAAATAAACAGACAGTAGTGTCTGAGAGAACATTTTACCCAGAAAATTGGCTTTTATGCACCAGTCATTTGGGCCAGCCTCGGTGGCTCAGTTGGATGCGCCGTCCAACTTGAGACCAGGAGGTCGTGGGTTCAACCCTCGCCGAGGTCGGCAACATTCTTTCGTGGAGATTGATCATGAAATATTTTCTAAGGTCATTCTCTCCCTTCCGCTGATTCAAGAAGAGCAGTTGTCAGTTTCTGGTGAAAGAATGTGCATAGTACTGGTTAACCACTCTGAGGACTAAGCCTGCCCAGTAAACATGTGGTTAGGTAAACTGACCGCGCTTGACATGACCCCATTGGGTTGACTGGGCCGTAAAACCTCAACACAAACAAACAAATCAGTCATTTGCAACCGCGTCCCCCTCGGGGCTGGGGAATAGCGGGGATATTGATTTTTCCATTTTCAAAGCCCAGGTGTAAGCCCTGTGTTGCAGGGACTTTGTTTTGGTCAAATCCCTGCTAAAAGCCCCTGCCCCCAGGGATTACATCCTGATTCATGACCTCAAGAAAAACTCCAATTCCTGTATAAACCTATGTAAAAATGCAGAACTTCAATAGCTATCCAGTGAGGGCACAGCAAAGACTTGATCAAGCTTGGCATGCCTGAGGCTGACCTGATTCTTCACACAGTGCATATAGCACATTGTTGGTTTTGTCATAGTGCTGCACTTTTTTTGCTGCATTTCTTTTTTTATTTGAGGTTGTCATATGTAATTCTGCTTTTGACCCATTTGAGTTTCAGTTGTGCTGGCAACGAAATTTTAATTTTCTGTCACCTTTAATCATGAACCCCTGCAATAAACCTGCTTCAAGGTGGTAGTAAAATAAACAGAAAAAATAAGTTGCGGAAATTGATGACATGCATGCTGTATTTCCCACAAACTTTTTCTGTCTGGAATGTGACTACTGACTAACTCTATATGATTGCAATCTATTCTAAATCGACATTCATTCTACTTAATAGAAGTCGATTATTCGTCATTCTAAATCATGTAAACAGCCAGAATAAACACTTCTTCGACTTACTTCCAAAGCTTTGTGTTTCCGTCATATTGACATCTCACATCTCGCGATATTTCAAATCCCGGCAAATATCCCGTCAAAACACTGTTCTATATCCCGGTAAAATCCGGTAAAAAGGCACCGCTATTTCCCCGGCTGTTTTGGTGGGAATCAAAAGCCTGGCATATCCACAGCACTGCCGGGACACCTCGAAGGTAAATCATGGTACTTTAGCCCCGCAAAACTCCTGCTATCCCCGGCCCCGAGGGGGACGTGGTTGCAAATGACTGGTGCATTAGATTCGTACAAATTCTCCTTGAAATGTCAAAGCCTGTTATCTGGGAAAAATAAAACAAGAGGGCCATGATGGCCCTGTAACGCTCACCTGAGCAACATAGCACTTTGAGAGCCTGATCTAGAACTGATCAAGGCAAACATTCTGATCAGAGTTCAAAATGATTATAACAAAGTTTTCTGCTGATTTGGCCAGGTGACCTAGTTTTTGATACCACATGACCCAGTTTCGAACTTGACCTAGAACTCATCAAGACAAACATTTTGTGCAAGATTCATGATGATTGCTTGAAAAATGTGACCGCTAGAGTGATAACAAGATTTTACGCTAATTTGGCCAGGTGACCTAGTTTTTGATCCCAGGTGTTCCAGTTTCGAACTTGACCTAGAAATCATCAAGACAAACATTTTGAGCCAGATTCATGATGACTGTTTCAAAAATGTGACCGCTAGAGTGTTAACAAGGTTTTCTGCTGATTTGGCCCCGTGACCTAGTTTTTGACCCCAAGTGACCCAGTTTCAAATATATCCTAGAACTCATCAAGACAAACATTTTGAGCAAGATTCATGATAATTGCTTCAAAAATGTGACCACTAGAGTGTTAACAATGTTTACTGCTGGTTTGGCCTGGTGACCTAGTTTTTGACACCACGTAACCCAGTTTCGAACTTGACCTAGAAATCATCAAGACAAACATTTTGAGCAAGATTCATGATGATTGCTTCAAAAATGTGACCGCTAGAGTGTTAACAAGGTTTTCTACTGATTTGGCCCGGTGACCTAGTTTTTGACTCCAAGTGACCCAGTTTCGAACTCGACCTATAAATCATCAAGACAAACATTTTGAGCAAGATTCATGATGATTGCTTCAAAAATGTGACCGCTAGAGTGTTAACAAGGTTTTCTGCTGATCTGGCCAGGTGACCTAGTTTTTGACCCCAAGTGACCCAGTTCGAACTTGACCTAGAAATCATCAAGACAAACATTTTGAGCAAGATTCATGATGATTGCTTCAAAAATGTGACCGCTAGAGTGTTAACAAGGTTTTCTGCTGATCTGGCCCGGTGACCTAGTTTTTGACCCCAGGTGACCCAGTTTCGAACTTGACCTAGAAGTCATCAAGACAAACATAATGAGCAAGATTCATGATGATTGCTTCAAAAATGTGACCGCTAGAGTGTTAACAAGGTTTTCTGCTGATCTGGCCCGGTGACCTAGTTTTTGACTCCAAGTGACCCAGTTTCGAACTTGACCTAGAAATCATCAAGACAAATACATTGAGCAAGATTCATGATGATTGCTTCAAAAATGTGACCGCTAGAGTGTTAACAAGGTTTTCCTTTGATCTGGCCCGGTGACCTAGTTTTTGACCCCAAGTGACCCAGTTTCGAACTTGACCTAGATTTAATAGAGGCAAACATTTTGAGCAAGTTTTATCAAGATTGGGTCAAAACTATGACCTGTAGAGTGTTAACAAGTTTTTCCTTTGATTTGACCTGGTGACCTAGTTTTTGACCCCAAGTAACCCAGTATCGAACTTGACCTAGATTTCATAGAGGCAAACATTCTGACCAAGTTTCATCAAGATTGGGTCAAAACTGTGACCTCTAGAGTGTTAACAAACTAATTGTTGACGACGAATGACGGACGACAGACGACGACGGACATAGGGTGATGACAATAGCTCACCCTGAGCTTTTGCTCAGGTGAGCTAAAAATATTTCAAAATGCCATCTGCTGAATTTTTTTCCCAGCTTGCTAATGTTATGTTGTGTTATGATGTGCCTACTTTGGGTAATGCAAAAAGCAGTTACATTTGAAATTTGCATGATCCTACATCATGTTTTTGATTGATTGCTAATTAATTTATTTACTCATAAAATCCTTGAAGGCCATTGATATGTTATAAAGTATCACATTGACGGTAGGCTTGGGCAAACAGTGTAGTCCAGATCAAATGCTGCAGAAGGCATCTGATTAGTGTCTACACTGTTTGGCACACAGCTAGCAGGTTTTAGAGCCGGCCTCGGTGGCTCAGTTGGATGCGCCATCCGACTGGAGACCAGGAGGTCGCGGGTTCAACCCCCGCCGAGGTCGGCAACATTCTTTCATGGAGATTGATCATGAAATATTTTCTACGGTCATTCTTTCCCTTCCGCTGATTCAAGAAGGGCAGTTGTCAGTTTCTGGCGAAAGAATATGCACAATACTGGTTAACCGCTTAGAGGACTAAGCCTGCCCAGTAAATGTGTGGTTAGGTAAACTGACCGTGCTTGACATGACCCCATTGGGTTGACTGGGCCGTAAAACCTCAACACAAACAAAAGCAGGTTTTAGAAATATTATGAACTGGTAGTCAGATGTGCTTGTTCAAGTTTTCGGACACAGATGGTAAAGAATATTTGTGGTTAAAATACTGTCATTACCATAACTATTTGAACACCATAACTGGTAAACAAACTTATCCTTAACCCATTGAAGACTGGAGACCCCTAAACGGGTAACTGGCAAACAGTGCAGACCCGGATGAGACACCACGGAATGCTGCATCTGATCAGGGTCTCAACTGTTTGCAAATAATTCAACCATTTTTCTTTAGGAGTATCTACATCATATAGCCTGACGTACCTATAATAAAAAATGGACTCATCCAGTATATAGTGGGGAGAGTTTATTCAGTCTTTGGTTAAATGGAAGGCCTGTTTGCCTATGCAGTGGTGTTTGTAAAACCTGCTGGGTGTTTGTAAAATCTGCTGGCTGAATGGCAGAAGTGTCTACATGCTGGTAAAAAAGTCAGTAAGCTGGATGCAGTAAAAAAAAAAATAAAATAATAAAATAAAAAAGAAAAAACAGTCAGCATGTTAAAAATGCAATATAGATGTCTGATTTTCTCTTTGTGTGTGTGTTATAACATTTGCATCAACCCAAGCATTCAAATGCCATTTCAGAGTAACTTTTACACTTGCAATCTTCATAACTAACATACACTTTCAAACATGGGCTCAACAATGCGCTGTCATTTTATGATCATGACCTATTTTTCATGGTCTAAGGACTCTACCATTTTGTTTATGTCAGTCCATAGTGTTTTGTTCCACTTCTAATTAACTGAAATACCTACAATCATCTAACATGTTCTTTCTCCCAAACATTGATTACAACACTGCAGTGTCATTTTATGACCCTGACCTATATTTCAAGGTTGAATGTCATTTAGCAAGCATTTAGCACCATTTCTACATACGTAACTGTATGATGTAGGACTTGAACACTGCAGTATAATTTTATGACCCTGACTTAACCGCTTAAAGGACTAAGCTTGCCCAGTAAAAAGTATGATAAGGTTAACTGACTGGCTCGACATGAACTTAATAATGTTGACTGGGCCATAAAATGGAAAACTTTAAATAAGTGCAGCTGCTGGCATGTGTATGGCCACCTGAGGAATTCTTGTTTTGTATATATGTATACAACAAGTTGATTTTTGTGCCCCTGCCATGAAGTGGAGGGCAAATTGTTTTATCCTCCGTCATACATCTATCTGTCTGTGTGTCCTTCTGTCCCTCTGTCACACTTTACAGTACTGTTTGTGTATCTGCAACTCCTCCTATAGTTTTCACAGTAATGGTTTGAAACTTGCACAATAGTAAGGATATAGACTGAGCATGTGCATTAAGGTCACAGAACTCTGATCAAATTATTATTGTTTGAGTTACATATTCTTGATTTGCTTAGAAAATTTGTCGTGGATGACACTGTTTGCAAAGGCAGGACATAATCCGGGTTCAGCAGGACACATGGCATAGTAGGGTTTGTGTCCCCACAACTTCTCCTACAGTTTTCAAGGCCTGTAGCTTTATTTCTAGAGTTACATAGTAGGGTTCATGTCTCTGCAACTTCTACAGTTTTCAAGATAATGATTTGAAACTTGCAGCAAAGTAAGAATATAGGCTTGGCATGTGCATAAAGGTCACAGAACTCTGATCAAATTTTTATTGCTAGAGCTACTTACCCTGGTTGTACTTCGAAATTTCCCCTCATGCACATGGCTTAGGGTGCGTGCCTCCACAACTTCTGCAATTTTCAAGATAATGATTTGAAACTTGCAGCAAAGTAAGAATATAGGCAGGGCATATGCATGAAGGCTACAGAACTATGATCAAATTCTTATTTCTAGTTACATACTTTGATTTACTTGGAAATGTTAATAAAATTACTCTTCTTTTGTTTTTGGTCAGAATAATAAATCTACAAAGCCAAACTGGCAGTAACGGGGACATTCATCCCTTTTGTGAATCTTCTAGTTTTCTCTATATGCCTATACTTTTGTTTTTCAGTTCCATGGGTATGTTGTCGTAACTCGTCTATACCCATGCATTGCTTACTGATTAACTCAACAGCAGTATGATAAGACCTTACTTTGAATCAAAGGGCTGAATAGCCCTGTAATGATAGATTCTATGAGAAACTTGTACATTCCAGAAAATCATTTTGCCTTCCATTTAAGCTTATGTGAAGCTTCTCCTTTGAAAAAGAAGAAAACAAAACAAGCTACAGCGAAAAACAAAGGTGCTGATCAGTCTGCGCGGATGCGCAGACGCGGATGCGCAGACTGATCTGCGCCTTTGTTGTTCGCACATGTATTAAAGCGAGTTTTCTCAGCGGTTCATATGAAGACTTGAACCATGGATCAAGCACGTTGCACTACTTTTCGTTGATATCACAATGGCATACTAATATACACACATGGTCTACATTTTTGCGCGGATAAATACAAACTTCAGTAGCAGTCAAAGCCACTTTCTCTAAAACCATGCATGGCAACGAAGAATGACAGATAAAATCTGTCATTAAAAATTAAGGAAAACATTTAGGAATTTCAGTTAACTTTCATCTGTGACAAGAAAAGTCAGGTGGTAAGAAAGTCAGATGAGTACAAAGTGAAGAAGGTGACAGTGGACTTATTAAGGAAGAGTATTTGTGATAATTCAGAGTGGCATAAGTTTTTCTTATTTTGCCATAAAAATATGTGTTGTGGGGACTCATTGGAAGTGTCTCACTGAGGTGCTTCTAATCAATCAAAATCCATAACATGTTTTTTTTTAAGGAGAAACCTAGAAAATTATCCCAAAACTATCCCCAGATTATATGGTACAGGGTAACATGCATATTTGATATTCAGAATTTATTACTTTGGACAGTTCAGTTTTATCCAGTGTGTAGTAGTTGATGTATCATGTGACACTATGATCTTTAACCCTTAAAGTGCCAGTCACAACAGTAGCAGACAATAATTTTTTATGCCTCCGCCATTTTCAGTGGGGGGGGGCCATATAGTGTCACCGCTGTCCGTATGTACGTCCGTCCGGTCCGTCCGTCCCGTACGAAACACTTTTGGTTTCCTAGCGATCTCTTTTGAAAGGATTGGTGTATTGGATTGAAACTTTATACACAGGTATATAATCAGTAAAGGTCAAGTTTGATTTAGGGTAAAATCCACCAATTATTTTGGGAGTTATGGCCCTTTTCAACTTTGAAAAATTTTCAACTTTGAAAAATGGTTTCCATGCGATATCTTTTGAAAGGATTGGTATATTTGATTGAAATTTTGTACACAGATATATAATCATAAAATGTAGGTCAAGTTCGATTTAGAGTAAAATCAATCTATTATTTTGGGAGTTATGGCCCTTTTTCAACTTTGAAAAATGGTTTCCGTTCCATAACTTTTGAAAAGATTAGTGTATTGGATTCATATTTTATACATAAGCATATAATTATAAAATATAGATCAAGTTCAATTTCTGGTAAAATCCACCAATTATTTTTGGAGTTAGGCCCTTTATCAATGTTGAAAAATAGTTGAAAAATGGTTTTTGTTCGATATCTTTTGAAAAGATGAGTGTATTGGATTCAAATTTTATACACAGGTATATAATCATAAAATGTAGGTCAAGTACGATTTAGGGTAAAATCCACCAATTATTTTGGGAGTTATGGCCCTTTTTCAACTTTGAAGAATGGTTTCCGTTCCATAACATTTGAAAAGATTAGTGAATTGGATTCATATTTTATACACAAGCATATAATTATAAAATATAGGTCAAGTTTGATTTAGGGTATAATCCACAAATTATTTTTGGAGTTACGGCCCTTTATCAATGTTGAAAAATAGTTGAAAAATGGTTTCCGTTCGATATCTTTTGAAAAGATTAGTGTATTGGATTCAAATTTTATACACAGGTAACTAATCATAAAATGCATGTCAAGTTGGATTTAGGGTAAATTCCACCAATTATTTTTGGAGTTATGGCCCTTTTTCAACTTTGAAAAATGGTTTCCGTTCCATAACTTTTGAAAAGATTAGTGAATTGGATTCATATTTTATACACAAGCATATAATTATAAAATATAGGTCAGGTTTGATTTAGGGTAAAGTCCACCAATTATATTTGGAGTTACAGCACTTTTTCAACGTTGAAAAATAGTTTCAGTTTGATATCTTTTGAAAACATTAGTGTATTGAATTCATATACAACACACAGGTATACAATCATAAAATAGAGGTCAAGTTCCAATTATGGTAAAATTAACCAATTATTAAGGGAGTTATGGCCCTTTTTCACCTTCAAAAGATGTTTTCCTTCCAATATTTTTTTATAAAAGATTTATTTGTGTATTGGATTCATATTTTATACCCAGGTATATAATCATAAAATATGGTCAAGTTCGATTTAGGGTAAAATCTGCCAATAATTATGAGAGTTATGGCCCTTTTTTCAGTTTTTGCAAAATACCTGCGTGTGGGTGAGGATGGCCCTGGGCGGGGGCATCTGTGTCATACTGACACATTTCTAGTTTTATTCTTTTTATGCCCCACCACCAAAAAAGTGGCGGGGTATTATGTTATACCTTCTGAAATTTTGAGTGTCCGTCCGTCCATCAGCACCCCCACCACTCTTCTGCCCGCAACTCCTCCTACAGTTTTAGGCCAATCCTTTTCAAACTTTACAGGCGCTTTAAGGATGGTCTGAAGATATGCATATTGTTTTTGCAGAATCCTGAAATTATTTTTTATCACATTTTTTGCATTTTTAACTTAGACTTTTTTCGAGCCCTAATACTACAGAAATGTATAGGGAGTATGTACCTTCTGCCCACAACTCCTCCTACAGTTTTAGGCCAATCCTTTTCAAACTTTACAGGCTCTTTTAGGATGGTCTGAAGATATGCATATTGTTTTTTCAGAATCCTGAAATTATTTTTTATCACATTTTTTGCATTTTTAACTTAGACATTTTTCGAGCCCTAATACTACAGAAATGTATAGGGAGTATGTACCTTGTACGCGCAACTCCTCCTACATTTTCAGGCTGATCCTTTTGAAACTTTACACACGCTTTTAGAATGACTGAAGATATGCATATTGTTTTTTTCAGAATCCTGAAATTATTTTTTATCACTTTTTATTGCATTTTTAACTTAGACCTTTTGGTGTTTTTTTTTTTTGTTTTTTTTTGAGTTATGAAATAACTGTTTATTGCTTCTCTTCATGTTTAACTTAGATTGTTTTCAGCCCTTATACTACAGAAGTGCATAGGGAATATGTCCCTGTGGCGGGGCATGGTGCATGGCTTGCAGTTTTATTTATTTTTCAGAAAAAAACAAGTCTTGAAATTTCATGTGAATTGCTTGGCAGATCATTCACATGAAGTGTCAAGACTTTTTTTCTTAGTAAACAACAAAAAAAAACAATTTTGAATGTCATCTGCTACATAAGTGTAGTATATGCAAATGAAGATGTAAATAACACTGTGAATCAGAGGGGATTCTCATGAAATGGCAAGCTCTGTTTTCTGGCGTTGTCTGCTGATTTCTACGGCAAAATAAATATATTAACCCTTGTCCTGCTGAACCCGGATATGTCCTGTCTTTGCAAACAGTGTAGATCCAGATCAGTTGGCTTCTGAAGAAGCCAACTGATCTGGATCTGCACTGTTTGCCATGAAGTATGTGAATTTATATCAACAAGCTGTGTCAAGTAATCTGATTGGCTGGAAATTAGAAATGGGAGTGGCATCTTAATTTATTCAGCAGGACAAGGGTTAATACCCATGTTGTGGGTATTATAAGATTTTTCAGAAGCCCTTGGAGTTAGCCATAGGATATCGTAATAACCCTAAGTATTGGGACAGATAGGCCTTTGCAAACAGTGAAGACCTAGATCATACACTGCAGAATGCAGCATCTGATCAGTGTCTACACTGTTCTCCAAACATGCAGCAATATATTTTAGACACATCAAGAGGTAGTAGAATGGACTGTTTCAAATTTTAGGACAAGTATAGTAAGTAGATAAGGTGTCTGGATAATTAGTGTAAATATGGTAAAACTATTGCTGCCTATCTGAAGTATCTGCGTGGCCAGCCCCTCCCAACATTGGATCAAGAGGTCCAGGTTTGAATCCTGTTGGAGGCAGAATTCAGCTTATAGCTCTATGGCGCATAATTGCACAGGGCTCTTAATTATCACCTGTCCATCATCTCGATACAATTTAAATACTGATGAAAAGAGCTTAAAACACCAAATCATCATTGCTGGCTATCTTAAAAACACAAGCTACATATGTCCGGACTAGATCCTTCTTGTTAGCAGACTGGCTAAGGCATGCAGGTTTCACATAAACAGATTTTGTCATGACTAGCCCACATGTTTGTTTGTAGAGATACCGTAAGAAAACAACTTTTTTCTGTCGCCAAACTGCACCTTAACTATTAATTAATATTCTCCAGGCGAATTCAGTATATGACAGATTGATAATATTTTTTGTAACTTTTCAGAAAATAAGGTTTGACATTTCAAGTAAATTGTCTCCGTAGGACACTTCTTTAGGTTTTGCATCAAAACACCAAACCCTATTTTCTTGGCAAAGAAAGAAAAAAAAAATATTTCAAAAGTTTGTGTGTTGAAATTAACTTTACCCAGCAAGCTAAAAGGAGTATTGAAATTTATGAATAGTTGGATTGATTAAGTTTTCCTGTATATTTTATTTTTAGCTCGCCTGTACGAAGTACAAGGAGAGCTATTGTAGTCACCCCGGTCGTCCACGTTTGCGTTTGCGTTTGCGTTTGCGTTTGCGTTCCCGTTCCCGTCACACTGTGTTAAAGTTTTTCAAATGCTTATATCTCAACAGTCACTCCTCACAGAGGCATCAAATTTGGAACTTAGGTACCTTGGAGGGTCTTCTGAGATTCCAAGAGAATAAACCCCTGGGTTCATGCCCCTGGGTGGGGCTAGGGGTCAGAATCTAGGACACCTTTGTAATACTGTGTTAAAGTTTTTCAAATTCTTATATCTTGACTTTCACTCCTCATAGAGCATTCATATTTAGAATTTGGGTACCTGGACGAGTCTTCTGAGATTCCAAAAGAACATACCCCTGGGTTCATACCTCAGGGTGGGCCTTGGGGTGGGGCTAGGGGTCAAAATCTAGGACACATTTGTAAAATCTTATATGCCTACAGGTTATAGACACAACTGGTTATACATCAGCTAACTATGTGACATCAGTTTAAGTGTAAGAGAGTGAAGGTCATGGTGACCTACATTTTACGGTCAAGGTCACCTAGATTTCACGGTCCAGTGATTTTGCCTTATATCTTGAATACTATTTGTTGGATAAATGTCACACCTGGGATATTACTTCCATGTGACCCAATGAATGACCACTTACTATATCTAGGTCATTGTGACCTATATTTCATGGTTCAGTGATTTTGCCTTATATCTTGAATACTTTTTGTTGGTTAAATGTCACACCTGGGATATTACTTCCATGTGACCCAATGAATGACCACTTACTATATCTAGGTCATTGTGACCTATATTTCATGGTTCAGTGATTTTGCCTTATATCTTGAATACTATTTGTTGGATAAATGTCACACCTGGGATATTAGTTCCATGTGACCCAATGAATGACCACTTACTATATCTAGGTCATTGTGACCTATATTTCATGGTTCAGTGATTTTGCCTTATATCTTGAATACTATTTGTTGGATAAATGTCACACCTGGGATATTAGTTCCATGTGACCCAATGAATGACCACTTACTATATCTAGGTCATTGTGACCTATATTTCATGGTTCAGTGATTTTGCCTTATATCTTGAATACTATTTGTTGGATAAATGTCACACCTGGGATATTAGTTCCATGTGACCCAATGAATGACCACTTACTATATCTAGGTCATTGTGACCTATATTTCATGGTTCAGTGATTTTGCCTTATAGCTTGAATACTATTTGTTGGATAAATGTCACACCTGGGATATTAGTTCCTTGTAACCCGATTATTGACGTCAAAATATATCTCTGTTGGTGTGACCTATATTTCATGGTTCAGTGATTTTGCCTTATATCTTGAATACTATTTGTTGGATAAATGTCACACCTGGGATATTAGTTCCATGTGACCCAATGAATGACCACTTACTATATCTAGGTCATTGTGACCTATATTTCATGGTTCAGTGATTTTGCCTTATATCTTGAATACTATTTGTTGGATAAATGTCACACCTGGGATATTAGTTCCATGTGACCCAATGAATGACCACTTACTATATCTAGGTCATTGTGACCTATATTTCATGGTTCAGTGATTTTGCCTTATATCTTGAATACTATTTGTTGGATAAATGTCACACCTGGGATATTAGTTCCATGTGACCCAATGAATGACCACTTACTATATCTAGGTCATTGTGACCTATATTTCATGGTTCAGTGATTTTGCCTTATATCTTGAATACTATTTGTTGGATAAATGTCACACCAGGGATATTACTTCCATGTGACCCAATGAATGACCACTTACTATATCTAGGTCATTGTGACCTATATTTCATGGTTCAGTGATTTTGCCTTATATCTTGAATACTATTAGTTGGATAAATGTCACACCTGGGATATTAGTTCCTTGTGACCCGATTATTGACGTCAAAATATATCTCTGTTGGTGTGACCTATATTTCATGGTTCAGTGATTTTGCCTTATATCTTGAATATTTGTTGGATAAATGTCACACCTGGAATATTAGTTCCATGTGACCCAATGAATGACCACTTACTATATCTAGGTCATTGTGACCTATATTTCATGCTTCAGTGATTTTGCCTTTTATTTTTATTACTATTTCATGGAGAATTGTCATACCTGGGTTATTATATCTAAGTGACAAAATGATTTACATACAAATACATCTAGGTCAGTGTGACCTATATTATATGGCTTAATGATAAAAATGTTACAATATAAAATGTACCCAGCAGGCGAGCTCGCTGTCCTCCGACAGCTCTTGTTATTGCATGGGTTAACCTTTATCACTGTGAGCAAATTTAGCAGACAACGAATTGATGACATTTCTTCCATTTTTCTTGGAAAACCAGATTTGACATTCCATGCAAATTGTCTGCATTGGAGACAATTTGCATAAAATGTCAAAACCTGTTTTCTGGGTAAAGATATTTCAGTATGTTGTCTGCTGAAAATTTTACCAAGACTGCTAAGCGTTTAACCCTTAAAGCGCCAAGCATAATTTTTAGCAGTCGACATTCAAAATTTTCTTTTTTTATTTTTTAGGGAAAAACAAGTCTTGATATTTCATGTGAATCATCTGCCAAGCAGGCAATTCACATGAAATGTCATGACTTGTTTTCTCTGAAAAATAAAAAATATAAAAGGTTGTCATCTGCTGCAGTTGTGACAGGTGCTTTAAGGGTTAATATCATTGGTGCTAGCAAGTATTACAAATTCAAAAAGCGGACTGCAGTAACAAACAGTTCACAAGAGATGAACTAGATCACCCAACTATGGCTAAAACTGCCTTTCTGCTGTATTTATTCTGTTAACAAAAGTAGATTTGAAAGCAAAGATCATACTTTAGTCCAGGAAGCTTTACCATTAGGCATTAATATAAGTCCCACACTTCAAAATCTTATTCAGATAAAAATTTTATAGTAAAAGTCTACAACATTCTTTCTCTTGATGCACAGTTGTCAGTATAATGTGACTGGCAGTAGTATTGCGTCAGTGCGTCTGGGGCATATACCACACTTTAAAAGGGCATTAGTTCCCACTGTAAAATCCAGTTGACATTGACAACTCAAACAAACAAAGTGGGTGTGAATTTTCCCCATATATGCCCCAAAATACAGTTAACCCTTAAAGCGCCAAGAAAACCTGCATCTGAAAATGTCGTCTGTTTATGTCGTCTGCTGAATATTCTTGCAAACTTTTCAAACCTATTTTTGCATACAGGCAAACAGTGTGGACCCAGATCAGACTGCTCCTAAAGGAGCAGTCTGATCTGGGTCCACACTGTTTGCAGAAACGACTTTTAAAGTAACTGGCAGAAGACAAAGCAGACAACAATAGTTGTGATTGGCGCTTTAAGGGTTAAGTTTAAAGCTGTTGTTATTATATGCTGAATTGTGTTTTTCTCAAAACTCTATTTATCTGCTATGCAAGTAGGCCTTTGAAAAAAAAAAAAGAAAAAAAAAAACTCCCATGAATTTACTGAAACTCCTGCAAACAGATAACCCCAGGAGTATATTGAAACATAATAGTTCATAGACTTAAATAAGAATTTTTTGAACCACAGAGTATAGGTATTTTTCTCATTCCTACTTGCAAACATTAGTGATAATACCCATTGTGCATTGTCTCTGTGAGACAATTCTAATAAAAAAAATGCACAACCTGCATTTTCTTGGAGAAATAACAAAAATATACAGTTGAACCTCGTTATCTCGAACTCGCTTTATTTCGAATTACCGCTTATCTCGAAGTGTAAATCTGGTCCCTGTTTTAACATGAAACTATGACAACAGGTAACAAAAGGAGAAATTGCTCCTTAGGAGCAATTTCTCCTCTTTTCCACATTATTTTATATATATTTTGTAACTTCAGGAGTCAAATTACATATTCATTTGTTAAATGTGGTTGTTCAATTTATTGCTTTCCGCACTCTCTCAACTCTGATATGTCGAGGTACGGATATCTCGAAGTATTTCAGTGAGTCTCTTGGAATTCGAGATAACGAGGTTCGACTGTATATGTACATCTGGGAACTGTTCATATCTAGAGCCTTATTTGCTTCTTTATTGTTTCGGTTGCCCTGAGTATTTGGATACCTTAACTTCTTACCATACTTGTATTAAAATTTAAACAAGTTCATTTAACTACCTATTGATGTTTTCAGAAATTGCTGGGTATGTGGCAAACAGTGTAGTCCCTCAGATTAGATGCCACATTCTGTGGCATCTGATCTGTGTCAACACTGTTTGCTCAGGCCTGTCTATCTGAATACTTTGGGTAAATATAGTTATATCATTTTTCGAGCAAATAATGAGGCTTGAATTGAAAAAAAAACAAAAAAAAAAAACAGTACCATAATAAACCTAAGTATTTCAACCCTAAGTATTTCAAATTTTAGGACAAGAATGGTAAATAGATAAGATGTCCCAATACTAATGGTAAATACGGTAATTATTTTGATTGTATACTATGCTTCCCTAATGTCGCTTTGCTAATACTCTTTAGTAAATATTTATAAAGCTTTTATCTCATGTCATACTTTGTATAAATGAGCCTTTATGTCAGAAAACTTACTTTCCGCGTTGTGCTGCCAGCGAAGATTCTGACCAGTGTATACATCATAGTTCTTGATAAGGCGCTTTTTTCAACCAAAAAGTATCTATATTTTTCTTATTTCTCGACGAAAACAGATGTTGTGGGTACTCATTAGAATCGCCTTGGTGAGGCGCTTCTAATGAGTACCACAACATATATGCTTTCGTCGAGAAATAAGAAAAATATTTACCTGATACCCACTTTTATCTAGACCTATGTACATTCTCAGAATCTGATCAGAATCTTCACTGAGTGCATTTTGGATAGCCAAGGATGCAAAGTGTCTTCATGCCAACAACAAAGACGCAGATCAGACTGCATAGATGGGCAGGCTGATTTGAGTCTTCGTTCGGCGCACAGGTCAGAATGTACTTTTTCTCAGGTTGTGGCTCAAATGTTTAGGCCCATACATTGAAAATGGATACATTAAGTTGCCTGAATAGTCAAACAGAGTACTTTGAACAAAAGAATCCCAATATATAAGGGATTGATTGTCAGAGTTGAGTTGTATAGGAACAATAATGTCTGTATGACTAAGACTTAGTGATAATGGGCCATTAGGACAGAAATTATATTTTTTTAGGGGAAGGAAATAGTCCAACCATTATTATATGTTTCACAGTAAGAGAAAAAAGGTTTTGTTGTATGTGAACATTGAAGGCCCAGATCAGGCTCACATCTTCACAGTCTGTGTTAGTTAACCCTTGTCCTGCTGAATAAATTAAAATGTCACTCCCATTTCTAATTTTCAGCCAATCAGATTACTTGATCTAGATTGTTGATATAAATTCACATACTTAATGGCAAACAGTGCAGACCCAGATCAGTTGGCTTCTTCAGAAGCCAGCTGATCTGGATCTACACTGTTTGCAAAGGCAGGAAATAATCTGGGTTCAGCAGGACCAGGGTTAATATATTGTATTCAACCATGGGTGGTAGGGTGGTGGTATGGACTACATGTAGCAGGTGGGGGAAGGGGGCATGTTTGTGTCTTCTATTTCTGGACCGTCATTCACCTTTTCTCCTTGCCGTCTGTTTCTCTCTCCTCTTCTCTACTATCTCTTCCATCCATTGCCTCCATTTCTCTGGCAGATGACACAAAATGACTCACAAGTATTGACATGAGCTCAAAACTGTATTCAGCATAATTACTGCAATGTGCAGTAAGGTTTTCAAAATTGCTTGAGAATTTGTTGGTGCTCATAAGAAGTACCTCTCTGAGGTGCTTCAGATGAATACCCTTTAGGTCTAGATTAAGAGTGGGTAAATAGTTTTCTTTTTTCTCCATGAAAACATATGTTGTGGGTACTTAGAATTGCCTAAACAAATTTAATTTTATGCATTCTACCATTAAAGTCTCCATTTGTTTTCATTTCTATACATTTGTCTTCATTTCTGTCCATTTCTTTTCCTTTTGTCTATTTTACTCTTTTAGCACCATTCAGAATCATAGCAGAAGTATGTTTAGTTTTAAGAAAATAAGGATTGCCACTTCACATGAAATGCTTAGCATTCTGGGTAAAAAATTCAGTAGATGACATTTTGAAATATTTTTTCTATTTTTTCCCAGAAAGCCGGTTTTGACATTTCATGCAAGTTGTCTCCAGTGAAGACAGTTTGCATGAAATATCAAATCCTGTTTTCTAGGAAAATTAGAAAAATATCATCAATTTGTCGTCTGCTGATTTAGCCCAGAGAGTGGTAAAGGTAAAGCGTGTGATTTTTTGATTGCTGTATTTATTTAAGATATGGTCTAGTCTACAGTAGGAGACACAGTTGCTTTCTTACGATTTTTATTACTACTTCTAAATAATTATACTTCCTCTTAAAGACTGTTTTTATTTTGATACAGGAAGTTGAAACAGATCAATTTTACAACTTCTTCTTGGTTGAGTTAGAACGAGATGGATACACAGGTATCTTCTCTCCAAAGTCCCGAGCCAGAACCATGACGGAGCAGGAACGAAAACATGTCGATGGATGTGCTATTTTCTTCAGAACTACAAAGTAAGAAAAATGCCAGTAACCTGTAAGTCTGCTCAGGACAAACTTGACAGACACATATTGGTGATATTTCCTGATTTTTTTGTCCCAGAAAATAGGGCTTAACATTTGATGCAAATTGTCTGATAAGAGCATAAATCCTATATTGGGAAAATGAAGAAAAATATTTTGAAATGTTGTTTGCAGTTTTTTAAGTCCAGCAGGTTAACCTTTTACGACCCTATGGGCTAATTCAGCAGATGATACATTGATGACATTTTTCTCATTTTCCCTAGAAAACAGGATTTGACATTTCATGCAAATTGTCCCCGCTGGAGAAAAATATTTCAAAATGTTGTCTGCTGAAATTTTTACCCAGAGTGCTAAGCCGGTGGCGTAGCATTCCAGAAGTGTAATAAAATCCAAAACCAAGTAGCAATCACTGTATTATTTATTCCTTTGCACTTGTGCACCACATACAACAAAAAAAGGAATCTTTTCCTCATATGTGACCTTTGAATCTCAAATTAGTGCACCACCAAATCGAGGGTTGAGCGCAAGACTATAGTAACTCAAACATATTTTTGAAACCCTTGTTTAGGGGCAACTTGGATCCCTTAGTAAACAATGCAAATTTAGGTGCCATTGCTCATATGAGCAATGGCACCTAAATTTTCATTGTTTACAGAAAGACATGTTGTAATCTTCATAACGCCTTCATGGTGAGGAGATTAGGTTTGGGGAAAAACAACCATCTGACTTACGCCAGTCTTGCGCTCAACCCTCGAAATAAGGTTCACTCCGACTAATTTGAGCATTTTAATTTGTATAAAAGTTCCACAGTTTACTGGGTTTCTGTCTTCAGATTTTAGGCTCTGAACAGATTCGGCAGATGAGCAGAATGATCTTGGCCTTTTTAATTGAAGAGGATCATATTGAGTGTTATGCTAAACAAATGACATAAAAATTGTTGCTTGTTTAAAGATTAATGCAACTTCATCATTCAACCCAGTTTATGGGAAGACCCGGTACTCCAGATAAGAAATATATGTTAAACAGAGGAATTCTTAAGGAGGAGTATTTGGTGATAATTATGGGATAATTTTCTCCAGTTCTCCATAATAACATATGTTGTGGGTACTCATTAGAAGTGCCTCACTGAGGCGCTTCTAATGAGTACCCACAACATAATTATGTTTTTATGGAGAAATAACAATTCTCTGATATATATAGATTTTCCTTGTATATTTCTCTAGGAAAAAGATATAATAAGGGAACCGTATTTAGCCTAAATATTGGGACACCTTAACGCCTTTCCATACATACACTTAAAGGGGAACAAATTCATTTGACTACCTGTTGAGTCTGGATGAATGACAAACCGTGTGGACCCAGATCAGCTGCTGCATTCTGGGGTGTTTGATCTGGGTCTGCACTGTTTACTCAGGCATGTCTGTCCTAAATGGTAAAAACATCACCTTAAGATGACAAGAACCAGAGTGAATGTTGTCAGTGAGGAGGAAAAAATATTACACAACTTTTTTGATAACACTGATCAAAGCAAAAACTGTTTTAGATAAACAGCCATGTTAATAAAAATGAATACATTGTCTAGAAAAATAACTAATAATATTTAAAAGATGTCTGCTAATATTTTGTGTGCAAAAGTATCCACTCTTTAAGTGCCAATCACAAACTGCAGCAGATGACATTTTGTTTTGTTGTTGTTGTTGTTGTTGTTTGTTTTTTTTTTGTGTTTTTTGGGCTTGACATTTCATGTGAATTGTCAAGCATGATTTTTCTCAGAAAAAAATGATCATAAAAAATTAGAATGTCATGCTTGTTATTTTAAGCGATAATGTTAGAATGTTACATTAGTTGAGTCCTCCACAGAACCTGCTGTACCATGCCCACATGAATAACCATAATTTACCCTAGACAGTCATTTCAGAATAGTCCCTTTTTTTTTTTTTTAACTGGTAAAATTAGAGCGAAATGTTTGAATATTCTTCACTGTTATTTTTGTAGCTCCAGATTCTGCATGAAAACATATGTTATGATGGGTACTCATTGGAAGTGCCTCGGCGAGGTGCTTCTTATGAGTAATACAACATATGTTTTCATGCAGAAATAAGAAAAGTACCCATCACAAAAACATGCCTATATAATTTTGACCCCCTTAAACCCCTTTTCTATAGTAAAACTGGGGTTTACAGGGGTATACATTATTGCGGTATTCTTATTTTTGCTCAAAAACATAGATTGTGGGTACTTGTTAGAACCACCTCACTGAGGCAGTTCTAATGAGTACCCACAATCTATGTTTTGAGCAGAAATAAAATCTGATAGAAATATGAAAAAATATCTGAAATTTTTATCTGAAATTTTCAGTTTTTGGAGGTGAAATTTTCTATATATTTGAGTAGGCGTGTTTTCATAATGAGTAGTTATCAGTTGAAAAAAAGTGCCTTATCTGGAGCTATGTATTTATCCAGGTGATTTCTCTTTCATTGGTTGACAGCCATTCCTGCAGAGGAGTCAGTTGCAAGTTGCTGAGTTTAATATTTGCAGTTAATGAGCTTTTAACCGTGCTCCATAAAAAGATGCATTCACTTGACTTTTCTTGTTTTTCAGTGAAATTGACTTAGCTTGTCAGTTATCTTTTTTGATGCAAAATCAATGAAAGTCAAGCTCTCTTTCTAATGAAGATGAAAAAAAAAAAAACTATTTTAATATGTTGTCTAATTCAGTAAGTTTAAAATGTATTAACCCTTTAAAGTGCAAGTCAAGATAGAAGCAGATGACATTCTAAAACATGTATTTTTTTAACTTTGCAAGCAGATGATTTACATGAAATGATAAGCCTTATTTTCAGTAATAGACAATAAAAACCATAATTTCTCTGAAAAAATCTAAAAAAAAAAAAAAACCAAACAAACTGATTTCCTTGCTCAAGCAATCCCAAGGAGAGTTCAAACAGTACATTTTGGTGCTAAAGGACAAAAATTATCTTCTTAACACTTGGCATGCTGGGTTAAAATTTCAGCAGATGACACTTTGAAATATTTTTTTTATTTCTCCCACAAAATAGGATTTGACATTTCATGCAAATTATCTCCAGAAATGTCAAATCATATTTCTTGGAAAAATAAGAAAAATCTCTTCAAATTGCCATATTCTGAATCTGCCCATAGCATGGTAAGTGTTAATTATACCTTTATATTAGTCGACCATATTTACCCTAAGTTTTCGGACACCATAACACCTTAACCCATTATAGTCGGGAGACCCGTAAAAGGATAATTGGCAAACAGTGCAGACCCAGATCAGACACTGCAGAATGCGGTGTCTAATCAGGGTCTCCACTGTTTACAAGTAGTTTAGCCATTTTTCTCTAGGAATATGTAAATCTCATAGCCGGGTGTACCTAAAATTGAAATTTGACTCTTCCAATAGTGTGGGAGAGTCTATTCAGTATACAATGGGTTAATCCATTTATGTTGAGTGGACTCTTCTATCACAACTCTTTGGACTAGTCTATTTCCAATAGCAGGGTGTCTGGTTAGTTTTTGTTAGTTTTATAGTATTTCTTGTTTTTAATGCAAACAGTGTAGACCCTGAGTGGTGTCAGACTAAAATGGATTAACTCCTTATCCTAAAATTTCGAT
Source organism: Anodontia alba (assembly GCA_964016985.1). Classification (NCBI taxonomy): domain Eukaryota; kingdom Metazoa; phylum Mollusca; class Bivalvia; order Lucinida; family Lucinidae; genus Anodontia; species Anodontia alba. Next base: position 35,157,033 of record OZ024822.1, on the reverse strand, counting down.
GTCCAGTTAACTACCTGTTGATGTGTCTATAAAATTGCTGAAAGAGTAGCAAAGAGTGTAGACCCTGATGATATGCCACAGAATGAAGCATCTGATCTGGGTCTAAACTGTTTACACAGGCCTGTCTGTCTGAATACTTAGGGTCATCATGGTATTTGCTGGATTTATCTTGAATTTGATAGGTAATTTGTCATAAGGCATTAATATTCATCATTCTATTGTTTCAAGAGGTAGTAAAGTATAAAAATGATGATGGAGCTGTCTTTTAAATGATTTGATTTGCCTACATGCAGTGCTGTTGATCAAGTTAATTGTTATTCTTAGAAATGTAATACCATATTAACCGTATTGGGTTGGTTGGTTGGATTGGAGTTTATTGGCCCAGTAAACACTATTAAGGTCATGTTTGCCTAACAGTCCTCTAAGCAGTTGTTCAAAGCTAACGATGTCATTAGTTAACGATTGGTTAAAATTTACATCGAGTGATACGCAAATATGCTGAAATTTTTTACTGAAAAAATGTTAGTAGCTTTTGCAGTGCAAAAGCTACTCACATTTTTTCAGCAAAAAATATCAGAATATTGTATATTGAATCCGCTAAAACAGTTAACAAAATGACCCTTAACGAGCTCGTTAAGCTAACGACGCTTTGAACAACTGGGCCCCTGTACTTGTACACAGTCTTTCTCCAGAAACTGGCAATTGCCCTTCTTGAATCAGTGGAAGGGAAAGAATGACCTTAGAAAATATTTCATGATCAGTCTCTGCAAAATGTTGCGGGACCAGCAGGGTCGAACCCTGATCACCAGTCTGACTGGCATCCGGGTGAGCCACCTAGGCCGGTTTACCCTATTGGGAAAGACGGGTATACAGAAATATATAAAAGAGTCAGAAATATATAATAAAGAGTTGTCACTCTCATCTGTCCTCTTCTTGTTTAAGTTTTTAACCCATTTTAGCAGAATGTGGCATCTGATCAGGATCTCCACTGTTTGCATTAACTACAGGAACTTCTATAAGACAAGAAATACTATAAGACAAGAAATACTATAAGACATAGAAATAATAAAAACTGACCAGACACCCTGCTAATAAGATACTGGTCCAAAGAGTTGAGGTTGTAGAGTCCACTCGACATAAATGGGTTAGGTTTTAAAAATCTGTATCTTCAGACTTCCGAATGCCTTATGCAGTGGATTTGCTTGATACTTGGGTTGATATAAGATAATAGTCCGAGGTTTTGTAAAGTGCAAGCCTTGATTGTTCTGTGACTTCAGGGTTCGAAATTAACAGTAGCAAGTAGCAAATTTGCTACCTGAAAGTTCAGTTTGCTACCTGGTCAAACTGTTGGTAGCAAAAAGGTGCTACCCAGAGTGAAAATTAGACTTGACATTTCATATGAATCATCTGCCAAGCAGACTATTCACATGTAATGTCAAACCTCATTTTTGCTGAAATAAGAAAAAAATACCTTGAAAATGCTGTCTGCTAAATATGCTTAGTGCTTGAAGGTTTAACCCTTAAACTGCCATTCACAACAATTGTCGTCTGCTTTGTCATCTGCTTGTGATTTTAAAAGTCATTTCTGCAAACAGTGTGGACCAAGATCAGACTGCTCCTTTAGGAGCAGTCTTATCTTGGTCTGCACTGTTTGCCTGTATGCAAATATAGGTTAGAAAAGTGTGCAAGAATATTCAGCAGACGACATAAACAGACGACATTTTAAGATGTAGGTTTTCTTGGCGTTTTAAGGGTTAACCCATGGCACGGGGGCATTGTTACACCTTTTGCTGCCACGTAGATGCATTTTGCTACCTACTTTCAGACCAGGTAGCAACTACTTGCTACTTGTGAAAAAAGTTAATTTCTAACACTGGACTTTGTAGTCAAGGTCTCGGACTTGTTGACGTTTCATTTTCAAAATTTATGTTAAAATGTTCAAAGATCTGAACCTCCTAAATGCCTGATATTTGGGTTGCTATTAGATACTTCCAACTTAGTGATTTTGAAGTGAAGGCCATAGTTAGAGTTTGCATCTTTAAGTTTATCATTGAGCTTTTAAGGCTGTAAATCTTCTGGATGCCTGGATGGATGAATTTTGTGGAGATAGATCTTAAAATTATTACTACAGTCATTCTCCCCTTCCACTGATTCAAGTGGGGCAGTTGTAAGTTACTTGCGAAAGTATGTGCACAAGTACTAGTTAACCCCTTAGGAGGACTATGCCTCCACTGGAAAAGTGTGAGTAAGTAAATCGACCAGCTCCATATGACCTTAACAGTGTTGACTGGGCTGTAAAGCTCCGACTTGAACTGAAACGTTGATGGGTGGTACTTAGACTGATGTTAGATGCTGGTGGAAAGATTTCTTCAGCACCAGCACTCCCTCCCTGCAGTAATCAAGAGGTCTCTCAAATCTTGGTCATCTCATAGACTTGAAAATTTTTTATTGATGGATAAGTGCTATTTCAGGTGAGCTTTCCAGTCCATTGACAGATCTTGTTGTTTTATTACTACTAATTTAGTATGAATTATGCAGCAAGGTGTTTCATTGCTATAAATACAAGCAATAAGTCAATCTGTTAATTACAGCCTTCCTTGATGCTTAGAATGCTGGGTAAAAATTTCAGCAGATGACATTTTGAAATATTTTTCTTATTTTTCCCAGAAAATTATAAGGCTGACATTTCATGCAAAGTGTCTCCTTATCAGACTATTTGCATGAAATGCAAGAGACTATTTTCTGAGAAAAATAAGGAAATATCAATGTCTATGCTGAATTTATCCTATAGTGGTATTAGTTAATAACATTAACCCTTGTCCTGCTGAACCCGGATGTACCCTGCCTTTGCAAACAGTGTAGATCCAGATCAGTTGGCTTCTGAAGAAGCCAACTGATCTGGATCTACACTGTTCATCCTTCAGTATTTGAATTTGTATGAACAACTTGGATCAAGTAATCTGATTGACTGAAAAGTAGAAATGGGCGTGGCATCTTAATTTATTCAGCATGACAAGGGTTAAGCCTGCTGCAAGGCAATGTCAGATCAACTGTAATTGCCCTGAGTGTTTGTATAGAAAGGCATTAAGAAACAGTGTTGACCCAGATCAGACATCCAAGAATGCAGCCTCTGATCAGGGGCTATACAGTTCACCATTCATCCAGCAGTAACACATAACAGGTAGTAAAATGCAGTTATTAAAATTTTAGGTCTAGTGTGGTAAAGATTGAAGTTGTCCGAATACTTAGGGTAAATAAGATATATTTTGCATTCCTTAGGCAAAATGAACACAGATATTTAATGTTTTCCATTCCTTAGGCAAAATGAACACAGATATTTAACGTTTTACATTCCTTAGGCAAAATGAACACAGATATTTAACGTTTTGCTTTCCTTAGGCAAAATGAACAGATGAAAAATCAGTGACATTTTTCTAACTTTTCAAATAAAGGAAGGTTTGAGGTTTTGCTCGCATTGTTTGTTGATAGATTGAATGGAATTTCAAACCTTTTTTAACCCATTGTAGTCCGGAGACCCCTAAAAGGGGTAATTGGCAAACAGTGCAGATCCAGATCAGATGCCGCTGAATGTGGCATCTGATCAGGGCCTTCACTGTTTGCACATAGTTTAGCCATTTTTTTCTAGGAATATCTAAATCTCATAACCTGACCTACCTAAACTTGAAATTGGACTCTTCCAATATATAGTGTAGGTGAGTTCATTCAGTCTACAATGGGTTAAACAAAATATTTTAAAATGTTGACTGCTGCTATTTAGATTTGCGCTAAATGTGAATGGGAGGTTTTCTTGAAGTAATACTTACCATATACACCCTAAGAATTCAGACAGACAGACCGGCCTTGGTGGCTCAGTTGGATGTGCCGGCCAACTGGAGACCAAACAAATCAGGCAGACAGGTCTGAGTAAACACTCTAGACCCTGATTAAACATTGCAGAATGCTGCATCAGATCAGGGTTTACTCTGCCACTTATCCAGCAGTTTATAGACACATCATCAGGTAGTCTGATGGACTTGTTCAAATTTTAGGACAAGTATGATTAGCAGTTAAGGTGTCCCAATGTTTACGGTAAATATCCTTAAATTTCGAACTCTTTGTTCCATACTTTTTTTTGCCTGCATTTTGCTTTTTATGCTGCTGTTTCTTATAATACTTAGTGAAATAGCAAACAGTGTAGACCCTGCACTGCACTGTTTGCATATGCTTTATCAATGACTTTGATGTATGAAATTTTTGGACATTTACTGTAAAGTAAACCTATAATTTGCTCCTGACAGGCAGGAGATACTTTCCTTATACAGTAAATAAACATAGTGTGAGGTTTTGTGTGAGTCATTTACAACTTAGGAAGTAATTAGATGAAATGGCAATCCCTTTTGTTCAGGGTAGATAAGGAAAATAGTTCAAAATATCATCTGAGAATAATTTAACCCTAGTCCTACTGAACCCCGATATACCCTCTCTTTACAAACAATGTAGATCCAGGTCAGTTGGCTTCTGAAGAAGCCAACTGATCTGGATCTGCACTGTTTGTCGTCAAGTATGTGAATATGTATCAACAACCTGGATCAAGTAATCTGATTGGCTGAAAATTAGAAGTAGGTGTTGCATCTTAATTTATTCAGCAAGACTAGGGTTAAATTAAAAATAATGCATAACTCCAGCTGAGGTGCTTTTTTTCTCAACCAAAAAGTACTGATATTTTTCTTATTTTTCCACCAAAACCTATGTTGTGGGTACTCATTAGAAGTACCTTAGTAAGGCAGTTCTAATTTGTACCTTCAAGGTAGGCTTTTGTGGAGAAAGAAGAAAAATAAATAACTGATACTATGGGGCTATCATAGTACCTTCAGTAACTGGGTATGGTGGCAGCAGGAGACGTTCTATTTACTCTTTAGTTTTCTGAGACAGTAAGGTTTGACATTTCATGTGAATTATCTGCTAGCAAGAAGATTTACATGAAATGTCAAACCTTATTGTCTTGGAAAAAGAGTTTTGAATTTTGACTGAAACCCCTTATTACATTAGTGGACATTTCCAAATTCAAGGATGGGAAAGGGTTAACTTATTTAAGTTTTAGAACAAGTATGGTTTAGTTAAATACAGTAAGAGCCAGAGCAAAAGAAAATGTTGAAAACTAATGATTATGTAATTATGCCATACTCTTTTTGCCTGAATTTTGTTTTTATGCATTAGTCCACAAAAAAACTTGATACAAATGCAAACCATGTAGACCCTGATCAGACTGCTCCATCTGGAACTGTCTGATTTGGGTCTGCACTGTGAGCATTTCATTTTTTTATCAGAAAAGTTGCTGTTAGAAAATTTAGGACATTTTCCGTAGCATGCTTGGTTAAAAAAAAAAGAAAAATCAACAAACAACATTTGAAAATATTCTTTCCCAAAAAATAGGATTTAAAATTTCATGCAACTAATTAGGAGCAGTTTGCATGAAATGTGAAACCTAATTTTCTAGGAAAAATAGAAAATGTATATTACCAATTTGTCATCTGCTGTACTTGTCCAAAGAATGCTAGTGATTGATGCAGATTTGGTATAAATCAGTGTCTTTTTTTGCCCATTAAGCATTCTAATTCTGTGCTTTGCTATGCAAGAAACCAGTTATCTTGTGTCTCAAAAATATTTTTAGATTCAAGAAATGAGTTCTGTTCTAGACTGGCTACCAGGGCTCGGGAAAACCGGAAAAGTAGCCGGTCTGGACCGAAATTAAGAATTCTGGACCGATTTCAAACACCCCAAAACGCTAATAAATCGGTCCAACAGGTTTGTGCCTTGAACCCCATTTTTCCCCAACCAACCAATTTTCACGAATCAATGATGTCTAAAAAAATCACAAACGGTCAAGTCTTCCCAAACTGACAACGTCCGCGCACGTTTTAAATGCGATATTATGGTAGTTAAAAGGCTCTAAACGGTCATTTGACATGTATATTGGAGAGACAGCTGAATAACGGCAACCTACCGCAGCACAAATTAATTACGTCACTATCCAAACATTGTCAAAAAATCAACACTTCACTGACCTTTGTGCGGTAAACAAGCGATTAACACGAATCATCAGTAACGGTAGTCTGATAATAATCCGTTTGTGTGACACGTGTGAATACACTGAGACTGCAAAACATCCAGGTGCAGTTGGCGTGTCCAAAAGATCAAAGGTCGCTTTACTGAGAGTGATAAAAGAATGCACAGCTTGAACGCACCCGTTTTCTTCCTCTTCTTTTTTTTGATCAACACGGTTTGTCAAACCGTGTACGTCCTGATCTGATGTCGCATACAACGGCGTCTGATCTGGGTATTATTGATTGCTTCTTTTTTTTTTTTTTGTTGTTGATTGCCGTCACACGGCGAGTATAATTCAAGGTAGATTTCACGGTAAAAATAAGTAATGCACCACTTGCGCTAGACAAGATTGGTCAGTGCTTAAAATTTAAGCAGTCTGATCAAATCTTGAAACATTAAAAACTGGAAAACCGCCCGTGGCGTAGGCCTTTTTTATTAGACCTAATTAGGTCCATGAAAGTCGTTTTGTTCCGTCTCTCCTGTTTCCCGCCGTCTTCGCGCTTATACAAGACGGGAATCAGTTGTTTATAAATAGTTTAGGAAAACCCTGCGGAGGTGGAAATAAAAACAAAACCATTTTTTTTTGTTTGTTTTTTTTTTTTCTTTCTTTTTACATACCTGACTGTATTTATTGATGACGCCAGCTTTGATCATGCTCGTTATACCCGGACTTCCGTCATATAACGGAGTTGAGGTATATTATTTAAAAGGAGTTATAGGACTGCCAATTGTCGTTAGTTTTCGTGACATGTGATATATACATATTTTTTTTTGTTTGGAAATGGGCTCATTGATGACGTCATCGTCATCGGCTGGACCGATTCAGATTTCAAAATTTCCAGAGCCCTGCTGGCTACCATCTAACTGATATTTGAATCAGCATAAAAACTATATATATTATAAAAAAAAAAAAAAAAAAAAAAATCCTATCCTCTACAATATCTTTCTGATTTGGCTGACCAGTTATGAGTTTCTGATGGGTAAGGGAGATGATACATGCAGAAAAATAGTCAAGGAAGAGTACTTCACCTTTGTTAAATTTTAACTAAAACTCATAGCCATGGGGCCATGCTAGTTCAGCTCTTGCATATGAAATTTTCATCCTCATGGAAATATTAACCCTAAAAACACTATGTACTACTACAGCAGATGACACTTTGATTTTTCTTCCAGAGAAAATATGGCAAGACAATTTTAGAATGTCATTAAGTAATTGCAGCATGCTGTATTTAAATACTGGGCCACCTTCTTTACATTACTTGTCTTAACCCATGTCATGCTGAATAAATTAAGATGCCACGCCGACTTCTAATTTCCAGCCAATCAGATTACTTGATACGGGTTTTTTTATAGAAATTCACATATTTAATGACAAACAGTGCAGATCCAGATCAGTTGGCTTCTTCAGATGCCAACTGATCAGGACCTACACTGTTTGCTAAGACAGGGCATTCGTGTTCAGCAAGAGAAGGATTAATATTTGACAAGTCCGTTTCACTACCTGTTTATGTGTCTAAAAACTAGTAGAAGAGTGGCAAGCAGTGTAGACTGATCAGATGCTGCCTTCTGTGGCATCTGATCTGGGTCTACACTGTTTGTTCTTGTTCAGGCCTGCCTGTCCCAATACTTAGGGTTATTAAAGTGTTTCTTTGTCAAACCAGGTTTAGGTTGATAAAAGAACATCTGATCGAGTTCAATCAACTTGCTATGGCAAATGCCGAGGGTTCTGATGAAATGTTGAACCGGGTGATGACGAAAGATAATATAGGCCTTGCTGCTCTACTGGAGACAAGAGAGGGTGTGTTCGCAAGCAGTGGTGGTAAGACTTCATTTCTTTGATTCTCTTGCAGGAGGCTTTCGAATATTGGTATGTTTTTTGCTTACCATATTTACACTAATGATTTGGATATTTTACGGTTAATGTCCTGAAATTTCAAATGCTTTATTCCATACTTTTTTTGCCCATATTTTGTTCGTTTTTCTTCGTGCATTTATGTCACAAAATTCTTGGTAGAATGGCAGTTAGTGTCGATTCTACTTGTTGAGCAGTCTGATCAGGATCTGCTTTATTTGCATATGCCATTTTCACACAAAGATAGGTTATGACATTTCAGGACAGTTACTATATATCCCTACCATACCTGTCTTAAAATTTGAACATGTCCCATAGGTCTAGATAAGAGTTGGTATCAGGTAAATATATTTCTTATTTCTCCAAGAAAACATATGTTGTGGGTACTCATTAGAAGCCCCTCGCCGAGGCGCTTCTAATGAGTACCCACAGTATATGTTTTCTAGGAGAAATAAGAAAAATATCAATATTTTTTGTTGAAAAAAAGTGTCTTATCTAAAGCTATTGTCCATTTTACCACCCATAGAAGTGTCTGAAATCTGCTAAATATTGTATTTACCCTAAGTATTTGGACAAACAGGCCTGAATAAACATTGTAGACCAAGATCAGAGGCCGGCCTCGGTAGCTCAGTTGGATGTGTGTGCGACTGGTGATCAGGACTTTGTGGGTTCGACCCCTGCCGGGTTGGCAACATTCTTTCGGGGAGATTTGATCACGGAATATTTTCTTCGGTCATTTTCTCCCTTCTGCTGATTCAAGAGGGGCAGTTGTTAGTTTCTGGCAAAAGAATGTGCACTATACTGGTTAACCCACTATACTGGTTAACCACATAGAGGATTAAGCCTGCCCAGTAAAATCTCAACACAAACTAACAAACCAAGATCAGATACTGCAAAATCAATGTCTGTTCAAGGCCTAGAATGTTTGCCTTTCACCAAGCAGTCTTAAGACACATCAGCAGGTCAAGTGTTTGGACAAAATGCTGCATCTGATGAGGGTCTGCACTGTTTGCCACTTATCCAGCTTCCTCTTAATACTTAAACAAGTAGTAAAATGAACCTGGTCAAATTTTAGGACAAGTATGGTGAGGAGTTAGTCCAGGTACTTACAGTAAATATGGTAGAAAATGACCATAATATATGTGACCATATGTCATAGCATATGAGCTGCAATATGAAACAATACAAAGGCTAAGTTCAGTCCCCCCATTACCTTATTTACTCTACATAATTCCAGATCAGAGGGGATATCCGATAATTATTATTTTTCTTATTACTCCACTAGGTGCTTCTAATGAGTATCTACAACATGTTTTCATGAAGAAATAAGAAAAACATAGCAACAGATAAGGCGCTTCTTTCATCCGAAAAATGCTATCTTTCTTATTTCTACACAAAAACAAATGTTGTGGGTACTTATTAGAAGTGCCTCGGTGAGGCACTTCTAATGAGTACCCACAACATATGTTTTCGTGGAGAAATAAGAAAAATATTACGCGCATACCCCCTCTTATCTGTAGTTATGAAAAATGTCAGTACTTTTTGGTTGAAAACAGGGCCTTGTCTAGAGCTATGCTCTAAATATTCAGGAATCTTAATTCCTTCCTGTACTTGTCCTAAACTTTGAACAAGTCTATTAAATGTAGAATAATACACAGTTATTTCAGTTGCGGCCCTGGTCTCGGCTCGAGTTGCCTATCTCAGCCCTCGCTGTTCCTGCTCGCGCTGAGCAAGCCGAGGGTCGAGACCAGGGCAGAGATCAAAACAACTCTGTTATATTCTATTTATCATATACTTATTTGCGTAAAAATACTTTTAGGATAAAAGAAAAATCTCCTTAAAAGCAAGTTTATTCCTGAAATACTTGTCACTAACGCTGGCACACTCTGATGTTAATATTTTCCCATAGCGCCTGATGGAAATGTTACTGTGCTCAAACAACAATAATTCACATCAACGTAGTGTCTGCAAAAAGGGTGCATTTGATGACATCGCATGTAAACATCTACTTCTGTTGATGTGCACCACAAAAGAGTTCTTTGGAAAATATTGCAAAGATGTTGATTTTCCTTTATGTATCATGTTAGAATCAAAAAGCTCTTTTTAATGCTTCACCAGCTATTTATTACTGTTAGTTTAACATTTTATGCTATTTCTCAGAAACGGTTTTTACAGAGCCAATAGGTTGTCTCGAGGGCGGGACAGATTTCTGTCCCAGCCACGAGACAGTTCTTTGGACTGTGTAGGTGAGATGGCAGCTACTAACAGGGTGAAAACAGGGGGACCAAAATATTTTGTTTCAAGGGCTATACAAGCAGTAACCCTTCTCATGCTGAATAAATTAAGATGCCACACCCACTTCTAATTTCCGGCCAATCAGATTACTTGATCCGGGCTTTTGGTAGAAATTCACATATTTAAGGACAAACAGTGCAGATCAAGATCAGTTGGCTTCTTCAGAAGCCAACTGATCTGGATCTACACTGTTTGCTAAGACAGGGCATGTCGTGTTTTAGCAAGAGAAGGGTTAAGTATCTGATGAAATAACTGTGATGTGTCTGAAAAAGTTGCTGGATGAGTGGGATATATAAAAGCATGACAAAGTAGTTCCCTAATGTGCTATCAGTTTATTGTTTGTTTCAAAACCCTATTATGAAAGACTGACTAAGGTCAAGCTATAATAGGCACAAAAAATGTACTTTAATGCATATATAAGGTAAAGGGCTGTGATTCATGATAAGATAATTAGAGAAATAAGTTCCTCATTTTTGTCAAAAACACGCTGTTAACTTTCCTTTTTTCTTGAAGATATGAAATATAAAAGTTCACTAGAAATTCTTTATAACACTATTGCTGGGATCCAAAGTAAAAACCACGTTAGCTAAACAGCATTGTTGTAACAAATAAAACTGTGTAGATTATATTGAAAATTGACCATTTTATGGTCATTTTTCTGTATAATCTATACATTTTCGATTGGATACAACACTTTTTGGGCTCACTTTTAAATGGCCTTATATCCAAAAGCATCTTATAAAGAACTGCCTTCTAAAGAGGTTCCAGTGTACCAATACACTACAACCTCTTTATAACATAGTTCGTTATAACACGGTTTTGGATATAACACAGTTCAAAGATGGATCCAAAAAATGTATAGATTGGTCATTTTTCAATATAATCTATACATTTTTGTTTGGATATAACTCAGTTGTTTAACTAACATGGTTTATGCTATGGACACCAACAATAGTGTTATAAAGAGGTTGTGGTGTATTTTTTTTAGAAAAAAAAGTTCTGTAGCTGGTTGTGGTTTGTACCAGTTGTGATGAGCAATGTCACACAAAAGGGCCAGAGTATATACTAACAAGGAAGGCCTGCTTCGGCCTTTGCATCTAAAGTCTTGCCATTGATGTCTCTTACCATCATCCATTATCTGGGTGGCTTCATCAAATGAACTGCAAAAGCTCTGAACAGACTGTGTGGATGCCTCTCCTGGGCCTTTGCTGGCAAAGGACCCTTTTTACATGACTTGGCTAAAGTAAATTTTTCCCATGGCATGTCTCAAACTGTTCTTGCATATTTTATTGATGCTAACTCTAATTGAATACTAACTCTAAATATTTGGACACACAGGCTTGCACAAACAGTGTAGACCCTGATCAAACTGTACCTATTGTGCTTTCGACATCTTTCAGAAAGTCGTTTTCTGCTTGGTGCTTTACACTGAAGAAGTAAATTTGCAAACTTCTGTCGTGATTTAATGCAAAACTATTTGTCCTAAAGGCCTATACACAAAAAGTTTTATTCTGGTCAATGGTTTTTAAAAAATCAAATATTTTCCCTTTTTCCCATATTAAAAATGAATGCAAATTATGCAGAAATTTGTAGGGTCGGTAACTTGGAGGCAGATTTTCAACAAGTTCTGCTTGTTCAATTTTTCCGAAATTTTCACAATATTGTTGAGAATTGACTCTTAATCCATTAGGTTTCTCACTGCTGTGGTTCGAGCCTCGCTCAGGTCACATGTGAGAAAGCCATGTTCTGCTTAGGGATGGATAGTCAGGTGTTTTTTCCACGGGGTCTCCTGTTTTCGCCCACCTTTGATGAATAGTTGGCTCAATATAAGTCAAATATTCTTGAAAGGGCTGTAAAACCCAAATAAAAAACAAAAAAAAAAAAAAAAACAGTTTGTACCTCTTAAGTTTTCAGGGCTTGCGATAAGATTTTTATTAACCCTTGTTCTGCTGAACCCGGATATAATCTGCATTTACAAACAGCATAGATCCAGATCAGTTGGCTTCTGAAGAAGCCAACTGATCTGGATCTCCACTGTTTGCCATTCAGTATGTGTATTTATATCAGTAATCTGGATCAAACAATCAGATTGGCTGACAATTAGAAGTGGGTGTGACATCTTGATTTATTCAGCATGACAAGGGAACATTAAAATTCTTTGTTTCCTTGTTTCTTCACCGAAGCACAGGCAATTACATGAAGATTCTTTATTTCTTTACCAAAACTTATCTTGTAGGCCTTGCTTATTTTTTGATGGAGAAATAATAAAACATATAAATTTACTCACTATTCTCCCACAAAAAAAATAATAGAATAATTTTACCTACACAGAAAACTACAGTATTTTTGCCCTAAGTATTCAGACAGGTAGGCTTGAGCAAACTGTAGATCCAGCAGATCATTGGCTCCAATTGGCTGGTCACTTAAAGTATCAGTGAAGACTGAGTTATAGCTCCAGATAAAGCACTTTTTCAACCAAAAAATATTGATGTTTTTCTTATTTCTCCTTGAAAACATATGTAGTGGTACTCATTAGAAGTGCCTCGGAGAGGCACTTCTAATGAATACCACAACATACATTTTCAAGGAGAAATTTGAAAATTAATATCTCAGTACCCCCTCAGCTCTGGACCTGTGCTGATTAGACTGTTAGGATGTGCAAGCTGATCTGAGTCTTCATGGGCACTGATGTCCTAAGAACATTTTTTATCATGTTCAATTCAAGAAGGGCAGTTGACAGTTTCTGGCAAAAGAATGTGCACAAGTACTGGTTAACCACTTAGAGGACTAAGTGCCGGCCTCAGTGGCTAAGTTGGATCTGCGTCCGACTGGAGATCAGGAGGTTGCGGATTCGACCCCCGCCGAGGTCGGCAACATTCTTTCGTGGAGATTGATCATGAAATATTTTCTACGGTCATTCTCTCCCTTCCGCTAATTGAAGAAGGGCAGTTGTCAGTTTCTGGTGAAAGAATATGCACAATACTGGTTAACCGCTTAGAGGACTAAGCCTGCCCAGTAAACGTTAGGTAAACTGATCGCACTCGACATGACCCCATTGGGTTGACTGGGCCGTAAAACCTCAACACAAAAAGAGGATGAAGCATGCTAAGAAAAGTGTAAACTGACCGGCTTAGTATGTTTATAGTGTTGACTGGGCTGTTAAACTCTAATCTCCAACCAACCAATTTATCATATTAGATCTCATGACTTTTTTGAAGCGCATTGATCTAAATGGCAGTAATTTGAAGTTAACTGAAGAAACCTTGTAATGACAGACAATTTTTTATTCAGACAGCCTAATAACAAACAAATATATATGTAACCATACTGTTAACCCATGAAGTTCTAGCTAAATCACAACTTCAGCAGATGACATTTTGATTTTTTTTTTTTTTTTTTTTTTTTTTGAGAAAATAAGGCTAAACATTTCATGTGAATCATCTGCCTATAAAACCTATGGACATGTTTCTTGTTTTGTCTCCAAATAGAGCTTTCTACTGTATTTGGCTACCAGAACAGATATGTCTGTACAAATATTGTAAACCCAGATCAGATATTACAGAATACAGCAAAAGATCACTGTTTACACTCTTTCCTAAATTTTTGAAAATGATGCATTATCGAGTTATAAAATACATAAAAATGAACAGAATATGAATATTTTTTTGTCTTGATTGTGCTTTGTAGTCTTTTGTCTTTTAACATGTACCATGCTATCCGCAGATTCAACAGACGACAAATTGGTGATATTTTTCTTAATTTTCCAGGAAAATAGGATCAGACACTTCATGCAAATTGTCTCTAAGGATGTCAAATCCTATTTTTTAGGAAAAAAAATAAGAAAAATATTTTAAAATATCTGCTGAAATTTTTACCCAGCATGCAAAGTGTTAAACAATTGCAGAGGCTGTGTTTACTGTATTTACCCTAAGTATTGGACCACCGTAGCTCTTTATCACACTTGTCATAAAATTTGAAATTGTCTGTCCTGTAACCTGTTAATGTGTCTAAAATATTGCTGGATAAGTAGAAAACAGTGAGGATCCTGATGAGACACCACCTTATGCACGTGTTTGCTCAGATCTGTCTGTTCGAATACTCTAAGTTACTATGGTAATTTTAAAGCAGAAAGCTTGGGGTGGTCGGGTGTTGCGAAGGTGTCGTGTATCTTATGTAACTGGGGTGTCCAACTGAGATTGGCTTACAGTTGGGCAATGCCTGCTGTCCTTGTAGCAGGTTAGGGTAGAGGGGGAATGTTTTTATTTCTTCTGTTTCTTCACTTTCATTCCTGTTCCTCTTTCTTCCCTTCCCTCTCTTTCAGCTCCTCTATTTAATATCTCTTCTATCTCTTTTCTCCCTTTCTCTGGGAGACAACACAAAATGACCTACAAGGGTTGACGTGTCATTAAACCCCAACTCAGTCAATTAACACAAAAAACATGTCAGGTCAGTATTGAATTTCAACCACCTTTAGCTAGCTGGCTGCAGATAACACACAAAAAATAAGGAAGTTTTCTTACATTTTCTTTTTGTTTTTCTGAAAACAGGTTTTTCACTGTAATTTCTGTGGAAAATATTAAAGTCCTCTCACCCAAGAAGATTAAAATGAAAAATTCAAATGTAAAACAAGAAAGGAGCAAAACTGGGGGAGGGGTGGGGGACTGAGAAATTACATTATGGTATATATATAGAGCAAAGGCCCAGATTGTTCTATGCTTTCTTTCCTTTAACCCTTGTCCTGCTGAACCCGAATCTACCCTGCCTTTGCAAACAGTGTAGATCCAGATCAGTTGGCTTCTGAAGAAGCCAACTGATCTGGATCTGCACTGTTTGCCATTAAGTATGTGAATTTATAGCAACAATCTGGATCAAATAATCTGATTGGCTGAAAATTAGAAGTGGGCGTGGCAGCTAAATTTATTCAGCAGGACAAGGGAGCAACCTCCGTTCTGAAAGAAGGTTAATATTTCCAGGTCAGAGTTACTTCTCTTGAAACTGTATCCAGTATACTATAGCAAACATAATGGGCAGTACAACTGATGAGATATACAAGTGATGTTTGTTTATGGCATTCTGTATGTAGTGACATAGATATTACCGTATTTACGCTAAGTATTGGGACACCTTATCTGCTTACCCATACCTGTCCTAAAATTTGAAATAGTCCATTCTACTACCTCTTGATGTGTCTAAAATATTTCTGGATGAGTGGCAAACAGTGTAGACCCTGATGAGACGCCACATTCTGCAGCATCTCATCTGAGTCTATACTCTTTGATCAGGTCTGTCTGTTCAAATACTAATGTAAATGGTAGTTATTTTTGAGAATGGCTATAATTTCTGACAGATGTTTTGATCCAGTTCCCAAGGACACTGTAAAACAAGAAAGTAAGATGAGAAGGGAAAATTATGCATGACCCTAGAAAAGACCAGTGTTTTTTTTTTTTTTGTTGTTTTTTTAAATCGTTTTGAATTTTTTATCATTTCTCCATAAAAAATATTTGGTACTCATTAGAAGTGTTCTGATATGTACAATAACACATTTTCTTACAGAAATAAAAAAAAATATATATTTACATGGATACCTGTCTTATCAAGAATTATGGACATGTCATACCATGTAAAATGTCAAAAACAAAGTGAAACACAAGATGTAGCTAGACAAATATATTTCATATTTCTCCACAAAACCATGATGTGGGTGCTTATTGGCATTGTCTTGCCAAGTTGATTTCATTGAGTACCCACAATATATATTTACATGGAAAAATAAGAAAACTCTAAGTAGTCTTTCATTAACCATGAAAGCTCTAAGTACAATTGTAGCAAAATTTTAATGTTATTCTAAATGTTTGTCAGAGAAAATGAGGACTTGGCATTTTGTGTGAATTGTCTGCTAGGTAGATTATTCACACAAAATGTCAAGCCTTATTTTCTTTGATAAATGATATTAAAAAGAAAAGATCAGAATGTTGTCCACTGCAGTTGTAAAGTAGTAATAATAATAATTATGAAAGTGTTTCATCTGGAGCTGTGTTAGAGAGGGGTGATTTTTAAGATATTAAAGCTCAGATTACAGGTTTGATTTCAAAAGACAAACAAATAATTTTAATATTCTAGGTAGTTACACCGTTTTTTACCTTATTCAGAAATGGAAGACGGAAGAAAACAACATCGATTTAGCTAAAAAATATTGTTATTGCCTCCGGTTCTGTTCGTACTTTAACAATTATTAACCAGTATCTGGGCTAATCCAGCAAACAACAAATTCATAATATTTTTTCTCATTTTACCCAGGAAACAGGATTTGACCTTTCATGCAAATTGTCTCCATTGGTTTGCATGACATATCAAAACCTGTTTTCTGGGAAAAAAAGTAAGAAAAATATTTCAAAATCGTCTGCTGAAAGTTTTATCCAGCATGCTAAGGGTTATGTATTTTGTAATAGTAAACAACATACTGTATCCATCTTAGCCGTCATTCTGCTGAACCCGGAAACAGTGTAGATCCACATCAGTTGGCTTCTGAACTGATCTGGATCTGCATTGTTTCTCATTCAGTATGTGAATTTGTATCAACACCCTGGATCAGGCAATCTGATTGGCTGATAATATGAAGTGGGTGTGGCATCTTAATTTATTCAGCATTACAAAGGTAAAATATGTTCTTATGCCTTGAGGGGATACATTTTCAAGGAAAGAGGCAGCTCTGTTAAAATGTTTATTACCTCCCTTGTGGAAAGGTGTCTACTCTTCAAGGAAAGAATTTGCACCAAAAGGGAGTTTACCTTGAAGAGTAGACCCCTTTTTAAGAGGGGATGGGTGTGCAGGAAAGCAAATAGGAAGTCAGAAAAGGTATCTTCTTTGTAAAACATGCCAAGTGTATCCACTTAACCTTTGTTCATGCTAAATAAATTAAGATGCCACATCCACTTCTAATTTTCAGCCAGTCAGATTACTTGATTCAGATTGTTGAAATTCACAATCTTAATGACAAACAGTGCAGATCCAGATCAGTTGGCTTCTTCAGAAGCCAACTGATCTGGATCTACACTGTTTGCAAAGGCAGGACATATCCCAGTGCAGCCGGACTAGGGATAATCCTGACCAGACATGCCCTAAAAATGAACAAGTTTATTTTACTAATGGTTGATATGTCTAAGAGTGCTGAAAGGGTGGTAAACAAGTAGATCCTCATTAGATCTGTGGAAATGCACCATCCTTTGCAACATGTATATGCTGAAGGCCCCTTTTCTAGCATTGTGTCAGATTTTTTACTATTAGACTGCACTAAAAAGCTAGCCAGTGTATTTCTTTGGCTATTCTTTTTCTTGAAAAAAAGTTATTGTGCTAAAGTTTTTTAACCACTCCAGTAGTTGCTGTTTTTGTTGTTTTTATCAAGCTATGCCAGCAGTTGCTGAAACTTGGTCGGCTTTAACATGCTGGATTTAAATAGCAGGGGATAACATTCGAGCCAGCACATGACAAAACCTATAATAAGACCTGTGTAACCAGCAAAGACTCCGGTCAGCCTGTACATCCACTCAGTATGGCAGGAGTTCTCGTTTATCCCATTTGGGATAGCCTGGAGGCTGCAGAAGGCACATGCAGTCAGCGATTTTTTTTCTTTTATATGGTGCCCTTGGGGCCTCTTGTTTCTTTAACTCTTTCACTGCCACAGGCAGTAATAATAGGCTTTTGCAAACAGCATAGATCCAAATGAGACGGCTCATGAGCCGTCTCATCTGGATCTGCGTTGTTTGACATTCAGTCTTTCAACTTTACGTATAAACTTCTTTTCAAGCGATAGTTTGTTAAAAAAGAAAAGCAGATGATAAATGTCAGTCTGAAATTTGGCACCGAAAGAGTTAATCGTAGTTATCTTTTTTATAAAAGGGAAAACATATATACGTGTACTGACCTTTCAGGATGAGTTAGGTTATTTAGTTAAAAGTTAAGTTGTAGTGTAGGACTTCTTTAACCCTTAAAACGCCAAGAAAATCTGCATCTGAAAATGTCGTCTGCTTCTGTCGTCTGCTGCATCTTCTTGCAAACTTTTCAAACTTACATGTTGCATATAGGCAAACAGTGTGGCCCCAGATCAGACTGCTCCTAAAGGAGCAGTCTGATCTGGGTCCACACTGTTTGCAATAATGACTTTTAAAGTAACGGGCAGAAGACAAAGCAGACGACAATAGTTGTGACTGGCGCTTTAAGGGTTAAAGAGCTTAATTTCATAGTAGCAGGTGAAAGCCCATAAGAGGATTCCTTTGTAAGAAGCTTTAGTTATATAGGGTAAAGGGCATGGGGAAAATATAGCTCTAGATAAGAGAGGCAGCCAGATAAATATTTCTCTCCACAAAAAATGTTGCGATATATATTGGAATCACTTATTTTTTACTGACACCTGGATTTCCATTTTATTAGATTTTAACCTTTGTCATGCTGAATAAATTAAGATGCCACACCCATTTGTATTTGTCAGCCAATCAGATTACTTAATCCAGGTTGTCTATACAAATTCACTTACTGAATGACAAACAGTGCAGATCCAGATCAGTTGGCTTCTTCAGAAGCCATCTGATCTGGATCTGCACTGTTTGCAAAGACAGAACATATGTGGGTTCAGTAGGACCATGGTTAAATTGTTGCAAGTTTGTTGAGAACACACTGATACACAGGAAGGAAGCCTGTTTCATGGGAACCATAAAGAATATGTATCTGCTAAACTCACCTGCAGCATATAAAGTAAAATTGCCTCTTTAACCTTAACCACTCTATGGGCATGTTCAGCAGATGACAAAATGATAACATTTTTCTTAATTTGCATATCACAGAAAAAAGACTGACATTTCATGCAAATTGTCTCCTCTAAATAGGCATTAACAGAGGAGACATCAGGGTCTACATGGTTTGCCACTCATCCAGCAATTTTTAGACAGAACATTGGATAGTAAATTGTACTTGTTCAAATTTTGACATAAGTATGGTAAGGAGTTGAGGTGTTTGGATACTAAGTGTAAGTACACTTAACCCTTGTCTGCTGAATAAAAAATGTCACACCGACTTCAGGTTTTCGGACAGTCAGATTGCTTGATCCAGATTGTTGATACAAATTCACATTCTGAATGACAAACAGTGAAGATCCAGATCATTTGGTTTCTTCAGAAGCCCACTGATCTGAATCTACACTGTTTGCAAAGACAGGGCATATTCAGGTTGAGCATTACTAGGGTTAGCCCATTTTAGTCTGGAGACCCCCATTTGAAGAGTAATTGGCAAACAGTACAGACTCAGATCAGACATTCTGAGGCATCTGATCAGGTTCTCCACTGTTTGCAAATAGCTTAGTCATTTTTCCATAGGAATATCTAAATCACATAACCTTTTCCAATATATAGTGTGAGGAGTAAATGGGTTAAAATAGTTTTCTATTGTTGGGCTTCCTAAAATGAGGTTAGTTATTCTTTTGAGGAAAATATAAAAAAAAAAACAAGGTTATAAAGAAATGTGTTAACTTCTCAGTTGGAGCAGAACACTAAACACTAGACAGGAGAGTCCTAGATTTTTAAAATGCAGAAAATGTATCAGTTAGCAGATGACAGGTGAATGATAATTTTCTTATTTTCCAGGAATATGTGTTTTGGCATCATTCAAACCATCCCATATAATAATGAAATGCTATTGCTTATTTTCTAGAAAAGATAACATAAACACTTATAAAATTTGAGCTGGGGCATAGCATTCCCTCAAGATTGCATGACTGTACCCAGCAAAGACGCAGATCCGCCTGCCCTTTCATGCAGGCAGATCAGGGCCCAGTTGTTCAAAAGTAATGATGTCGTTAGTTAACGTATAGTTAAAACTTTGATATTTGAATATGGCATACATGCTAATATTTTTGCTGAAAAAATGTGAGTAGCTTTTGCATTTGCAAAAGCTACTCACATTTTTTTCAGCAAAAATAACTGAATAGATATTGTACTTACTGGAGCAGTTAATATTTTGACCACTAATGAGCTCGTTAAGCTAACGTTGCTTTGAATAACTGGGCCCAGACTCTTTGCTGGCTGCTAGAAGAAACTTTGGATCCTTGGATTATTGATAACTGCAGAGTGTCTTGTGAAGACTGATCAGATTGCCTAGATACACAGGCTGATCCGAGTCTTCCTTGGGCACACATGTTGTCTTGTAGAAAATGCTGTTCTATGGCTAAAATCATAGCAACAGATAAGGCACTTCTTCATCCAAAAATTTTTCTGGCGAAAGAATGTGCACAATACTGGTTAGCCGCTTAGAGGACTAAGCTTGCCCAGTAAACATGTGGTAAGGTAAACTGACCGCGCTCGACATGACTCCATTGGGTTGACTGGGCAGTAAAACCTCAACACAAACAATCATCCAAAAAATGCTGATCACTTTCTTATTTCTCGACAAAAACATATGTTGTGGGTACTCATTAGAAGCGCCTCGGTGAGGCACTTCTAATGAGTACCCACAACATATGTTTTCATCGAGAAATAAGAAAAATATTATGTGGATACCCCCTCTTGTTTGTAGCTATGTAAAATACTAATGTCCATTAATTTTCACTTGTGTTAGGGGAAAGTCAGGTTTTGTAAATTGCTTGAAACTTGATCAGAATACATCTTTTTAACAGGTACCTAACTATGGGCAGATTCAGCAGATGTCAAATTGATGAGATTTTTATTATTTTTCCCAGAAAATAGGATTTGACATTTATTGCTAATTGTCTCCCTTGGAGACAGTTTGCATGAAATGTTAAATCCTATTTCCTGGAAAAAAATAAGAAAAATATTTCATGTCATCTGCTGAAAATGTCACCCAGAGTGCTAAGCGTTAAAGGAAACCTGATATCAGAATAGGTGCCAGAGCTATCAGATATCAGAGTATACCTCAAAGCTGTCCATATAATAGGATCACACACCTGCATCTGAAAAGGTCCCTTCAAGCATATGCTAAAAGTGCGGATTTACCCGGATTGGATACACCCAATGAATTTTTTGCCATTTTTATCAAGGAAGACAACTTTTATGACTGCCTGTTCTCTCTCTCAACATCAAGTCTCTTCTGAAAAGTGATCTACTCTAAAAGGAAAGAATTTGCTCCTTCTGCAAGGGGATCTACTCTAAAAGGAAAGAATTTGCTCCTTCTGCAAGGGGATCTACTCTAAAAGGAAAGAATTTGCTCCTTCTGCAAGGGGATCTACTCTAAAAGGAAAGAATTTGTTCCCAAGGGGATTCTTTCCTTTTAGATGAGACCCCTTTTCAGAAGGGAACTATAACTATAACAACAGAGTGAATGGTATTTGTTCCTATAGTGACTTGTTTAATAATTTCAGGTGGGGCACCACCAGAAGCCCTTGTGAAGCAGCCTATCCTCATAGTGACAGCCCACATGCACTGGGACCCAGAGTTTTCGGACGTGAAGCTGATCCAGACAATGATGTTGATGTCAGAACTGAAGAGAATTGTCGAGGAGAGCTACCATACGGTTCGCCCATCTGTGCCTGCCAGTGTTACACCGGACTGCAATATTATACCAATGATACTCTGTGGTGATCTCAACTCATTACCAGAATCAGGTTGGCTGCTTTGTTTGTCTATATCGTATTTACTGTAGATATTGGGACACCTTAACCCTTGTCATGCTGAATAAATTAAGATGCCATGCCTACTTCTAATTTTCAGCCAAGCAGATTTCTTGATT
This sequence comes from Anodontia alba, assembly GCA_964016985.1. Classification (NCBI taxonomy): domain Eukaryota; kingdom Metazoa; phylum Mollusca; class Bivalvia; order Lucinida; family Lucinidae; genus Anodontia; species Anodontia alba. The sequence continues at coordinate 35,135,051 of OZ024822.1, read as the reverse complement.
CAGGTTGTTGATTACAAATTCACATACTAAATGACAAACAGTGCCGATCCAGATCAGTTGGCTTCTTCAGAAGCCAACTGATCTGGATCTACACTGTTTGCAAAGACAGGACATTTCCAGGTTCAGCAGGACTAGGGTTAACTCTTAACATGCTATGGGGAAATTCAGTGGACAAGACTACAAACTGTTTTTTTTTTTTTTTTCTGATTTTTTTCTTCGAAAATAGGATCTGACATTTCATACAAATTTTCTAAGGAGACAGTTTGCATGAAATGTCATCTTATTTTCTAGGAAAAATAAAAAAAAATGTTTCAAAATGTGGTCTGAAATTTTTTCCCAGCATGTAAAGTGCTGTGCTTACATGCACAGGGTTCTCATTAACTCCAAATATGGAGTATACCTAATTTTGCTGACTGGACCTCCAATTTTATACACATTGATATTGACAAGTTCTAGCCAAAGGAATTACCAAATGTCACTTTTCATTGAACAAGGCAATACCAAAGCCAAAATTTTGAAAATATGGACATCCCTGTAGGTTGTCAGTCATATGGGAATTTTTGATAAAACTGTGTATACACATTAACCCTTAAAGCGCCAAGAAAATCTGCATCTGAAAATTTCGTCTGCTTATGTCGTCTGCTGCATCTTTTTGCAAACTTTTCAAACTTTCATTTTGCAGACGACAATTGTTGTGATTGGCGCTTTAAGGGTTAATTTTGAGGGTGAGTCATGCACTTTAGCAATAGTTGATTCTCATATTTTTTCAACAAACTACTTAGCTTAATAAGTTCTTTATTTACTGACATTATTCATTATTTAATGTGAGTTTTCTTTTAAGGACTTCTAGTTTTCCTTTCTTTCTATACGATTCCTTGTTTTCCAGATGATAAAGTTTTATGAATGTTAGTGCTTTCAAAATTTAACTTTTACTGTTATTTCATAGTTAGCCAAAACGTTTTATACAAAGGACCAAAACAAATGAGTCCCTTTTACAGAATAATAAAGAAATTTAATTTATATATGTGTAACCAGATCCTCAGGGCCAGTGAACTAGATGGACTGCTTGGCACTGCCCCTAGAAACGTAAGGGAGAAATTTGAGTTTGCATTCAACAAGGCTCAGTAAAAGAAGTCCCACAAATTAGGAGGCAATGTTAGATAAGATAAGATATTGTCATTTAGCTCGCATTGTCAGTACATGTACTTTCTTGTTCCTCAGGTGTTATAGAATACCTTTCATCAGGGAAAGTAGCAGGGAACCATTGTGACTTTAAGGAACTAGGGTATGAAGTTTGTCTCCAAACCTTCAACTGTAACAAAGATGGGACACAGCTAACGCACAACTTCAGACTCGCAAGGGCCTATGAGAATGAGGATATGCCTCATACAAATTACACGTATGTATCATATCATAATTCCAGAGATGGGGTATCCAGGGCCCAGTTGTTCAAAGCTAACGATGTCGTTAGTTAACGATTCGTTAAAATTTACATCAAGTGATACGCAAATATGCTGAAATTTTTTGCTGAAAAAATGTGAGTAGCTTTTGCAGTGCAAAAGCTACTCACATTTTTTCAGCAAAAAATATCAGAATATTGAATCCACTAAAACTGAATGAAATGACCCTTAACGAGCTCGTTAAGCTAACGACGCTTTGAACAACTGGGCCCTGATAAAATATTTTTCCTCTTTGCCCATGAAAACATGTTGTGAGTACTCATTAGAAATACCTCATCTATTTTGTGTTATTTGTGCTGCAACAGTATCTTGTGGGTATTCATTGGAATTATCTCAGTGAGACAACTCCAGGGGATACCTAAAAGGTTTTCTGGCGAAAGAATGTGCTCAATACTGGTTAACCACTTAGAGGACTAAGCCTGCCCAGTAAACGTGTGGTTAGGTAATTTGACCGCACTCGACATGACCCCATTGGGTTGACTGGGCCGTAAAACCTCAACACAAACAAACAAATATCTAAAAGGTATGTTTTTGATAAAAAAAATAGCAGAAATATCCTGGGCCCAGTTGTTCAGAACTAACAATGTCATTAACGTAGGGTTAAAACTTTGATCATTAAATATGGCGTATATGCTAATATTTTTGCTGAAAAAATGTGAGTAGCATTTGCAAAAGCTACTCACATTTTTTCTGCAAAAATTCCTGTGAATTAGATACAGTACTTACTAGAACAGTTAACATTCTGACCACTAACAAGCTTGTTAAGCTAACGATGCTTTGAACAACTGGGCCGAGAATTATTATTTCAGTACCTTATGTGGGAAGCATCTGTGTGGCTGAGTGGTTAGCATTTGAGGTCACAAGGTCTTGGGTTCAAATCTGGCTGGAAACAAAATTCATGAATGTTCAGACATCATTGCAAAGAGCCTGTCATTATTGCCTCTTATTTGTCTGTCTCCATCTGACTAATAATTTTGAAGGAGACATACGACACCAAATCTTCATCACCTGATTTGGAGCAATGAAATTTATTATACTAATTTTTATACCCCACCACTCAATAGTGGCGGGGTATTATGGTTTCACATTGGATGTCCGTGTGTCTGTTCGCCCGTCTGTCATACATCTTATGTCATTTCCGGATGATAACTTAAGTAAACATCAATGGATTTTCACCAAATTTGGTATTTGCATTGTTGTGGGGATCTGGTTGGGGATTGCTAATGGACAAAATTCGTCAAATCTAATGGAGTTATCTGCCTGTGACATGCCCATATTTTCTTTTACGGACGATAACTTTAGTAAATGTCAAGGGATTTTAACCAAACTTGATACATGCATTGATAAGGAGATCTGGTTTGTGATTACTAATGGGCAAATTTCAACAGTTTTTGACAGAGTTATCAGAGTTCTCTGCCCGTGATATGATTATGGCGGGGTATTATTGTTTTACGTTTTTATTGCTTGTAGCATGGTAAAATTGCAACAGTTTATTTAACATTGTATAATCAAACTAATGTTACCAAAAGTTACAAACAACAAACTGATGTTACCAAAACTTACAAACAACATCTGTTTAAAACATTTTTCATACATGAAAGCATCCGTTAAATCACTGAACTACTGAGCCCAGCTTGGGACTCATTTGTAGAAAACATTGTTAGCTTTATGTTTAATGCTTAGCATGCTTGATAAAAATTCAGCAGATACATATTGAAATATTTTTCATTTTTTTTTTCCCCCCAACTAGGAGTTGACATTTCATGCAAATTCTATTCTTAGGAAATGACTTGCATGAAATGTCAAATTTTATTTTCTGGGAAAAGAAGAATATCAGTTTGTCCTCTGCTAAATTTTCCCATAGCATGCTGTTAAAGTGCTAATCACAAGTACAGTAGACCATACTTTGATTATTTATATATGTATATACTGAGTGGCAAAAATAAGTAAACAGGTAATTCACTTTTGATTTGTCATCAGAGTTTTACATATCCATATAAATATTTGGTGTCATTGTTTCTGGCGGAAGAATGTGCACAATTGGGTTAACCACTTAAGAGGACAAAGCCTGCCCAGTAAAAGTGATTGGGTAAATTGACCACGCTCAACATGACACCATTGGGTCGACTTGGCCATAAAACCTCAACAGAAATAAACAATTTGTGCCATTGTAAAGAACAATCATTTAAGCATGATTTGCAACAATTTTCAGGAGATTCTATCAAAGTTAAAAAAAATGGCATCCATTGAAATTACTAAGGGGTCAATCAATATTTTCGCATGAGTAGCTTCCCTTTAAACATGCAATCAGGACATTGGAGATATTCATTTTTCAGCATTGAGTGGATAGGAGGATAAAAATCCTGTAAGGACATGTTTTACTTTCAAATGCATCACGGAGTTCAGTGGCAAATTTCTATAGCAAAAATAATGTTTTTTATTGACATTTACGTTCCTCTTCTGGTAGAATGCACTGAGTTTCTATGGGCTGTTTATTGACAAGTTTCTTTTCAATAAACAGTTTTAGGAGATTTCATCTGAATTTGGCTCAATGATGCCAAGCCAGGCAACAAGTTTCCAAAAATTTCAAATATGAAAATGCCCAGCACCAATTGAGATAGAGACTCTCTTAATTCCCTATGTTTTTCATTCAAAGATTGATAATTTGAGACAGGTAGCAATTCAAATTAGATTTGATGCTGTTGGATAGAGATTTCATATTAAATATTGGTGTGGTTTTACTCACACACATTGGTGAAATGCAAAATGTTATTTGTCCTATACAAAGAGTGTTATGACTGGAAATACCATTTTTGATAAAGGGCCCAAAATTTATGGCTGCAAAAGAATAAACATTTGTATTTTGCAAAGCCAGACATTTGACAAAAATGACAATGAAAACATTCTAACAAAAATATTTACACACAAGGTGGTGGTAATCAAAAGTAAAAACTGTATACTTTATATTACCTCTGAGTATATATTTCAGAGAAAATAATGCTTGACATTTCATTTGAATTGTCTAATAGCAAATAAGAGGGGTATCCATATAATATTTTTCTTATTTCTCGACGAAAACATATGTTGTGGGTACTCATTAGAAGTGCCTTGGTAAAGCGCTTCTAATGAGTACCCAAACAAGGTGCTTCCAATAAGTACCCACAACATACGTTTTCATAGGGAAATAAGAAAACTATCGATACTTTTTGGATGAAAAAAGTGCCTTATCTGGAACTAGAGCACCTTTTCTGAAATTGTATATTAGCAATGGCAAAATGGGCTCAGTTGTTCAAAACTTAACCTTTGTCCTGCTAAATAAATTAACCCATGCCCATTTCTAATTTTCAGCCAATCAGAATACTTAATCCAGATTGTTGATATAAATTTACATACTTAATGGCAAACAGTGCAGATCCAGATCAGTTGGCTTCTTCAGAAGCCAACTGATCTGGATCTACACTGTTTGCAAAGGCAGGGTTTATCCGGGTTCAGCAGGACAAGGGTTAACAAAGTTTTTTGCATGGACATTAAAAATCCTATCTTGAAATATGGCAAATACATTGATATTTTTATACGCCCTTTTGAAAAACGGGATGTATTATGTTACTGGGTATGGCATCCGTCCATCCGTAAACTTTTTCGTTTCCCGCTAACTCCTCCTACAGTTTAAATCTGATCAAGCTGAAACTTGGTATATAGTTAGACCATGATGTGGCGCAGCGCATATTGTTTCGGGGTTACAGTCCACCAAATGTTTGCAGAGTTATGCCCCTTAGAAAATTTCTGTAAACTTTTCATTTCCGGTTAACTCCTCCTACATTTTACATCCGATCAAGCTGAACCTTCATGTATCGTTAGACCATGATGTGGAGCAGTGCATATTGTTTCGAGGTTACAGTCCACCAAATATTAGCAGAGTTGTGCCCCTTTGAAAATTTCAGTTGACTTTTTGTTTCCGGCTAAATCCTCCTACAGTTTACATCCGATCAAGCTGAAACTTGATTTGTAGTTAGACCATGATGTGGAGCAGCGCATATTGTTTTAAGGTTACAGTCCACCAAATATTAGCAGAGTTATACCTCTTTGAAGATTTCTATTAATTTTTCGTTTCCGGCTAAATCCTCATACAGTTTACATCCAATCAAGCTGAAACTTCATGTACAGTTAGACCATGATGTGGTGCAGCGCATATTGTTTCGGGGTTACAGTCCACCAAATATTAGCAGAGTTATGCCCCTTTGAAAATTTCAGTAAACTTTTCGTTTCCGGCTAAATCCTCCTACAGTTTACATCCTATCAAGCTGAAATTTTATTTGTAGTTAGACCATGATGTGGAGTAGTGCATATTATTTCAAGGTTACAGTCCACCAAATATTAGCAGAGTTAAACCCCGTTGAAACTTTCTATTAATTTCTATTAATTTTTTGTTTCCGGCTAAATCCTTCTATAGTCTACATCTGATCAAGCTGAAACTTCATAAATAGTTACACGATGATGTGGAGCAGCACATATGATTTCAAGGTTACAGTGCACCAAATATTTGCAGATTTATGCCCCTTTGAAAGTTTTTGTAAACTTTTCGCAGCATATAGATTTGCTAGGAAAGGTTGCCATTATTAAATCTTTATGAATACATAATTCTTTTTTGATTTTTTTTTTTTTTTTTTTTTTTAATACTCTTCTGATTTGGCTCCCTTGAAGAACAAAAATAAAATTAGTATTAAACAAGGTAAAGGTTCTTGCGGCATTTTTTTTTTTTTTTTTTGGTTGTTTATTTTTGTTTTGTAATTGTTTGGTCCGATATTGAAGTATAGGAAAAACAAATCAGCCAAAGGCTCATATGAGCTTATAATATAGTCATGCTTCTGTGGTGTGTCCTCTGTCAGAAAGCACTTCTCCCTAGAAGCAGCAAACTTCTCCCTATTTTCCCAGGAGGGAAAAGTCACTTCTTCCTTTAATTCCTGGCCAGCTTGGTCGCTTAGGTTACATTTCACCAAATATCAGCAGAGATATGCCCCAATGAAATTTTATTATTATTTTTTTTGTTGTTGTTGTTTTTGTAATTACACTTACAGTTTATATCCGGAGCACTGAATTATACAGGAGCTAGTTTTTGTGCTACATCTTTTTACTTGCCACGGGCGTATAATGCCCCGCTTGGCGGAGCTCTTGTTTGCTAAAAAAGATGTGAAAAGCTGCAAAAGCTACTCATATTTTTGCAGCAAAATATTTGAAAATACCTTAGCTACAACAGTTAATGAGTTTGTCATTAAGAAGCTTGTTAAGCTAACGATGCTTTGAGCAACTGGGCCCTGAATTGAGGTGTTCAAAATTTTGGGTGAATAGTAAATATGGTAAAATGAAATTGTGAATTGATATTCATTGCATGTTCATTGGTTTTATTTTTATTTATTTGTTGTATTTCCTCTCATTTCAGATATGACTTCAAAGGCATCATAGACTATATATTTTTCTCCAAAAAGTACATGAATCTTCTGGGACTCTTAGGTCCAATGGATGAGAATTGGTTTACGGACAATAAAGTGGTCGGCTGTCCTCATCCCCATATTCCATCAGATCATTTTGCATTATTTGTGGAGTTTGAGTTACCCGTCCCATTCCCAGCAATCACTGAAATATTGACTGACTCTAAAACAAGCAGCAGCAGCTCCGCAGGCAGGGATTCGTCAAGCGCCAGCAGCATTCTACCAAAAGTGAGATAATACCTATTGTGCCACAAGTGAATCATCATCAGATCGGCTTTTCATAGCTCCAGATGAAGCAGCTTTTTTGTTTTTTTGTTTTTTTTTCATACCAAAAATGTTAATATCTGTCTTATTTGTCCATATAAACATATGATGTGGGTATTCATTTGAAGTGCCTCGGAGAGGCGCTTCTAATGAGTACCCACAACATACGTTTTCGTTGACAAATAAAAGTATTTATCAGGCTACTCCTCCTATCTGGACTTTTGGATCTTTCTGCGATTCTAATCTCTACCATTATTTTAGCTGTGTTAAAATAGATTTACTCAAAAACCTTGGACACACTGCCCAGTCCTGGATGTGTTAGATGCTTGTCATTCTGGTGAGGACGTTTGGACTGTTTCCATATCAATAGTTAAACCTTTATCACTTTTTCTGGTGAAGACGTTCAGACTGTTTCCATATCAACAGTTAAACATCACTCAAGGTCTATGACTTGTCATTTTTATGGCCAGGTTTAGGACTGTTTGTGGACATGTCAGTAGATACATGTAATTAGTTTTGTACAGTTAGAATGTCAAGGGTTGAACACTACAATAAAATTAGCCAACCAGTCTACATTAACTTTTACTGCATGTTTCTTGTAGAATTTTTACTGTTTATGCATACAATATTAGACAACCAATCTAGTTTTGTTTACATGCATGGACTTAAGCCAAGGCTTCAGTCGACAGAATATAAATTTTACACTAAAACACTATTAGGTAAACGGTCTAGGACCGCACATTAATTGGCAGCTAGCCTATCAGACCTCACATAAATTAACTACTAGCCAATCAGAGTTGAAGGTCTGTCTGCCTAAAAAAACTTGGGGCAGATAATAAAGTGTTCATAGGCTACCATTGTAAAAAAAAAATAAAAAAAAATATGGGGACAGACAGGCCTGTGTTGGACTGCAATCTGACCTGATACAATTTGGATACATGAATGACCTGATACAATTTGGATACATGAATTTACCAACACACTAGCAGAAGCTTATTTCCAGTTAATGGTGCAGAATGTTTCCAAAACCAGATCAGCCCAACTGATTTAAATTAACAGATAACTGTTTTAAACAGTTTTCTAAATTTTACTCTGATTTAACATTTCATTATACGAGATTTTTCAAACATCTTATGTTCAGGGAGGAATAAGAGGACTGTCATTATTTACTTTCTCCTGTTTGCTTACAACAGATTAAAGGCTTTGGCCATTTTTTCATGGTGTATCCTGGAGCTCTAGATAAGATTTTTTTTTTTCACCTGAAAAGTATTGATGTTCTTATTTCTCCCCCAAAAGCATACATTTTGGGTACTCATTAGAAGTGCCTCTATGAGGCACTTCTAAAGAGTACCCACAATGTATGTTTTCGAGGGGTAATTTGGAAAAATATTTATCTGGGCAGCTCCAGTATCTAGCTAGAGCTCTGGCAATCCATTCATACATTTTAAATTGTCTTTATGTACATGTATGATCACATGACATTTTAATGAACTGTTTTTAACTGACGAATATGAGCTGAGATTTTATATTCGCTTTTGATTTTAAGGAAATGTTTGAATATTTCTTGTCAAGAAGCATTACGTTACATCTACAATCATGTGAAAATGTGGTTAGTCCATTACCATGCTACAGGCTAAAAATAACTCATAATAAGGCTAATGAGAAAAAAAAAGGGTTGAAAAATTTTGCAATTTCTGCCCCAAAGTAGATGGTGCAATTCTCAATGGAATTGCCTCAATACGATGCTGCGATTGGCACTTTACGGGTTAAAAAATCTGCATTTATCAGAGGACTTGTTAAGGAGGAGTATTTGGTGATAATTCTGGGATAATTTTCTCCATATCTCCATAAGAACATATGTTGTGGGTACTCATTAGAAGTGCCTCGATGAGGCGCTTCTAATGAGTACCCACAACATATGTTTTTGTGGAGAAATAAGAAAAATTATCCAAGAATTATCACCAAATACTCCTCCTTAACAAGTCCTCTGATTTATTATGACTAAGTGTTGCCTGTGTCAAGGTAATGGACAAATATATATGTATTTGTCTGAATTATGTTGTATGCTGCAATATTTCACTGCCTGTGATTTTATCAATGAACAAAGGGGGAATACTAACATTATTCTATCTGATAGGCATTGTCTAGAACATAAATAGTGTTTGCCAGTATTGTCATATCACATTTATCCACTGTTTTACCTGTACCATTTACAGTCTGTTGTCTTTGAATTCACCAGTAGGTTCTTTAGGCTAATAGCAAAGACCCAAATCATTTTGTGGATCTCTCTCACCACATGTGCTAAATATTAAAGTCCTAGGCAAAATTGTAGCAGATAGCATTTTATTTTTTTATTTTCATTTTTCAGAGAAATTAAAACATGGCATTTCAGACAGTTCACATGAAATACCAAACTTTTTTTTTTTTTTTTATAAAAGCGTACAAAGAAATGGTATCTTCTGTTGCATTTGTGAATAGTGCTTCAATAGTCAATGGGACTGTCTACACTTGGTAGATTTTCTGCCATTTTGTGAAAGGGAGACAACTTTAATGACTTCCTGCTTGCTTTCCTGCATAGTCCCTTCAGAAAAGGAGCCAACTATAAAAGGAAAGTATTTGCTGTCAGCAGGAGCAAATTCTTTTCTTTTGCATTAGGCCCCTTTTCAGAATGAAGACAAAAATATTTTTGGTAGATCCTGTTAGTGTATTTAGAGAATTGTTAAGGAAGAGTATTTGGTGATCATTCTTGGATAATTTTTTTCTTATTTCTGCATAAAAACATATGTTCTGGGTTCTTATTAGAAGTGCCTCGCTGAGGCACTTCTAATGAGTACCCACAACATGTTTTTTATGGAGAACTGGAGAAAATTATCCCATAATTATTATCAAATACTCCTCTTAATTCCTCTGGTATTGTTTCCCCATAAGCCCCTTGTTGCATAATGTTGCTCGATATAAGATGAGCCAGGTTTTGGTAAATCTTGCATTATAGTTGATGTAAACAGCAAAAGCCTAACCTAGTTGTGTATCCTTGCGGTCAGGCCAGGGTTTCTGTTTCTAGTGGGTAAAACAGTTCTTGCGAGTACCCACAAGATATGTCATCATGCAAAAATAATAAAAAAAAATATATCTTTGAATATTCCCAGGGTCTGGACAAATGTTTTTTCCTTGTCTAAAGCAAATGCCTTGATTGAATAAAGTTTTACATATGACCAATGCCCATATTTTTCCTGATAGGTCTCATCGTGACTGAATAATTGAAGCTTCCCTAAGCCAGTAAAATTCCCCTCAAAGACTTGTTAATAGTTTGTGACATATGGACCGGTACATTGTGTCAGAATGTGGAAAAAGCCAATTGGGTACTTTAACACTTAGCATGCCAGGTAAAACTTTCAGCAGATGACATTTTGAAATATTTTTCTGAAGTCATCCCAGAAATGGGCTTTGACATTTCATGGAAATTGTCTCCTAAGGAGACACTTTGTATGAATGCCAAAGAATTTTTTTTTTTTTTTTTTTTTTGAGGAAAATAAGAGAAATGTCATCAGTTTGTTATCTGCTGATTTTGCCCAGAGAGTGGTAAAAAGTAACATAGGTCTTGATAAGAGGGGGTATCAGGTAAATATTTTTCTTATTTCTTGATGAAAACATATGTTGTGGGTACTCATTAGAAGCGCCTCATCGAGGCGCTTCTAATGAGTACCCACAACATATGTTTTCGATGAGAAATAAGAAAAATATAAATACTTTTTGGTTGAAAAACGCGCCTTATCAAGAGCTATGAGTAAGTAAACATCACGATCAGCCTTGTCTGCATTGAGTCGCTAGTTGGTAACACATGGGCCTTTACGTTGTAACAGGATATGCATGAACATAATCTTACCATAGTTACCCTATATATTCTGATAGGCCTGAGCAAACAGCGTAGACCCTGACCGTTTACCATGACTGATGCCTTTGGGGCATATGTGGTCATTGAATGCATAAGTCAGCTTGTATATGTATGCAGTTTGATCAGGGCCTTTGCTGTCTGCTTGATTTGAAATTTAAAAAAAAAAATACCAATATAAAGATAATTCAGAGGAATTGTTAAGGAGGAGTATTTGGTGATAATTCTGGGATGATTTCCTCCACTTCTCCATAAAAACATATGTTATGGTACTCATTAGAAGTGCCTCGGTGAGGCACTTCTAATGAGTACCACAACATATGTTTTAGGGAGAAATAAGAAAAGATATCCCAGAATTATCTCCAAGTCCTTCTCCTTAACAATTCCTCTGTAAGTGTTATACTGGATTGTGCAGCTTCACTGACTGATCTGAATCTTTACTGTTCCCATAAACCCCAAATGAATATTTTCATGACACAGCTCATGCATATGCGGCAGTGTACAGATAAAGTTTGTGTGAACACCTGTTATTTGGATCCCCTCAGCTCATTTTCAAGATGAGTGAAGATTGTCCTTTTATACTATAAGAGCTAAGTAACATCTGGTTGAATATAAACTGACTTACTTTATAACAGATGGTGTAATAAAAAGAGATGACGCTGTTAAGATTATTACCGTATTCGATCTAATTACCGCATATACCCCTATAAGCGCACAGTCAAGAAATTCCGTAGTCTTCAGATTACAGCCAGTGTACTTTTTCTTTACTTCTTTATAAAGGCATATGTTGTGGGTACTCATTTGAATTGCATCGACTTGTCAATGCAATTCAAATGAGCACGCACAACATATGCCTTTATAAAGAAAGTCAGAAAAAATTGCATAATCATCATCAAATAAGTCCTTTTCTGATCTTTTTTATAGTGTATCTTTAGTAGGTAGATACATATTTTACCACAACTGAGTGTTCCCAGTAATTTTGAAAAACCTAAGCGCACAGTGCGGTAATTAGGTCGAATATGGTACATTAAGGGGACTGAATACACATGGTAGAATTTTTCTTGTCGGGAGACAACTGGTTTGCTTTCTTGCACCTCGGTCCCTTCTGAAATGTGTCTATAAAATTTACTCCCAAGGGGACCTCTTTCAGAAGAGAGCAAAAACGTAACATATTTTAACAAAAAAAAAAAAATGATATTTTTCTGATTTCTTCATGAAAACAGGTTATAGGAACTCCTTCACATCACCTCGCCTAGAGGGCTCTAATGGGTGCCACAGCACATGTTTGTAGAGAAATATGAATTTTTATCTGGATAATTTGACAAAAGTATCAGCTGAATATGCCATTTCTTCTGCAGCTATAGTATAAATTATATTTCTGAGGTAATGTAAATTGTAAACAAACTCTTTGTTCTAAATATGTAATTGAGGCAGACTGTAGAAAATACAACAACAACAGAATTTCATATCCAAACTGAGAAGACACAGACCAACCCTTGAATTTGTACAAATAGATCAAAATTTGGACAGACGTGATGAACAGTTTTCCAGAAAGTCCAGAATTTAAAGCTTAGCATACTGGGTAAAAATTTCAGCAGACAAATTTTGAAATATTTTCCCTAGAAAACAGAATTTGACATTCCGTGCAAATTGTCTCCTTAGGAAATGTCAAATCCTATTTTCTAGGGAAAATATTCCACAGTATATCTCCATGCAAAAAATTCCCCATATTTTCTTAACCCTAGTCCTGCTGAATCCGGATATGTCCTGCTTTTGCAAACAGTGTAGATCCAGATCAGTTGGCTTCTGATCTGGATCTGCACTGTTTGCCTGTATATTTATATCTGGACCAAGTAATATGATTGGTTGAAAATTAGAAATGGGCATGGCATATGAATTTAATCAGCATGACAAGGGTTAACATATGTAGGGAAAGTACAGGAACTACTGGGTGTCTTGTATAGGCAATAAGTTCACTAGAATTCTTCTGGATGATCCGGGTCTTCACTGTTCCTATATGGCATTAGGGCACTTTTCTTGTGTTGAGTGTCATGTGTACATAGGCTGGCCTGGGTCTTCACAGTTCACATATGTGAATAATATATAATGTGATCCTGCTTTTTTCCCCACAGTACTCTTCTGTAATGATGGAAACAGGTTCTTTTATATTTATTTTGCTTGTTTTCTTTCCTTGTATATATTCAGATGCAATGTAAATTCTCTGTACAGATTTTCTAATGATGATCTTTCAGCTTCAGGAAATGAATTTATTGTCTGCTTATTTGGATTGGATATATGTGGTAGATTTTCTGCCATTTTTACAAGGGAGACAGCTTTGATAATTAAGTTTTCCTATTTGCTCTGTACACCAAGTCACTTCTGAATAGGATTCTACTCGAAAAAGAAAGAATTTGCTCCCACAGGGAGCAGTTACTTTCCGAGTATATCCTTTTTCAGAAGCAAAGCAAAACAATTTTGGTAGAGTTGCCTCCCCTGTATATATCACTTCTTAATATGTGAGTATTGCACCAAACTTTTTTCTTTCTTTCTTTTTCAAGTTTTAGCTTTTAGATACTCAACTTAAACATCAGCAGGTGATATTTTAAACTTGTTTTTTTTTTTTTTTTTTTTTTTAATTTTTCTCCAAAGAAAAAAGTAAAAAAAAAATATCATCTATTATTTTTAAGGGTCAACCCTTAAAAACACAAAGTGAATTTGTAGCAGACTACATTTTAAAATTGTTTTTGTTATTTTTTCCAGAGAAAGTAAGATGTGCCACTTTATGTGGATCATCTGCTTATTTTTTTCTGAAGTTGTGATTGGAACTTTAAGGGTTAAGCCATACATTGAAACTGGCACACAGTAAACTTTGATATTTTCTACTAGATTAATTCACTTGTACATATTTTGACTTTTGCATTGAACAGATGACAAATTGGGGATATATATATACATATATATATATATATATATATATATATATATATATATATATATATATATATATATATATATATTTTTTTTTTTTTTTTTTTTTTTTTTCCCAGAAAATGTTTGGCATTTCATGCAAATTGCCACCCTATTTCCTGGTTAAAGTAAGAAAAATATTTCAAAATATCTGTTATAGCTAATAGGTTTTGACCCAGCATGCTAAGCAATAATTGTGGATTTTGTTTGGTGCATATTTTATAACAGGTTATTTGTGGTTAGCCACATCATAGACAGATCTGACTTTTGTCATGTGTGAGGAGAGAAGGCTGAGATTAGATGTACAGGTGATAGCTTCAGATAACTAGTATCCAGATAAATGTTTTTCATATTTCTTTGCAAAAACGTGGGGACTTCTTAGAAGCGCCTCTGTGAGGCCCTTCTAATGAGTACCCACAACATGTTTTATCTCACAGAGGCCCTTCCAATAAGTACCACAGTGTTTGTTTTTGTGGCGAAATAAGAAAAATATCAGGGCCCGGTTGTTCAAAGCGTCGTTAGCTTAACGAGCTTGTTAAGGGTCATTTCGTTAACTGTTTTAGCGGATTCAATATACAATATTCTGATATTTTTTGCTGAAAAAATGTGAGTAGCTTTTGCAATGCAAAAGCTACTCAAATTTTTTCAGCAAAAAATTTCAGCATATTTGCGTATCACTTGATTTAAATTTTAACGAATCGTTAACTAATGACATCGTTAGCTTTGAACAACTGGGCCCAGTACTTTTGGGTTGATAAAAACATTATATCATGCAGTCAGTGTCCTGTGATCCATGCAGTCTGTCAGGACCACCTTAAGTTCATACACAACTCTAGATAAGACATTGTCAGTGGAAGAGTAATTAAAATGTGCATCTAGAGCTCTGTCACCCAAAGATTAACAGAAACATACAGAGTGAAAAACTAGACCAAGGTCAGTTGATGAGCAGAATGGCCCTGGGTTCTCATTATTCGTACATGGCAGAAGATGTGTTTTCTAAGTTATAGTTCACATGGCAGACATCAGCTTTGCCTGTGATGAAAGTTATTTGTTGTGTAGATAACTATTTCGGCGCTGATTTTTCTTTTTTGTGTGTATGTGCTGCATTTAGCTACAAGATTTCCTCCACTGCTAAAATGCCTGTGGGTACCAGCATTCAGCAGCACATTATAAGTAAATTACCCAATAAAAATAAAAAAAACAACAAAAAAAAACACTTAGAAAGTGTTGTTCATTGATTCTCTTAACAAATGGATCTGTTTTGTTGGCATCCAGAAGTAAATTTGCATCCAAACCACTGACAAAACAGTATAAGCAGTCCACCACATGCATTGAAATTCCACATTCAGTTCATAATCTCTCTTTTTAATCCTACTTTCTTGTCTTCTTCCATCAACGAATATGGTGTATGGTAAATACATTTGATTCCACTACTGTCAACTTTTCTTACTTCCAGGGCCCAGTTGTTCAAAACTAATGATGTCGTTAGTTAATGTATCATTAAAACTTTGATCATAAAATACAGCTTATATGCTAATTTTTTTGTCGAAAAAATGTGAGTAGCTTTTGCATTTGCAAAAGCTACTCACATTTTTTCAGCAAAAATAACTGCAAATTAGATATCATACTTACTAGAACAGTTAACATTGTGGCCACTAACGAGCTTGTTAGGCTAACGATGCTTTGAACAACTGGGCCCAGTTTGCTTACATGTCCAGCAAGTCCATTTTGAAAAGCCTTCCCAAATTTTCCTCGGGTGTAGTTTGGCATCAGTGTTTACTACACCCTCTGCTGCTGTGCAGTTGTTTTTAAGTATGTATGTCAAGTGTACAAGCTTCATTGTCTTTATCTATTCTTAGTAGTGGAAATTTTTGATAAATTATGTCCCTTGATTTTAGTATCATAGGTTTACCTCCCTTGATGGCAAGATCTTTTATTCCAGTGGTTGTGTAATATTGATGTATTTTATGCTTGCGAATGTGTGCAGTGAACATTGATACATGTATGGCATTATCATTTAATGTAAGGATTGCTTTAATATTCCTTTGCTGAGACTTCAATTATTTGTGTTGTAAAGTGCAAAATGAGTAAGAAAGAAAATATGAAAGCCAAGACTGGGATCAGCTGGTACACACATGTACAGACTGATACAGGATGTGTAAGTTGATCTAAGCCTTGGCTGATTGTATGTGCTTTCAGTCTGCTTTTTGCTTGCTGGGGCTTACAGTTTGACTTAAGGGATGATAAAAACGAGTGTAATCCTTGCATATTCAGTCAAACTTAATGGCTTGAACATCTTTGGGACCATGGACAGTTGTAGACATGGGTAGTTCAAGCCATTGAATGTTACAGTGCCAGGTCAGGAGGTGAATGGGGATAATTTTGCGATATCCTTAGGATATTTTATAAAATAATGGTATATCTTGTGTACTGTAGAATAGCTTTGATGGTGCAATTCTAATGGGTACACAGAACATACATTTTCAAGATCAAACAAGAAAATCTCCCTAATGTATCCCTGAATATTTTTCTTGAGCTGTCGAAGAATTTCCTAGGGACTCGAAAATGAGCTCAAATCAGCCATGTGCAATCAGTGTTTGAGTCATTGAAGTTTTACTGACATGGCTTCAGAAGACAATAATTGAGGTGACTAACTAAGATAGTTTTAAGTTTTAGGATGCATTTTCAATGCAGTTGTCTGTGCTGTGAAGTTGTGTTTTTTATATCCTAATCAGTTTTGTTGTCGTTCTTTTTGTGTATTGATATCAAACTCATCCATTAACCATTGTTTATGTAGATACCTAAAAGGATGAACTACTCCAGTATTCTGTGAAATGTTTCGATAAATAAATAGAAAGACTCCAAATTGACTTGTAGGAAAAAATGTGTTTTTGTACAGTGGTTATGGGAAGTTGCAGTATGATTTGATATTGTAAATGTCCTAAAATTTGGAACACATTATTGCACATTTTTCCCTATTCTTTATGCATATGTTTTGCACAATGCTATGTGTAATGGCAAACAGTGGAGACCCTGAACAGAAGCAGTCTAATCTGTGTCTGCACTGTTTGCATATGCCAGTTGTTAGAAAAGTTGGTGTACAAAACTTCAGGACAGTTTCTGTAGACAAGTTTTGGTCAGACCTTAGGCCACCTTCATTGGCAGATACAGTCGACTCTCGTTATCTCGAACTCCAAGAGACTCTCTGAAATACTTCGAGATATCCGTAGTTCGACATATCAGGTTTGCAGAATTGAGGAAAAAATAATTTGATTAACCACATTTAACAAACTGATAGGTAATTGGACTTTTGAAGTTAGAGATATATTGAAAATATTGTGGAAAAGAGGAGAAATTGCTCCTTAGGAGCAATTTCTCCTCTTTTCTACAATATTTTCCATCTGTTGTTAGGTTTTCATGTATAGGCAGGGACCAGATTTTCGCTTCGAGATAAGCGGTTATTCGAGATAAGCGAGGTTGAGATAACGAGAGTCAACTGTACTTCTCTCTCTTGGTAACGACTACTTGCTTACTTATACTTATTACTTTTAATAAGTTTGTATTTTTCTTTTCTTTTTTTTTATTCTTTATCATTATTATTGTATTTTTTTTTTTTTTTTTTTAATTTTGAAATACTTGTGTTCTACAATGGAAACTATAATATACACTTAATCAGAATCATAGCTACAGATAAAAGGGGGTATCCACATAATATTTTTCATATTTCTCGACGAAAACATACGTTGTGGTACTCATTAGAAGTGCCTCATGGAGGCGCTTCTAATGAGTACCCACAACATATGTTATCATTGAGAAATAAGAAAGATATCAGCATTTTTCAGATGAAAAAAGTGCCTTATCTGTTGCTATGAGAATGTTCAGTTTTTTTCAGAAGGTATGACTTATCAAGGGAGAAAGTATCACCTGGCCTGTATAGTAAGTACAGACTCTCCTTTAGACGTAATGTCTAATGAAGTTATCATATTTTTCCTAAGTATTGGACAGACAGCTTTGAACAGACAGTGTAGAATCCAGATCAGATGCCACATTCAGTGGCATCTAATCTGGGTCTACAATGTATTCCCTTTATTCAGTATTTTTTAGCCACAACAAGTAGTAAAATGCACTTCAAATTTTAAGACAAGCTTGGTAAGCAGTTAAGAAGTCTAAATACTTTGGGCAAATACATTCCAACCTCATTATAGCCTGTGTCGTTATTACATGAAAACATATTTAACTCTTAGTGGTGACTTTTGTCATCTGCTGATAACCTTTGCAAACAGTTTGGACCCAGATCAGGACCGACAAAACATCAGGCCTGATCTGGATCCAAAATGTTTGACACTCTGATGTTATTCATGGAAGATTTTTTTGAAAAAGTTTATTTAAAAAAGAAAAAAAAGGAATCCGCAGATGACAAAAAAAGCATGCAAAATTAGCGAGCATGCAAAGAGTTAAAAGGAAATGTACATTAAATGACAAACATAACAGAAAATAAAAATTCTATTAAATTAAGGATAATGTTGAAAATTTTATCAAAATCTCAAAAATCATGTCATGGAAGTCAACATTTTTGTGAGTAAGTGACATCATAGCCACGCAACTAAATACGCACAAACTAGATAAATCACATCTGTTAACAAATTTTTGTTGTTTTATACTGAACATGCAAATGTGTTTATTTGCTTATATACTATCAATCAACCCATATAAAGTAGTATAATCTTTTGAACAGCTTTTATTTGTTTCTTAAAAATCTTAAATAACTAATTAAATATTCAAAATGGCAGCACTCATGCTCAGAAGTTAAGAAAACTTTACTAAATGCCAGTATCTTTCTTGTTTCATGGCCAATTTTCATCAAAGCTGCAACCATATGTTTTTATAAAGCTGAAAATTTTAAGGCATACAACGATTTTAGTGAGCCTTTCCCTTTAATATTAGAGAATTTTCTTCTAATTATTTTGTGAGAAGCACCCTGAAGCCATTAACCCTTGTCCTGCTGAACCTGGATATACCCTACCTTTGCAAACAGTGTAGATCCAGATCAGTTGGCTTCTAAGAAGCCAACTGATCTGGATCTACACTGTTTGCAATTTAGTATGTGAATTTATGTCAGTAATCTGGATGGAGTAATCTGATTGGCTGAAAATTAGAAGTAGATGTGGCATCCTATTTTATTCAGCAGGACATGGGTTAATATAGGGTAGCCAGAGTGTTTGATATTCATAGACTTTATATGCTTATTCTATGAGTGCTGCACTTCAAATTTTAATATTATTTTGTAGTGTTTGCTTACATGATATTAACTCTAACCATTACCATCTGTGGATAAATTCAGCAGGTGACAAATTGATGATATTTTTTTTTTTCTGTACTTATTTTTTCCAGAAAATAGATTTTGACATTCCATAGTAATTGGAGACAATTTGCATGGACTGTCAGTCTTTTTCTTTCAAAGGAGACAATTTGCATGGAATGTCAAAGTCAGTTTTTTCTAAGAAAAATAAGAAAACTATTCCAAAATGTTGCCTGCTGAAATTTTTACCTGGCCCATTAAGCGCTAAAGATGTTGTGGTAACTATTGTAACACTTCATTGATTCACTTTGTCAGAAAGAATGCTCAGGAAAGATTTTGAATCATCAACGATTATTGTTTTTCTTTAACAACTTCAGTCTTTCAGCTACATCCATGTCTTTAGATGAGACCGTTATCCAGAGTTATATTTTTTTCACATTTCTCCAAGAAAACATATGGGAACCCACAAAATGTATTTAGGGAGAAATAAGAAAAATATTAATACTGTTTCAGGGAAGAAAGTCTTACTTGGAGATGTGCATCACAATAACCAACCTTTCAAATAGAACAAGCTGAAAATAATACTCAAAAGCTGTTGAGCACTGTTAAATGTCTGTTTTATCACAACTCTTATACATTATTCTTCCTCAGAACTTGAGAAATATGGCAAAACAATATGAGCTACCCATTTTTTCATGCTGTTCAGGTTGTTTAGCTATATCAGATACTCACAGATTCTACAGTTCACCAAGGCTGTATACATGGTTAGGTATGCAGGCAAGCATAAAAATTCACTTATTGCAGTGTTTAAGGGCACTGGATACACTTGGGTTTCAGTTACTGTTTACAAGGGAGACAACTATTATAACTTCCTGTTTGCTTTTCTTCACACCAAGCTGCTTCTGAAAAGGGTCTGCTTTGAAAGGGAAGAATTTGTTCCAAAGCAGAGCAAAAAAATTCCTTTCAGACTCCAACAGAGAAGGGCGGCAAAAACAGTGTTGACAGAGTTGCATCTCTTGAACACATCCATTCTTTCTAATTAGACTATATGAGCCAGGGCATGACAAAACCTACAAAATGGCGTGTGCACGCACAAAAAAGACGTTGTAGGTATTCTTTACCCCTTAAAGTGCTTCCAGTGAGTACGGCAAATGTCCTAAAATTTTGTACACCAAAGTTTTCAACAAAATGCATATGCAAACAGTGTGGACCCAGATCAGACTGCTTCTGAAAGGAGCAGTCTGATCAGGGTCTCACTGTTTGCCATTCTACGAAATATTTCAAGAAAAAAAACTACAAAAAAAAAGGCAAATTAGGCCAAAGAAGAAAGAAGTATGGAATAAAATGTTCAAAATTTTCTACTGTTTCTACAATTTGTTTTTGTTTAAAAACATAAAAAGCAAAATTGTTCTGTATTAGCACCTTAGTTATCACTTTACCTAGACCTGTGGTAATAAGTGTATAGCGCCCGAACAAGGATGTAGCTAATAAGACTGATTCCCGTTTGAGGCCCATGGTAGAAAAATCAGTATCCCCCCATACACCACAACCCCTTTGTAAGTAGTGGTGATACTAATTGCCAGACTAATCAATGTCTTCAATGTCCCCCATATGAAATGTATCACATAAAAATAGATGCCTTACCATCTATAAAATCTGAAAGACCTGTTTTCCGGAAAATCTCGCTACAATAGATATAAAAAGCAAAGACTATGGTTAACTTATTTTCCCTAAATATTTGGATAGTTTGCCCATGCAAACAGTGTAGACCAAGATCAAATGGTTCCTAAAGGAGCAGTTTGATCTGCCTTTACACAAATGTCATTCATATACATCATCAGATCTTTGCATTTGGAATATGGGGGGACTTTTCTCACATTGGGCCTGATTTGTTAGTGAGAGAGTTACTGTTGATCTCAGGTGCAAATTGTCTTCATTAACATAGCAAGCCTTTAAACTGCTCCAGGTGAAAATAGCCAGAAAACAACATTGACCTTTAGCACCAGCTAGGTAAAATCAGCAGACATTAAATGGGCCACATCAAGCCATCACGAAAACATGCCCATATAATATTGACCCCCTTGAACCCCATTTTCATATAGTAAAACTGGGGTTTACAGAGGTGTACATTATTTTTCTTATTTCTGCTCAAAACATAGATTGTGGGTACTCATTAGAACTGCCTCACCAAGGCAGTTCTAACAAGTACCCAAGACCGAGGCAGTTCCAAAGAGTACCCACAATCTATGTTTTGAGCAGAAATACGAAAAATATCTGATTTTTTTATCTGAAAATTTTCAGTTTTTAGAGGTGAAATTTTCTATTTATTTGAATAGGCGTGTTTATGTAATGAAAAAAGTGCCTTTGAACATGCGCAAAATGTGCAGATTCAGATCATCTTGTTTACGTGCAAAGTTTCCTCTAGGATTTTGCTCTCCATTGAAAATTCTATAGCTTCCAATGATTCTGTTTGCAGACAGTGAAGGCCTGATCAGACTGCGCAGATGTGTGGGCTGATTTGGGCCTTCACTGTCCGCATATGCCTGAAGACACATTTTGGCATAGCAAATTGTGATACTATTCTTATTTTTTGTTTCCAGAAGAAAAGGTTTGATATGAAATAAACCTTACTTTCTGTGGAAAATTGGGAAAAAATCGTAATGTTGTCTGCTGAATATTTTACCCAGCTTGCAAAGTGTTAAAAAGTATTCACTGAAAATAAGACTTGCCTTTTCACACCGATTGTCTGTGATGAAACATAAAATTGAAATGCCAAGAAGTTTACAGGAGATAAATGCCCCTAGCAGAGTAAAGTAAACATTTAAAATGAACTAAGTTATGCTAGGGTATAGATAAATAGAATGCTAGATCCTGTTTTGTTTCTTTTCTCTTTTTTTTTTTTTTTTTTGTTGTTGTAACTTAACATATCCTAAAATTTCAGACACCAAAGTTTCTGACATAATTGCATATGCAAGCAGTGCAGACCCAGAATAGACTGCTCATTAAGGGCAGTCTCATCAGGGTCTCCACTGTAAGTCATTCCATTAAGTATTTAAAGAAACAACTGCATAACATTTAGGCCAACAGAGTATGGAATAAAGTTTGTAATTTTAGGACATTAACTGAATAAAGAATAGAATAGAGAAAAAGTCTTGTACCTTATGTGAAACTACTAGTGAACACATTATGTTGAATTATTTATGATTTCGCAAGTTTCGCTGTAGTGTTTATAAGGTCTCCATTTTTTGTTTGTTTAGGTGAATCTCAGAAAACATACACATGTATTAATTCAGGATTCCATTATCTTATTACTTGAGCATTGAAATTGCATGATGCGATATACAGTCGAATTTCAATAGCTCGAACACCGATGGCTCGTTCACCATGGCTAATTCGAACTTGTTTTTGAGTCCCTACGAAATTTATCAGATAGATCAAGAAAACAAATATTTAAGGAAGCTTTCTTATTTAATTATGAAATTGTATGTTGTGTGTACTCATTTGAATCGCCTCTTTGAGGCGATTCTAATGAGTACTTTCAACATACAATTATTGTATAGAAGATTGATACATTTCCCAGAATTAGCGATATTTGCTTCCTGACCTGGCACCATGATTAACCTTCATTGGCTTGAACTGCCCATGACTCGAACAATTTTCCATGGTCCCAAAGGTGTTTGAGCCATTGAAGTTCGCCTGTAAGCTCACACACACTGGTTATTCATGTATTCTGACCTAGTTACATCATCAGGCCATTTTCTGACTTTTTCCCTTAAAGCACTGAGCAAATCTGTAGGAGACCACATTCTAAAATTGATTTTTGTATTTTCAGAGGAAATAAGGCTTGACATTTCATGTGAATTGTCTGTTAGGCAGCAAATTCACATAAAATGTCAAGCCTTATTTTCTCTGAAAAATAAAATAGTATTTTGTAGTATCTGCTGTAGTTGTGATTAGTGCTTGGATTTCAGGAACTTAATTACTGTATCCCACATTAAGCCATATTCTATGTTTAGAAAACATAGTGTTAACCCTTAAAACGCCAAGAAAACCTGCATCTGAAAATGTCGTCTGTTTATGTCGTCTGCTGAATATTCTTGCAAACTTTTCAAACCTATTTTTGCATACAGGCAAACAGTGTGGACCCAGATCAGACTGCTTCTAAAGGAGCAGACTGATCTGTGTCCACACTGTTTGCAGAAGTGACTTTTAAAGTAACCAGCAGAAGACAAAGCAGACGACAATTGTTGTGATTGGCGCTTTAAGGGTTAACTATGTTTTGTATTTACTCTGGGTGAAAAGGGATAAAACTATTATTCCCAAAAACAGAGCTTGATGTTTTCATTCAGATAATCTTTAGAGTGCTAAAGGTTATGAGAAATACTTTTTTACCCATTTATGCCTAGTATCCCATAAGAGGGAAATAGGCAAACGGTGCAGACCAAGATCAGATGCCACAAAATGTGGTGTCCAATCAGGATCTACACTGTTTGCTTAATAGATATAGAAAGTTCCATAACAATTATTAAAATAAAATAAACCAGACTCTCCTTAAATGATAAATGGACTCATCCAATATATAAGGATAGAAGAGTCCACTAGGCATAAATGGATTTATGTGACATTCAGCTGAAAGTGCAACAATTTCCCCAAGTGCTGTATAAACAGAATTGTACATGTTCAAACATTCTAATTCATTGCTATTTTTTCCAGAAAAAAAAAGTTTCTTCATTATTACATCATTTTAATCAGAGATTCATCTAATGCACCTATTAATAGGGAAAATGAAAAAAAAAAATCTGCTAAAGTTACATGCTGAGGTTAACATTCCACAGATCTGATCCCAACTGTGCCATCATTTCTGTACTGTAAAGACCACAAATGGAATAGTTCATCTCCAAGGAGAATAACTCTTGAGCTATTTCATTGGGGGCTACTCTTAAAAGGAAAGAATTAACTTCCTCCAGGATCCCTTTAAGAGTAACCCCACAATTTAATAGGCTGTTGTGTGCCTACATGGTATGTTTTTGTGCAAGAATAAAAAAATCATTGCTCTTGATGAGATGCTTTTTCCAATCCAAATGTATTGATGTTTCATATTACTCCGCGAAAACATACGTTGTGGGTACTCATTAGCACCTTGGCGATGCGCTTCTAATAAGTACCCACAACCTGTTTTTGTGGAGAAATAAGAAAAATATTTACCTCATATCCACTCTTATCTAGACCTATGAAAATGTAAAAAAAAAAAATGAGCCACAACATCAAAAATAGTACCTCCTGACAGTGCAGGCTGATCTGAATCTCGGTGGGTATCTTTCCTGGGCAAAATTGTTCAAAGCTAACGACATCGTTAGTTAACTATTCGTTAAAATTTTCATCGAGTGGTACGCAAATATGCTGAAATTTTTTGCTGAAAAAATGTGAGTAGCTTTTGCAGTGCAAAAGCTACTCACATTTTTTCAGCAAAAAAATATCAGAATATTGTATATTGAATCTGCTAAAACAGTTAATCAAATGACCCTTAACGGGCTCGTTAAGCTAACGACGCTTTGAACAACTGGGCCCAGATGTTGCAGCTCAAATTATCACCACAATTATAGCCTTAGGTATTATTTCCAGCTTCTTTGCCCGTTTTCCATCTCTGTGCTTTGGGAATCTGTTTTCTTTGTTATGCTTGCATTGAGATCAATAGGGCATATTTTATCAGGTATTTCCACCACATTGACATTCTAATGAATTGTGTGGACTAGGTCAACGAAACTGCATCTTATAGCAATTATAGTGAAAGGCCAGATCATCAGTGTAGGCTGTTCTGTCCTTTCCCTAATTGCATTGTCACTAATTTTTCCCTAGACCTGGTTCATTGATGTAATATTGTCTTTCTAGGCATCCTGTATTATTGACTGTTTCATGATAGCTATTTTACTTTCATACTTTTTCTAGTGTTTAATGATAGCTATTTTACTATCATATTTGTACTTTTCTGATGTCCACAAAGGCTACTGTATTTAACCCTTAAAGCGCCAATCACAACTGCAGTAGACGACAATTTGTTGGTTTTTTTTTGTTTTGTTTTTTTATTTTTCAGAGAAAACAAGTCTTGACATTTCATGTGAACCATCTGCTTGGCAGACGATTCACATGAAATGTCAAAACTTGTTTTCTCTGAAGAATACAAAAAAAAACATTTTTAAATGTCGTCTGCTACAAATTTTGCTTGGCGCTTTAAGGGTTAACCATTTTGGCAGCTGATTTAAACAACAGCTGCATTTAAAAATTGTTCTTATTTTCCTGTGAAGATAGGGCTTGTATTTCTTTGGGAGATGATTTAAAGGAAATATGAAGCCCTATTTTCAGGAGAAAATAAATTAATGCAGCTGAAAGTTGATTAGTAGGACAGTAAATTGGATTGTTCTAGATAGAGCCTGTCAGATCATGGCATAGGCAAGCAGCAAGAACTTGGATCACTTTATGTAGTCTGATCATGTTTTTACCATTTGTCAACATGGTGACAGGACCTTATAAAATGTGTACTGAATAGTGAAGACCTTGACCAGACTGCATGTTCACAGCTCCAAAATAAGATGCTAACCCTTGTCATGCTGAATAAATTGAGATGCCACGCCCACTTCTAATCGTCAGCCAATCAGATTACTTGACATAGATTGTTGATAGAAATTCACATACTGAATGACAAACAGTGCAGATCCAGATCAGTTGGCTTCTGAAGAAGCCAACTGATCTGGATCTACACTGTTTGCAAAGGCAGGGCATATCTGGATTCAGCAGGACCAGGGCTAATTTAGGTGACAGTTTGGGACAATTGCTTGTTTTGCATCAAAAGTTATCTTCTGGTTACTCCCTGCAGTTGCCATGATGAGGCAATACCAGCAAGTACCCACAAATGTGTTTTGATGCAAAAATAATATAGATTGTCTTCAAAATACTCATTTTATCTGACCTATGAGTCGGGTCAAGGTCTTTACTGTTCACATCAATTTTAATGTTGGTTTTCCTTGCGTCACCACATCTGATTTGCATTATTTCATTTCAACAGTATAGGTATCATTGAAAATATGATCACATGAATCATTAGTTATCATTACAGGGTGCCTAGCAAGAAAAGTTTTTAATGTATATTTTTGTCCTTGACTTACTGTGACTAATAAAGGTGTCTTCGAGACGAAATAAAATAATTGAATTGATTCATTGTAACTGTCTTTTATTGTTAGTTTTGCCGGATGATAGTCTGGCAGAGCTGTTCCTTTGAAAGGCACACTTCAGCATCCACTTGCCTGTCCATCTGTTCATAAATATTTTGTTTCACCCTCCAGCATCTATTCACCTGTCCTTCTGTCCTTAATCCTTTCATCCCTCAATTTCTGCAATGGACTATTCCATCTTTGAATTTGGACACCTCCATTGTTGCAAATAGGGAAATATGTCAAAAGCCTTGAACCAATTGGCAAACAGTGTAGATCCTGATGAGATGGTTCATTATGAACAGTCTTATCTGGAGCTACACTGTTTGCAGAAGTATAAGTTTTGGTCTACCGGGTTGAAAGGATTAAACGTTGGACATCTTTTCTGCAAAGATTGGGCAAATTTT
The DNA here is from genome assembly GCA_964016985.1 of Anodontia alba. Taxonomy (NCBI): domain Eukaryota; kingdom Metazoa; phylum Mollusca; class Bivalvia; order Lucinida; family Lucinidae; genus Anodontia; species Anodontia alba. Next base: position 35,108,074 of record OZ024822.1, on the reverse strand, counting down.
CTCAAACCTTGCCAAGGATACTCTCCTATGGGTCCAGTCATTACGAAAACATGCCTATTCAAATATGGAAAATTTCACCACCAAAAACTGAAAGTTTTCAGATAAAAAAACGGATATTTTTCATATATCTGCTAAAAAAATAGATTGTTGGTATGTTAGAACCGCAGCACCGAGGTGGTTCTTATGAGTACCCACAGTCTGTGTTTTTGATCAGAAATAAGAAAAATAATATATACCCCTGTAAACTCCAGTTTTACTATAAAAAAAAATGGGGTTTAAGGGGTCAAAATTATACAGGTATGTTTTCTTGATGGGCTTTGCAAAAAGCCCAGTGATCAGTATGGCCAGTAAAGGGTCTCTTTGTTAGTTTTGGAGGAGATAAGAAAATAAAAAAAACATGCTCCTGGGAAAGAAATCAAATATACCAAAACTAACACCAATTTCCCAAACTAACAGTGATCTTTAACCTGACAAAATATTGCAAAACTATCAAAATGGTCTCGGGGCCCCGGTGGCTCGGATGCGCCGTCCGACTGGAGACCAGGAGGTCGCGGGTTCAACCCCCGCCGAGGTCGGCAACATTCTTTCGTGGAGATTGATCATGAAATGTTTTCTACGGTCATTCTCTCCCTTCCGCTGATTCAAGAAGGGCAGTTGTCAGTTTCTGGCGAAAGAATGTGCACAATACTGGTTAACCGCTTAGAGGACTAAGCCTGCCCAGTAAATGTGTGGTTAGGTAAACTGACCGCACTCGACATGACCCCATTGGGTTGACTGGGCCGTAAAACCTCAACGCAAACAAACAAAACCAAAATGGTCTAAAAATTCCAAATCATCCAAATACATGTAGTGTAATGTCAGAAAATCCACTTTCAGAAAACCAGAATTCTGTCCAAATCTAAGAAGTTCAGCGGAACAGAAATAACTCCATATAAAACACTTCCTAGAAAACCACAGTTCCAAAATTCTGAATATCAAACTCAAATACAGCAAATACTGATCATAGGTTGTCAACTTTTTGGAGTTGTTCAGCAAGCTAAGCAATTAGCTGAGTGTATCCAAATTCACCTACCAACTGTGAAATCATAGCCATGTAGCACACCTGGCTATTCACCGTAACAACACTCTTAGACACTCTTCTTTTTGTTTGAGTTGCATTTTTTTAGCCCAGTCAACCTATTAAGTCCTGTTCAGCATCATGTCACTTCACCTACTCTCACCTTTCCTGGGCAGACTTAGTCCTCTAAGCAGTTAACCAGTACTTGTGCATATACTTGCATCAGTAACTGACAACAGTTACTGCCCTTCTTAAATCAGCGGAATCGGGGGAGAATGGCTTTAGAAATTATTTTGGGATCGATTGCCACAAGTTATGCGACAGTTGGGATTTAAACTTGCAACCCTGGATATGCAGTCAGACGCACCACTGACTGCGCTATGGAGCCTGGCCTCTCTTATTTCTTACATTGTTACTTAATCTGTATAACCCTATGCTAATTAACATGTGAATTTTATTTATTCACTTTGACCATTTCTGTAGTGCGGCTGTGTATTTAATGCTTAGCATGCGGGGTAAAAAAATCAGTGGCATTTTGAGATATTTTGAGATATTTGAAATCATTATGTGTGCTTATGAGATTCATTTTGAGATAGTTTTATTTTCCCATAAATAGGATTTGACACTTCATGCAAATTGTCTCGGCAAATTGGAGACAATTTGCTTGATGTATCAAACCTTATTTTCTGGGAAAAATAAGAAAAATATCAATTTGCCATCTGCTGAATTAGTCCGGAGGGTGGTAAAGGTTAATCAAAACAGTGTACAAATTTAATGGAGGCCAGGATTTCTCCTTGTCCTTAATGGCTCCCCTGGAATTAAAATTGGTGTTATAAATCATTTTCAAGGTCAACACTGGCAGAAGCTTGTATCACTGATGTCTTCTGTGACTACTTCAAAATAATTTTAAACTAGAAATGTGCTTGTAAAACACTATGCCCTCAACTATATGCTTGTCGATACAAAATGCCAAAGTTGAAAAGGAACATAACTCCGACCAAAATTTGATCAGGTCATCTACACTATGGTTCCAAACTGCTTGCAAAATTTCATGAGCCCTAACTCAAGTGGGTCCTTAGATATTTTGCTTAAAAGATTTTCATTGGCCTAAGTTTGAACAGGCATTACTCCACCATGAAGACTCTGACAGAAATGAAAAACCAAATTGACAAAGGGCCATAACTCAAGAAGTATCTGGCAGTATTTATTCAAATGTTAATCAGTTCATCTACTTCTCTCTAACAATCTATTCACTTGGTTTCAAGGCTCCAGCTTCAATAGTTTTTGAGATATTGTGCTGACAAGATTTCATCCATATATTGTCTAAGGGCCATAACTCAGGAAAGGCACATAACCTTGACAAGAAAAAAAGCATGTGTCAGCTATTTTTTCATGAGAAATCCATTTATGAAGTTTCAAAATCCTAGCAAGCACAGTTCAAAAGTTAGGTTATGCATCAAAGTGTGCAATGTAAAAATGCCCAAATGACAAAGGGCCACAACTCAAGAAGTACTTTTCAGAATTTATTCAAAAGTTAATCAGGTCATCTACTCGGCTGCTACCAATATATTCCTGAAATTTCAAATCTATAGCTTCAATAGTTTTTGAAATATTTTGCTAAGATTTCATCCATATTTTTTCAAAGGGCCATAACTCAGAAAAGGGGCACAATCCTGATAAGAAAAAAAGATACATGTCGGCTATTTTTTCATGAGGAATCCAAATATGAAATTTCATAACCCTAGCATGCACAGTTCAAAATTTATGCTATGCATCAAAAGTGTGCCATGTAAAAATGCCCAAAATGACAAAGGGCCATAACTCAAGAAGTACTTTTCAGAATTCATTCAAAAGTTAATCAGGTCATCTACTCATCGCTACCAATCTATTCCTCAAATTTCAAGGCTCTAGCTTCAACAGTTTTTGAGATATTTTGCTGACAAGATTGCATTCAAAGGGCCATAACTCAGAAAAGAGGCATAATCCTGATAAGAAAAAATACATCAGCTATTTTGTCATGAGGAATCCATATATGAAATTTCAAAATCCTAGCATGCAGGGTTCAGAAATTTTGCTATGCATCAAAAAGCGTTACGCACGGATGGACAAACTAACGAATCAGAAGCAATATGCCCCTCCAACTTCTTTGAAGTTGGGGGCATAATCATCTTTTCATCTGGCATTGTCCATATGAAGTATGTAAAATGTGACTTAATAGCATTTTAAGGTTCTATCATGCAATTTGGCATTTTGTGACTATTTTTGACTACAAAGTCTCCTGCACTCTACCGGGTCACTTTAAAAGCCAGCTTGTACCTAAACTTTAGGCAGTATAAGTGTGTTATATATACCTATACCCGGTAACATATACATAAAGTTTATGATAATTTATTATGTAACGAAGATATGGTTAGCTCCAGTACAGTTAGACTATGTTTCAAAACATTCTCAACGAAAAAGAACACATGCACTGACATGTTTTTTGACACAAATGCTTCTGAATGCGATGTTATTTTCTTCAGGCTCTTTATGGATAGACTAACATCATTGGTATATGGTATCAAAATTCGAGTTCAAAATAGTTAGGCTCTGATTAGATGAAGTTAAAAGTGGGTGAAAAATCTCAGTTAATAGGGTTGAGGAATCTTAACAGTCAGTTTTTTTTTTTTTTGGTCCCCAAGTTTTGAATAGGCCGAATTCTTTCCTTTCAGAGTAGACCCTGGGGAGAAATTTTGCATGAAATATCAATGCCTAATTGCTTGGAAAAAATAAGAAAATTTTTCACAGCAAAAAGGCTTTGAAATTTCATGCAAATTTTCTCCTTTTAGGAGACAATTTGAATGAAATCGTCAAAGTGTATTTGCTGGTAAAAAAAAGTATTTCAAAATATTGACTGCTAAGCATTAAATACATGTATATACTTGGCTATTACAAGAAGATGGGGAAGTTGGGAAGTGATATTCGTGAAGCTTCCATTTAACTTTCGTTTTGCAGCTGGGTGTGAAATCAAAACTAAATACAGAAGTGACTAAAAATTTTTTATTTATTCAGTCCATTTCAGATAGAAATATAAATAAGATATATAATGCACATGATCATAAAAATAGCACTGACAACAATCAAATCATAAATAAAAATGACCGGAAGAACTTTCATCTTCCCATGTGCAAACAGCAACAATACATACCAGCCTGTACATTAATCCAGTATGGTCAGTCTTCAATCTTAACCCTTTCACCCCAGTTTTCTGAAGTAAACTGTTCTTGAATTTGGACAGATCCATTGTAGCAAATAGGCGTGTAAGTCAAACATTAAAAAGAAAAAAAAAGGCAAAAAGTTTAGATCCAGATGAGAAGGCACATTATGAGAGATCTCATCTGGATCTATACTATTTGTAAAGGTATTTGTTTTGTTCTGCAGGGCTGAAAAGGTTAACACAATTACAGTAAGTCCAGTCTACACTTTATATGAGCTTTGTCAAGCTAAAGGTAATTTCAGGCATATACAAAATGCACATGTTCAGATTATCCTGTGCAATCCACATTACCCTTGGTCTCCATCACAGCTCTTGATAAGGTGCTTTTTTCGAACAAAAAGTGTCTATATTTTTCTTATTTTTTGACAAAAATATAGGTTGTGGGTACTCCTTAGAAGTGCCTTGGCAAGGCACTTCTAATGAGTACCCACAACATATGTTTTCGTTGAAAACTAAGAAAAATATTTTCCTAATACCCTCTCTTATCTAGACCTATGCTCCATTTATCTTTCTAAAGTATTCAGTGATACTGTAAGTAGACAATGAAGGCCCCGATCAGACTCCAGGGAAATGCAGGGTGACCTGGGCCTTCTCTGTCACCATACTTTATGGGCATCTTTTCACTTCACTTGGCTCATATAGCAAACAAAACCTGGTCAGTCTACCTGATTGCCCACCTAGCTTGGGTATTTTCTGTTCACATATGGCAAGGTGCTGGTGTTCTAGAGCAAGCCTTGCATCATGTATAGCTGCAGTTCTATGTCAAAAACAGTTCCATAAAAAAAATTCTTTAAAGCTTCGATGTATTCAAATGTTTGCACGAAAAGAACCCTTAATACTTCTACCAAATTTCAAGTTTCTGTATCACTGGAAGTAAAGGAAAAACATACAACTGCTGGTGTACCGGTTGCCCCCAAGGTAGCTTGCCTCCGGTGTGAAGCTGCCTCTGGGCAGCTTGCCAGCTAATGGTAGAGGACATGTTAAAATATTTTCACTATTCTGAGAAAATAAACCTTGACATTTCATGAAAATCATATGCTATGTAAGTCATTCACAAGAAAAAAAAAAAAAAAAAATACAATGTCCTCTGCTACAATTTTACAAGCTTTAGCAACAATTACAACCCTCATTGTATTTTAAATAGCACTACCTTAAAATGCACTTACTAATCTTTTTATTTAGCTCTGGTCAGAGTTTACACTGCCATCAAGTATTATATGTACATCAAAAAAATGGGCGAAAAAAAAAAGGTTTCAAAATTTTAGGATGTTTACTGTTGATGAAATTAGCAAACCATAAATAAATACCTGTTTTCCTTATAGTTACTAAAGAGTAGACTTGCATGAAATGTCAAACCCTACTAGGACTTCAATTCAGCAGGTTAAAAAAAAGGTCAACAAGCTGCACAAAAAAGCCTCAGTTTGTACAAAATAAAAAAAAAATAAAAAAAATGTATAGAAAGCAGTTTAACCACAAATATTTGCACAAGTACAATAACTTTCATCCCTAAGGCAAGTAAGTAAATAACTGGGCAGTGCCAAAAAAGGGGTCTTAAGGGGAATTTATACACTTGACAACTCTGCCAAAATTTGTTTTTGCTTCCTTTTGAAAAGGGATCTACCCTATCAGGAAAGAATAATTTGCTCTCTGTTACAGAGTAGACCATTTTCAGACAGGGACTGACATGCAGGAAAGCAAACAAGAAGTCGTTATCTTCCTTATCAAAAATGGCAGAAAATCTACCAAATGTATCTATTCACCTTAACCCTTGCCTTGCTGAATAAATTAAGATGACACACCCACTTCTAATTTTCAGCCAATCAGATTACTTGATCCAGGTTTTTGACAGAAATTCACATATTTAATGACAGTGTAGATCCAGATCAGTTGGCTTCTTCAGAAGCCAACTGATCTGGATATACACTGTTTGCTAAGACAGGGCATGTCATGTTCAGCAAGAGAAGTGTTAAGGCCTATGTGTCAGTGGAATTTATGGCAAATTCAACCTGCGCATTTCTGCAACTTCAATATAAGCTTTCACTAAGTGCATTTACATTTTAGTGACTTATTAAATGTAGGCTTTCAGGTTGCTCTGTACCTTTACTAGTCATCACCTTCACTGGTCACCAAAAGACCCCTTCAGATCTGATTTTTTCCACTGTCATAGCCTACAGGTATATGATTGTAGACACCCTAAATATTCACACACCTAACTCCTTTCACGAGGCAGCTTGTGGTAAATGTTCTAAAATTTCAAACACCAAACTGTCTGACAAAATGACATATGCAAACAGTGCAGACCAAGATCAGAGCAAAATTTCGGCCAAAATAGTATGGAATAAAGTGTTCGAAATTTACTGTACTACAGTAAATGACCTAAAATTTTGTACATCAAAATTTCAGACAACAAAAGGTATGCAAACAGTGCAGACCTAGATCTGATGGCTCCTGGAGGAGCAGTCTGATCATACTACATGATTTGCCATTCCATTAAGCACTTTAAGAAATAATTATTGCAGAAAAAAGCAAAATGGATGAAGTGTTAGGAAATTTAAGCCATTTACCACTCTTATCTAATGTCTGCTACAATAGGTTTGTCTGAATACTTAGAGCAAAGATGGTTCACAGAACTGGTCTGTTCCTTGTATCACAGGCATGCTCAAAATGAACAAACTGAAATATTTCAGATCAACAAAATTAAGATCCGCATTAGCCTTTACATATACAGGACAGTGGTTTATTTTCAATAGGTGGTTTATCTTCTTTTACAGATTTATCCAGAGCATCCTGTGCCTCCTAGTTTTATTATTTTTACTTTAACTGATTTAATTTCTGTCTGTTAAACAGCACAGAAGGATAATAGCATTTCCTACCAGATTGTATTTATGTCCAGCATAGACTCAAATCAGCCTGCACATCCAGTCTGATCACACTTTGCTGTCTGTCTGAAGATGTTTTGGATCCCTGGCTACTCACAGAATGCCCTGTAAAGACTGATCAGATAGCATGGATGCACAGTCTGATCTGAGTTCACTGAGTGCATATGCAATCTTGTAGGAAATGTACCCTGGCTCAGATTACATCTAATATCCCTGTATTGACTTTTCAAATTTTAAGGAAAATATACAAATAGTTTTAGGCCAAAATACCAGTATTATATGTATATTAAAAAACAAAAAAACATTGTAACAATAAAGAATATAAACAAACAAAGCAGCACTTATTTTGCTAAGAGACAGATCGGTATATACATGTATTATTAAATTAAAGTTCTCACTGGGAAAAAAGCAATAACATATTTCCAAACAAAAAAAATAGAAACTTCTTATCTGAGCTGTGACATGCCACAATACTATCTCATCTGCAAACTACAATATCATATTTATCCTAAATACTGGAAAATTTAAACTCCTTACCCATCTCGTCCTAAATTTGTACAAATCTGTTTTACCTTTCGATGTGGCTAAAAAATGCTGACTGAGTGGCAAACAGTGCAGATTCTGATCAGATGCCAAATTCTGTGGTATTAATCTGGGTCTACACCTACACTGTTTGCTCAGGTCTATCTGTACAGATACTTAGGGTAAATATGGTAACTCATATCAGCCTGTGCATTCCAGTCCATCCTTGATAGTTTATTTAGGGTCTCTATTTTTGTAACATATACCTAGGTCCAGATAACGGTAAGATTTAACCCTTGTCCTGCTGAACCCGGATATACCATCTTTGCAAACAGTGTAGATCCAGATCAGTTGGCTTCTGAAGAAGCCAACTGTTCAGGATCTGCACTGTTTGCCATTAAGTATGTGAATTTATAGCAACAATCTGGACTTAGTAATTTGATTGGCTGAAAATTAAAAATGGCTGTGGCTTCTTAATTTATTCAGCAGGACAAGATTTAAAAGGTAATTTTTTGTTATTTCTGTACCATAGCATATCCTGCTGGTACTCACTGCAATTACCTTGCAAAGGCAATTCCAACAGGTACTCACAAAATATTTTTTGGCACAAAAACAAGCTATCCTAAATTATTACCCTGTCTAGACATATTTAACCCTTTCAGCCATGCAAACCAAAACAGACACATAATGTACTTACAAGGGCTGTTCTATATGTAATGTGCATTGTACTACAGCATGATAAATGTGAGCATGATTTCAGCGATACTGATACAGATGAATAGTTCTGTTCAATACGTTTACAATGCTATATACATGAACCTCTAGTTCCACACAATTTTAAAATAATCTTCCTTTCAGTAGAGCCAATGGTTGATTACTGTTGTAAAAATGGCTGGAAAACATGTTGAGAATACTGAAGAAATTAAGAGCTTAATTTGGTAAATCAGATTTTTACTGAATTGGGGGAAGTTTATGGGTCCCATTATGTATCTTATCATACATTTACTAGAAAATATATTCTTTTTGCATATGTGATACTTACATGGCTTTCAAGCACATATCACTCTTGTGGAGCGCAAAAGGTGTGATAATGGGTCACTTGGGTGATACCACTTTTTTGCCGTGGCAAAAAACCCATATCACCAGGTCACGTGGGTAATATATAGCTTTATTGCCCGGGCAAAAACCCCATATCACCACATCTGGTGCATACAGTATCAAATAGGCAAACTTGTCAGAATGAAAAATGTATGATATATAGATTATAATATGGCAATTTTCATATCATACCCCATATCAACCCTCGACCCATATCAGCCCTCGGGCTGAAATGGCCGTCATCATCATCATCATCAGATTTTTGATTAACATGCAGGTACAGGGGCAACATCCACATCAGTGGGCCTAGGTAGCTGGCTTGCTGCATGCATGGCAGATCTCACGCCGTCTTGGGTTGATATGGGGTATGATATGAAAATTGCCATATAATAATCTCTATTTATGAGACAGTTCATAGGTGGAGAAAGAAATTTCATACGGGCAAAGAGTCTGTTAAAGATGTTACAAAATCAGGGCCCAGTTGTTCAAAGTTAACGATGTCGTTAGTTAACGATTTGTTATAATTTACATCAAGTGATACGCGAATATGCTGAAATTTTTTGCTGAAAAAATGTGAGTAGCTTTTGCAGTGCAAAAGCTACTCACATTTTTTCAGCAAAAAATAATATAATATTGTATATTGAATCTGCTAAAACAGTTAACGATATGACAATGAGCTTGTTAAGCTAAAGATGCTTTGAACAACTGGGCCCTGGATAAACAGTAACTGCAACAGGCAAGACCAATATCTCAAAAGTTCAGCAAATCATTGAAAGTGATGGCAGATATTATTCGCGATATTGCCAGAGCAGTTGGCATAGCATTATCGAGAGTTCATTTCATTCTGAAGCATATTTTGAAAGTATGAAAGACTTCTAACAGATGGATACCTCATCTATTGACTGATGAACAAAAAAAGGGTATTCATACAAATGGCCAAATAGTAGCTCAAAAAGTTTCCAAAGTTCAACCAAGGGAAATCTGTAAACATTGTTACTGGTAATGAGACATGGGTGCACTATATCTAACCAGTTAGGAAAATTAGAAACAAGATATTTCTATCAAAACATGGCAGATAGCCTGTAGTTGCCAAAAGGACAATGAGCACAAAGAAGGTCGTCTATGCTATATTCTTCTTATGCGACAGTATAGCCATACGTTCCAGTGCTAAAAGGCAAAAGTGTCACTGGTGGGTATTGCCGTGATGTTCTAAAAAGCTCAAGAAATATTATAAGAAAAGACGCCCACTGACAGGATTTCAACATTTTTGTCTACTGCATGATAATGCTCCAGCACATACATCTGAAATTGTAAAGTGATTTCTGAAGTCGTAGAAGGTAACCGTCTTGCCATACCCATTGTACCATCCAGATCTAACCCCCGGTAACTTTTTCCTTTTTCCAAAACTGAAGAGTGCTTATCTGGTTGTTGATATAACTCCAGGCAAGCCCTTGGTTCAGCCATTAGCCCATGTCTCAAAGGTATACCCAAATCAGCCTATCATGACACATTTCAGAAGTGGATTCACAGGCTGAAGTTATGTATTCCCAACCGTGGAGAATATTTTGAAGGGATGTAAAGTTAATTTGATCATTTGAGTAGGTTCTTTTAAGATAATACATAATACACATTACATATCGAACAACCCTCGTATGCAAACAGTAAAGATTGAGAAGAGATGGCTTGTGACAAGTGGTCTCATCTGGATCTACACTGTTTGCCATTCTGTTTAATATTTTTGGCTGATTTGACTATTTGCAATAATAGATGTATCCAAATTCTAAAATGGCAGAGTCAACTTCAGAAATTCACAGGTGAAAGGATAAAATACGCTACATTTCTAACACTTGTCATGCTGCACAAATTAAGATGCCACGCCCACTTCTAATTTCCAGCCAATCAGATTGCTTGATCCAGGTTTTTGCTAGAAATTCACATATTTAATGACAAACAGTGCAGAACCAGATCAGTTGGCTTCTGAAGAAGCCAACTGATCTGGATCTGCACTGTTTACTAAGACAGGGTATGTCGTGTTCAGCAAAAGAAGGACTAATATTATGCATGAACAACAGTCCCTAAAAAGACGACTGCATATGCCTTTGTGATTTGAAAAGTGAGTTTACCACTTTTTGATTTCCTTCTTACGGATGTATACTCTTAAAGAGAAGAATTTATTCACTCCCTTTGTTACAAATTCTTTCCTATCAGAGAACCCCCTATGCTTTGAAGGTTTCAAATATGAGGGAGGCAACTTCCTGTCTGCAAAAGTTGTCTGCCTTCTTTAACCCATTCATGCCGAGCTTCCCATAAAAGGGACATAGGCAAACAGTGTAGACTCAGATCAGATACCACAAAATGCAGTGTCTGATCAGGGTCTACACTGTTTGCATTAAATTCAGGTATTTCTACAAAACATGATAATAATAAAACTAACCAGACACCCCTTGGAAATGGACCAGCCTGAAGAGTAAAGGTAGAAAAATTCATTCAGCATAAATGGGTTAAACCATCACTTCAACTCTAAGTGCCTATCTGCAATTTTCATCTGCAGATTTTTAACCCTTGTATGCTGAATAAATTAAGATGCCATGCCATTTCTAATTGTCAGCCAATCAGATTACTTAATCCAGATTGACAATATAAATTCACATACTCAATGACAAACAGTGCAGATCCAGATCAGTTAGCTTCTTCAGAAACCAGCTGATCTGGATCTACACTGTTTCCAAAAGCAGGGTATATCCGGGTTCATTATTAACAATTTATTTGCTGGAAATGTGGGCAGCCAAGGATCCAAAATATCTTCAGGCGGACAGCAAAGGCTCTGATCAGTCTGCATGGATGTACAGTCTGGGTACACATGCAATCTTGTAGGAAATTCTATACCCCAGCTCAGATATAAAAGTAGTTTATGGTGCGTCAAAGCTCAATTATTTGAACAACCTTGCATCTAGATATTATGCTTTGAACAAAGTATCCCTTGATTCGGGTAAATCAGTGCCTTAACCAGGCAATTTTTTATGTGTTAATTCTACAAATAAAAAGAAAACCTCTGTGTGTGTGTGTGTGTGCGTGTCTGTGTGTGTTCAAGTGTGTTCGAGTGTGTGCATGCATGTGTGATCTAGCTGACCTTTGATGCTAAATCTAATTTTCCGAGGAAAACAAAATTACAGTGGCATCTATTGCTGTTGTAACCAACACTTTAAAGATTAAGGAATATTTCAGTTTGATGCATGTTAACTAAATACAAACATGACACTAAAAACTGCAACTACAAAGCAATATACTTAAGCTATCTGCTATGATCATTTTCCATAATCCTTTTGTACAGAAATCTAATTCCAAATACAAATGTACTTCTAAAGACAAATTCAGGGCCCAGTTGTTCAAAACTAACGATGTCGTTAGTCAACATATCGTTAAATCTTTGATCATTAAATATGGCATATACGCCAATATTTTTGCTGAAAAATGTGAGTAGCTTTGCAAAAGCAAAGCTACTCAAATTTTTTCAGAATTTGGTATTATACTTACTAGAACAGTTAACATTTTGACCACAACGAGCTCGTTAAGCTAACGACGCTTTGAACAACTGGGCCCAGGTGGAAAATCAACTTCACACTGATTTCAAAGATAAATAAATTCCATCTAGCCCTTCAGAAGTTCAGTCACAACTGCAGTAGATGACATTCTAAATATTTTTGTTTAGTATTTTTCAGAGAAAATATGGTTTGACATTTCATGTGAATCATCGCTAGGCAGATGATTCACACGAAATATCAAGCCATATAAAAAAAAAAGAAATAAATAAATCTAAGAAATTTTGTATGCAACAATACTGAATGGCCCTTTAGGGTTAAAATACACAATTACATACTGAAACATACTGGGATTACAGACTTTTCCAGTGTATGTATGAGCTGTGACCAACACAGCTTACAATATGAGCTATGTGAACAGGGAGGAGATAACTCAGCCTGCATATCCATGACATTTGCTCTGAGCCAAGATTCAGACCACTGATTGATTGACTGAGTTAAGGTTTTACAGCCCAGTCAACCTGTTGGGATCATGTCGAGCCATTTAGTTTACCTTACCACACTTTTCCTGGGCAAGATTAGTCCTCTAAGCAGTTTACCAGTATTTGTGTACATTCTTTCACCAGAAACTGATAACAGCCCTTCTTGAATCAGCAGAAGGTAGAAAATGTTTCATGATCAATCTCTACAAAAAGAATGTTGCCATCCCCTGCGGGGATCGAACCAGCGATCTCCTGATCACCAATCAAACTCTGACTGAGCCATCAAGGCCAAAGATTCAGACCAGCCTAGATATCCATACAGACTGATCAGTCTTTACTGTCTGTGTGAAGAAACCTTGGCTATCCAAAAAGCACCCAGAGAAAACTGATTAGATGGTGCAGATGCACATATTAATCTCAGTGTTCAAAGGAACATTTTCTCAAGTTGTGGCTCATTTGACTTTGCAGAATCTCAGAATATACTTAGTTTAGCAGCCTGGTCTGGCTTTTCACTGTTCATGCATTGCAAACTTGGGGTTTGTCCTGAATGATTTCACTATAAAGAATATTTTATCTTAGAATGCATGCTACCAATATAAAATACGCTTTACCTTCATAGTGCCATTCAAAATTGTTGCAGGCAAAATTCTCAAGGACAGGCGAAAACAAAGACATATGTATAACAAAAGGAAAAACTATATGCCATCCTCCACTTCGTGACTCTGGGGCATAAAAATGAATGCACAAAATTCTATTTTACACAAGGCAATATAAGACTGGGAAGGGAAGTAATTCATATTTCATACTGCTCAAACCAGATCTAAAAATTAAATATAAAAGTACATGTATCTGGTATATCTCATTTCAGACATATTGAGGCAATCTGTGAAAAAACAATACCATGTTTGCCCAAATTTCTTGAACAGTACAAGAAGACCATCAAAGTTATTTGATAGGTAATCAATACTGCACAATACAAAAGCTCCTTACATAAAGTATAGCCTTTACAATGAAGACCATCAACAGCCTGTTGTGACAGGTTGTCCCAGAATATGTAAATTCACAGATCTAGATATCAAAGAGGATAACTGTAATGATATTAGAGACAATTTTTGTTATTTCTGTGCCAAAAGGTATCTTGTGGATATTCCATGGAATTACTTCATTGAAACAATTCCACAAACTACCCACAAGGTATGTTTTGGTGCCAAAAGTCACTAAATATTTCTAACTACTCCCTTCATCTGGTGTATGCTTCAAAGACTCTAATCAGATTTTTTATACTACAAAGAATTTAGTTATAATGAATGCATACATACAAAAGATTCTGCCTCCTTTTTGCAGATATAAAATTTCCTCCTTAGTAATTGAAAACTTTCAAATCTTGGGGTTATTCTGAAAGGAAAGAATTTGCCCCCAAAGGAAGCAAATTCTTTCCTTTTAAGAGTAGCTCCCCAATAAGAAGGGAGGCAAATATTTCAAGTCAGTTATTTTTGGGAGATGTATTCATTCTCCTTAAATCACAAATAACAAAAATCCATTAAATTACTGAAAAAAAACAAAACAAACAATAATAAGGTAATTTTTTCATACAGCAAATGGAACCGCAACCACGGAGTTTGAGCAACACAAAACTGTTGCTCTCAGATCCAATTATTAAAATCTTTAAATACAAGGACATTAACCATCTCCTTCACAGACACTCTGTTAACATTCAACAAGATGACTATCTACAATATGATAGTTGTATACAATATGGTAGTTGTATACAATATGATAGTTGTATACAATATGATAGTTGTATACAATATGACAGTTGTATGATATACACACTGACTACAACAATAAAATAGCTCTGTATAAATACCTAAGAAGCAAAACATGCCTATTAGAATACTGTTTTACCATAAGCATTTGGACAGAAAAGCCTAAGGAACCAGTGCAGACATTCTTTTGCCAGAAACTGACAACTGCTCTTCTTGAATCAGCAGAAGGGAGAGAATGACCAAAGAAAATATTTCATGATCAATCGCCACAAAAGAATGATGCTGATCTGGTGGATGTCAAACCTGCAACCTCCTGATCACCAGTCGGACGCACATCTGAGCCACCAAGACTGACTTGACAAAAACTGTAAGAGTTAAGGTGTCCGTATATTCAGGGTAAATACGATATTACCGTTATAAAGTAAATAAGCACTCCTATCTCTGTTAAAGCCAGTTATCATAGACCAGTCTAGAAGCTGACACTGACCTTTCTCAACTACATTTGTTCCTTAAATTCTTTCTATTTCAGTCGAAAGCAAAATTTTTCAGGTATATCTATTAACTCTTTCAACCTTGCAAACCAAATCATATCTTTGCAATCAATGTAAAACCAGTCTCATCAGGATCTACACTGTTTGCCATTCAGTTTTGGATTTTTGAATGACACCTTCATCTACAATAGATATATGTCCGTAATCAAATACTTCAGAAACTCAGGGATGAAAGGGTTAATAATAACTACACCAGATCCTCTTTATAACACTATTGTTTGGGTCCATAGCATAAACCGTGTTAGTTAAACAACCGTGTTATAACCAAACAAAAATGTATAGATTATATTGAAAAATGACCATTTATGGTCATTTTTCAATATAATCTATACATTTTTGGGATCCATCTTTGAACCGTGTTATATCCAAAACTGTGTTATAATAAACCGTGTTATAAAGAGGTTGTAGTGTAACATGTTCATTCAAACACTGATTGCAAAATCTAACAGAAAGCACAGCTATTACAGCAAGTACAGCAATTATCCTTCGCCTTTAAGTAATGGGACAGGCCTGAGCAAACAGTGAAGATCCAGACTGGATGCCCCATTCTGGGATATCTGATCAGGGTCTATACTGTTTGCCAATCATCTAGCATTCTTTAGAATCTGACAAGTATGGTGAAGAATCCCAATATTTAAGTTTACATAAATTGGGCATTTTCTGTTCACACCTACATTAACCCTTATCTTGCTGAATAATTTAATTAGCCATACCCATTTCTGAATATCAGCCAATCAGATAACATCATATAATGTTTGCATTCAAATTCACAAACTGAATGACAAACAGTGTAGATCCTGATCAGATGGCTTCTTCAGAAGCCATCTGATCTGAATCTTTGTTTGTGTTGAGGTTTTACGGCCCAGTCAACCCAATGGGGTCATTCGAGCGCAGTCAGTTTATCTAACCACACGTTTACTGGGCAGGCTTAGTCCTCTAAGCGGTTAACCAGTATTGTGCACATTCTTTCGCCAGAAACTGACAACTGCCCTTCTTGAATCAGCGGAAGGGAGAAAATGACCGTAGAAAATATTTCACAATCAATCTCCACGAAAGAATGTTGCTGACCTCGGCGGGGGTTGAACCCGCGATCTCCTGGTCTCCAGTCGGATGGCGCATCCAACTGAGCCACTGAGGCCGGCCTGATCTGGATCCACACTGTTTGCAAAGGTAGGGGTTGTCGTGAACAGCAGGATATGGGTTAACAGTTTTCCTGTAGCATGCTATGCATAGGGTACAAATGTACATGAAAGCGTAACCAAAACACTAATGTAAGCATTTATATATCAACCCTTTCACCCTCAAAGACCAAAACAAGTACTTCTAGAATAGATCCAGTCTCATCAGGACCTACCATTTGTCATTCTGTTTCTAATTTTTGACTGAAATCCTATCTGCAACAATAGTTCTGTCCAATTTCAATGATGGAAGAGTGCACTTTAGAAACTCAGGGATGGAAGGGTTAATCCTTAAAGAGCCAAGCAAAGTTGTAGCAGATGACAGTCTATTTTCTTTTACTATCATTTGTCAGAGAAAAGAAGGCTTGACATTTCTTGATAATCACCTGCTAAGCAGATGATTCACATGAAAAGCTTTATTTACTCCAAAAAATAATTAAAAAAAAATCAAATCAAATCAAAATGTCATCTGTTGCAATTCCTCTTAAGCATTAATAATGGATACAGAAGCTGCACTGTGCAGAAATACTTTACAGATAATCAGATTATGGTTTTCACTTATAGATGCTACAGTATATAGTATATAGATCCTGTATACAGATCTAAAAATCATGCCGGCTGGCCCGTAGGCCTTTATTGCTTGCATACATATCAACCATTTCAACTAGGACTTTCTAAAGTGGACTCTTTTATCTCTGAAAATGGACACCTCCTTAGTTGCTAATAGGAATGTCAATCAAAAATCAAAAATAGAAAGATAAAGACGAGATGGGTCATTAAGAGCATCTCATCATGACTACTGTATGCATAGGTATAAGATTTGGTTTGCAGGTGGAAGAGCTTTTTTTACATGGCTTTTACAAATAATGAAGCAAACAATTATCAAATCTCACTATATATAATTGGACTGAATCAAGATGAAGGAGGTCTTTTCAGCAAATGCCAACAGTGAAAATCCACATAAGGATATGCATTCATTAATACGTAAAGTTCCAGTCACAGCAGCAGCAGACAAGATTCTAAAAAAAATAATATACTGTTTTTATTTTTTTTTTCCAAGAAGAATAATGTTTGACTTTCATCTGACATCTGCCTGGCAGATGATTCATATGAAATGTCAAGTCTTTATTTCTTTGCTAAAACAAAAATCAGATATTTTAGAAAGTCATCTGCTACAATTCTGAATGTTAACACTTAGTTTTCAGTTCTCTTAGAGGATGCTGACTCTAGAATTCTTGCATAAAGCACTGAACAACCAATCGACTCATCAGACTACTCTAGGTAAATGGATACTCATGGTACAGTTACCTGCCATTTCTGACAACGGAGACAACTTTTGTGACTTCCTGTTTGCTTTCTTCTACAACAATCCCCTTCTGAAAAGGGGCCTACTCTAAAAGGAAAGAATTTGGGAGCAAATTCTTTCCTTTTAGAATTGACCCCCTTTTCAGCAGTGCTCCAGCTAGCCCTATGTAGAGGGGAGGGCCACCCCTCTTGCCCTTTCCTGCCACCCCTCTGCCCTTCTGAAGCTGCCTTCTGCCTTATTTCAACTCCAGACATAAAACCCTACATTTTGCTGAAAATTTCATGAAAATCGGATAAAAATTTAAAAAGTTATCAATGTGTAAAGGTCGTTTTATGTGTATTTTAGTCCGTGGCATTTATTGTGGAATGGGATTATATTTTGTAACATGTCATGATACTTAGCACATCACATGACACATAATGCCCTCATTCTTGTATGACCGTGCGGAAAGTGTCCTACCTGGCACCCCTCTGCCCTAAAATCCTAGCTGGAGCACTGAAAAGGGAGGCAAAAAACAAAGTTTAGGCAGAGCTGCCTCTCTTGAAAGTATACTAATTCCCTTAACTACCCATGGAGAACTTGCGCACACTATTCACATGCACCAGAAGACCACCTTCACTCAACAATGACTAAGTGGAGATACACGTATAAGATCAATCCTGACTTTAGTATAAAGATTTTAGATATACCAGCTCAAAACCTATTAGGCTATACCAAACTGGATAAATGAATGATACATTTCAAATGCTACTTATGTATACAATATATATATTCATGCTTCCACCTATTTCACTTCTTAACTTCAGGAGGTAGATTTGTATATGTATATAAAGGTATGTCTCAGTCCTGTAGCTCTTGAAATCAGGGCCCAGTTGTTCAAAGCGTCGTTAGCTTAACAAACTCGTTAAGGGTAATTTCGTTAACTGTTTTAGCAGATTCGATATACAATATTCTGATATTTTTTGCTGAAAAAATGTGAGAAGCTTTTGCAGTGCAAAAGCTACTCACATTTTTTCAGCAAAAAATTTCAGCATATTTGCATATCACTCGATGGAAAGGTTAACGAATCGTTAACTAACGATGTCGTTAGCTTTGAACAACTGGGCCCAGGCATTTTTCCACCAAAAGGTATCTTAACCTTTACCCTGCTCTGGACTTGTCAGCAGAAGACAAATTGATATTTTGTTATCTTTTCCAGAAAACAGGCTTTGACATTTCATGCAAATTGTTTCCTGAAGAGACAATTTGCATGAAATAACAAAGCCTAGTTTCTGAGAAAAATAAGAAAAATATTTGTCTGCTGAAATTTTTACCCACCATACTAAGCGTTAATATTTTTCTTTTATTTCTCTGTAAAAAATATACAATATGGGCATTCATCAGAAGTCACTCACATTGAGAAACAATAAAAATATTTATCAGGATAGCCCTCTAATTTAGAGCTAGGGAGTCACATTTGTAATATGTCAGTGTAAATATTGTACATTATTTATACAAATAAAACATGTCTGAATTATATCAATGGTACTACTAAGCAGCTGACTTATTGTTTTATTCAAGCTGCACCTTTCACAAATGCACGTAAGGGTAACCAGAATAATTGTTGTTTTTTTTGTTTGTTTTTTTTGTTCAAAAAAGAAAGTTGTGGGTGCTCATTTAAATGCCAAGGAGCTGTTCTTTTAATGAGCATCCAAAACATATATTCTTTTGTGAAAAACAAAATATATACACAACCTCTTTATAACACTATTGTTGGGGTCCATAGCATAAACTGTGTTATTTAAACAAGCATATTATATCCAAATAAAAATGTATAGATTATATTGAAAAATGACCATTTATGGTCATTTTTCAATATAATCTATACATTTTTGGGATCCATCTTTGAACCGTGTTATATCCAAAACGGTGTTATAACAATCCATGTCATAAAGAGGTTGTAGTGTATATATATATATTATTCTGAGTACCTTTATCTTGAGTAATGAAAGCTGCTGCTTGAAGAATACAAACCCTGGAGCTGCGATCCTTATGTACCCATGTTATATTTTCATAGAGCTGTACGATAACTGCATTTATCAATACTTTTTGGTTAAAAAACAAAAACAAATGCCTTATCAAGAGCTACGGATTCTTTCATTATAAAACATCTGTCTGCACATGATGCCCAAATGATGCAAGCACAAATGATCCCACATGACTGGGGAGACTGCAGACCCGGCTTTGTTTTCTAACTTATATTGTTAATGGTATATTCTTTAACAAAAAGATGGATGGAATCGTTCTAATGAACACATTATACAGGTTATAGAACAAGTCAAATGTCCAGATAAGAGTTGTACGTAGCCAAACAAACATTTTACGTATTTCTCCAGATTTTTTTTATTTCTCCACAAACACTAGTCATGGGAACTAATTAGAAATGCCTTGCCACTTCTAATGAGTATCCACAACATATGAAGCACAATGTCAGAAAACATACCATCAGACATGAGCACCTAGCCAAGACTCAGATCAGCCTGTGCAATTTTGCAGTCTGACAGAATCTTCACAATGCACATTTAAGATAGCCAAGGACGCTCAGTTTCTGCATGTGGACAATGAAGACTCTGATCAGACTGTGCAGAAGCAAAGACTGATTTGAGCCTTAGATGGGCACACGTCAGAAGGTAGGTTTTCTCAAGTTGCGACTCAAATGCTTATACATGTATGTAGAGAAATATCAAAAGATGTTTATCTTGGTACTTCTCCTATCAGTGCTTTGCAGGGGGTAAAGTTTATGGTGTTTTATTTAGACTACATGCTTCACAATCTGCAAATTCAAAATACTAAGAATAAATTAAAATAAAAAATTGTACATGTGGAATTTAACATAGAATGTGACTTTATAAAACTGGGCCCAGTTGTTCAAAACTTAACATTAATTTGTTAGCTAATGTGACATTAAAATTTCTATGTTGAAATATTGCAAATACCTTGATATTTTTTGCTGAAAAAATGTGAGTAGCTTTTGCATTATGTTTGCAGCAAAAATATCAATGTATTTGAAAATACCATTGCTACAAAAGTTAGCGAATTTGTCATTAACAAGCTCATTAAGCTAACTATGCTTTAAACAAATGGACTCTGCATGCTTTTTTTTTTTTTTTTGTGTTGAGGTTTTACGGCCCAGTCAACCCAATGGGGTCATGTCGAGCACGGTCAGTTTACCTAACCACACGTTTACTGGGCAGGCTTAGTCCTCTAAGCGGTTAACCAGTATTGTGCACATTCTTTCACCAGAAACTGACAACTGCCCTTCTTGAATCAGCGGAAGGGAGAGAATGACCGTAGAAAGTATTTCATGATCAATCTCCACGAAAGAATGTTGCCGACCTCGGCGGGTGTTGAACCCGCGACCTCCTGGTCTCCAGTCGGACGGCGCATCCAAATGAGCCACCGAGGCCGGCAACTCTGCATGCTAGTCCAATTGTTAAAGTTTGTGAAATACGAAATCAATATACATTAACCCATAAAGCAACAATCACAACGGCAGCAAATGAAAGTTTGATTTTTTTTGATTTTTTTTTGATTTTTTTCAAAGAAAAGACTTTTCTCTGAAAAAAAAATAAAAAATTAGAATGTCATCTGCTACAAACTTTGCTTGATGTTTTAAGGGCTAAATCAGTATAGTTATGGCAGTGGCCAATATCTGCAAATTTTCATGTGTACCCTTTAAATTACATGCAGATCACAAGAAATATTTCCACACAGTATATATACTGAAAAAGTAAAGTTTAGTCATACTTTGTAGGACATGACTGTGACCAAACAAAATGTTATAAGCAAACAAATCATATTCATGACATAGCCTTAAAGGAAGAAAATAGGCTGAAAGCATTCTTCAAGACTCAATAGTTTTGTTCCAACATGGCTAAAGAAAGCTTTTTCCTTGTACTTTTGTGTACAGTGTTTAAAAAGATAGACTATTTCAAGGTCATACTCATCCTCAAATTAAGTACAGAAAACATCTGCTTGAAGTTAAATATGGGACGCCATCCTGGCTTGATGTTAGAAAGACATCAAATGCTATTGGTATACTGAGGGAGGAATGGGAGTTGGAGATTGTGCACGGTACTTTGCTGTTTATGAGAGGGCTATTACCTGTCTAAAGAGCAAAAACCGTGACACACGAACCATCAGACTGTACACATTCTGGCATGCTCTGGAAAATTTTTCCTACAGAAGACAGTTATCTTGTGATGCCATCAGGGACAAACTAATTCTTAAGCAGCATGCAGCTTGCTGCTTGCCTTCAGGATGGTAGAGACCAGGGCCCGGTTGTTCAAAGCGTCGTTAGCTTAACGAGCTCGTTAAGGGCCATTTCGTTAACTATTTTAGCAGATTCAATATACAATTTTCTGAAATTTTTTGCTGAAAAAATGTGAGCAGCTTTTGCAATGCAAAAGCTACTCACATTTTTTCAGCAAAAAATTTCAGCATATTTGCGTATCACTCGATGTAAATTTCAACGAATCGTTAACTAACGACGTCGTTAGCTTTGAACAACTGGGCCCAGAACATTCCCAATCGGCAACAAGCATCACCTCTTTGTGGAAGGTTGGAGTGCCTTTAACTCAGTCATATACAAAATCGTATGAACTAGGTCACTGAACACTAACAATGGATGAGAAGGCAGTGTTTCAGGTATTATTCACAGATGAATTCTGTTTCAACCTTCAGTTTGTCAACAGTTAGTCTGATGGTGACCAGGTAAATGTTTCAATCAGGCTAACATCGAGGAACAGGTCAGGTTTGGCAACCGAAGCATATGCCACAAAATCATGACAGACCAGGGCCCAGTTGTTCAAAGCTAACAACGTCGTTAGTTAACGATTCATTAAAATTTAAATCGAGTGATACGCGAATATGCTGAAATTTTTTGCTGAAAAAATGTGAGTAGCTTTTGCAGTGCAAAAGCTACTCACATTTTTTCAGCAAAAAATATCAGAATATAGTATACTGAATCCGCTAAAACAGTTAACGAAATGACCCTTAACGAGCTCGTTAAGCTAACGACGCTTTGAACAACTGGGCCCAGGTTACCACTGGCTAGACGCTTACATCAGTACAATATTGTGAAGAGGATGGGAGCTCGGCCAATGTCCTGGGTTTACACAGCTTAATGCCACCATTTTACAGCAGGACAATGCATGACCACACATGGCAAATCATACCCAGGATGATACTGGCTGTCAAGATCCCCAGTTCTGTCTCCAAGGGCCAAAGAACACCTATCAGACAATCTTGGTGTCAAGGTTTGATGTGGCAATGTCCACTTTCTACAAGATCTTAAGTGGGCATTGTATGGGAATGGGCGAACATCACCAAGGAGAAAGTGAGAAAGCTGACTGGTGGCATGATGAGGTGTGAATGTTATTGTTTTCGATGGAGGTCATAACAGGTACTGACTTTGTTGTTACTTTAGCCATGCTGGCCTAACACGATGCAGCAGGGAAAGAGACTACAGAGACTCTTTCTATGGAACTGAAATTTTAAAATCAATTCAAGATACTTCTATAGTTCTTGATGCTTAATTTCAATCCAAAAGTATTGAAATTTTTCTTATTTCTCTACGAAAACATATGTTGTGGGCACTCATCAGAAGCCCCTCTGCGAGGCACTTCTAATGAGTACCTACATCATATGTTTTCGTGGAGAAATAAGAAAATTATTTACCAGATACCCACTCTTATCTAAATTTATGACTTTGTTTATTTTTAGATTCTATGACCATATAATGACACTGACTAAACTCATCTTCATCAGTCTATAAATCAAACAATGTTTTCCAAGGATGTACAAGGCAGAGAACCTACATCACAGATTAAAATGAAAAAGACAATAAGCTAGCACCCTTTCAAATTGGTAAGTTGCTGTCGATTTCCATTTCATTATTCTGACACAAAACCAGGATAGGCTCAAATAATGTAGCAAGAAACAAGGCATTAATCTGACTAACCTGATGCTTAACCGTATTGTCATTGTTGAGAACACTCACATAAAATTTACTTATAGGTTATCAAAATATTGTGTCTGAGTGCTTTCAACGATGAAAATACATTAGTACATAAGACCTGCAAGTATAAGTACTTTCATCCTTGATACATACTCGGACCTTATTCTGTTTTTCATCAAATCAGCTAAAATAATAATAGAAACTACAGTGTAGCTCCAATATATCGCCGTATTGCAGGTCCATAACCCTGAAACCGCGATGTGGTCGGAGCGCGATATAAGTCCCAACATGTACCATGCATGCATAACGGCGTGCATAACACTCGCTCGGTTTGTCTCTGTGGTTGTTTGCTGAGACATCACGGATAAATGGCATTCAGTTATGTTGTCACCATATTTCCTAATTAAAATTGGATAAGAATTGCTCAATGGAATAATTTACAATGGTGCGCTATGTCTAACAAGTAATTCCAATCGAAACCAGCTGATAAACAACGTTTGAAAACAAGAAATCATCGGATTGACAATTTAGGACGCCATTTTGGATACTCTGGCGAAGGGAAGTTACTCAATTGTGCTAAGATAACTTGAGTTGCTTCCCTTGGCTTATATTACGGGCGCAAAAAAAAACAAAGTTATTTTTTTTTTATTTATTTTTTTATTGTTTGTTTTTGTTTTTTTGACGCAGTTGTTTTCTTCTGAAATATTTATATCTACAGAAGTGTAAAATAAGTGGACTACGATCTGTGTATGTTGGACAGAAACATCGTAAGACTACTGTCTTGTAAAATTCGCTGGTGTTGAAAAGGAGGTGGACCGTTTTCCCCTGCTGAGCAAAATTAGTTTGCGGGCATCATTGACTCATTGAGCATTGAGTAGATCTATGTACTAAATGATGATAATGATTACGACAATTATGGCGATATAATTTATTGTTTGCCAATTATAATCAACGTGTGTGCTGATTGACACTAAGTGGATTGTTTGTCATTTAATACCTGACGCGACTTAGCGTTGGGATAGGCGCAAAAAATCAATTAACGGAGGCAGAACACGTTTTTTTTTTTTTTTTCTCTGAAGTTAAATAAAACAACAAACATTTTATGTTTTTAAATTTTTTTATTTTTTTTTTGCTTATGGAAAATTTGGGAGCCATGGCCTATTCGCGATATACTGGATTTCGCGAAATAACGGACCGCGATGTATTGGAGCTACACTGTACTAAACTATTTGAACGGGCCCTTTTTGCAAAAATTTATAGTATTTTTCAGTTTTCTATGACGTAGGTTCTTCCCCTTGATGTAGCTCATTTTAATTTGGTTTGTTAACCCTTAAAGCACCAAGCAAAATTTGTAGCAGACAACATTCTAATTTTTTTTTTTTTATTTATTTTTCAGAGAAAACAAGTCTTGATATTTCATGTGAATCGTCTGCTTCGCAGGCGATTCATATAAAATGTCAAGATTTGTTTTCTTCTGAAAATAAAAACAATCAAAATTGCCGTCTGCTTTAGTTGTGATTGGGGCTTTAGGGGTTAATTATAGACAGAACAAACTATTGTATTTACCCTATAGAGTATTCGGCAACAAGACTGAGCAAACAGTGAAGACAAGATCAGACACTACAGAACATGGCATCCGGTCAGGGTCTACACTGTCCGCCACTCATTCACCATTTTCAGATACATTCATAGGTAGTAAAATGGAATTCAAATTCTAGAACAAGTATAATGTGTCATGGTGTCCGAATACTTTGGGTAAATGCATTTTAAAGAATACTGCAAACTTTGTAACTATCCTGAGATTCTGTAAAAGACTTTGTCAAACCAAAAATCATTAGGAAATGAGATTCTATCATCTGACTTAAGATTACCACACAAGTTTCTTACCCCTCAAGAAAAAAAACAAAAAAACAAGAGGGCCATGATGGCCCTGTAACGCTCACCTGAGCAACATAGCACTTTGAGAGCCTGATCTAGAACTGATCAAGGCAAACATTCTGATCAAAGTTCAAAATGATTATATTAACAAGTAAGACAATGTAGCATGTCTAATGGACTGTGAAATAAAGGTCAAGGTCAAATATGGATGACTGCACTCAAGAGGCCATGCTAAGATGTTTGTTTGTGTTGAGGTTTTACGGCCCAGTCAACCCAATGGGGTCATGTCAAGCGCGGTCAGTTTACCTAACCACACGTTTACTGGGCAGGCTTAGTCCTCTAAGCGGTTAACCAGTATTGTGCACATTCTTTCGCCAGAAACTGACAACTGCCCTTCTTGAATCAGCGGAAGGGAGAGAATGACCGTAGAAAATATTTCATGATCAATTTCCACGAAAGAATGTTGCCGACCTCGGCGGGGGTTGAACCCGCGACCTCCTGGTCTCCAGTCGGACGGCGCATCCAACTGAGCCACGCCATGCTAAGATGTATGCATGTACTAAGTATCACTGGCTGTAGAAGCAATAGTTACTGAGAAACTGACCTAAACACAAACACTTCACAAGTACCAAATATCACTCTGTAGGACCAATAATTACTGAGAAACTGACCTAAATGGAAAAACTTAAGAGAGTCACTGGACAGAAAACTATACATCACCTTGAAATCATCAAGACAAACATTCTGAGCAAGATTCATGATCATCACTTCAAAAATGTGACCTCTAGAGCATCAACAAGTTTTCCTTTGATTTGGCCAGGTGAACTAGTTTTTGATATCAAGTGACCCAGTTTTAAACTAGACCTAGAAATCATCAAGACAAACATTTTGAGCAGTATTTATGATGATTATTTCAAAAATGTGACCTCTGGAGTGTTAACAGTTTTCTGCTGATTTTTGCCAGGTCGCCTCGTTTTTGACCCCATGTGACCCAGTTTCAAACTTGACCTAGAAATCATCAAGACAAACATTTTGAGCAAGATTCATGATGATTGTTTCAAAAATGTGGCTGCTAGAGTGTTAACAAGGTTTTCTGCTGATTTGGCCAGGTGACCTAGTTTTTGACTCCAAGTGACCCAGTTTCAAACCTGACCTAGAAATCATCAAGACAAACACGTTGAGCAAGATTCATGATGATTGCTTGAAAAATGTGACCACTAGAGTGTTAACAAGGTTTTCTGCTGATCTGGCCAGGTGACCTAGTTTTTGACCCCAGGTGACCCAGTTTCGAACCTGAACTAAAAATCATCAAGACAAACATTTTGAACAAGATTCATGATGATTGCTTAAAAAATGTGACCGCTAGAGTGTTAACAAAGTTTTCTGCTGATTTGGCACGGTGACCTAGTTTTTGATTCCAAGTGACCCAGTTTTGAACTTGACCTAGAACTCATCAAGACAAACATTTTGAGCAAGATTCATGATGATTGCTTGAAAAGTGTGACCACTAGAGTGATAACAAGATTTTACACTGATTTGGCCAGGTCACCTACTTTTTGACCCCAGGTTTTCCAGTTTCGAACTTGACCTAGAAATCATCAAGACACACATTTTGAGCCAGATTCATGATGACTGCTTCAAAAATTGACCTCTAGAGTGTTAACAAGGTTTTCTGCTTTGGCCCGGTGACCTAGTTTTTGACCCACGTGACCCAGTTTCAAACATATCCTAGAACTCATCAAGACAAACATTTTGAGCAAGATTCATGATGATTGCTTCAAAAATGTGACCGATAGAGTGTTAACAAGGTTTTCTGCTGGTTTGGCCTGGTGACCT
Organism: Anodontia alba; assembly: GCA_964016985.1. NCBI lineage: Eukaryota > Metazoa > Mollusca > Bivalvia > Lucinida > Lucinidae > Anodontia > Anodontia alba. The sequence goes on along the minus strand of OZ024822.1, from coordinate 35,080,728 downwards.
AGTTTTTGATGCCACATGACCCAGTTTCAAACTTGACCTAGAAATCATCAAGACAAACATTTTGAGCAAGATTTATGATGATTGCTTGAAAAATGTGACCGCTAGAGTGTTAACAAGGTTTTCTGCTGATTTGGCCTGGTGACCTAGTTTTTGACCCCAGGTGACCCAGTTTCGAACTTGACCTAGAAATCATCAAGACAAACATTTTGAGCAAGATTCATGATTGCTTGAAAAATGTGACCGCTAGAGTGTTAACAAGGTTTTCTGCTGATTTGGCCCGGTAACTTAGTTTTTGACTCCAAGTGACCCAGTTTTGAACTTGACCTAGAAATCATCAAGACAAACATTTTGAGCAAGATTCATGAGGATTGCTTCAAAAATGTGACCGCTAGAGTGTTAACAAGGTTTTCTGCTGATTTGGCCCGGTGACCTAGTTTTTGACCCCAAGTGACCCAGTTTCGAACTTGACCTAGAAATTATCAAGACAAACATATTGAGCAAGATTCATGATGATTGCTTCAAAAATGTGACCGCTAGAGTGTTAACAAGGTTTTCTGCTGACCTGGCCCGGTGACCTAGTTTTTTACCCCAAGTGACCCAGTATCGAACTTGGCCTAGATTTCATAGAGGCAAACCTTCTGACCAAATTTCATCAAGATTGGGTCAAAACTGTGACCTCTAGAGTGTTAACAAACTAATTGTTGACGACGAACGACGGACGAACGACGGACGATGAGCGACGGATGACGACGGACATAGGGTGATGACAATAGCTCACCCTCAGCTTTTGCTCAGGTGGCCTAAAAAAAAAGAAAGAAAAAAAAATATGACGATATGAAATACATGCATGTATAGACCCAGGTCAGCCAGCACATCCGTACAGTATGGTCAGATTCTAAGGATCCATACTGCCAACCCAAACCCACAACCCACCAATTTTAGTTAAGCATAAACCCATTGTAGTAGGGAGACCCGTAAAAGAGTAACTGGCAAACAGTGCAGACCCAGATCAGATGCAGCAGAACACGGCGTCTGATCAGGGTCTCCACTGTTTGCAAAAAGTTTAGCCATTTTTCTCTGGGAATATGTAAATCTCACAGCCGGGTGTACCTAGAACTGAAATTGGACTCTTCCATTATATAATGTGGGAGAATCGATTCAGTATACAATGGGTTAACTAGTATATATACCCACTAAGTATTGAACAGACAGGTCTGGACAAACAGTGCACACCCAGACTTTCTGAACAAGTACTGTAAGGAGTAATGGTGTCCAAATATTTTGGGTAAATATGGTACTGCATAGCTCCAGATAAGGTGCTTTTTGCAACTGAAAAATACTGCTATTTTTCTTATTTCTCAACAAAAATATGTTGCGGGTAATCTTTAGAAGCGCCCCACTGAGGTGCTTCTTATGAGTACCCACAATGTATGTTTTTGCGGAGAAATAAGAAAAATTACATGTAGGTAACCACTCTTACTAGAGGTATGGTACTGTGTTGCCTTGACCATGTACAGACTGGAGAGTGATTTTGGCCTTTGCTGTCAACAGATGTTATAGACCTTTAGCACACACTAGGCAAAATAAGATGACAAGACACGAGCGAAATTTTTTCTTGTTCTTCACAGAAAACAAGGCTAAACATTACATTCAAACTGTCTCCAAGCCTCATTTTCTATGAAAAGAAAAATATTTTGACACCATTGTCATCTGTTGCTTTTTAAATTCAGCAGATTAAAAACTATGACATCTAAATGCTTCGCCTTGTCCATTCTGGACTGAGATTCATATTTATCTATTAACATCATTCCCCCATGTCCAGCAAAAGGGGATTTAACCTGTATATTGTATGTAAGCAAAGAAGGATAAAATCACCCATGTCAAAAGCACAGCAGTGCATTCTCATCAGAGTCTTTGGTCTTCATTTACAAAATCACTTTACCATTAAAGAAATTTAGGTTTTCTTAACAGTTGATTTTTGACAGAATAAACAACAAGAGGGCCATGATGGCCCTAAATCACTCACCTATGTCCCATTGCTTTAGGTTCAGGATGGTTGTATTAATTTAATTTAAATCAGGCAAGTGGTTTGTAATCGTAAGATTATCAAAGTTTTCTATACAGATCAAATTTTTGCAAATATATAGGGAAATGCTGTCCACAGTGGAGGTAGTGGAGGGGGGGAGGGGTCATTTAAAGGTTTTTGTCTATTTTTAGCTCTGGCAGCCATGTTGTTCATCCGAGCAAAACGGCTTGAGCAACATTGGTAGAGGGTCACCCAGGGCTCTGGAAATTTTGAAATCTGAATCGGTCCAGCCGATGATGATGACGTCATCAATGAGCCCATTTCCAAAAAAAAAATGTGTATATCACCTGTCACGAAAACTAATGACAATTGGCTGTCCTATAACTCCTTTTAAATAATACACCTCAACTCCTTTATATGACGGAAGTCCGGGTACAACGAGCATGATCAAAGCTGGCGTCATCAATAAATACAGCAAGGTATGTAAAAAAAAAAAAAAAAAAAAAAAAAAAAAAAGAAAAAACAGTTTTGTTGTTATTTCCACCTCCGCAGGGTTTTCCTAAACTATTTATAAACAACTGATTCCCGTCTTGTATAAGCGCGAAGACGGCGGGAAACAGGAGAGACGGAACGAAACGACTTTCATGGACCTAATTAGGCCTACGCCACGGGCGGTTTTGCAGTTTTCAGTTTCAAGATTTGATCAGACTGCTTAAATTTTAAGCACTGACCAATCTTGTCTAGCGCAAGTGGTGCATTACTTATTTTTACTGTGAAATCTACCTTGAATTATACTCGCGTTGTTACGGCAATCAAAAAAAAAAAAAAAAAGAAGCAGATCAGACGCCGTTGTATGCGACACCTGATCAGGATGTACACGGTTTGGGAATTCATTTATCTAATCTGGGACAGACAAACCGTGTTGATCAATACAGAAAAGAAGAGGAAGAAAACGGGTGCGTTCAAGCTGTGCATTCTTTTATCACTCTCAGTTAAGCGACCTTTGATCTTTTGGACACGCCAACTGCACCTGGATGTTTTGCAGTCTCAGTGTATTCACACGTGTCACACAAACGGATTAATTATCAGACTACAGTTACTGATGATTCGTGTTAATCGCTTGTTTACCGCACAAAGGTCAGTGAAGTGTTGATTTTTTGACAATGTTTGGATAATGACGTAATTAATTTGTGCTGCGGGTAGGTTGCCGTTATTCAGCTGTCTCTCCAATATACATGTCAAATGACCGTTTAGAGCCTTTTAACTACCATAATATCGCATTTAAAAGGTGCGCGGACGTTGTCAGTTTGGAAAGACCTGACCGTTTGTGATTTTTTAGACATCATTGATTTGTGAAAATTGGTTGGTTTGGGAAAAATGGGGTTCAAGGTACAAACCTGTTGGACCGATTTATTAGCGTTTTGGGGTGTTTGAAATCGGTCCAGAATTCTTAATTTCGGTCCAGACCGGCTATTTTTCCGGTTTTCCCGAGCCCTGGGGTCACCCAAGGAACATTCCTGTGAAATTATTTCATAATTCCATCTACTGGTTAAGGAGGAGGAGACGTTTAAAGGTTTTTCTATTTTTAGCTCTGGCTGCCACTTTGTTCATCTGAGCGGAACCGTTTAAGCAATTTTGGTAGAGGGTAACCCAAGGAACATTCATGTGAAATTATTTCAAAATCCATCCACTGGTTAAGGAGGAGAAGTCCTTTAATGTTTTTTTTTCTATTTTTAGCTCTAGCGGCCGTCTTGTTCATCCGAGCGGAACAGTTTGAGCAATTTTGGTAGAGGGTCACCCAAGGAACAGTCACGTGTAATTATTTTAAAATCCGTTCACTGGTTGATAAGTAGAAGTTGTTTAAAGGTTTTTCTATTTTAAGCTCTGGTGGCCATCTTGTTCATCCGAGTGGAACGGTTTAAGCAATTTTGGTAGAGGGTCACCCAAGGAATATTCCTGTGAAATTATTTTGAAATTGGGCCAGTGGCCCTGGAGGAGATGTTTTTTCTATTTTTAGCTCTGGCGGCCATTTTGTTCAGTGGAGCAGAACCATTTAGGCAATTTTGGTAGAGGGTCATCCAAGGAACATTCCTGTAAAATTATTTCAAAATCCATTCACCAGTTTAGGAGGAGATGTTTTTTAAGTAAATTGTTGACAGATGCATGACGCACGACGGACATCGAGCGGTCGCAAAAGCTCACCTTGAGCCTTTGGCTCAGGTGAGCTAAAAAAAAAACAAACCAACTTACTAAACTGTTTCTCTTTCAAACAAACAAAAAATAAAATGCAAAATCCATACATAAATGTCATCAAAAATGGCCATTATTACTAATTACACAGAAAGCAAAATAAACTGTTAGAACAAAAGGATCTGATCAGAGTGCATGGATGAATAGGCTGAACTGGGATACACAGGTCCTATTAAACTATACAAAACATTGTGGCTATATCGGTCATGTTGATTTCCTATATTAAGCCAAAAGCCATCTTTTGTCTGACTTGGCTTTCACAACACATGAACTTGAGCAAAGACATGATTGTAAACCTAAGTATCTTCGTTGCTTAAACTTATTATCTTCTAACATTAGGTATTTTTATACATATGTACTTTTGTGTTAACATTTCATAATCTAATTATATAAGCCACAAAACAGGAAAAGGACCTATATCATAAAAACAGAAAAGGCCCAAATCAGACTGTGTAAAATGTCAGCTCACATGGGCTTTTACTATCAGCATATGACAGACCATTTACTTACATTGCACTCATATCAATTAACCTGTAGTGTGCCAACTTTCACTTAGTCTGCTTGGTAAAAATTTCAGCAGAGAACATTTTGAAATGTTTTTCTTTTTTTTCCCAGAAAATAGGCTTTGATATTTCATGCAAATTGTCTCCAAGGAGACAATTTGCATGAAATGTCAAAGCCTATTTTCTGGAAAAAATATCAATTTGTTGTCTGCTGACTTTGCTGCTAAAATACTAGCAAATTTTCATATATTTTTCTCATTATCCCAAGGCTGACATTTTATTCACTTTGCCTCCAAATTTTAATGACATATTGTTGTTGAGTTCAGGTATAACAAAGCATCAACCCATGAGGGTCATTTGCATCAAAATGGTAAATTAACTTGGTTTGGTATTGAAACGGCTATAATGATGTCATAAAAGTCACGCAAATCGATTTCCACAAGAATAAAAATTGTAAACTTTATGACTAAAAAGTCAATTCCAATTGTTTGCAATACCATACAAAATGACCTTTTGTCATGAAATAGATTAACTCTGGAAGACTGTTCCAGTCCTCTAAAGAGGTTTACAGTACTTTGATCAGTAAGGCAGGAGAATGGCTCAAAAAACAACGATTCCAAAACCAGAATTAAACATAATATTACAATCTCAGTAAATAAAATATAGACTGTTTCTTCAGTTTTAATATAAATGGATATTCTTCCATAGGAGTGTAAGTTCTGTAGGAGTGCAGGCTACTGAATAGTTCTTAGCCCTTAAAGTTACGGCCAAATGTAAATATTTTTATAGTAAAAGTAGAAATTGACTTATTTGTGTATTGTAGTTATTCATAAAAATGGCCAGAAACACATTACACAAAATACCAGCCAATAGATGGAAGACATGTCCAAATACTATGCTGTGATTGGCAGATCTCATTTCACCAAAAAATCAACAATTGACTGTCTGAGTCTTCCTGGATTTCTGCCTGGTGGCAACAAAACCCGTCTCTAATCTAATTTATTATGTGATGATTAGCAGTTGAAAAATGCTGTTTTATATTTCTGATTCCTCAAATAGCAGAAAATATTTCCATATTAGCATAGGAATTCACAAGAGCTGCCAGAAAGCCTTCAAACATTTGTGTATCATTTTATGTAACAATTTTAACCTTAAAAAGCCAATAAAATCTGTAGCAGACATCACGAAAACATGCCTATATAATTTTGACCCCCTTAAACCCCACTTTTATATAGTAAAACTGGGGTTTACAGGGGTATACATTATTTTTCTTATTTCTGATCAAAACACAGATTGTGAGTACACATTAGAACTGCCTCATCGAGGCGGTTCTAATGAGTACCCACAATCTATGTTTTGAGCAGAAACATGGAAACTATTAGAATTTTTTAACTGAAAAATTTCAATTTTTGGTGATAAAATTTTCAGTATGTTTCAATAGGCATGTTTTCGTAATGAAACATTTCAAAATGTTTCTTTTTATTATTTTTTTAGAGAATAGTGCTTGATACTCAATTATCTGAAATGATTCACATGGGATGTTGAGACTTATTTTATTGAAATTGGTGTTTAATGACACATAAGTGCATGAGGGTCACTGTATTAGAACAGTACATACAGTACATGTATATTAATAAGGTTTAGAAGTGAAACAATATTTTATCAGAAAAATAACCAAAAATACAAAAAGAAAAAAAATTTCAGAATGTCATCTGCTACAAATTTGAATGGCATTTTAATGGTGAAGTATTAATGTGAAAACTAGCAGATGACCAACAATGGTTTTGCCTTACTTGGCATTCCATTAAAACTGAAATGCCAGGTTGCATAATCAGGAAAATATACTCTTAAAAACTGTATAAATTTTGTCTAAAGCAAAATAAAATGCTTAAGCTACCCTGTTGTAAATTGAGAGGTAACATTAAAATCAGCTGTTGCAGAAACCATAAATAAAGCAGTTCTAAATTGATGGAAAGGATTTCAAAATGGTGTAAGCTAACAGCAATTAGCCAAACCAACCTTCACATTCATCCAGTCTGGACTGGATTTTTGATGTGCATCTTCTCAATAGTCTATCTATCTATAGCTCTTGGTCAGGTAATGATTGTGACGACAAAACCCTTGTCATGCCGAATAAATTATGATGCCACACCCACTTCTAATTTTTAGCCAATAAGATTCCACACCCACTTCTAATTTTCAGCCAATCAGATTACTTGACCCAGGTTGTTAATTACAAATTCACATACAGTGTGATCTGGATCTACACTGTTTTCAAAGGCAGGGCATATCCAGGTTCAGCAGGACTAGGGTTAATATAATTTTTGTTAGTTTTTGCACCAAAATATCTTGTAAGTAATCACTGGAATCATTTAGATAAGATGAAGACATGTTTTGGTGCAAAAATAACACAGATGAAACTTCAGGAAAAATACCTTTAGAATGTGTGTCCAGCTAAGATTCAGATCAGCCTAAGCCTTTGCACTGTCTGATCAGAATATTCCCTGGGTGCACTTTTGAAAGCAAAGAATGCAAAGTTTCTTCATGCGGACAACTAAGACTTCGATCAGACTGTATGGATGCTTGAAGTTTCTAAATATCCCCTTTGTCTGGGTCTGTTATTTACATTTTCACAGCAATACATAAAAGGGATAAATATTTCTTCTTACTTCTCCATGAAAAGCCGAGCCTCAACTTGACAAAACGTACCTTCATAGCTCTTGGTAAGGCACTTTTTTCAATCAAATTGTATCTATATTTTTCTTATTTCTTGACGAAAACATATGTTGTGGGTACTCATTAGAAGCGCCTTGGTGAGGCACTTCTAATGAGTACCAACAACATATGTTTTCATTGAGAAATAAGAAAATTATTTACCTGATACCCATTCTTATCTAGACCTATGACCTTCTGATATTTGTGCAGTCTGATCAGTTTTCATTGTGGCATGAAGAAACTTTGCATCCATGATAATTCAAAAATGCACCCAGTGAAGATTCTGATTAGGCTGTATGACTGCTCTGACTGATCTGAATCTTCGCTGGACGCACACATCTGATGGTACATTGTGGCTCATATATTATGGGAACTCATTAGAAGCACCTCCATGAGATGCTTTTATTGTGTTAGCAGGAGATGTTTTTGGGAAAATGTTATGTTGTGGGTACTCATTAAAACTGTCTCACTGAGGCATTTCTAAAGAGTAGCACAACATACGTTTTCATGGAGAAACATATCAATACTTTTTCATTGAAACAGGCATCTTATCTTGCGCAATAATGGTACTAATCAAGGCAAATAGGTTGGACAGACTGTAGATGTAGATGCTAGTGAGCAGCTTTGCGGTTCCCAAACACCATCTTGTAGCTTTTCCTGAGCCAGTGTCCAGCACAGTGATGTCCACTCTTTTCTCACAAGCCAATTGATTGTGTTGGGGTTTAACGACACGTCAACCCTTGAGGGTCATTTTGTGTCGTCTCCCAGAGAAAGGGAGAAAAGAAATAGAAGAGACAGTAGAAGAGATAAAAGAGAGGGACAGGGAAGAAAGAGGAACAGGAATGAAAGTGAAGAAACAGAAGAAATAAAAACATTCCCCCTCTACCCTTACCCGCTACAAGAATAGCAGGCCTTGCCCAACTGTAAGCCAATATCAGCTGGACACCCCGTTGATGTAAGATACACAGCACCTTCGCACCACCCGACCACCCCCAATTCTCACAAGCCAAACTGAAACTCCTAATTCTCACATAGCTTCAAGTAAAGAGATATTTCAGAAATCTTTTACAGAAATCTTTTATCATATATGCACCAAAACATATACTGTGGGTATTTAATTTAAATGGATACACCTGAATGATTTTGTGGCAATTAAACAAAGGGAGACAAAACTTGCAGATAGACATTGCCTCCCTTATTACAGAACTCTTCAACAATGGGAGCTACTCTTAAAGGAAACAATGTGCTTCCAGGGGGAGCACATTGTTTCCTGTAAGAATAGCCCCCCAATGAGAAGGAAGGTAAATATTTCCATGTCAAAGATTTCCCTTGAAGAGGTATCTCTTCCTCTTAAGTACGGTAAAATGTCCTAAAATTTTGTAGACCAAACTGCCTGACAAAATGTCATATGCAAACAGTGAAGACCCAGATCAGACTGCTCCTGAAGTCTGATCATGACCTATTCTGTTTGCCATTCCACAAACTATTAAGAAAGAACTGCATAAAAAAGCAAAATTTAGGCAAAAAGGTACAGAATAAAGTGTTCAAAATTTTAGGACATTTACTGTACCCATAGTACATGTCACTGCAAATATGAAAAAAGAAAAAAGAAAAAAGAAAAGTTTTCTGAATAGCTCTTTTAAGCTGAGGCCTGGACCCATTCTTCCTTTGTACATCTAGCATTTCTATGCAATTTTTCAGCTAACTTTACAAGCTTGCTGTGATCACTACAAATTATGTGAGAAATGGCAGTAGTATGAGTCTTTGTCATACTTCCAATATTTCCTGTTGATCTCCAACACTTACATCGGCCATTATTGTCATAGTACCATGGTGATTTATCACATTATCATCATCATCTTCATCATCATCCACTATATCATCATGTATTTCTTCAAATCTGAAACGTTTATAAATATATACTGTAAAATATGGGCCACTCCAAAAGAAAAGGTGCTTTTGTCCATATGCGGACAGGGAAGGCAGAGGTCAGCCTGCATATCTGCACAGTGTGATCATATAGCACTAGGTAAGAGTGAGTATCAAGTAATTTTTTTTTCTTGCTTCTCCATGAAAACATATATTGTGGGTACTCATTAGACGTGCAATATTGTGGCTACTCATGTTTCCCTGGAGAAATAAGTAAAAATATCAATATGGGGATCAAATATGGTTTTTCATGCATTAACATTCGCCAGGTCCTGTGGGAGGTGTTGAAAACCTAGGCCAAAGGCCGCGGCTTTCAACAACTCCCAAGGGACCTGGCGAATGTTAATGCATTGAAAAACCATGTTCGATCACTATTATTGCATAAAAACTGGAAACATTTGCTACATTTCACGTTATTTCTTGCACTTTGTTTCGCCTTTTCACCGATGTCTCGCGAACATAATTTTCACGGACTATGCTCGTTCTAGGGCTGGGCAGTACACATCTCGTAACGGCAGCACATCTGTGGCCACAGTACGATCATATTCAAAGTTGCGTAGCCGTGCATTAACAGCATGTGAATTGCCTTGTTTATACACAACTTTTCGCCTGTTAATGCACTGCTGTTGATAACGCGTGGCACTGCAATAATACTTTTTAGTTGAAAAAAAGTGCCTTATCTCAAGTTATGGGTTAGCGCCTTTGTTGTCCATTTATAGAATTACTGGACAGTAATTCAGTGTAATAAATTGGTATAACAGACAACAAAGGCCTCAGTCAGGGTCCATAAAAGACTACGGAAAATGTCCTAAAATTTCAAACACTTTAATCCATACTTTTTTGGCCAAAATTTTGCTTTTTATGCAGTTGTTTCTTAAAATACTTTGTGGAATGGCAAACAGTGTAGACCCTGATCAGACTGCTCCTTTATGCTCCTGTTCACTTATGGCATGGAACAGCACAGTGGAATCAACGTAGCTCCAGATAAGGCATATTTTTCAACCAAAATGAACTAATATTTTTCTTATTTCTCCACAAAAACATATATTGGGTACTAATGAGTACTCACATGTTTTCAATGAGAGTAAGAAAAATATTATACCGGTATGTCTGCCTGCTCTTAATTGGAGTTATGGAAACTGGAGTTATGGAAATACTCGGAATTGTCCAATTTTCCTCAGACCATGTTAGACATTTAAATTTACTTGTCCTCGGATAAGTATAAAACAACGGTCCATCATCATCATCATCATCATCATCATCATCATATTTTTTATTAAAGTGCAGGTACAGGGAACATCCACATCAGTGGGCCCCCTTCCACATAGCTGGCTTGCTGTATGCATGGCAGATCTAACACACCAGATCTCCAGGTATATCTATCATGAAAGTCAATGGCCGTGAGCTTCCACTCTCTGCAGTCCCTCTCTGTCAGCAGCTTCCATGTCATCTTGGGCCTCCCAGGCCCACGCATTCCATCAACCTGTATGTCAAAGGCTGTCTTGACTGCCCCATTGGAGCGTTCTGCATGTCCATACCAGCGGCGCCTTTTCTCCTTCAGAATGGGGTCCAGATACTCAATGCCAAGCTGCGCAAGCAGCCCACTGGACCTGGTGGTGACAATGTCTTGCGGCTTGACATTGCAGATCTGTCTGATCATTGCCCTGTCATTCTGCTGCAGATGTTGGAGGTTTGGCTTTGTCAATGGCCAAGTCTCACTGGCATGGAGCATTGCGCTCCGCACACAAGAGCTGTACATGCGGCCACATGTCTTGAATGAGAGGTGGCAGGAAGAGGAGACTGGTAGCAACTCCTTGAACTTCTTCCAGGCAGTATTCATTAAGTATGTGACTTTGTATCAACAACCTGGATCAAGTAATCTGACTGGGCATGGCATCTTAATTTATTAAACATGACAAGGGTTAATGAATACCCACAACCTGTTTTCACAGTTAAATTAGGATGATGATGATTTGGTGTTTTACGTCCCTTTCAATATACATTGTATTAAAGTCATATCCTGAAGCTCCTAGAAAAATAAGAAAAAATATTAATCTGTATGAACCTCTTATTTAGAGCTATGTATGGTAATGTTTTACTGAAGATCAATGCTTTATTAAAGTTCAAAGAACAGTTTTTCCTTGGAATGGAAAGTCTGCCTCTATAGAAGAAACAACTGCATAAAACGATAATAAATAACAGTCAGTATCTTAGATAAGCTGTTTTATGGGGTATTTACCCAACTAAAATTCCTGAAAATGCAATTCAAATTAAATTTATGGGGCAAATACCCAAATACCAGTATTTCTTGCACCCATTAACAAACCAGGGTACTCAAAAGAAATCCTGATACCCAATTGAATAAGAAATGGGTTAGTAAAAATAGCCCAAAATACCCATTACTTAAAATCCTATAACACCAGCTTTTCTAACACACTTTTCGTATCAAACCATAGCTCCAGGTAAGTAGGCGTATCCACAGTATTTTTCTTATTTCTCTACAAAAACATATGTTGTGGGTACTCATTAGAAGCACTTAGTGAAGGAATATGAAAATTATCAGTTTTTGGGATGAAAAAAATGTCTAACAAACATCAAGTGTTGTGCCTAGGCCATGCCATTCCAGCAACTTTCGCAGCAATGTCCTGCTAGAAATAAATTGCCGCAGGTTATGGGGCAAGCCCTAAAAAAAAATTTTTACATTCAGTCCATTAGTTTCTTTATTGATGATTCGGAAAATATTAAGGAAGGTTACTAAAACGGAACTAAAACGAGTCAGGTTCACAGTAAACTCCATTAAATTTTCCAATAGTTATTGCACTGCTAGTCGTAAATTGTCATGTAAACCAGTCTGAGGCATCAAAACGGCAAAGATGCAACTGCGAATCACGCAGTTTGTGTCTCTTACCACAAAGAATAAAACTTCTGAGGCAGTAGAGAGTGTTTTTGCGGCTACTCCTTGCCATCAAAAGATGCACAATCAGATATTCAAACTGAACAAGTGGCCAGGCAGCTATTGAAAAAGAAACCAGAAACAAAAGATAGGCTGTATAAAAAAACTTTCATCCATTAACAGTCTGTATCCCCGAGAACTTCTAAATGTCCCTCTGAAATGCAGGGAAGGGCCATACGTGTCCCTTAATATTTCAGAGCTAGGCAAAACACTGACATCAATCATTTGTTTGTTTGTGTTGAGGTTTTACTGCCCAGTCAACCCAATGGGGTCATGTTGAGTGTGGCCAGTTTACCTAAGCACACGTTTACTGGGCAGGCTTAATCTTCTAAGCGGTTAACCAGTATTGTGCATATTCTTTCGCCAGAAACTGACAAATGCCCTTCTTGAATCAGTGGAAAGGAGAGAATGACCGTAGAAAATATTTCACGATCAATCTCCACGAAAGAATGTTGCTGACCTTGGCGAAGGTTGAACCCGCGACCTCCTGATCTCCAGTCAGACGACGCATCCAACCGAGCCACCAAGGCCGGCAACATTAATCATTAGTTTCTGTTTAATACTTACTTATCATAGGAAGGTTTCTGTGCTAACTTTATTCTTTCTCTATCAACTCTTGTTTTAAATGTTTTTAAAGCGTTGAATAAAGCACAAACTATTAACATTACACCTGCAAAGATAAAGGATTATTTTACCCTAACAGACCTAAAAATTTGGACAGATATGCCTGAGCAAACAGTGAAGACCCAGATCAAACTGCTCCTAACCACAACCCAGTTAGATCTGAGTCTACACTATTTGCCATTCAGTCAACAATTTCAGACGTCACTAGCTCATAGCTCCAGACAAAAGGGGGTATCAGGAAAATATTTTCTTACTTTTTCATGAAAACATCTGGCCCCGAGGCTATAAAACTTTTTCATGCTCAACTCAGCTGAGCATGAAATTTGTCTTCTTAATAAATCTCAAATTACTAACAATTCTAAATTCTTTCTTGCTAAATACATGTATAGCTGAGCATGAAAATCTCTCTGCATTTTCATATTTATTAGCAGAGAAATTTTCATGCTCAGCTGAGTTGAGCATGAAAAAAGTTTTATAACCCCAGGGCCAGTTGTGGCTACATTAGAAAGACCTCAGCAAGGTGTTTCTAGAGTACTCACAACATACATTTTCTTGGAGAAATAAGAAAAATTTTAACATTTTGGTTGACTAAAGTGCCTGTCAACAGTCTTGTTCAAATTTCAGAATAAGTATAGTAGGTATTTCAAATGTCTATATAGTCGACACTCGTTATCTCGTCCTCGCTTATCTCGAATAACCGCTTATATCGAAGTGAAATTCTGGTCCCCATTTTAACATGGAAATCTAAGAACAGGTAACAAAATATTGTGGAAAAGAGAAATTGCTCTTTCTCCTCTTTTCCACATTATTTTATATATATTTCTAACTTCAGGAGTCAAATTACATATTCATTTGTTAAATGTGGTTGTTAAATTTATTGTTTTCCTCACTTCCGCAACTCTGATATGTTGAGGTACGGATATCTCAAAGCGTTTTAGAGAGTCCCCTTGGAATTCGAGATAATGAGAGTCGACTGTATTTAAGGCAAATATAGTAATTTCTGTAAAATACTTATATTTGGCAGTAACTTTATATTGGCACTATTGGTGGCCTAGACAACAACTGCCAAATAAAACAATACAAATAATCAAATTCAAATGCATTTATATAGTCTGTAATACATCTTTACATTTAAGTATGAAACTGCCAAAATTAAAATGCGCCAACTAGCCTTTCCTTACCAACTGCCACATTTTGATACCGCAGATATTAAGTGTTTTACAGCAAACTGTCAGCAGAAATGGACAGACTTTTAAAATATAACCTGTGGCTTTACTAGAATACATTAAAATGTTAACTCTTGTCCTGCTGAATAAATTAATAAGCCACACCTACTTCTAATTTTCAGCCAATCAGATTACTTGATCCGGATTACTGCTATAAATTCACATACTTAATGGCAAACAGTGCAGATCCAGATCAGTTGGCTTCTTCAGAAGCCAACTGATCTGGATCTACACTGTTTGCAAAGACAGGGTATATCCGGGTGCAGCAGGACAATCTTGAGTTAAATTCGACGGGGTCTTTGAAGCATCTGTATATGCTATATTTGTTCTTATTACTCCATTCGGGAATGTTAGTAAACAGTGGATAATGTATGAGCCTTTTACTTTTACATTATTCCCACAGTGTCACATCAGAGCTGGGGCAATCACTTCACATCAAGATCAGCAGGTAATATTGCATTTGTGCAGAACCCTAGGGCTGGGGATAAACAGTTGGGATGTTACCATCTGTTTGTTTCTAGTGAGTCTTTGCTGGATGAAAAGACGTTGTTGTCCCCGCTATTCACCGATGGTGGGGGACCATTGTTACTAATGACAAGTGCATTAAGTTGGAAAAAAATCTTGTTTAGGAACTTTGTACACTCCAGCTCGAAGCTGGCTCCATCCTCAAAAAAAGGCTACCATATATTATACCCTAAAGACAAAAATCTGTCTTGTTGCCATCTTAATCCTTAATTGAGCCATTCACAATTGTAGCAGACTATTTTGAAATATATTTTTGTTTTCAAGAAAATAGGGCTTGACATTTCATGTTACTCATCTGCCAGGCAATGTCAAGCCTGATTTTCCCAGGAAATGAAAAGAGCATATTTTAGGATGTTGTCTACTGGTATTGTGACTGGGGCTTTAAGGGCTTAGGTCACAGAATTTGAAGCAGAATATATTTAGAGGCAATCAAAAGTATACAGTTTTTATTTTTGAACACTCGTTTGTGTGTACTTTTTTTCGTTCAAATGTTTTTATGATCATTTTGTCTAATGTCTTGCTTTAAAGTGAAACACAATAAAAATGTGAAACCATAAATACCCTGCCACTATCTTGTGGGAGGCAGATAACTGCCAAAAATTGATGAAATTTGCCCAATAATACCCTGCCACTATCTTGTGGCAGGCAGATAACTCTGCAAAAAATTGATGAAATTTGCCTATTAGCAATTCCAAACCAGATGTGCATAACATCAATGCACATACCTAGTTTGTTGAAAACCCAGTGCTCCAGCTAGCCCTATACAGTGGGGTGGGCCGCACCTTTTGCCATCTCCTTCCACCCCTCTGCCCATCTTAAGCTGTCCTCTGCCTTATTTCAACTCCAGACATAAAATACATTTTGGTGAAAATTTCATGAAAATTGGACTAAATTTAATAAAAAAAAGTTATCAATGTTTAAAGGTTGTTTTATGTGTATTCTAGTTGGAGGCATTTATTGTGGAACAGGATTATATTTTGTAACATGTCTCCATACTAAGCAGATCACATGACACATGGTGCCCTCATTCTTTTATGACCTCGCAAAAAGTGCCCTATTCGGTACCCATCTGTCCTCAAATCCTAGCTGGAGCACTGAAATTGATTGATATAAAATTATTTACACAAGTTATCATCCTGAAATGAAAATATGGACATGTGGTGGGCAGATATGTCAAAAATAGATGAAATTTAGCCATTAGCAATCCCAAACCAGACCTCCACAATATCAATGCACATATAAAAGTACGGTGAAAATCCATTGATATTAATGCCAGAATTTATCATCCAGAAATGAAATACGGACAGACGAATGACAGATGGATGGACAGATGGATATCAGAATACCAAGCCAATATTGTGTAGTGATTATAAAAATGAAGTGTCTATATTTCAGAAAAATTTATATCTCAGTTGGTGTTGACGTTTTCACATAGAATTTTCTTAAACTTGTTCTTTGGCTTGGTGCTTGTGGCAAATTAAAATTGAAGGGCTCTACTAAAATCATTTATTCAAAAGAAAATTGTCAATAAACATCCCATAGAAGCTCAATGCCTTCTACCAGGAAAGCAACATAAATGTCAAAAATATTATTTCCTTGGTATAGAAAGTTGACATTGTATGCCTTGATCAAATGAAGGTGAAACATGTTCTTACAGGGTTTTTTTTGTTTTCTTTTGTTTTTTGTTTATCATTTTGAGCATAAAAATGCATAAATGTTATCCCCATTCTCCAAAATACATGTTTAAGGGGAAGCTAATAATGCTCAAATATTGATTCAGACTCCTTATTTGTTTCAATTAATGTCATTCCTTTGCTCCTCAATAGAATCTCCTGAAAACTGTTGCAAATTATGCATAACTGATTGTTCTTTTTTATGACACCAAGGATTTATGTAGATATGTAGAAACCTGATGACAAATGAAAAGTGAGTTATCTGTAGTTTTATTTTAGCTTCTAAGTATATAAATGCAAAAGATAAAGTTTACCTGCTATTATTCCCATCCACACTACAAAAGGTTCTATAAAACATGCTACAGACAATAGAAAATAAAAAACAGCCTTTTTCCAATCATCAAGCCATAATATAACTCGCCAGCAACTTCGACATGATCTATCAGAACTGAAAGAAAGAACAATCCAAAATAACAAACAGTATGATAAAAAATGTAGGAAAATCTGATTCTGAATATTATTAAACGGAAGTTCAGTGCATAATTTGAAGATGGGAACTAAACTGTGAATATTTAAACATGTCTGTATTTAAATATACACCATAACATCTTTATAACATGATTGCTGGGATCCAAAGTGAAAACCGTGTTAGCTAAACAGCTGTGTTGTATCCAAACAAAATGTCTAGATTATATATAAAAAAAAAATGACCATAAATGGTCACTTTTCTATATAATCAAGACATTTTGTTTGGATACCAAAATTTTGGGGTCCACCTTTAAAGGAAAAGATCCACTAAATGCAAGAAAATAAAATATCCAGCTTTAGAAAACAAGCATGATGGCGCCAATTTGGTCAACATCGGTTACGAAATACGAAAGGTATTGTAATTTATATTCTATACAGCTGTGAGCATGGTGCCTTGCCATTTTGAATATTTAATAAGATATTAAATTTTTATTCGTCTTAAACAAAAATCATTTGTATGCGAATGAACAGCTTTACTGATAATTAACAACAAAATATTGTTTCAGAAGTAATTTATTTCATTTTTGCATATTTAACTGAGTAGGTGTGACGTCATTAACTCACATAAATGGCGGCTTCCATGGCAGCATTTTCTAGAAATGTACAGCCCAATAATTTTTTTTTTTTTTTTATTTCTCAACCGATTTTCAATTGTTTTTTTTGTTCACCAAAATGTGCAGCTTAACATGCTCTTTATTTTCAACTATGCTTATTACTTGCTGTGTGTTTCCCTTTAAACTGTCTTATATCTTCTTAGGAAGTGTTTTATAAAGACGTTCCAGTGTAGTTGTAACCTCACAATTAACCCTTAAACTGGCAATCACAACTATTGTCGTCTGCTTTGTCATCTGCTTGTGATTTTAAAAGTCATTTTTGCAAACAGTGTGGACCAAGATCAGACTGCTCCTTTAGGAGCAGTCTGATCTGGGTCCACACTGTTTGCCTGTATGCAAAAATAGGTTTGAAAAGTTATATTCAGCAGACGACATAAACAGACAACATTTTCAGATGCAGTTTTTCTTGGCGCTTTAAGGGTTAAAATAATGTGGATGCTTTAATACATCATTGCCAATTAACTAAATATAATAGATATACATGTGTGGTGTAATAATATCCTAACACTCTTGATCACTTTATTCGATACAGACTTTTTTTTTGCCAATTTATGTTTTTTCATACATTTGTTTTACAAAGTTTTTCATACACTTGCTTTACAAAGTATTGGGTGGAATGATGAACACTTTTGCTCCTCATCAGACTGCTCGTACAAAGCAGTTTGCGTATTAAATTTTAGAACAATTACCGTGTTCTTTGTACCTGGTATTGATATTTTTCTTATTTCTTCATAAAATCTGTTAGGGTACTTATTAGAAGCACCTGGTTGAGGTGCTTCTAATGAGTACCCACAACATATGTGTTCGTGGAGAAATAAGAAAAATATTTACTCGATACCCTCCTCTTACCTAGAGCTATGAGGAAAAAATATTACAGTGCAAACTCACTACAACCAGTGTCAGCCACCTTCAGGGAGACACCACTGACTGTTGTAAGGTGGCTGTTGCAGGGAGGTGAAATATATGGACTGCATCTAGCAAAAAAGTAACTTCAAACATGCGCAAAATGTGCAGATGCAGATCATCCTGCACATGCACAAATTATCATCCAGGGTCCAGTTGTTCAAAACTAATGATGTCATTAGTAAACATATCGTTAAAACTTTTTATGGATATGGCAGATACGCTAATATTTTTCCTGAAAAAAAGTGAGTAACTTTTGCATTTGCAAAAGCTACTCACATTTTTTTAGCAAAAATACCTGTAAATAAGCTGTTGTACTTACTAGAACAGTTAACATTTTGACCACTGACGAGCTCATTAAGCTAACAATGTTTTGAACAACTGGGCCCAGGCTTTTGTTCTCCCATCATACATTCTGTAGTAACTAATGATTCTGTTAGTGGACAATGAATGCCCTGATCAGACTGCTGGAAGGTGATAACGTAAATTCCACTGTACTAGATTTTATTTTTTAACTTAACAAAACAGCTTTCTTGCTTTATGAATAGTATCCGGGTTCAAATCCCACTATAAGTGGAATTTGGCCCATCCAATTTGGCTGAAATCCATGCAACAGTGACGGAAGAGACCGGTTTACACAGTGGGAAAAGATCACAAAATGTAGAGATAACTAGATAAGAAACATATAAGCATATGATAATTTACCTCCAAGGTTTTGCCAAGAGAAAGCATAACATTTTGAAACTGGAGGTAAAATACCCATTCTCTCACCTAAATTTATCCATACACATGCTTCTTGCATGCATGTATTTAGTTGCAGTTTACTCCCTGGGTTCTAAAACTAGGGATGAGTTTATTCAAACATTACAATAGCTGGGAGTGAATTAGCCCAATGTAAAAGTTTAACTGCCTGCACTTGTCATACTAACAATAACAGTGAATGGTCTTTTAAAAATACTCACCTAACACATAAATCTACACAGTAATTTATAGCAAATACACTTTCTAAGAATGTTAAGAGGACAGCAACAGTTCTGAAAAAATAAATATATGACTTAAACCACACACATTTTCACAAAGTCCCAGAAATAGCAATACTTAAAAGAAGGAGTAACTGAGATAAAATATGGTAAGAAAAATATCAAAACTTTTTTTTCAGCCAAAACATATTCATAATTTTTCTTACCATATATCTTGATAAAAACGTGGGTACTAATCAGAAGTGCCTCAATGAAGCGCTTCTAATGAGTACCTACATTTTCATGGAGAAATAAGAAACAAGAGGCCCATGGGCCATGATTCGATCTGAGTAAATCAGCCATTGCATATCTGCAGATGCAATGCAACATTCTTCCAGCATTGCCAAAGCAACTGGGACAAAATCTGACCCTGCTGTAAAAAGGTCAAAGATTATCCTAGGATTATCATTTAAACAAACTTTGTAGACCTTGCATCATCAATGCTATACACCAGCCTAAAAGCTTTCTTGGTTCTGGAGAAGAAAATTTTAAGTGTTTTTTACCATATATGGGCATAGCAGCCATCTAGCCTTTTGTTGAATAGTGCAGAATTATTTGAAAAAAATTGACAATCCCCCTTCAACAGAAGGCCCCATGTGGGGAAAATTGGTCAAGCAGTTTCAGAGAAGAAGATATTTAAAGATTACACAATTTTATACATATATATAGCCCAGGGGCAAGGCAGATACCCACCCAAACTTGCTGAAATTTTGAGTGTAACTAAAAAGTTTTACTACTTTAGTCAAGCATTGTAAGTTTCAGCCTTTAGTCTTTAATACATCCTGAGAAAATGATTTTTCAACCTTTCGTACTGGGATGCAAATTTGACTTTGCCTTAAAAAGGGTAATGGTCATCCTGGGATCATCATCTGAACTTGGTAGACATTGAGTCCCTGATGCTATCAAAGATTCAGATTTCTTGGTTCTGGAGAAGAAAATTTTTAAGTGCTTTTATTATTTACCATATATGGGAATGGCCGCCATCTTGTTCAATGGTGTGGAACCATTTGAAAAACTTGTTAATATCCCTTCGAGAGAAGACCCCACGTGAAAACTAGTGAAAACTAGTCAAATGGTTTCAGAGAAGAAGACATTTAAAGAGGGAAGTGTTTTAAAGAGGGAAGCATTTTAGGTCTGGTGATAGCCGGTAGTCAGGAGCATTTCAGGTCTAGTGACAGCCGGCTGGCAGCAGACCTAAAATGCTCCTGACAGCCAGCTATTTTCCAATATATAGTACATGTACAAGCATTTGATATTCTTTCTTACAGTTTGATTTTTTTAAGGGTACTTCAAAGTACTAACCTTTACCACTCTCTGGGCTATTTCAGCAGACGACAAACTGATGACATTTTTTCCAAGAAACAGGATTTAACATTTCATGCAAATTGTCCCCATTGCATGAAATGACCAAACCATTTTCCTGGGAAAAAT
Organism: Anodontia alba; assembly: GCA_964016985.1. Lineage (NCBI taxonomy): Eukaryota > Metazoa > Mollusca > Bivalvia > Lucinida > Lucinidae > Anodontia > Anodontia alba. Next base: position 35,059,809 of record OZ024822.1, on the reverse strand, counting down.
AAGAAAAATATCTTAATATGTCATCTGCTGAAAAATTTACCAGAGTGCTCTTTAAGCATTAAATACCTTCATTAACCCATTTCAGACAATAAACTCTCCACGTACTAAATATTAGAAGGGTCCAATTTCAATTTTAGGTATGTCAGACAATGTGATTTAGATATCCCTAGAGAAAAATGGCTAAACTATTTGCCAACAGTTGAGATACTGATCAGATGCAGCATTATGCAGCATCTCATCTGGGTCTGCACTGTTTGCCAATTACCCTTTTGGGGTCTCAAGACTAAAATGTGTGACCGTAATAACCCTAAGTATTGGGACACCCTATCTACTTACCATACTTGTCCTAAAATTTGAAATAGTCCATTCAATTACCTCTTGATGTGTCTAAAGTATTGCTGTATGTATGGCAAACAGTGTAGACCCTGAACAGATGCCACATTCTGTGGCATCTGATCTGGGTCTACACTGTTTGCAAAGGCCTATCTGTCCCAATACTTAGAGTTATTACAGTAATTTCTTACATTATACTTGCATTTACTGCTTAGCACCCTGGATAAACATTTCAGCAGATGGCATTTTGAAATATTTTTCTTTTTTTTCCCAGAAAACAGGATTTGACATTTCATGTAAATTGTCTTCAATGGAGACAATTTGCATGTAATGTCAAATCCTGTTTTGCATGAAATGTAAATTCCTATTTTCTGGGGAAAATAAGAAAAATATCACCAATTTGTCATCTGCTGAATTAGCCCAGATAGTGGTAAGACTTACCATGCTAGGGGCAAATTCAGCAGATGACAATTTGATGATATTTTTGGTAGGAAGGTTGTCATGTGTAGTTCTGTGTAGTAATGTGTACTCTATACATACTCTTCTGGTCTAGAACTAACAAAGCAAAAAAACTAGGATAAAAGTATTTACATAATTTAATACAAGTTCAACTTTAGAATAATTCTTGTGAGCACTCTCAAAAAGATAAAACACTACAGTGACAGACAGTGTTGTCGGTAACAATCTCACGTTATGGCTTCAGTTTTCATTATTGGCAGATCAAGAGAGTTTTTCTCGTGGCTGGCTTCACAAAAGATGGAAATCGACCCGTTTCACTTTTAAGAAGTCTTTGTGTTGTTTACTTTCTACATGTCTCATGCAATCATATCTGCCCGAATGAGCTAAAATTCAAATTACATGCCGTTAGCAAATTGGTGACCCTTTTCTGATTTCTGGCACTTAGTTGGCTGATTTTTCTGGTTCTCCAGGCTCACATTTATTTTTCTGTTTCGACATTTCCAAAAAATAAAATTGCTCAAAAAATTTCTATTTGATGAAACAGAAACTTGCATTACAGTGCAATTAAAATCAGAAATCAAGAAAATATTACAGATGCCTTTATTACTATGATCAGACAAGTCTTGTTTTCGGACTGTAATGCCTAAAACTAACAAAATATCGGATTTTCCCATCATGCGTAATTTGGCCATAGTGATTCGTAGAGCGTATATATTTGGGTGTACAAATGGAGAAAATACACTTGTATCATAGTTGTAAACATGTCTGCCATACCCTTTGATTAGATACTTTTTTCCACAACAAAGTACAGATATCTTCTGGCCTTGTATTTCTTGACAAATCAAGGGTATTCCTGTACTTTTCATGGGTATTCCAGTATTTCAGTAATGTTCCAGTATTTCGGTAAGTCGTGTGAATGCAACATTTTAGTGTAATTGTCAGACACAATAGCTTAAAATATCTTGTGTACATGTATGTGCAAAAAACTGCTTCAGTAAGAGTTTAGTAAGCTGATCTTTTTGGGACTGCAAAATCCATGAAATGGCTATTTCAAACAATAGCCCATATGATTAAATGCATTTTTTTCCTATTTGCCTTTAGTTTCTCATGACTGTACTATGTTAATATACATAAATTAAAATATCATTAAAGCACATCATAAAATCTGTAAGTTCCATTAGCTTTGCAGACAATTCACATGAAATGTTGATTTATATTCTCTGAAAGAAAAAAAAAAAAAAAAAAAAAAATCAAAATTTTGTCTGCTGCACTTGTGACTTGCACTTTAAGGGTTGTTATAGCTCATTAAATAAACATGAAATATCCAATATTTTTCCACTTACCAGTGCCTTTTGTTCCATTAGATCAATGCCATATAAACATATGAAAGGATATCCAGACAAATTATTTTCTTATTTCTCCTCGAAGCAAATACATGTATGTAGTATTCTGACACTGGAAGTGACTCCACATTACGAAAACACGCCTATTCAAATACATGTATATAGAAAATTTCACCTCCAAAAACTGAAAATTTTCAGATAAAAATTTTTTTTCATATCTCTGTTAAAAACATAGACTGTGGCTACTTGTTAGAACCGCCTCACTGCTGAAAGTCACTTGCTCAAGATATTATCATACCCACAAATGTGTGAAGATATACTAAAATCCACTGAAAAATACTGGGGCTAGAGCAATGACAAAAGTTTTTTCTAAAAATAGCCATAGTTACCTTGACCTTCAGCCCAGCAACCTGAAAGTTGAACTTGCTCGAGATAATACAATACCCAACAACTCTGTGAAGATATTTTAAAATCCACTGATAAATGCAGGGGGCTAGAGCGATGACAAAGATTTTTCAGCAACCTGAAAGTTGAACTTGCTGGTAGTGTTGTGCCGATGATCGATTATAATCAAGATCAATCTAAAATTTGTGTCAGTTCTACTAATTGATTGTGTTTAGTGCTACATGTAATTGATTATAATTGAAAATATGTACATCTAATCCTTACAGTTTCAGTTTAAATTTTGCAACTTTGATGCAAAATATATGCTATCTCACAAACTATTCATCTTAAGTATGTCAGAAATGCAAAACGAGAGTGTCTCTGCAACAACTGGAAACCATACAGCACAACTTAGAAATTTCAGTGACTTCAAAAATGAATGTTATGTTGTAGCCTGTTGTGATACGGGAACTGGAACTTAAATCCTGCGTGTAAATGATAAAAGTTGTTGCTTTTTTTTATAATTCATATGGAGTACAGTGAAAGTACATGTACCTAACCTTTCTAGAGTAAAAGCTGGGTTTTCCTTTTGTTCAATAACGTTCAATTTTAATCGTTAATCAATCGAAACTTCCTATTTTATTATTTTCGATGATCAATCATGAAAAATCCTATAATCGAACAACACTACTTGCTGGAGATATTATCATACCTAACATTTATGTGAAGTTATTTTAAAATCCATTGATAAATGTAAGCACTAGAGTGATCACAAAATATTTTTCTAAAAAAAGCCAGTTACCTTGACCTTGAGCCCAGCAACCTGAAAGTTAAACTTGCTCCAGATATTATAATATCTAAAAATTGTGAGAAGATACATTAAAATCAATTGATATATGCAGGGGCTAGAGGCCTAGAGCGATGACAAAGTTTCTTTCTAAAAATAGCCACAGCTACCTTGACTTTAAGCCCAGCAACCTGAAAGCTGAACTTGCTTGAGATATTCAGAATGCTGAATGTCAGAACAGCATTTATGTGAAGTTATATTAAAAGCCATTAATAAATGTAGGCACTAGAGTGATGACAAAGTTTTTCTAAAAATAGCCATAACTTTGACCTTGAGCCCAGGACCCTGAAAGTTCAACTTGCTCCAGATATTGCCATACCCAACATTTGTGTGAAGTTATACATATATATTAAAATCCATCAATAAATATAGGCGTTAGAGCAATGACAACGTTTTTCTAAAAATAGCTAGTGACCTTGACCTTGAGTCCAGGACCCTGAAAGTCAAACTTGCTCGAGATATTGTCAGACCCAACATTTTCGTGAAGTTATATTAAAATCCATCAATAAATGACATTAATGTAGGCGCTAGAGTGATGACAAAAGGTGAACATATGAACGTACATTACTTATGTACTTACATACGGGACAAACCCTATGTTCCCTCTCCACTTCGTTATGCGATAATAAAAAAAAAAAAAAAAAAAATTTTTAGAATATTGTCTGCTACAACTTTGCTTAGCACATCTTTAAGGTTTAAGGCTAAAGTGGAGAAACAGAAAATAACCTGTATTCCAACAGTTACAAATGTATGTCTTAGTTATACCCAGTGCTTGCACTAACTGTCAAAATCAGGAAGTCCCAGGACTACCTAGCTCCAATATCTGGAAGTCCTGGTGATCAAATGTTTTCACTCACTTTCAGAAATTCAACCTCAATATTCTTAAACTCTCATTTACGGAGTAAAACTGCCATTCTTAATCTAGATAACACATAAATTCATTCTAAATTTTTGTTATAAATGACTAAATATCTTTAAAAGTCCCAGACTTCCTGGCATTGATTTTTGGAAGTCCCAGAGCAATTTTTTGGGTGTCTCCGACTCCCAGACTTCCCTTAATGCAAGCACTGTTATACCATGGTTCGTGCGCATGTACAATGCGATAATGCATGAGTGTGAGCGAGTGCATTATCGCACGTACATGCGTAGAACCATGGTATAACTGATTTATAACATTTGCATGCATGTAAATCATCTACATCGCGAGATATTTCATGCTGAATGTTGGGAATTTAGTCCACTATGTTTGTTTGTGTTGATGTTTTACGCCCTAGTCAACCCAATGGGGTCATGTCGAGCGCGGTCAGTTTACCTAACCACACGTTTACTGGGTAGGCATAGTCCTCTAAGCAGTTAACCAGTATTGTGCACATTCTTTCGCCAGAAACTGACAACTGCCCTTCTTGAATCAGCAGAAGGGAGAGAATGACCATAGAAAATATTTCATGATCAATCTCCACAAAAGAATATTGCCGAACTCGGCGGGGGTTGAACCCGCGACCTCCTGGTCTCCAGTCGGACGGCGCATCCAACTGAGCCACCGAGGTCGGTAGTCCACTATGTGATAATGTTATATATATGATAGTTAAATAGCATTTTTTTCTAAACATTCAGACACCTCATCCTTACTATAGTTATTCTAAAAAATGAATGTCCATTTTATCACTTATAAATGTGTCTAAAACTACTGGATGAGTGGCGAAGATTGTAGACCCCAATCAGACATTGTGTTCTGCAGCATCTGATAGGGTCTAGCCATAACTGTGTTTACCTTAAATATCTAGACATATCATACTTACCATACATGTCCTTAAGTCTGAACAATGTTACTACTTATTAACCCATCCTGCTGAACCCGGATATACCCTGCATTTGCAAACAGTGTAGATCCAGATCTGGATTTGCAGTTTGCCATTAAATAATCTGATTGGCTGAAAATTAGAAATGGGTGTGGCATCTTAATTTAATCAGCAGGACAAGGGTTAATGTGTCTAAAACTACTGGATTAGTCTCAATGAAAAAGTTTTGGGTTTTACTTTCTTTCAACATTATTTAAGTCATATCAAGACGATGGGAGGGTGATAATGGAAGGCTCTGTGCAATAAACCACCATACAATCATAAGCTGAATTCTGCCTCCTCCCAGATTAAAACCCAGGACCTATGATCCGAAGTAGAGAGGGCTAATAACTCGGCCACCCTGACACTTCAGATGTGTGCCAAAAAGTGTAGATACTGATCAGAGGCTACATTCTGTGGTGTCTCATCTGGAGCTACTCTGTTTGCTCAGGCTTGCCTGTCCTGATACATTAACCTGACATTAAAAACTTGGTATTTCCACTGCATGAACTAACATGCCTATTAAACCACCAGAACCTATCATTATGTCTCATCTGTATTCTGCCTCATCAGCACATCTTGACCACAAAAAAGGCAATGGCAGACATATTTTCATGTCATGCTGTATTACAGCATTGGTTTGTTGGACTGGGATCCATCCCCGATAAAAAAGTAAATTAGACATTGCAGTAACAACTGCATAGCTCCAGACAAGAGGAAGTACTAAGGCTGTCTAAACAGAGCTGAAAAGATAATCGATTATCAGTCCTGCCATTGTGATCGATAATCGATCAGTAATCACTGAAGATTTGGTCATAATTTTACCTGTCTGTCAGAGCAAGACTCTTACCATATGTTGTACTTTACTGTCTGTATTTGATCTGACACACCTGAGCAAACAGTGTAGACCCAGATGAGACACCACAAAGGCAGCATCTCATCAGGTTCTACACTGTATGCCATTCATCCAGCTATTTTAGACACACCATTGGTAGTAAGTTGTACTTGTTCAAATTTTAGATTAAGTATAGTAAGGAGTTGAGGTGTCTGAATACTAAGGGTAAATATGGTAAAGTAAAAGACACAGAAACTAAATGATCAATAATTAGCAAATCTGTAACGATATTCATTTTTGTGGAATTTATCAATCAATTAATTATCCGATTAATTGTGCCAGTCTTAGGAAGAACAGTATCAGGTAAATATTTTTCTTAGTTCTCTACCAAAACATGATATGGGTACTCATTAGCCCTAGCAAGGTGCTTTTAATGAGCACCCACAACATATGTTTTAGTGGACAAATAAGAAAAATATCAATTCTGTGGATAAAAAAGCATTTTATCTGGAGCCATGCAACTGTACATGTACAATTATCAGCCAGAACATCATTTTCCTTTAACCCTTAACAGTCAGGAGCATAACTTCTACAAGTTATTTTTTTTTTTTTTGTAACTCAAGAGTTATGAATTTTGCAACATTTTGTGAATTTAACTTGTTTCAGTTATTTTCTTTTAATTTGTGCCATTTTTTCACCTTCTGATTGTAGACTTACAGCAATTTTCATGGGCAAGTGGTTAATTTTGCATGAAAGATCTGTTACATAACTTTTTGATCAAGAATAAAATTTTGTACGCATTATCTAGAAATGTGTACGCAATGCCTTTGAAGTAAATGAAAAGATATACTTTTTTTAACTTACTTAGATACCGATATTTTCAAAATATTTACAAATTTCAGAAATAACCTAAATTAAGTTAAAACCTTCAGCCAAAGGAAAGTTAACTCTTGCACTTTGGAAGGGAGGTTATTTTATAGTTGAATTTTAACTTAACAAAGTTATGAATCTCAAATTTTAACCTTTAGAAGTAATGCTCCTGACTGCTTAAGGTGCCAGCTTAATTGCTGCTGACATTTTGACTTTTCTTTTTTTTTTCAAAGAAAGTAAGTCTTGACATTTCATGTGAATCTGCTGCCAAGCAGATGATTCACATGAAATGTCAAAATTCATTTTCTCTGAAAAAAAAAAAAAAAAAAATAGAATGCTACCTACTATTATAAATTTTGTTTGGCACTTTATTAATACTCACAGAAAATAAAATCCTAAATAATGACCATAGTAGGATGTCTCAACTCCTATGCCCCATATACCTGCAAATATTAATATTATTAATGTTATTTGCTGCCTGTTTTCCTTTGATATATAATACAGCAAAACACACATGAGACAAGCTAGATGAGCTATGAAACAAAACAAGACAAAATATTTAGAAGTAAACGTCTAGGTACCGGCCCAAATTTTGTTCATGTTTAAATAGAGATATGGGACATGGCTACATTGTATACTACAGTTTATAATAAATTTTCAATGAAACTGGTAAAATCGAACAACAATATGATTTTTAACTTACACTGCCACAGGCGATAATGGCTTTTGCAACCATATGAGCCGTCTCATCTGGATCTATGCTGTCTGACATTCAGTCTTTCAGCTTTACATAACTTTCTGATGCTGGAAGTACCTCTATAAGTTGTTACATTATGCTTATGCTAAATCCTACCAAGTTGTTGATTTAATGTAGTGGAAATTACTTGCTTCAAAAGTTTTCAGTGAAAATAGTTTACCATGTGATATCTCATGCACCAATTATTTGTATCCAATGGCTAAAACCTACTGGGAATGGAAGGGACAATGTCTTTCCCTCCATCACAGCCCTTGACAACTGTATAGTAAAAGCCTAGCTCTTCTCCCCAAACCCCTGGGAGAAAATGGAAAATAAGAATTGGATAGACATAAAATCTTAGCAGCCTGCAGGTTTGACAGGAAATCACAACCCAGACCTGTACTTTCCTGGCACTGAGGGGCATTACAAAGACAGAAATGTTAGGTTTGGAAAATAAAAATGAGGGAGACAGCGCGGCCAAGCCAAGAAGGCAAGCTAGCACCCCCTCCCCCCCCCCCCACCCCCCGAAAAGAAATGTAAAATGTATTCTGAGAGCTTTTTTTATAATACATATGCTCATTTTTTTAACAAACATTCTTAGATGATTCTGTCTTCTAGCTAAGCCTTTTTCTTGTTAATCAGGTGTCTATGAGCAGGGCTTCATTATACTTATAGAATCCCATACTCCAGAAGTAACAAAAGAGTCTTATTTATTAAATTAATATGCCATTTTCTTTTATCTCTCTATCCATTTTTTCAATGCATATGATGTTACTTTATGATCTGGGGTCTGAGGCGTCTTTGTTTGTGTGGAGGTTTTACAGCCCTGCCAACCCAATGGGTCATGTCGAGTGTGGTCAGTTTACCTAACCACATGTTTACTGGACAGGCTTAGTCTTCTAAGCAGTTAACCAGTATTGTGCACATTCTTTCGCCAGAAACTGACAACTGCCCTTCTTGTATCAGCAGAAGGGAGAGAATGACCGTAGAAAATATTTCATGATCGATCTTGCTGACCTTGGCGGGGGTTGAACCCACAACCTCCTGGTCTCCAGTCGGATGGCGCATCCAACTCAGCCACCGAGGCCGACTTCTGAGGAGTCTAGGAAAAAGTTAATAATGGAGCAAGTCATATGTCTTAAGTAAAAATACAAGTGAAAGCGGAGGGTCATGATGGTCCTATTATCCTATATCACTCACCTGAATCATGTTGTACATAGCTTTGCTAACATAGATGTGGTTCTAAGGGTCATGGTGACCTTGACCATGACCTTTGCCCTCAAGGTCATGTTCTGGTCAGAAGAAACATCCCTAAGGACCTTTGAGGGTCCTAGCCCCAAGTAATGCCGAGTTATAAGCTTGTTTTGTACAAGAGGTCACTGTGACCTCGACCTTTGCCAGTAGGGTCAACTACTGGTCAAGACCAACATCCCATCTAAGTTCAAGTGTTCTAGCCACAAGCACTGCTGAATAATAACCTTTTTAGTACTAAAGGTCATGGTGACCTTGACCATGACCTTTGCCCTCAGCGTCATCTACAGGTGAGGACCACCATCCCTTCTAAGTTTGAGGGTCCTATCCCCAAGTAGTACCAAGTTAAGCTTTTCAGTACTAAAGGTTCTGGTGACTTGACCTTTGCCTTCAGGATCATCTACTGGTGAGGACCAACAATTCAACTAAGTTTGAGGGTCCTATTATAAAAAATAAGCATTGCAGAATTATAAGCTTTTTTGGTACTAAAGGTCACAGTGACCTTGACCTTTGATTTAAAGGTCATCTACTCTTCAGGTCCATCCTCCGTATTGGTTTGATAGTCCTAGGCCTAATCATTGCCAATGGCTTTTTCCTCTATGTAATAACACAACGACCACACCCTCACCCCTGTGGCATGATTTGAACACTCATGTCAAAAGACCTCTAGGCAATGCTACATACCAAATATCAAGGCCTATGTCTTGCACTTTCAGACAAGAAGATTTTTTAAGTTTTTTCCTATATAAGTGTATGTAAAACATGTTGAACCTGAGGCGGGGCTATTTCTTGGTCCCAGGGATATAATCTGAACAATCTTGGCAGAGGTCCACTAGGTGAAGCTATGTACCAAATATCAAAGACCCTTCTGGTTTCAGATAAGAAGATTTTTAAAGGTTTTCTCTATATAAGTCTATGTGAAACATGTCAGCCGCAGGGCAGGGCCATTTCTGGCCCCAGGGCAATAACTTGAAAAATTTTGGTAAAGGTCCACTAGGTGAAGCTGTGTATCAAATATCAAAAGCCTGAGCCTTCTGATTTCAGACAAGAAGATTTTTTCAGTTAAAAAATATATTTTTAGCTCCTGTGACCTACATGTGCAATGGACCGGAACCATCAGAACAACTTTAAACCAAGGATCATTCCTGTGAAGTTTAGTCAAAAATCCAATCAGTGGTTTAGTAGATGTTGTTGTTTAAAGGAAATTGTTTATGGATGGATACACAGACGGACAACAGACAAAATGTGATCACAAAAGCACACCTTGTCACTACGTGACTGGTGACCTAAAAACAGCAATTTGTTTATTTTCTTTTTATCAACATCAGGGCTCGGGAAAACCGGAAAAATAGCCGGTCTGGACCGAAATTAAGAATTCTGGACCGATTTCAAACACCCCAAAACGCAAATAAATCGGTCCAACAGGTTTGTGCCTTGAACCCCATTTTTCCCCAACCAACCAATTTTCACAAATCAATGATGTCTAAAAAATCACAAACCGTTGAAACGGTCAAGTCTTCCCAAACGGACAATGTCCGCACACCTTTTAAATGCTATATTATGGTAGTTCAAAGGCTCTAAACGGTCATTTGACATGTATATTGGAGAGACAGCTGAATAACGGCAACCTACCGCAGCACAAAGTAATTACATCATTATCCAAACATTGTCAAAAAATCAACACTTCACTGACCTTTGTGCGGTAAACAAGCGATTAACACGAATCATCAGTAACGATAGTCTGATAATTAATCCGTTTGTGTGACACGTGTGAATACACTGAGACTGCAAAACATCCAGGTGCAGTCGGAGTGTGCAAAAGATCAAAGGTCGCTTTACTGAGAGTGATAAAAGAATGTACCGCTTGAACGCACCCGTTTTCTTCCTCTTCTTTTTTGTTTTGATCAACACGGTTTGTCAGTCCCAGATTTGATAAATTAATTCCCAAACCGCGTACGTCCTGATCAGATGTCGCATACAATGGCGTCTGATCTGGGTATAATTGATTGAATTTTTTTTTTTGTTTGTTGAGTGCCGTAACACACGAGTATTGATTGATTGTGTTGGGGTTTAACGACACGTCAACCCTTGAGGGTCATTTTGTGTCATCTCCCAGAGAAAGGGAGAAAAGAGATAGAAGAGAGAGTAGAGTAGATGAAAGAGAGGGACAGGGAAGAAAGAGGAACAGGAATGAAAGTGAAGAAACAGAAGAAATAAAAACATTCCCCCTCTACCCTTACCCACTACAAGGATAGCAGGCCTTGCCCAACTGTAAGCCAATATCAGTTGGACGCCCACTTGATGTAAGATACGAGTATAATTCAAGGTAGATTTCATGGTAAAAATAAGTAATGCACCACTTGCGCTAGACAAGATTGGTCAGTGCTTAAAATTTAAGCAGTCTGGTCAAATCTTGAAACATTGAAAACTGCAAAACCACCATTGGCGCAGGCCTTTTTTATTAGACCTAATTAGGTCCATGAAAGTCGTTTCGTTCCGTCTCTCCTGTTTCCCGCCATCTTTGCGCTTATACAAGACGGGAATCAGTTGTTTATAAATAGTTTAGGGAAACCCTGCGGAGGTGGAAATAATAACAAAACCGTTTGTTTTTTTGTTTTGTTTTTTTTTTTCTTTCTTTTTACATACCTGACTGTATTTATTGATGACGCCAGCTTTGATCATGCTCGTTATACCCGGACATCCGTCATATAACAGGGTTGAGGTGTATTATTTAAAAGGAGTAATAGGACTGCCAATTGTCATTAGTTTTTGTTACAGGTGATATATACATATTTTTTTTTTTTTTTTTTTTGGAAATGGGCTCATTGATGACGTCATCGTCATCGGCTGGACCGATTCAGATTTCTAAATTTCCAGAGCCCTGTATCAACATAATAAATAATCTGCATACTATGTAGTTAGCTTGGAAAGTCCTCAGTCAATTTTCTTCACCTAGTCATACTTTTACTTGAATTCTGAACTGTAGCTTGAGTTTTGACTAGTGTCATACCTCACTTTGTTTATTAAAGTCTCATTGTGACCAAAGCCAAGTTTCACGGAAAGTGATTTTTACGATCATGAAGATGCTTGGCTTCATCCCGATTGGCAGTTCATTCGCATCGCCATTTTGATTTAACTTGTCAACAAGTTTTATTTCTGGATTATCCCAGGGATACAGACTAACGGACACCCATGGCGACTAAAACATTGGCTGGGCACCAAAAAATAATTTGAGGGGCGCCCTGGTGACAGTAAAATTTAGTGGTGAAACAGTTTGAACAACAAAAATATCGTATCACAGTTTGATTTTGACAGAATCGTTTTTTGCATCAATTCTTCATTCCATAAATTTTATTCTATCAAATAATCTGCATCTGAAATCTATTAATTTTAATGAAATAAATCATGTTTCAAAAATGAAAGTAGAATGTTTTCGCTGTGGCCTTGTTTCCGATGTTCAGCTAAAACTTCTATCGGTCATTAATATTATGTACCTGTCTGATGGCTGACAACTAACGGGATAATATTATTATTTTGATAATAATAATTATTACTGCAGTTAACGCGATCATACTATTATTTTGATAATAATAATTATTATTATTATTTTGTTTCATGAATGCATACAGATTTTGTATTCTTTTCTTTGTGCTTTCTAACCTTAATATTTAGAAACTTATAGATTTTTCAGAACCAGCATTTTACAGGGTGGCCACACATTTTTAGCAATCAATTTCCCTGATTTTTCCCTGATTTGATTTTCCCTGATTAAAAACCTTAATATTATCGCAATGGCCCCTACTTTTAGAAGTCATATACTGATTCAAATGCTGTCAGAATATACAGCAAACAAGTACTCCACCTAACAAGTACTCCACCTTTAAGTAAGATTAGATCTGCAGGTATTCTAAGCATATGGCAGAAAGAAACCACCAGTAGCCACATCTGAACAGCTATAAAATTTGAATATTTTGACCTTACAAAGATAAGACTTTTTTGAAATTCCCTGATTTTTCCCTGATTTTCAACAAAATTTCAAATTCCCTGATTTTTCCCTGCAGAGATTTTTTTTCACCATTTTCCCTGTTTTCCAGAGTGTGTGGCCACCCTGATTTTAGTTGCTGTGGGCGACCATTAGTCTGTATCCCTCTTGTTCTGCACTATCTGATCTGGATCTTCAGTGTCTACTCAGGCCCGATTGTCCAAATAACTAGGGATACTATATAGACTACCGTAATAACCCTAACTTTTGCGATAGACAGGCCTCAGCAAACAGTTTGACCAAGATCAGATGCCACCTGTGGTGTCTGATCAGGGACCACACATTTTGCTATACATCCAGCAATATTGAGACATTCACAGATAGTAAAATAGAGGTGTAAATTAGAGGACAAATATGATGATTCTTGTGTCATGTGTTGGTTTCACTAGATCTCCTCATTTGAAGTGTTTATGTGTCATCATTTAGGTATGTAACAGTTGAAATTTATAAAGTGTACGGAAAACTGATAATAAATCAACAACGAAACTGAGCCCAAGCAGAGATCAGTTTGTTGTTAGGCAGGTAGCAGCATTGTAAACACGTGTGTGGCGTGATGCAAAATTTCATTCATCCTACAATATTAGCCAATCAAAAAAATTGGCACATATCAATAACAAAGCATCTCCTTTCTGGACAAGGCCAAAATAGGTCATTGACCAAACTTACCCACAGCTGTTGCAAGGCCCCAAAACCTGCACAGCCATACATAGAAATCCCCAAAACATCCTGAACAGATATTGTGACAAATTCCCATTTTAAGCACTCAGAAAAACCTTCCCTCACTTGTTGTGAACGGTCATAGACATTTTCGCGTTGAAAGTTGTATGGCATGCTACATAAAACGAATTGTAACGTAAAATTTGATTGGACGATTGAAAATCGGACGGTGGTGTAAACTGGTTTCCTCGCCAAAAAGCTGGTTCTCCGCTTGAATGGTATATCCTGCTGCGGCACGATATGATAAATATTCCTGCGGATAGTATGGTTCACCCTCTTGTAACAAATCTTTCTTGAATTTATGCCACATTAATATTAATAAGAAATAACTAACATTACAATTACAGCTGAAAATCAGTTTTCGCTTACAAGTTTATGAATAAAAAAATCAAAATTTGTCACAAAATACTAAATATTTAGAGAGTACCCCCGAAAAATCACTAACCAGTGACATGCATGTGAATGAATAATATGAAATTAGGCACTACCTAGATGCGTGCAAAGTTATCCCACTAGATAGGCCTCCCAGGAGGTACCATGTTCCCTAAAAATAATCGAACCTGTTCCCTAAAATAATTTTTAAAATTACCATGTTCCCTATTCCCATAACATTTGTTTTGCTACCCTGTTCCCATAAAATATTATCCAAAGTTCCCTGAAAGGAAAAGACTAATTATGAGCATGATCCCTTGTTCCCCAAACCCACGTGGAAGGCGCGCTTAAAGTGGAGCGCAACCTTAAAAGGTATTGTGCTTTAAAGTAAAGAACTTTACATTACAAACAATGAATTTTGACACACACATTAGATCAAAATCGGTGGAAAATTATGTAAGTTATAGGCAATTGAATATTTTAACATTGGTGGAATGGTCGCCGCCATTTTGAATATTTAATGAGGTTCCATAAAAATTAAAATTCATTTCATAAAGGTAGTTATTCTCATAAAAATGGTTTATTTTGGGGGAAATGATTGCTTGTCACTATAATTAAAAGATTATAAAAATATGCAGCAAAATTATTCTTAAAAACCCTTTAAAATGTGGTTTTGCATATTTAATTTGGGCTGTGTGACGTCAAAAAGCCTACAATATGGCGGCATCCCTGACAGCCATTTTAAATGTATTCAAACCACCACAGCTTCCTTATTTTTAGGCCGATTTTGAAAATTCTTGCATCAAAATAAACGGTTTGTTAAGCACTTCACTCCAAGATATACTTACAACTTATATTGTGTTCCCCTTTAAAGACTTCATACATAGTACATAACCCAGGAATCATGCGGAATTCCTGGCCGCTTGCATGACTCCAGCACATTGATAGGCTGAGACAGGTCCGGTGGCCGAGAGACAAAAGAGAGAGCGCATATTCATGTGAATGCATGAGAAAAGATGAGGCTTGTATAGGATATGGTGGTGGTGGCGTTTGTGGGGTGTGTGGGGGTGGGGGTGGGGGTGGGGGTGGGGGAGGGTGTCATCAATATCCTGTATCACTGGAAGTCAACAGACGAACATCCTATTTCCCTTCTGTGTAGTCCCTGCAATATCTACCTTTATTTGTTTTTAAATATCCATAAAAGTACCAAACTGGATTCCAGATATACTACATCCTTGGTAGTAAAATGTCAAATATCCCATACCACTTCAAGTAGAAAGGCAAATATACCACATCCCTGAAACCCCCGTATACTAGCCTCAAAGGTACAAATTAGTCAACCGTTTCGATTTTTAAATCAAAGGAAAACCTATTCAAAATATGTTTGCGAAGTTTTACCTTTAAACAAACTGTCGCACTCTAGCAAATTTGTGGGATGTGAATACAGCATTGTGGGTTGTATTTCTGTTTATAGCAATGAAATTTTTTCGAATGTGAATAATGTGCTATTTTACTGTCAGCTGGCATAACTTCGCAGTGGGTTGGCCTTTTGATGTGGTTAACGGCAAAAAGCTCCATCGTTATACATATAGCAATTCCATTGAAACAGTAAAAACTGTCATTTGATCTTTAAAATCCTTCTCCGAGATTCAAAACACTGAGGCAATGTTGTATCGACGTCATATGCCTGCTTAGCAGAAGCATATTAAGTTATTAACCCTAATGAATAAATAAAACACAGAAAATTAGGTGGACATTAATGTTTCTTATCGACTTCTTGACTAAAGGTATGTAAGACAGGGAAAGGCAGTTGCATTCAGCCAAAGAGGTCCATCAAACTTCTATAGACTGGGATAATTTGGTTAACTAACCACAGGAGTATGCTCTTCACCGGACTCGCACTCTCTGAACTAGTACATACAGGTACTGGTGCAATGGATATTGGAATAATCTATCGGGAATAATCTCAACTGGTGGAGAAATAAATGTTTATGTAGAGAGGGTTTTCCTTTTTTTTTCTTCTTCTTCTTCATTTAGGCAAAAATAAGCTTTAAGAAATAAACTAACTAATAAAAAAAACCTTTCTAAAAGTAAAAATTGTGCATAGACTGGGTTAGAACTCGTGTCAAGCGGTTTCCAGTTCCAACGACTTGACAACCACGGCCACCACGATTGTGACGTCATCACACGCAAATTTAATTATTTGTCAAAACAATTGTACACTGGGCTAAAAGACCGTTTGTTAAGCCTTTCTTGAAGAACAAAAATCACCACATATTTGATATAACATTCAAATCCTCATTCATCATGTTCATATCAATGTGTCATTTGCACTCATTCTCTCTCTCTCTCTCTCTCTCTCTCTCTCTCTCTCTCTCTCTCTCTCTTGAACCTACAGAGCACCTCTTTTAAAACCTTCTTTTTTTCAAGCAATGAACAGAATTTAATCATATTGGATTAGATAAATGATTAAATTACCTTAAAATCTTGTCTCAATATGCTGGTTTCAAAAATACCTGCTTTACATCTAAAAAAAAAACAAAAAAACAAAAAAAAAACAAAAAAAAAAAAAAAAAAACATGTAAACAAACGCGGTAACAGCGACAGGAAAACTCCGCAGGAACATTTAGCGGACAACAAAAGCTACCTCACGGGAACACCCCGTTACGTAATGCCAGGCATATTTTGTTTCTTTTATCCCAGTACGGTGTAAATTCTGTTAGCTTTCATTTCGTTTCGCATCTGACTGGAATTTGCACTTTGAAAAAAAAATGGATAAATTTAAATGCGAAGTAAATAGATTCTAATCCTCTCTCGATATGTCGAGAAGATACTTGTGGGCAAAAATGTGTTCCGGCTTCATTGAGCATCGATCAGAATTGGTTTTTGATGCTGGATCCAGCATTGTTTATGAAAGGTGCCATGTTGTCCAAAGTTTTTAAGTTTCTTAGGTAAATAACTACACTTGAATGAACTTTATTTAAATGCTACGTGTTATCTTCGGGCCCGCTTTGCTTTGCACCTATAAATAGTATCAACAATGTAGAACAATTAAATGCTCATTATATATAATATGCATGGAATGAATCTGGCTGCCTGTGATAATCAAAGATATTTTACTGAACGGAGTTATGAGAACATGCCCAAAACACCACCTTTCATTCTCTGAAGATTGTAGAATGGAAAGATGTGAGTTTTATTTCTTTTAATCTTAAGATTCTCATAGGTATTTAGTCAAATGTATAAAATATATGTACAGAAAATCATTCTTGCAATAAAAAATTGATAGCAGGATTGATGAACCTTAGGTGAACGGAGTTATGGGTTTCCAGGCTACATCCCGAAATATTTACTCTTTTTGTGGTGAATACCATAACTATTTTCATCGAGTGTAATGAAAACATCAATATTTTCACGAATGCGAAGGTGAATACCATAATTATTTTCACGAGTGCGAAACAAAACATCAATATTTTCACGAGTGCGAAAAACATCAATATTTTCACGAGGGCAAAGCACAAAACAGTAAATTTTCTTTTTATTTAACTGTTAACACGCCAATGCGCGCTTCTGACATCATAAATTGTAAATTACATCGCCAAACTAAACATGAACGTCATGGCGTCCATGTATGAAGCGCTGGAGAGACAAAAACAAATAGTTTCGGCGAATCAAAGTAATCTTGTTA
This sequence comes from Anodontia alba, assembly GCA_964016985.1. Lineage (NCBI taxonomy): Eukaryota > Metazoa > Mollusca > Bivalvia > Lucinida > Lucinidae > Anodontia > Anodontia alba. Next base: position 35,042,094 of record OZ024822.1, on the reverse strand, counting down.
CCAAAATGTTCCTTAAATTCCAATTAAGAAAATGAATACCAACACTTGATAGTTTTGTTCAGAAACAGAGAAGTTAGAGGAGTTCAAAAATCGAAGTGACATCGGCATCTGTTAGGGAAACAACAAAGACAACCGAAGTAATCCGAAACGAAGAGCGCTAGTGAAAATACTGTATCCTTTCATATATGAAAATATCATTTTCACTTACTTCGAATATACAGTGATTTCACTTCTTGCAATAAAATATGTATAAATATATCGTGTAATCCAAAATGTTATATATTACAATATCTTTGTCAAACTCTATAAAGGCTCCATATTCCTAAAAAAAATAAAAAAAAAAAATACGGTTTTATTATCCAGGAAAGGTTAAATAAATTGTTATATGGCATCAATACAATCATAAAATGTGGCAATTGACAGCCTGTAAAATTTCATTTAGTCTCTCGTTCTTGAAATTAAATGAGTTTTTTAATCGTATCTCTGAAATAATGTTGTTAACATTATTTCAGAGATAGGATAAAAAGTAATTTCTTTTTTATCCAGTTCAAAAACGAGAGACTAACTGAAAATTTACAGGTGAAGCAACACTGCCAAAAGTGTTTTTGTCCCACTCTGAAAAAGGGTCTACCTTAAAAGGAAAGAATTTGCTTCCTTTTCAGAAGGAGATTGATGTGCAGGAAAGCAAACAAGAAGTCACAAAAGCCGCCTCCCTTGTGAAAAAAAAAAAAAAAAAAAAAAAAAAAAAAAAAAGGCAGAAAATCGCGCAACTGTATCTAGTCTGCCTGTATCAAACCTGATTGTTCATAAATACCAGTTCAGCATTAGTTCAGACAACCTTGTAGGGAACATGATATTGTAACATAATACCACATTTGTGATGAATATTGGGACAGCGTAACTCCGTAGCAGGTCTATTTTACTTTTTGATGTATCTAAAATTGCTCGTAAGTGGCAAACAGCGTTCTGTACATCTGATTTGGGTCTACACTGTCTTTTACCATCTGTAAGTTTAGAACGTGTATGTTTTGTGCGTTCTAGAAGTGCCTGTATTCGAATATATAGCATGAACACAATGCTCTACTACTAATACAAGCCCAGGTTTGAGGTGTCAAAGAAATACACCAGTCCTTACCACTCCATGTTTTCTGCTGGAAGTTTAAATGTTTTTGTATTAATTTATTGATCCTGAGTACTCGAACAGACAGGCCTAAGCAAACAGGGTAGACCCAGATCAAGTATCACAGAACGCGGCGTACTACCGTTTGCCACTCATCTAGCAAGTTTTACACAAATCCACAGGTAGTAAACGGACTTAAATGTCGGGACAAGTGTGGTAAGGTGCTCGAATACTTAGGGTAAATATGGTATCTAAGTTATGTAATACTTTTGTCTCTGACATTCTATGCTTGACAGTCTGTTAGATCGTAACTAAATTGGAGTTGTGTTCGGTTGATTTTCGTTTATGAGTTTGGATTATGGCTTGGCTACTATGACCACAACTACTTGATACTGGTCGCGCATGTTCCCTAAAGGTTAATGTGTTAGAAAGGGAAGCAAACGCAACTTTGAATACGGTCTATTTTATATGCAATTCAATATATCTTCCTATACAATTTCACCTCATAAGAAGAATTCAGATGGGGTTTAGGTATACCATGAGTTTAGAGGGAATGAAGAGTAAAATTGGGCGGAGTTTAATCCACCCTATTCATCCACCCAAGAGCCCAGTATTGCACATAACCCTATCAGGAAAAAATATACCATGCATGGATAGACCCTTGGTTCTGTTGAGAATGCCCGGTATTTAGGTGTCAACATATCCTCGGATCTTAATTTTAGTTACCGTGTCAATAGACATGGTAGAAGTACTTCGAATGCTCAGAAAAGTCTTGGTTTCTAAAGGAGGAATATAATTACTAATTATTCTGGTATACGCGAGGCGTCTTATAAAACAATCGTTCGGCCCCAGCTCGAGCACGCCTCAACCACTTGGGGTCCTTATTCTAAAAAGATATTTACAAAATTGAAATGTTCAGGGAAGATCGATTCGTTGGATATGCAACTCCTACTCAGCTTTCAATCTGATGACAAATCCCTATGGTACCGGGATGGTGATATTTATAAACAGATCAAAAACTGTAGTGTTAAACTACGTAACATTTTGGAATTTGATGATAGTGAGACTGCAGTATAACATCATGCAATTCAAAAAATTGTAAAACCTGTAAAATTTTGATCAAAGAAACGCAGTTTACGAGTGGACACTAATAAACATACCATACACGGAGCTGGGATGATCTCAATTGTAAGTCCTCTAATGTTCTCTATGGTGTTGAGTGTTCGCTCTGTGGATTGATATACGTTGGTGAGACGAAAGAACAACTACGCAACAGAATGTCTGATCATAGATATGAGATAAATCATGGGAGAAATCAATTGCTTTATCAACATTTCAATCTACCAGATCATTCTATTTTGTCCTTCAAAGTAAGAATACTAGAAAAAATATACCACCCTAACAATCCCAGTCTGAGCACGCCACTTCGTAGACAGCGTGAGGAATTCTTGATCAGAGAATTAGGCACTGCAGCACCATATGATTGCAATGACAAAATAGATTCTGTAGGGAATCTTACCAGCCCAAGATGCAGTTCGGTCAATGTGATGAGGCTCTTTGGCAGCTCTCAAAGACGTAAGAGAAGTCATGGACATCGGCACTACAATCGTCCTAATTTTCATGCTGATGTCGCATTTGACACTCTCCTTCCATATGTACAGCAGCCATTAGGACTTCATCATATTCGTACCAAGCTGTATCAGCTGCCGGTAACTAAACTTCGCTCTTTGCAGAAGGAAGTGGTGGATACAAAAACATATGTTCAAAATTCTCCTGAATATAAGCTGGTTGCTATCATTTTAGTTTAGGTTGTACAAGCCTGTTCAAACAGTTTCTCCAGAAGAGACTCCCACTCGTGATTTTCTGAAACTTGACTTCAGAAACAAGGCTCTTCACGCCGTTAACATTAGCAATATCCTGAACCATAAGAAAGTGACTTCAATCATACCACAAAAACCAGAGCCCACCTACATACATCTCCTACAGTTATTCGTCTCCCATTGCACCTAAAATTTTCAATTACAAAAACGTGCTGCAAGGGCTAAATACTGAGAACATTACTCGAAACCCCTCAGCGTGTTCCTGTAAAGCATCGGAGTTCTGCTATAATCCAGCCGGTCACGTCGTAACAGGTGACCTCAATATAGTCAGGATTAGCAAACTCAGGGACATTCTTTCCAAAGGCCCTAAATATAGGGAACCCAGGTCTTTTACTTGGAAACAGAATTCCAAATTAATATTGGATTCTGTTGAAGAGTATGCACGACGCTGGGCCAAGAAAGAGGACGTGGAGATTGACACCCTATCTGAATGGGTTAAATCGGTAATGTCCTTGGTAAACAGACGTGTCTCAGTACTCAGCAGAACCATGTCTCGCCGACATGAATCGGTGTTTGATGATCAAGATGTTGCTGCTGAGTTAGCTGAAATCCATGAGAAGTTTGTCGTTGTTCCAGCCGACAAGGCATCTAACAACATTGTGTTTGTTTGCAAAACACACTATATAAACTGCTTAATGGAAGAGCTTGGTATGAGTACCATGACCGGAAACCCTACATATAATCTTACTGCTATGTCCAAGGAAGAACTTCTACAAAACCACCATACGGTGATGATGACATTTGGAATTTCCCTCCCAGAGGAAGATATTGACCTTCCCAAACTGTACTGGATTCCTAAACTTCGCAAGAATCCGTACAAACAGAGATATATTGCGGGTTCAGCTAAGTGCTCAACCAACCCTCTTTCTCCGAATCTAACACGAATACTAACCGCAGTTAAAGAAGCCCTTCAGAAGTATTGTGACACTGCGTATGCCAGAAGTGGTGTTAATCAGATGTGGATCCTGAAAAACTCCAAAGAGCTCTTAGAAAACCTAAAGGCACAATCTCTTCATTCCGTCAACAGTATAAAATCTTTTGATTTCTGTACTCTTTACACTACTATTCCTCATGATAAATTGAAATCTAAATTAAAGGCAATTATCAACCAGTGTTTCTTCCACAAGAATGGTAACCGTCGATTTCAGTATGTTGTCATTGGCTACAAAGACACATACTTCGTTCGGGATCACTCTGATGCGCCACAAAAATACTCAGATGCAGATGTCATAAAGATGCTGGAATATCTATTCTAACACCCCTGCTCGTGTTGTTCCTTATTTGTCTTTACATTTCTAGCCGTGCTTTATCTAAGGCATTTGACGCAAGCTTACAATATTGGTCGAAACATTCATATACATAATAAATAAAATTAAATCTAGTAAGAGAGAAAATGATCTACGAACATTGCAGTTTTTTACTTTTTTTTTACCTGAAGAGTTCCTCTACAGGTTATACCATTCAAACATATTCGTTTTACTCCTTGTTGCCATCGTGTATTTGTTGACATTATCGAAAACAAAAGTGTCGCTTAACATTCTTATTTTGTTGTTTTATATCTGTCTTCCATAGGTCCAACGCGGCACTCCAATTTCATTCGATTTGCAATTCTTTCATGAACACAGGATACAAGTTTTTATGTTTTACATCGTTTTAATATTTTACATCGTCAGCTGATTCGCATAAGTATCCGACATTTTGAATGGTCGTCATCGAACCTTGTAACTACGTAACCGTGTGACGTAATGCTTAACGGTTGACGTCAACTACCAAATGGGGAAGTCAGGTAATAAAAATAATCATAAAAATCAATACAAATCTCATTTATGCAAAACATTCGCTCAGTGAGGGGTGTTAGAAAAGAAATAAATTATTCTGAACCGTGCTCAAATGCCGCAGATAAAGCACAGTTGAGTTTGGGTTGTACCCATTTGAACAATCGCTCGCTGCGCTCGCTCGTGCTCAAATGGGTACAACCCAAACTCAACTGTGCTTTATCTTGGGCATTTGAGCACGGTTCGGAATAATTTATTTCTTAAATCGACAATCTTTTTGTGGAGTTCGGTGGTCGGATATTTCAGCAAAAATTCGGCATACCGATGTGTACTAACTGTGCACCGTTACTTGCCGACTTGTTTTTATACTCGTATGAGGCGGAGTTTGTACAAAGTCTCCTCCAAGCAGGCAAGAAACACCTCGCACAACAATTCAATTTCACCTACAGATATATAGATGATGTATTGTCTGTGAAAAACACAAAATTTGCAGAGTATTTAGAATTCATCTATCCACGTGGACTTGAAATAAAGGAAACAACGGAGACTGCAGCCTCCTCCTCATACTTGGATTGTTACCTTTACATTGACAATGGAAAGCTTACTACTATATAGGCTTTACGACAAACGGGATGACTTCAATTTTCCCATTGTTAACTTTCCATTCCTGAGCAGTAATATCCCTTCTGCACCAGCATACGGCAGTTACGTTTCACAGTTAGTCCGTTATGCCAGAACCTGTTCAAATTATCAGGACTTCATGGAGCGTGGGAAAGTGCTCACTACAAAGTTGTTGAGCCAGGGGTATCAAAACACCAAACTGGTAGCAACACTTAAGAAGTTCTATGGGAGACATCATGATCTAGTCAATCCCTACAATGTGGCAGTTTCCAGAATTGTTTCTGATGTTTTTGTCAGTGACGCGCCATAAGTAGACTTCCCAAATCCCGGACATACGCTTCTACCGATATTTCCTTCGTTCAGGCCTATGGGCATGGTGGGCGAAGCTTGCTTACCAAGTAATGCTTACTATCCGCGGACGCCTGATTACACCCTTTGTTCTGGGATCCATCTTTGTTGGTCTGAACATTCTGATTCGTCATTCGTTTATGGATTTATGAGTTTGGATTACGGCTTTGGAACCATGACCGCAACTACTTACGACAGCGCGACTACTACGCACTTCAGTTCAGGCCTCAGTTCAAGAACTATTATTATGTTATATAAATAGTTCATGGCATTGTATTCATCCCACTTCAAGTGTACTTTGAGCAACTTACCCGGCAGAACGATATAGCCAGTCCATTGCTATCGCCAAATTCACACTTCTGCTGATTACTATAAATACGTGTATTCCTTTTTCCCCATTGTCAATAGTTTATTGGAATAGGGAGATTGCCAGCTTAGGTTGTTAGTATGCGGCTTCCAACACTAGACCAGTTCAGTCTGGCAGTTCAGTCTTTGGACACCGTTTGCCTTAAAACAACAATAAAACTGTTTTGTCCTGTTTTAAACTCTGTACATGATATTTTAACCATTACGAAAACACGCCTATTCAAATACATACAGAATTTCAGCTCCAAAAACTGATTTTTTTTTTTTTTCAGATTAAAAAAACTGATATTTTTTTTCATATTTCTGCTCAAAACATAGATTGTGGGTACTCGTTAGAACCGCAAGTGACTTTAAGACACAGTGAACTGTTTTAACGAGTACCCACAGTCTATGTTTTTGAGCAAAAATAAGAAAAATAAAGTATACCCCTTTAAACTCCAGTTTTACTATATAAAAGTGGGGTTTAAGGGGGTCAAAATTATATAGGTATGTTTTCGTGATGACTGTCATCTTTTAATTGTTTTTCTTTTTCTGCTCTTGCATTTGGACTTCAAGTTACAATCAACCCGAACGTAATCCTCGCGAGGGTGTGTTACAGTATAGAAAATTAGATAAAGATAGGAGGGGTTAGTGGAATAAAAGATATGTAAATTTAAGTAGGTGAAATGAGTTTACACAGTGCGAAACAAAGTATTAATATATTAAAAAAAAAACAAAAAAAAAAAAAACAAAAAAAAAAACAACAGATACTGGGATTTAGGGCGAGGCGTGGACTTCCTGGCAAACAGCAAGGCTGAACTGTACCAAATAGATATATAGTAAGATCATATTTCGTCGGTTAATTTTCTGAGATGTACCCTCGCCGAGCGACCGGTTGCTGTCTTTCTGAACGCGAGCGCATTAGTTTTCATTACTTTCTACAGACAAATGCTTCTAAAAACCTTTTATAGACATATAATCTCAAGTTTATATCATGGCGTCCAACGAGAACTCGACTGGTTTTGCACACACTACGAATATCCAGGGCGTATGGTTGCGTCAGAATATCTGAATCTAGACGTACAAAACAGTCTTTTAAGACAAAGTTAGGATTAAATCGCTTGATTTCTGATCCAACATACGTTTTCAGAAAACAAACAAATATGCAGATACTTAGGGAATGCCACAGTCGTGGAACTCAGTTCTCCAGTGGAACAGGCGATAAATCATGTTTCAGTTCTGGTATCTCTGCTCATGGAACAGATATCCTCATAGTTCACAAAACAGTATTTAATGTTTATTCAGTTTTTGCATCGTATAATGCTCATTCAGTTTTCACTTCTATTTTCAAGAAAAAAAATCAACCATTCTAATCAAAATTTAGTCTGTATTCATTTGAAACATTGACCAAAAACAAACAACAAAACAACTAGATATGTGTTCAAAGTACAAAAATGGTCCCGCACTTTGCTCTTTGCCCATATGGCAACAACACCTGGATGCATAAATTTCAAAGTTTTAACAACTATTTTCCAAATGCTCAATCTGATGTTATACATTTTGACACCTAGCCCCACCGCAGAGCATGATCCAGGGCCAGCTCTAGCACAGAGTTGAAATTTTAGGTCTGGGTATGTAGCATACCAAATTTCAACTTCCTAACACAAAAGGTACTCAAGTTATGGACTCCAAGAGAAACGTGGACGTAAATGCCAATGTAAATTTGAATGAATATCTGACCTGTTATATATTTTGACCCCTAGCCCCATCCCAGGACATCACCCAGGGGCAACTAGCCAGAGCAAGATTTTGCCTTAGGTTTGAGTAAGTCGCATACCAAATTTCAACTTCCTAGCGTAAGACATACCCAAGTTATGACCTTCAAGGTAAACGCGGACGTAAATGTCAATTTAAATTTGAATGTAAACTTAAACATTTGTCAGACTCCGGTTACGAACGTGACATACACACGTACGGACATACGGACGTAACATCACGGCGAAACGCTGTATGTCCCACTCCTGCATTCGACAGGCGGGGCGTGAAAAAAAAAACTAGTACATGCAAAACAATCTGAAAATTAAGAAATAAATTATTCCGAACCGTGCTCAAATGCCCAAGATAAAGCAGAGTTGAGTTTGGGTTGTACCCATTTGAGCACGAGCGAGCGCAGCGAGCGATTGTTCAAATGGGTACAACCCAAACTCAACTGTGCTTTATATGCGGCATTTGAGCATGGTTCAGAATAATTTATTTCTTTTCTAACACCCCTCACTGAGCGAATGTTTTTTTAATAAATGAGATTTGTATTGATTTTTATGATTATTTTTTATTACCTGACTTCCCCATTTGGTAGTTGACGTCAACCGTTAAGCATTACGTCACACGGTTACGTAGTTACAAGGTTCGATGACGACCATTCAAAATGTCGGATACTTATGCGAATCAGCTGACGATGTAAAATATTAAAACGATGTAAAACATAAATAGATTTTTAAGTGTAATTTCGTTCTATGACAACTATTCATATGTATTCTTATATGTATATAATTTAGTGGAAGCTTGCCGCCAGATGGGTCAGAGAATGCTGAAATTCATGACAGTCCCATGCTGTGTAGTGATCAGAGAACCTGTGTTGCTTTAAAATTATCAATTTGATTTGTGTGTATATTTTATGTAAATACATGTTTTATATAACTATGAGTAAGTCAAAGAATATCAGCTATTGTATGCTTAATGTTGTTACTCTCTTACTTACTTGTTTACTTACCTGGTGAATGAATGCCTGTTGATGTATCAGCAGTAAATTACGCTAATAAAAATTCTATTCTGTTCTATTCTACAAGGAACAGGAAAAAGTCTCGCGTGACAAAAACAACAACAACAATGGCCGCCGCTGATGCGGAAGTTGCAGATGCGAACTATAAATTTATCAAACACTACACTTTTCCAGTAAAAGATATACCCCATCTTTCGATTAATGATGAAGAAGCTATTCGAAAGATCGATGCAAATGTACTGCTTCTTTATTATCTCATTTTTTCTGAATAATATTGGTAGAAGTATGTTTGTCATGTGTTTTCGTGACACTGGCGGTGTCATAATAGCTGCATAATGTAGTAGAATGGCCAATAGTTGTCTAAGTATGTATAACGGTACCAGAGGTCATAACTAAATTGTCTAAATGGTCGGGACATTTTGTTTATGTGCTCCTTTTTGTTATCCAGGAGTCTTTTGATTGATGATGAAGAAACTATTCGAAAGAGTGTTGCAAATCAGTGACTTTAAGACACAATGACTGGAAACTGTAGATGAAATATCAATATTTTGTTCCAATAAGTGTGTTGTGTTGCTCAGACAGGCAAGTGGTGAAAAAAGTCCTTAATTTTACTGACCGCTTAGTTGGCATTGAGACTTTTTATAACTGCAAAAATACAGTGCTCCTTTTTCCCCTTTTACTTCGTCTATGTAAGTACAAAGCTCCAAAGATTGTTTGTATCAAATAGAGCACTCAGTTTACAACATTTTGAAAACATACATGCCGGTATTCATTAAACATTGTTCCTGCCAAAACGGGTTGGGATGCTTGTATTATTGTGTGCGTGTTTTCAAACTTAAGTTATCAAATAACTTAATCTAAGTTTGTTTTTATGGAATCCATTTGTAGACTTGGTAAAATTGTTTGGTCATTAATTAGTCTGATTATGCCATTTTTTCTACGCCAGCAGCTACTTAGGCTAATTAACACAGGACTAGCGAGATTAAAGTATAGAAAGAATGTCTCTTGACTTTAATCAGCCTTTTGCCATGCTAATTAGTAAAAAAAAAAAAAAAAAAAAAAAGTAATTAGGTAATTAGTTACATGTGCAATGAACAGCTCGCTCATCATCTTTTAACCTTTATTTTCTGGTCATTGCTAGTTGTATGTGCATGCGCCAAATACGTCTTACTGGAAAGGTGATTAATTTCTTAAACTGGAATGGAGGCATAGATCTTGATTCTCTCTTAAGTGAATGTAATGAAATAGAGCTCACAGATGATGGTGAGTCGGTGAAAAAAAAGCAAAAAACAAAAACTGAGAAAAGTGAAAAAATTGCCAAGAGCAAGACAAACATGTGTTCAGAATGTCAGAATTCGTATTTGTCAATCTCGATTGCACAGTCATATGGTGGCCAGCCTGGATTTACAATTGGAATGATTTTAGCTGTGAAAAAAAGTCTTATTCTACCAGCTTATTGAACCATTAAACATCCACCAAACCATATCAGATGACAATGAAACAGTTGGTTTAAACATATTTATTTCAAATCTCTTTGTACAGCATATAACAAACATGTGATAATATAAATGTGAACAGGATTGGAATGTAAGCAAATATGAAACAGTTCACAAGACAGTATTCTTTAAGGAAATGGATAATTCGGGTCCCATAAAATACAATTTTTGAAGCCTTACTCACACAAGTTGAACAAGGGTTTTAAACATCAAAATTTGTTGGACTTTGCTACTTTCACAAAATTAGCTGATGTTCATCCGTTCATACAGCCAAGAAGTGTCATAGATATTATATAAAACCAATTTTTGGTCTTTCTTTGTTCATATTTTGTTGTCCAAATATGACCTTTAACCCTATTAACAATTGAGTACATGGTGAAAAAGCTAATGGTTTTAAAGGGAGAAATGCCACTTTGCTTACGTGACCTATGTTATCGATTTACACTGTAAAAAAATCAACTTAAAAACAAACCTACATGTCAGAGTTCTCACTAGGATTTTGAAAGTAGGAGTTTAAGAATCCATCTCTGAGAAAAGTTGGAGTTAAAATTGAAAAATAGGAGTTTGACCTAGAAAACTTGGAGTTTTCGGCTAAATATGAAAACTAAATATTTAAGGACATTGTCTGGACAACTTCATTTTTCAACATAGTTAACTTTGACCACTGAGTGTCTGGTAAGGATCCAAAAGCTTTTGGGGCTTAGGAAATAGTGACAGGACTTCCATTAACTTCCAGACTCAGGAAGTCCAGACTTCCTACCCCTCAAATTTGGAAGTCCCACAGGAAAATCTAGGAAGTCCCACTTTTTTCCCTGCTGCGGCGGTCTGCCCTTTCTTTAGTAGAACAGAGGTTCTTAATTCAGTGTCACACAGAATCATCATGATATACCCTTCTCCTACATGTTTTAAACATATCCTTATCGCTTATTAAAATTCGATCGCATCTTTTTGGAAAGCCTGTACTTGTATGTCGGACCTTAGAGAACGCATCAACATTGGTCCAACTTCGCGTTCGTTTCAAGCCCAGAGAAAGAAAAAAAACAAAAGAAAATACACGAGAGAAAACACCCAAAACATGTTTTCTTAAAAACAAACTATGCTGAAATTATTTTGCAGAAATGTATTTAATGAAATATTTGCTCGGATTGAAGCTGATCAACACGAGCGAGCAAGTTGCTTACTTCACAAAAATTGCGGGAAAAACGGCGCCGACTCGTGCAACAACAAACAAATTAACCAACAGCAATACGTTCGTTCGCGGAGAATAGCAAGCAAAACCATCGCAATTCGCCTATACTTACTTTGCGTCTTTTCCGCGCTGGTAAACAGCGCAGCCGGAACAAGGCTACGAATTTAGAAACAGGTTTTCCAAAAATTTTGACGAAAAATATTTTTTCTTCTCATTTGAAAAATTGCTTTTGTTGTCATGACAAGCATAAGCTTCTAAATTCGAATAGATTTAAATTTGCATTCTGTGCATAGTTGTTATTTATTTATTTAATTTCACTCGGTAACTCCCAGAAGTGTTGAGGTGTTTTCAGACGACACATGTTCTTAGCAAAATAAAAAAATAATTTAAGATTTTAAGACATGAATATTTAAAAATAATAATGACTTCATATAATTTCACCGAATATTTTCGGGTGTCGCAGAAGAAAGTTTAATTATACAAACATCAATTAATCAACTCAGCACGCGTGACAAATACACACAGTGATCACGCAGCCATTAAAAGGTTGCCACGACGCTTGACACCGATGTCAATAAAACTCCCGCAAGGGGAAAGTGGGACGTCTTTAAAGCTCAGTCAACACAGGTAGCGAATTTCCAATGAGTAGGCGGGGCAAACATCATACAACTCGTTAAAAGTGGGTGGGCTTTTTGACAATTTTTTGACATCTCGGGTATCGATTTCGACGGACAGAAGAAATTTCGGAAGTCCGCGGTACGTCTTTGAAGTTCAGTTTGGACGTCCGGTGGCAATAGAGCGTAAATAAGAATCCTCGGAAGGAAATTTTACGCGTACAAAAGCAAAAATAGGCGTAAAAATACGCCGGATTCCGAGAACTCTGCATGTAATACATAGTGAAAACACCACAAAACTAAGAATCTTATACACAGTCATAAAATTCAAAACTTATCTTACCGATGAAAATAAGATTCACTACGAATCAAGTAAAGAAATTGTCAGTGCACTTCATATTTTTGGGTAGTATTCTGTCCATCTTCAGCTTGTTTGAACAATGGCGCACTGGTAGAGGGCGCTACAGTCATGTGCGCCGTATGCTTATTGGACTGAAATGAGGAGAGACCAGTCACTGTATCTTAAGGTCACTGTGCAAATGTAAGTTGCCTTCTTTATTATTTTATTATTTCTGAATAATATTAGTAAAAATGTATTTGTCATGTGTTTTCGTGACCACAATGGCGGTATCATAATGGCTGCATAATATAGCAGAATAATAGTAGTCTTAATATGTATAAAGTAGTGATGGGCCAATTATCATAATCAATAGCAAGTTAGTTTGGGCTTCTGATTCCAATGATTGACTGAAAATCTAACAGCCGATTGTAGTCGGTTCTGGAGTCAAAGGTTTTTATCTTGTCTTGAAAATACCGTATTAGCAGACAAATAGTGTGCATAAGTTTGTGAAATGTGTATGGAGACAATTTGCATGAAATGTCAAAACCTGTTTTGAGACAATTTGCATGTAATGTCAAAACCTGTTTTCTGGGAATAGGAGACAATTTGCATGTAATGTCAAAACCTGTTTTCTGGGAAAAATAAGAAAAATGTTTTAAAATGTCTGCTGAAATTTTTACCCAGTGTTAAGGTTTGAAGCCACATTTAACAGTGTTTACAAGTGTGAAAAAGCAAGTTGGCTGAAAGGTTTAGCAAGTAAAAAATAATGCCACTTGCTGATTTTAGCAAGCTGTCAAAAAAGTTAAATTTGAACCCTGAATGGCCTCTGATTCTTAGCTGGTATCCTTTGTTTGACATTTTTTTGTGAGTTCCCTCTTGTGGCCTCATATGTGGACAGTTTGAAAAGTGAATCTCTTTTGGTTGAAAAAAGTACCGTATCTGGAGCTATGGTAATGAGTTGTTGTATATTTTGATTGATAGATAATTTATTCAGGGACTGGTTCTGATTCTCCCTTTCTTTATCAATACTTTTATCTCCTTATAATTATTTTTTTTCCTAGCAACTGATAAAGCTTGTATATATACACATTGAAAATATCTTAAGGGTGGTTGGGTGTGGCGAAGGTGTCGTGTATCTTACGTCACTGGGGCATCCAACTGATATTTGCTTACAGTTGGGCAAGGCCTGCTATGCTTGTGGCAGGTAAGGGTAGAGGGGGGAATGTTTTTATTTCTTCTGTTTCTTCACTTTCATTCCTGTTCCTCTTTCTTCCCTGTCCCTCTCTTTCCTCTCCACTACTGTCACTTCTATAGATCTCTTTTCTCCCTTTCTCAAGGAGAAGACACAAAATGACCCACAAGGGTTGACCTGTCATTAAACCCCAACACAATGAATATATCTTGTTGTATAGTGGCATTGAAAACCAGTCTGCAGAGGAGTAGGGTTATTAGGGTGAGGTGGTTGGGCCTGTGTTTAGTCAGATCCTTTGTTATATAATGAAAACAATCTGGACCCAGTTGTTCAAAGCGTCGTTAGCTTAACGAGCTTGTTAAGGGTTATTTCGTTAACTGTTTTAGCGGATTCAATACACAATATTATTATATTTTTTGCTGAAAAAATGTGAGTAGCTTTTTCACTTTTTTCAGCAAAAAATTTCAGCATATTTGCATATCATTCAATGTAAATTTTAACCAATCGTTAACTAATGACATCATTAGCTTTGAACAACTGGGCCCAGATTGTCACAACATGTCACTACCTCCTACCCTCTAGGCTGAGGTGAGGAAATGTGATCAGTGCTCTTGATAAGGTTTTCGTACCAATGAGTATTTAACCCCTTCGGCCTGTTTTAAAGCTTAATGCTGAAATGCATATCAGCAATGTTTAACTCTTTAAGCACCTAGCAAAACTATAGCTTACAAAATTATTCTCTTTTTTTCAGAGAAATTAAGGCTTGGCATTTCATGTGAATTGTCTGCCTAGCAGGCAGTTCACATAAAATGCCAATCCTTATTTTCTCAGAAAGAAAAAAAAAATCAGGTTATCATCTGTTGCATTAAGCTTTAGTGCTTTAACTTTTAAAGGTTATACCATTTCTGATAAAACACGCCTGTATTTGAGTTTGCATAACAAAATCATCAAAGAGCAAGTTAAGTTACTCTGACAACAATCATTTTCCTGTTAAATGTAATGTGAAACGTTTACATGCTAAATTTGATTTCGTTGCTGAAATCATAGGGTATTTTTACCCCCTCTAGATCTGCTTGTTTCAATGTTGACCTAAAAATCAATGCTGAAATACTATTTACCCTGCTGATTAAGGACATTGTTTTGTCAGAATACCATCCTTGAATGGTTGCATATTTATACAGTATTGGATGAATGGTCAGTTGTAATTTGTGAAAAAATTTCAGATAATAACAGTTACTATGATTAGAGTTCATGGTTTGTCATTTGTTGCAAATTAAACCCTTTGGAGACAGTTTACATGAAATGTCAGAAATCCTTTCTAGGGAAAGTATGAAAAATATGGCGTCTGTTGTATCTACATGAATTAATATGCCACATTTTTTTTTAATAGCTGATCTAGATGTATGTTTTTGTCATAAGGTTGTTTTTATTTTGTGTGTGTTTTCATGGGGGAAAAATACCTTATCTTGATTTCCATCACGAAAACATGCCTATATAATTTTGACCCCCTTTAACCCCAGTTTTATATAGTAAAACTGGGGTTTACAGTGGTATACATTATTTTTCTTATTTCTGCTCAAAAAAATAGATTGTGTGTACTCGTTAGAACTGCCTCGGTGAGGCAATCCTAATGAGTACCCACAATCTATATTTTTAGCAGAAATATGAAAAATATAAGATTTTTTTATCTGAAAACTTTCAGTTTTTGGTGGCGAAATTTTCAATATACTTGAATATGCATGTTTCCGTAATGTCAATTTGCTAAGTTGTTCTTGTTCACTTTCAGGAGCCAGTTGTGTTAACAGATACAAATCTTGTTAGTTCTGCCCTTCATTGGGACCTTGACTACTTAAATAGGCATATAGGAAATGGATCATTTAATGTGTACATTTCAAAAAATAATAAATTTAAGTACTATGATGAAAAACGGGCAGACTTAACAAAAGACTTTGTGAGACCAACAGTACTGAAAGAAATGAAATTTCAAGAATTTGTAGAGTTGCTGAATTCACGGAAGAATAGTGATGAAAGGTATGCTGATGATGGTGATTTGGGATTTAATGGACATTCAAGACATGTATAATTCTAGATAAGGTCCTTTTTTTTTAACCTAAAAGTAATGATATTTTCGTTATTTTTCAAAATCTCCATAATGAGTATCCATTGGAATCACCTCACATTACAAAAACACGCCTATTCAAATATATTGAAAATTTCACCACTAAACTGAAAGTGTTCAGATAAAAATTCTGATATTTTCATATTTCTGCTCAAAATATAGATTGTGGGTAGGTGTTAGAACTGCCTCACTGAGGCAGTTCTAATGAGTACCCACAAGCTATGTTTTTGCGCAGAAATTAGAAAAATAATGTATACCTCTGTAAACCCAAGTTTTACTATATAAAAGAGGGGTTAAAGGGGGGCAAAATTATATAGGTATGTTTTGGTGATGAATAGGCATTCCCATTGAAAAGCTCCAAAAGTGTTTATGGAGATTTAAGAAAAATATTTATCTGGATATACCTCTTACCTAGAGCTATGGAATGGTAGGGCTGCAATGGTACATCTACCTCACGATATGATAGTATCACGATACCTGCCTTTCGATAGGATGTGTATTGAGATACAGCACATATTCCATATATTTTTGATGGATACAACAGGGTTGTGTAGCTAATGCTGTTTTTGCTTTGGCTATAAGATGGTTTATAGGTGGACCCCAAAAGTATTGTATCCAAACAAAAATGTACAGATTATATAGAAAAATGACTATTTATGTTTTTGTTTGGATGCAATGCAGTTGTTTAGATAACACTGTTTTTGCTTTGGATACCAGTCATTGTGTTATAAAGAGGTTTTTATGTTTGTTGTGAACTGAAGGAAGTCTTGGATAAGTATGGTATACAAATGAATAGTGTAAAAATTATAATAAATACTCATGCTTTAATAAACATCCATCCTCCATTTTGGATCTGAAAAGTTATTGTTGTTTGGTCTGATTTGAAGGGTGGGTGGGGATATCTGTTTCTGTTAAATGCCATCTGTTTACTTTGAAACAAAAATCTGTCTACTTTATTCAATTATTGCCCTTGTGCGAGGTTAATATGATAATTTGTTCACCTGAGGCAAGTAATGTTACCTGAGGGGTTGCTGAGTGTAAAATGAAATGTGGAGGGTGAACAAATTGTCATATTAGCCTCATACAAGGGCAACAATTTTTTTTATCATATTAAGTAAACTGAACTGAACAAAGAAACATGAGAAAGTGATGGCTGACATTGCGTAAAGTTACTTTACCATGACCTCAAGGTGAGAGTAATATTACTTTGATTTAACGTCACATTGAGGGTAATATTCTACTTAAAAAGTTTGATAGGGATCACTTTTATGCATCAAATTTCACAATAAAATTATTATTAAATTTTCTTGCAGATGTTGTATACATGTACCATACTTTGTTCATTATCTCTAGCTGCAAGCCGGCCTTGGTGGCTCAGTTGGATATGCGTCCTACTGATGATCAGGAGGTTGCGGGTTTGACCCCCGCCGGGTCGGCAGCATTCTTTCGTGGGGGTTGATCATGAAATATTTTCTATGGTTATTCTCTCTCTTCCGTTGATTCAAGAAGGGCAGTTGTTAGTTTCTGGCAAAAGAATGTGCACAATACTGGTTAACCGCTTGGAGGACTAAGCCTGCCCAGTAAAATTGTGGGTAGGTAAACTGACCGCACTCGACATGACCCCATAGGGTTGACTGGGCCATAAAACCACAACACAAACAAATCTCTAGCTGTAAATTGTAACCATTGCAGTACTCACTAAAATGCATAGTTGGTGTAACTATGTACCCGTCCACCCTCAAAATCTAGCATAACACTACATACATGTACCATTCTGAACATCAAAGTTCAAAATTTTCATTTTCTGTGCCTGTCATCAATTTCATTTGATTCCTGAAACTTGAAAATGGCCCAGAGACAGTGCAGAAATCATTTAAGTTAGGTGCTGAAGAAATGATTAGCGGTGTCAGAATGTTGAAAACTGGCATCTCTCAATATCATGCTCCTGCCCTCTTTAATGTGTCACAGGGTGAGGTATCCAGATTGTGAAATTTTCATGTAAACCATGGAGATGCTTCACAGAGGCATGGCAGCGGTCGTTCAAAGGCAACAAATCAACACCAGGACCAGTTCTTGTTGATTCAAGTGTGATGTCAACAGTTCCAGAATGCTACATTCTTGAATAATGAACTCAGAAACAGAACAGGAGTACGAATTTTCACACAGACAGTGAGAAATAGTTTCTATGAGGTCAGATTAAATGCCAGGAGGCCAGCTATATGTGTTCCCTTAACATCACAACACATGCAAGACAGATTAAATTCTGCTAGATGTCAGCTAGACATTTTGTGACTGGATGCCAGGGCTTATCACTGGTGAGTCCAGATTCTGTCTGGACCACTGACAAATGTCAGTTGGTATGGAGAATGCCAATGGAGATTTCATGTGGTCATACCTATCTTTACCCTTAAAGCACCATTTACAACTGCAGCAGTTTAACTTTCATATATGTCTATTTTTTTTATTTTTTCTTAGAAAATATGTCTTGGCATTTAATACATATAATAGTTGTCTGCCAAGCAGATGGTTCACATGAAATGTCAAAACTTATTTTCTATGAAAAATTAAAAAAAAAGTAGAATGTCTTCTACTACAAATTTTGCTTGGTGTTTTAACCCTTGTCCTACTGAACCCAGATATACCCTGCCTTTGCAAACAGTGTAGATCCACATCAGTTGGCTTCTGAAGAAGCCAACTGATACGGATCTACACTGTTTGCCATTAAGTAAGTGAATTTGTATCAACAATGTGGAAAAAGTAATCTGATTGGCTGAAAATTAGAAATGGGTGTGGTATCTTAATTTATTCAGCATGACAGGGGTTAAAAGCAAAAAATTGAACAAGCCTTTCAGCTCTGGATAAGGCACTAGATTTCATCCAGAAAGTATTGATATTGTTCTTATTTCTCAGTGAAAACATATTACCAAAACACGCCTATTCAAATATATTGAAAATTTCACCACAAAAACTGAAAGTTTTCAGATAAAAATTCTGATATTTTTCATTTTTCTGCTCATAACATAGATTGTGGGTACACATTAGCAGAGGCAGTTTTAATGAGTACCCACAATTTATGTTTTTAAGCAGAATAAGAAAAATAATGTATGCCCCTTTAACCTGGTTTTACTATATAAAAGTGGGGTTTGAGGGGTCAAAATTATATAGGTATGTTTTTGTGATGATTTGAGCCAGTGCATGACAAAACCAACAAAATGGCATGTGCGCCTAGTGAAGACTCGGATCAGCCTTAGCATCTACCCAGTCTGATCAGAGTTTGCTGTGTGCTGAATGCATAGCTAAGGACCCAAGCTTTCTTCATGCAGGCAGCAAAGACTGATCAGACTGGGCGGATGCCCAGGCTGATCCAAGTCTTCGCTGGGCGCATATGCCATTTTGTTGCTTTTGTCATGTGATGGCTCATTTGCCCTGGGTACTCATTAGAAGTACCTCAGCAAACACAATATATGAATATGAACAATAAATTTGTAATTTTGTATATGGTTTTCATGGGGAAAAAAAATGTCCATCTGGATATCCCCTCTTATTAGTGCTATCTGTCAGTTTGACTGTCAATGTGGTGATTTGTCCAAACAGTATGGCTGAATGGCAAACATTGCAGGCCCTGATCATTATAAGCAATTTGATCTATGTACTGTTGCTAAGGCATATCTCTTAAAGTATTTAGGATGAAACAGTAATCATTTTTATTTCAGAATCTATTTACAGCAACAGTTAAATGAAACAGTAGGTAAACAAATAGTCGTAGATTTCTTGGGCTTCAATTGGTTGTGGATATCAAATCAACAGAAGAAACAAAAGTGGGGTCCACTGACATCAAACCTCCTTCTGATAGGTTTAGAAGGTGAGAAATTATCATTTCAGATTCTTTATTTACCCTAACTACTTTAAAGTTTTATGTTCAAGTTTTTCAAAAGTTCATATCTCGACAACCTCTTAGTAGAAAGCATTTATATTTGGACCATAGGTAAAAGTTATGACAGATTTGATTACCCAGTCAGACATACCAGACCAGTATTTTGTGTTTGCCAGTCAAATAGTCTACATATAGCCGGCTATTGTTGTTCTGATATTAAATATTAAAGCGGTGTATTGAATACTTCAGCAGTTAAGTACACTTTTCAAAAATTAAACACAGAACTTGAACATGGGTTTAAATGACAAAGTATGACCTGACCTTGACCTAGGCAGAAGGTCAAACATAGGAAGGGGTGTGTACTATTGAAAGGTCTTACCCTTAAGTGTGGGCCAAATATTAAAGAGGTGTCTTGAATACTTCAGCAGTTACGTACTTTTCAAAACTTAAACGCAGAACTTGAACATGGTTTAAATGACCAAGTATGACCTAACATTGACCTAGGCAGAAGGTCAAACTGAGGAAGGGGTGTGTGCTATTGAAAAGTCTTACCCTAAGGTAGGTGTGGGCCAAATATTAAAGCAGTATTGAATACTTCAGCAGTTACGTACACTTTTCAAAACTTAAACGCAAAACTTAAACATGGTTGTAAATGACAAAGTGTGAACTGACCTTGACCTATATAGAGGATCTAACTTGGGGATGGGGGTGTATGCTAATGAAAGGTCTTACCCTAAGGTAGTGTAGACCAAATATTGAAGAAGTACCTTAAATAATTAAAAAAACTTTGAAAACTTAAACATTGTGCTAACGCAGACACCGACACGGTCGCGACACGGACACTGACAGACACCAACGTCAGTGACTGGATGACAACATAAGCTCTCCAGGGCATAGTTCTGGCAAGCTAATGATCTATATATCTCATGGTCCAGTGATTTTGCCTTATATCTTGGAGGGTATTTCATGTATAAATGCCATACTTTCCGATTATGAGTCGGTATGACCCAAAGTTTGATCGCAAAATAAATGTAGGTTACAGTGGCCTATATCTCTCAGTCCAGTGATTTTGCCATAAATCTTGAAAAAATATTTCATGTATAAACACCATACTTTCAGATTATCCTGCAGTATTTCCGGACATTTGACCTCAAAATACATGTAGTTCACATTGACAGTAATTTTATCTTATTTCTTGAAGAGTATTTCATGTATAAACATCAAACATTCCGATTATGAGTCAGTATGACCAGAAGTTTGACATATGTTACTTACTTCACTATGTATTACATGTATATTCATATGACTTTGTTTCATTTTTGTGGCAAGGTACGATACAGGCAAGCTATGCTGTCCTCGACAGCTCTCTTTGTCATTGATGACTGTCTATTCATCTGGCTAAGGCAAATCACTGTACCATGAACTATGCTGACCATCACTTTATGATACAAAAGTAAACATTATAAAGATGACTGATGTCTTACACAGTGATATTTACTTTGTATATTCACACTAAAACATAACTAACCTTCCCGTCATCACAAAATGTACAAATTTCTACATTTTTGTTGATGCTAATTCAAAATGTAGAAAATTTCAACATTTAATGTTGACATTAACGCAACATGTAAATATTTCTACATTTTGCATTACAGCAAAATTTTGCATCCTAGCTATATCTGATATTTTCCATAAACCATCCATCCTTTTCCATGAACCATATTTGAAACTGAATTCTTTATTGTCCACTTCATCATTACCATTCGCTGGGCTAATTCGGCAGATGACAATGATATTTTTCCCAGAAAAAAGGATTTGACATTTCATGCAAATTGTCCCATTCATATAGTCTCGTTGTTTGATTTACTTTTTTCCTCAATTCCGCAAATCTGATATGTCAATGTACAGATATCTCAAAGTATTTCAGAGAGTCCCATGGACTTAGAGAGAATGAGAGTTGACTGTAATGACAAAACAAACACCACATATGATACTGCTGATGCACAAACAAAGAAGAACTGCATCAAAGGATCTGCCTTGGAATGGTCAATAGAAAAACTGGGGGGAGGGAAGGGGTGGGGTTTAAACCAGTTTTACTTGAGCAAAGAATTATTAGATACTGTAGAATATATTGTTGAATAGAGAAGACCTTGGTCAAACAGACTGCTCTAAATCTTCAATAAGCAGATATTTCACAAGATATATTTTCCTATCTATCAACTCATTTGTTTGTCATCTATTAAATCCAGTGTAAGAGTGCTGAAGGTAAACATTTGAGCCACAACACCAGAAACTGTACCTTCATACATGTAGTTGCAGAGAAGATTCTGATCAGCCTGCAGTCACAGTCTGATCAGGGTATTTTGGATTGCCCAGGATGCAGTTTCTTATCTCTTGTCATGCTGAATAAATTAAGATGCCACACCCACTTCTAATTTTCAGCCAGTCAGATTACTTGATCCGAGTTGTTGATACAAACTCACATACATAATGACAAATGGTGCAGATCCAGATCAGTTGGCTTCTTCAGAAGCCAACTGATCTGGATCTACACTGTTTGCAAAGGCAGGTCAGGGCATATCCCGGTTCAGCAGGACTAGGATTAATGTGGACAACACAGACTCTGATCAGACTGTGTGGATGCGCAGGCACATTTGAATCTTGGTAAGGGGTACATGTTAGAAAGTAAGTTTTCTCACGTTGTGGCTCATATTATTTCTTGTTTTATCTCCAGGAAATATAACTCCAACCCATTATGATGAGCAGGAGAACTTTTTTGCCCAGATTAAAGGTTATAAGCGATTTGTCTTGTTCCACCCTGACCAGTTTGAGAATCTCTATCCCTACCCAGTTCATCATCCTCATGATCGACAAAGTCAGGTAATCAGTGAAATCGTCATAAATAAATGATCATAGTTCTTGATAAGAAGGGTTGTTTTATACTGTCTTGTCTGTATCTCTGACATATCATATTCAACCTAATTGTGTGCTTGCATTTTTCAAAATAACTGGAAAACTTGCATTAAAATTCCAACTAATAAAGGCAAACTTTAAAGAAAGACCATCAGAGGACTTCATGAAGGGCGTATTTAATGAGGCTTATGAAAAAATTTTATTATGTCCCTGCTATTGGCATGATACCGGGGGCAAATAGTGTTCAGGTTGTGTGTATGTTATTCGGTATGTACTTGATCCTGTTACCTTCAAGTTAAGATTTTTATAAGGGGTAGATTTCAGGGTTCCTATCTTGTAGCAACTTGAAATTTGGTACAAGGAGTTATGTCTATGAGTACATCAGGAATATACAAGAATTAGTTACAAAAGCCCATACATCAAAGTCCACTAACTTGGGACTTAGGCTAATTTTAGAAAGTTAAGATTTTTGTAAGAGGTATATTTCAGGGTTCCTATTACATGTATTATAGCAACTTGAAGTTTTGTTTGAGGACTTGTCTTTAAAGGCTCCATATTCCTCAAAAATAGACATTTTATTATCCAAGAAAGGTTTAATATATAGATATATGGTATTAATACAATCATAAAATGTGGCACCTGATAGCCTGTAAAATTTCAGTCAGTCTCTCATTCTTGAACTGGATGAAAAATGTAATGATTTTTATCGTATCTTTGATTAATGTTGCCAACATCAATTCAGAAATACGATAAAAAATTGTTTCATTTTTGATCCAGTTCAAAATGAGAACAGGCTGTCAGATGATGTCACATTTATGATTGTATTAACACCTTATATCAATTATAAAGCCTTTCTTGGATAAAATATGTCTATTTTTGAGGATATTGGAGCCTTAAAGTACAAAACAAATATACGAGGGATGTTCGAAATGAATTGCTTATTTCTATCTGGAGACTTCAAATTTCAAATTAGCCCAAAAGTACTCATTTCATGCCCTCGAAGTACTCCCCGTGGCTAGAAATGCAAAGTTTCAGCCGATGTATCCACTTCTTGAAGGCGTCACGGTACGCTGATTTGGGCACAGTAATTAGGTACTGATGTATGGCAGATCCAAGTGCCTGTCGGAACTCGTATTTCCGCCCAGGAAGAATGCTTTCAATTTCGGAAACAAAAAAAAATCACATGGGACAAGGTCTGGGGAATACGGGGGGTGAGGCAAAACAGTTACTTTTTCTTTCTTCAAAGACGCCGAGACTATTGCGGAGGTATGAGCTGGGGCATTGTAATGTAGAAGACGGACATGTTTAAAACCTGTGGCTGGGCGTCGTTTCTGATAATACTTTTTCAGTTTCTTCAGTACTACGTCTTTGTAGTACTTTCCGGTGATGCTTTTTCCCTTTTTCACTGGCACTTTTATTGCGACTCCTTCGCCAGAGAAGAAGAGTGCATACAAAACCTTCTTTGTACTCAAAGAACGTTTGGCAATTATTGGGCGTTTGCTGTGTTTAGTGGCCCAGATCTTATTGCTAACCTTTCTGACGGGCTCAAAATAATGGACCCAGGTTTCATCACCTGTGAAGACTTTGGCAAACTGCTTTTTGTCATATTTTGGAAACATTTGAAGCAGCTTATTGGCCACTTTAACCCGTTGCCTCTTTTGCTCGTCAGTCAACAGATGTGGCACCCATCTAGCAGAAATCTTTCTGACTTTCAAATGCTTCTTCAAACTAAGGTGAACCGTTGATAGTGATATGCCTACCTTTCGTGCAATATCACGAACTGTAAATCTGGCATCTCCTTCAATGATTTCCTTTATTTTGGAAACGATTTCTTTACGAGATGCAGATTTTGGCCTACCGGATTTCGGTGCATTTTTGATGGACTCTACACCAGACTCAGATTTCTTTTTCCACCGCCGAACTGTGTCATAAGACACACAAGAAGGTCCTAAAGCAGTAGAAATTTCAGTCATCAGCTTCTTCAAAGAACAACCAAGTGTTGAGCAAGCTTTGATGTAAGCCCGTATTTCATCTTTTTTGTCGACGCTTCTACCAACCATTTTTACTGCAATGGTCAATGACTGCATGTATTCAAATGGCAAATTTTTTGTCTTACACTCAATCTAACATGTACATTTATACACTATTGTGTAGATATTGAATAGCCCTATACAGGTATGTATTGGTTTTTATCGTGCCCCACGTGGATATCGAGCTAGAGGACAATAAGCAATTCATTTCGAACATCCCTCGTACACATTATTAAACTGATTCATACTGCAATCCCTTTGCACAGTTTTATGGAGGTCCCCATGGCGGGGGCATCTGTGTACTTTGGATGCATTTATATTTTTTTTTCTGATTTTGTTTTTATAAAAGCATATGTTAGTTGTATTTGTTTCAATCGCCTCAACTTGTCAAAACAATTCAAATGAGTACCGACAACATGTGCTTTTATAAAGAAGAAGTAGATAAAAGTACACAGACTGTAATCTGACTGTGTGTTTATAGGTGTATGCCAGATAAAATGATAATTGTGATGATAAGCTTTTTTTGCACCTAAACATATCATGTGAGCGCTCACTGGAATCACATCAGCAAGACAATTCCAGTGAGTAGTCACAAGATTTATTTTGAAGCAAAAATAAAAGAAAGTATCTTTTATTTGGAACTGTGTTGTCTTCAGTACTTGACATTGAAACATCCGGATGTAGTGTAAAATTTATATGAATCACAAGATGAGAACTTTACCTTCTGATGTATGCAAAGTGAGAACTAAGTCACCTTTCAAATCAGCTAAGTCTGATCAGTCATTGCTAGGTGCTGTGTGGATAGCCAAGAATCGAAGGTTTGTTTGGGCAAGGATTATATCACTGGGTGGCTATATCTAAACGTATGATTCAGAGTATATATTGAAACATAAATAATTGGACGTCTCAACAACTTACACTTCTTATTGTTAAATTTCTTGCATTTTATGCATTTTAACCCATTTTAGTCTGGAGACCTTGAAAATGATGATTGGCCAACAGTGCAGACCCAGATCAGATGCCGCAGAATGTGGCATCTGATTAGGGTCTCCACTGTTTGCACATTGTTTAGCCATTTTTCTCTAGGAATATATCTAAATCACACAGCCTGAGATACCTAAAATTTAAATTCAATTCTTCCTATAGTGTGAGGGGAGTTTATTCAATCTAAAATGGGCTAATACGGGTACATGCAAACTAAAAACTAAAACTGGGCAGTCAAAATACACAGCAATAATGAAAGATGCAGCAGAGCTCTATGTCAGGAGAGCAAATTTCCTGTAACTTCATAACCATTTACATTGAGTGGACTCTTCTGCCACAATCCTTGGACTGGTCTATTTCTAATAGCAGGGTGTCTGGTAAGTTTTTATTATCACTATATTTTATAGAAATTACTGTATTTAATGCAAACTGTGTAGACCCTGATCATACGCCACATTCTGTGGCATCTGATCTTGGTCTGTATTGTTTGCCAGTTACCGTTTAAATTTGATATGAGTATGTTTATTTCAGACCCTGACTAGAATGCACAGATGTTCAGGCTGGCATATGCCTAGAAAACACCTTTCACATGTCATTTAAATGTGTTGCAGGTTGATTTTGACAACCCAGATTTTGACAGATTTCCTAACTTTAGAAAAGCAAAAGGATATGAAGCTATAGTTGGTCCTGGGGAAGTTTTGTATCTACCAATGTATTGGTAAGTTTAGTATAATCAAATAGCTTATAGAATTTCATGCAGTATTTTTGTAGCCTGCCTATTTACTCTAAATATTTGGATGGATGAACAAAAATTATAGAGCCAAATAAAACTGCTACTACAGTAATAGCCCTAAGTATTGGGAAAGATAGGCCCTTGCAACAGTATAGACCCAGATCAGATGCAGCAGAATGCCACACATACAGTAATATTTTAGACACGTCAAATAGTAGTAGAATGTACTATTTAGAATTTTAGGACAAGGCCAGCCTCGGTAGCTCATTTGGATGTGCCGTCCGACTGGAGACCAGGAGGTCAAGGGTTCAACCACCGCTGAGGTCGGCAACATTCTTTCGTGGAGATTGATCATGAAATATTTTCTACGGTTATTCTCTCCCTTCCGCTGATTCAAGAAGGGCAGTTGTCAGTTTCTGGCGAAAGAATGTGCACAATACTGGTTAACCGCTTAGAGGACTAAGCCTGCCCAGTAAACGTGTGGCTAGGTAAACTGACCGCACTCGACATGACCCCATTGGGTTGACTTGGCCGTAAAACCTCAACACAAATACAAAAAATTTTAGGACAAGTATAGTAAGTAGATAAAGTGTCCCTATACTTAGGGTTATTACGGTAAATATATTGACTTTTTTTAATAAATCATCGAATATTTGACACACTGTATTAACCCTTATCCTGCTGAACCCAGATAAACCCTGCCTTTGCAAACAGTACATGTAAATCCAGATCAGTTGGCTTCTGAAGAAGCCAACTGATCTGGATATACACTGTTTGTCATTAAGTATATGGATTTGCATCAATAATCTGGATCAAACAATCTGATTGGCTGACAATTAGAAGTGGGTGTGACATCTAAATTTATTCAGCAGGACAAGGGTTAAATACATTCAAAGTGGTTGTGTCAGAAAACCCACATTCCGATGTGCCCCCAAAGACGCCTCAAATCAGCCTGCACATAAGTGCAATCTGATGGGAATCTTCAGTGTCCACGTGGAGGAACTTTGCATTCTTTGCGGTCCAAAATATGCACATGGAAGATTCTGATTAGACTGCACAAATGTGCAGGCTGATCTAAATCTTTGCTGGTTGCACATGTCTGAAGGTACGTTTTCTGATTTTGTGGCTCATTTGCTGTCTGATAATTTACGAAGTTTTGAGATTTAACCCTTGTCCTGGTGAACCCGGATATACCCTGCCCTTGCAAACAGTGGAGATCCAGATCAGTTGGCTTCTAAGAACTGTTTGCCATTAAGTATGTGAATTTCTATTAACAATCTGGACCAAGTAATCTGATTGGCTGAAAATTAGAAGTGGGTATGGCATCTTAATATATTAAGCATGACAATGGGTTAAAAATGATTTTGATTGTAACACATAAAAATATGCTTAATGGTATATCATAACATTAGTGAACTGCTCATATAAGACATCATAATTTTCAATTTTAGCCCACTGGAAAAAAATATGAAGAAGTCTGTGAAATTTAATAAACTTGAATGATGTTGGAACTATATTACAAACATCAATAAAAATTTCTTTATTATATAAAAGCAGATAACTAGAAACTCTTTATAAGATAGTTCATATAAGACAATTTTGGATATAAGACAGTTTAAAGTTTGGGTCCAAAAAGTGTTGTATCCATACAAAAATGTATAGATTATATAGAAAAATGACCATTGTATCTAAACAAAAAATGTACATATGTATGTATTGGGACACTCAAAGTAATGGGACACCCTTTCAGTTCTTGAAAATAATCATTTTTCATGGCCCAAAGAATTGGGACATATCAAAAGTGGTCAAAATTTTCAGTAATTTCTTGTCCATATGAAATGGGACAAGGCATTTGGATGAAAAATAATGATCTATCTAACCAGATAAAATGTTTTTCTCCATGTTTTGTTTTGTTTACAAGCCAATTCATGCAATGTTTTCTGTCTGTGCATACAACAGAGGTTTCCTATGGCAGTCTGGTTAGAAAGTAGAACCTAAATAAAATCTGCTTTAGAGAATATTAATCAAAAATTTATTCAAGAAAGCTGCAAAAAAACAAAAGCGTACATCCAATTGCATCAGTCCCATCGGGTGGAATTTAACCAAACTTGCTACATAACTTCCCTGCTTGGTAAGGGTTTGCAAGAGCAACATTATCTTTCACCTCTCTGCCAAATGATGAAAGTGTGGGAATTTTGTGATGGCATGTCATAGACTGCACAATTTAGTATATAGTTTTTTGGGGGGTTAATATAAGTAGTCACCAAATAAAATTTTTCACCTTTCCTGCAACTTCTACAGTTTTCAAAATAATGATTTGAAACCTGCAGCAAAGTAAGAATATAGGCACGGCATGTGCTTTAGGTCACAGAACTCTGATCAAATTTTAATGCTAGAGTTACATACACTTGATTTACTTAGAAATTTTGCCATAAAAAGCCAAACTTGCAGTATCAGGAGCATTCATCCCTTTTAGGGATCTTTCAGTTTCAACTGAAAAGTATTGATATTTTTCTTAATTCTCCACAAAATCCTGAGGTGCTTCTAATGAGTACTATGTTGATACCCCTACCTATCTGAAGCTATGGTTGTAAATGTTATGTTCCAGGTGGCACCAGGTTGAGTCAGTGGAAGGCAAGGGAAATACCATATCTGTTAACTTCTGGTACAGAGTAAGTGGATAAATTATTACTTTAATACCATAATAATTATAAGTATTTGGACAGACAGACCTGAGCAAACAGTGTCGACCCAGATCTGACACGGCATTATGCTACATCTGATCACGGTCTACACTGTTTGCTACTCGTCCATCAGTCTTTAGACACATCAACAAGTAGTGAAATGGGACTTGTTAAACCTTCTCTTGCTGGCCGGCCTCGGTGGCTCAGTTGGATGCGCTGTCCGACTGGAGACCAGGAGGTCGCGGGTTCAACCCCCGCCAAAGTCGGCAACATTCTTTCGTGGAGATTGATCATGAAATATTTTCTACGGCCATTCTCTCCCTTCCGCTGATTCAAGAAGGGCAGTTGTCAGTTTCTGGCGAAAGAATGTGCACAATACTGGTTAACCGCTTAGAGGACTAAGCCTGCCCAGTAAATGTGTGATTAGGTAAACTGACCGCGCTCGACATTACCCCATTGGGTTGACTTGGCCGTAAAACCTCAACACAAACAAACAAACAAAACCTTCTCTTGCTGAACATGACATGCCCTTTTTTAGCAAACAGTGTAGATCCAGATCAGTTAGCTTCTGAAGAAGCCAACTGATCTGGATCTGCACTGTTTATTATTAAAGATATGAATTTCTATCAGAAACCCGGATCAAGTAATCTGATTGGCTGGAAATTAGAAGTGGGCGTGACATCTTAATTTATTCAGCAAGGGAAGGGTTAAAATTTAAGGACAAGTTTGATAAAGAGCTAGGGCAGATACGTAGATACAGTAGCTGTGGATGACACACTTTTTATCAACTCAAAAGTATGTAGATTTTTTCTTATGTCTCCACATAAATATACATTGTGCGTACTCATTAGAAACATCTTCCTCTGAGTTGTTTTATATTATCATAAGGGCCACACCACATGAGAGTGTGTCTAGGACAAGCATACTACACTGTAATCTGACAATAATTATGCTTTTACCTTGTTATTATGTGTTATTCACATTATTATGACTAAACAATCTCAATGTTACAACATAACTGTCTGGTTAGCTTTCTTGTTTGTCTAACTTATTTATCTTGTAATAACAATAATTATTTTGTTATTTAAAGCTAGTTGTCTCATTATTATAAGTAAGTTTTCTCTTTTTAATGACTAGTTATATCATCAACAGAGGACTTGTTAAGGGAGTATTTCTCAATAAAAGGATATATTGTGGGATTGTGGGTACTCCTTCAGAATTATCATCAACTATTATCCTCTTTAACAAGTCCTGATTATTCAACTATTATCCTCTTTAACAAGTCCTGATTATTACAATTTAAGTATCTTGTATTAACTAGATAATTGTGTTTTCATAATGAGAAAGTAAGTCCTACTAATGAGGTAGTTATCTTGATAGAATGAGAAAATAACTCATAATAAAGAGATAGTTATCTGGTAATATTGGGATAACTTTTGTTATGCCCCCAACTTCGAAGAAATTGGAGGGGCATATTGCTTCTGGGGTGTTCATCCGTTCATCGGTCTGTTCGTTAAGCTTTTTTATGCATAGCATAACTTTAGACACATGCATGCTACTGTTTTGAAATTTCTTATATGGATTCCTCATGAAAAAGTAGTTGACACATATTTTTTTTTCTTGACAGGATTATTCCCCTTTCCTGAATTATTGCCCTTTAAAAATATGGGATGCTATACTGTCAACAAAATATCTCAAACTATTAAAGCTAGATCCATGAAACTTGACAAATAGTCATCTCAATATATTCAGCATGAAGACCTGATTAACTTTTGAATAAATTTTGAAAAATACTTAATGAGTAGTGGCCCTTAGTAATTTTGGGCATTTTTACCTTGTCAGCAAAATATCTCAAAAACTGTTGGAGCTAGAGCCTTGAAACTTGGTGAATTGAATGGAAATGACAAGTAGATGACCTGATTAATGTTTGAATAAATTCTGCAAATATTTCATGAGTAATGGCCCTTTGTAAGTTTGGTCAATTTTCCCTTGTCAGCAAAATATCTCAAAAACTGTTGGAGCTAGAGCCTTGAAACTTGGTGAATTAAATGGAAATGACAAGTAGATGACCTAATTAATGTTTGAATAAATTCTGCAAATATTTCATGAGTAATGGCCCTTTGTAAGTTTGGTCAATTTTCCCTTGTCAGCAAAATATCTCAAAAACTGTTTGAGCTAGAGCCTTGGTGAATTGAATAGTAATGACAAGTAGATGACCTGATTAACTTTTGAATAAATTCTGAAAAATATTTCAAGACTAATGGCCCTTTGTCAATTTGGGCATGTTTCCCTTTTCTGCAAAATATCTCAAAAGCTATTGAAGCTAGAGCCTTGAAACTTGATGAATAGATTGGTAGTGATGAGTAGATGACCTGATTAAATTTTGAATAAATTCAGAAAAATACTTCATGAGTTATGGCCCTTTGTAATTTTGGACATTTTTACCTTGTCAGCAAAATATCTCAAAAACTGTTGGAGCTAGAGCCTTGAAACTTGGTGAATTGAATGGTAATGACAAGTAGTTGACCTGGTTAACTTTTGAATAAATTTAGGAAAATATATCAAGAGTAATGGCCCTTAGTAAATTTGGGCATTTTTCCCTTGTCAGCTAAATATCTCAAATACTGTTGCTGCTAGAGCCTCATAACTTGATAAATAGATTGGTAGTGATGACAAAGAAGTTGGAGGGGCCTATTGCTTCTGGGCATGGGTAATGTCCTTTTGTAAATTTGGACATTTTCCCTTATCAGATAAATATCTCAAAAATGGTTTGAGCTACAGCCTCATAACTTGATGAATAGATTGGTAGTGATGAGATGACCTTATTAACTTCTGAATAAATTCTGAAAAATATTTCAAAAGTTATGGCCCTTTGTAGATTGGGTAATTTTTATCTTGTATTATCTTTAGAGGCAAGCATATGGTTGGGAGCATAGTGTTTTACAAACACAATTTCAAGTTTGTCTTATGAACATGAGCATTCCAGACTTTCATTACTGTAAAACCTGTGTAAGAGAGCCACCTTTGAAACTAACTTTAAATAGTGATTGATGTGAAAAAAGTTGTCTGTCTTATAAAGGTACATGTCATATAATTTTGCTAGCAAAATTACATGACATGTACCTTTATAAGACAACCACTTTTCCACATCAACCACTAAGGTCAGTTTCAAAGGTGGCTGTCTTACACAGGTTTTACTGTATACTGCAGGTAAACAAACTTGACATAATGTAATTTTGATTTTTTGTAGGCTGCATTAACTGAAAAGGTTGAATATCCTTTGAAAGCACACCAGAAGGTTGCCATGAGTAGAAATATTGAAAAAATGATACTGCAAGCTCTTAATGACCCAGAGGAGGTTTGTTATCAGTGTTTTTAAAACTTTATATTCTTCCACAAATTTATTTTTTGTTTCTTTCTTTCTGACCCTGATGAGAGGTGTTTTAGTGGCACGTTATGTACAAAACCACCTTACAAAAAACATTGTGCTGGCTATGACATCCTGGGCCCAGTTGTTCAAAGCATCGTTAGCTTAACGAGCCCGTTAAGGGTCATTTTGTTAACTGTTTTAGTGGATTCAATATACAATATTCTGATATTTTTTGCTGAAAATGTGAGTAGCTTTTGCACTCATATTTTTCAGCAAAAAATTTCAGCATATTTGCGTTGTATCACTTGATGTAAATTTTAACAAATTGTTAACTAACGATGTCATTAGCTTTGAACAACTGGGCCCTGATATTACAGAAAGATTATTGAAATGATTTTTAAACCATGAACACAAGCAACACACATGCGGGCACACATGTACTGCCATAGCTATATTTTGCAGCTTACTTGATTATACCTTTAAAACAAACCTCACTTATAACTGTGCAGTGCTAAGCAAAAACATGTCGTCAATTGTGAAGGCTTAGATCAGCCTGCACATCTGCACAATCTGATCAGGGCTTTTGCTGTCTGCTGACAGAATCCATTATGAAAACACACATATTCAAATAATATTGAAAATTTCACCACCAAAAACTGAAAGTTTTCAGGCTAACGACCTCGTTAGTTAATGAGTCATTAAAATTTACATCAAGTGATATGCAAATATGCTGGAATATTTTGCTGAAAAAATGTGAGTAGCTTTTGCATTGCAAAAGCTACTCACATTTTTTCAGCACAAAATATCAGAATATTGTATATTGAATCCTCTAAAATAGTTAACGAAATGACCCGTAATGAGCTCGTTAAGCTAATGACGCTTTGAACAACTGGACCCAGTATGGTACTATGCATATGTGCAGGATGATTTAAATCTGCACATTTTTCGTATGTTAGAAGCCACTTTTTCACTTGACATGACCCAATAATATAATTGATTGTTTGCAGTCTAAATGTTAAATGTTAAACTGTAAAGCGACATTCAAAATTGTAGTAGATAACCTTCTGACTTCTTTTTTCTTTTGGAAATAAGGCTTGACATTTCCTATAAATTATCAGCCTTGCAGACATGACATGAAATGTCAAACCTTATTTTCTTAAAGTAACTCAATAAATATAGATAAAAACACAAAAATTATTTTAGAATGTTGTCTGCTGTTGTTTTATTGGCAGATTCATGGATTAAATACCAGTTTAATGGATAAAATACCATAGATATTACCCTAAAATAAAAAAAAAAAAAAAAAAAAAAAGGAAAAAAGTGTAATGTCAATAATTTTGGGTTATGTTTTTTAAAATTTTTAAAACCTGTTTTGATTTGACAACATGCTTTGTTACATGTCTCTGTATACAGCTATCTAAGAAGGGCACATTGCAATTGCTAAGGATATGGTAAATGCCCTAAAATTTCAAACACTTTATTC
This sequence comes from Anodontia alba, assembly GCA_964016985.1. Taxonomy (NCBI): domain Eukaryota; kingdom Metazoa; phylum Mollusca; class Bivalvia; order Lucinida; family Lucinidae; genus Anodontia; species Anodontia alba. Next base: position 35,008,205 of record OZ024822.1, on the reverse strand, counting down.
CATAGCTGTTTGGCCTAGCCCAGATTTGCTTTTTATGCAATTATTTCTTAAAATATTTAGTGGAATGGCAAATAGTGCAGACCCTGATCAGATACTACAGAATGTACAGAAATCAGGAGCAGTCTGATCTGGGTCTGTACTGCTTGCATATGCCATTTGCCAGACACTTTGGTGTACGAAATTTTAGGACACTTACCGTTATCACTGCCTGTGTTACATAAAAAGTGTTATTTGTATGAACTGTTGGTTTGAAAGGATTTTATGTGTATATTTCAGGTCCCGAAGTTCATGCAATCTCTAGTTTTGGGTCGGTACACATAAACAGACTTTTGTTGCTCAATGTTGATGTCTCCTGTCTTCAAGACTCTAACTGAGTCTCTTCAAGACACTACCTGAGTCTCTTCAAGTTTTGAAATGGGCTGTGTCAAGCGAAAAAGTGCCTACAAGCATATGCAAAATGCACAGATTCATATCATCCTGCGCCTGTGCAAAGTATCATCCAGGCCTTGACTCTCCTTCCAAACATTCTTTCGTATCGAATGATTCTGTAGTGAAGGTCCTGATCAGACTGTGCAGATGTGCAGACTGATCTGGGCCTTCGGTGTCCACATATGCCAGAAGACACTTTTTCACATGGTGCTGCCCACTAACTAGGTGACACAGGGGAAGGTATTGATGGCATTTACTAAGAGTTTAGAGCCAGAACAGCCTGCAGATCCAGTCAGTTATGTCACTCCACTCGTATAGTAAATAACCAAAGTAATGATCAACAATCAGTTGGCTCAATCTCTACGAAAGAATGTTGCCCAACTCGGGGGGAATGAACCCGCGACCTCCTGATCACCAGTTGGACACGCATCTGACTGAGCCACGGAGGCGGGCTGGGCTGGGTTTTAACTGATCACAAATGCGTTTTTGTAGTTGTTTTCTTGTGCCATATTATTATTATTTTTTTATTACCCTATTTACCTTAAGTATTTGAACAGACAGGCCGAGCAAACAGTGTAGATCCAGATGAGATGCTGCAGAATGTAGAATCTGATAAGGATCTACGCTGTTTGTCACTCATTCAGTGGCTTTTAGATATCAGCAAGCTGTAAAACAGACTTGCTTAATGTTTTGGACAAGTTTAGTAAGGAGTTAAGGTGTCTGAATAGTTAGGGTAAATAAGATACAAGCATTTATTTTGGTGCATATGATAATGAGCAAATATTTAAAATATTTTTTCTCATGATGTTTCCCAGAGAAATGGCATTTCACCTCTGACAGATCTTCTGTTTCAAAATGGTGATGATATAAAAAAAAACAATCTCTGATTTCAAAGAAATGCATAACATATATTTATTAACTCACCTGAGCTATGCTCAGGATGAGCTATAATGATCACTCTTTGTCTGTTGTCCATCCATCCGTCTGTGCTTTGGTATGTGTGTCTGTGCGTCAGTCAGTTAACATTTTCAAACAACTCCTCTGAAGCCGCTGAGCCAATTTTGCTCAAATTTCATATGGAGCCTCCTTAGATTGGGGGAATGAAAGATTGATAAAATGGTTGCGGTCCATTTACCAAGTTGGCAGTCATGCCAGTATATGGTAAAAATCTTTAAAAATCGTCTTTTCCAGAACAGAGGATGCCTTAGGGCTGAATCTTTGCACAAATCATCGGGGATGGAAGATCTACCAAAATTGCTAAAATGATGGACGTACATTGACTTTTGACCTTTTTACGGCGAGGTCAAGTTTGCTTTTGTATGCATTTGTATGGGTTTCATACATTTGTATGGAAAAAATGTTGATAATTTCAAATGACTTCTCCTCTGAAGCCTCTGGGCAGTGTTGCTCAAATTTCGTTGAGCCTCCTTGGGGCAGGGGAACGAAAGATCGCTGAAATGGTCATGGTCCATTGACCAAGATGGCTGCCATGCCCATATATGGTAAAAACCTTTAAGATTCTTCTTCTCCAGAACCAAATAAGCCCTGGGGCCTAATCTTTGCACAAATCATCGGGGACAGGAGATCTACCAAAATTGCTAAAATGATGGTCCTATATTGACGCTTGACCTTTTTACGGCACGGTTATATTTGCTTCCCCATGCATTTGTATGGGCCCTAGATATCTATATGGGAAAAATGTTGAGAATGCATAGTTTGGACATCTCCTCTATAATCCAGTTGAATTGAAACTTGATGATGAGCATTAGAGCACTTAGTAGACACAAAATAGCTAAATGAGCAGATAGAAATTCCAAGATGGCCACCACAGTCGCCATCTTGAAAATCAGTTTGCGACATCTCTTCCCAAACCTTTGGTGGCTTTGAGCCGAAACTTGCTCTGTAGCAACAGGATGACTTCTGGATTGAAAAGCTAAAATTGTGTCGATGGGAAAACCAAGATGGCCACAATAGTTCCGCTCCATTGAACAAGATAGCTGCCACAGCTAAAAATAGAAGGTCTTCAAACCACATCTCCTCCTTGGCCAATGGCCCGATTTCTAAATATTTGCATAGAAGTGTATCACCAATGCCTGTCTACCAAAATTGCTAAAATGGTTCCGCTTGGCTGAACAAAATGGCAGGCAGAGCTAAAAATAGAAAAAAATTTAAAAGGCATCTCCTCCACAGCCAGTGTCCTGATTTCAAAGTTATTTCACAGAAGTGTTCCTCTTTTGACCCTTTACCAAAATCGCTAAAATAGTTCACCTCGGCTGAACAAAATGGCCACCAGAGCTAAAAATAAAACAAACAAACAAACTTTAAATGACTTCATCTCCTTGACTAGTGGCCTGATTTCAAAATGATTTCACAGAAATGTTCCTCTTATTCCCCTTTACCAAAATTGCCAAAATGGTTCTGCTTTGCTGAATAAAATGGTCACCAGAGCTAAAAATAGAAAAACCTTTAAACAGCATCTCTGTGGCCAGTGGCGGGATTTCAAAATAATTTAACATCAATGTTCCTCTTATGCCTTTACAAAAATTGCTAAAATGGTTCTGCTCTGCTGAATAAAATGGTTGCCAGAGCTGAAAATAGAAAAAGAAAACTTTAAAGGACATCTCCAAGTCCAGTAGTAGATTTCAAAATAATTTCACAGATATGTTTCTCTTATGTCTTCTTACCAAAATTGCTAAACTGGAACCACTAAGTTGAAGAAAATGGCCACCAGAGCTAAAAATTGACAAGAACTAAGCTCTGCAGGGTCTTCTTTCCCTGCTGGTGCTTCACATTCTTTCCCTGCAGGTGCATCACGTGGTCTTCTTTCCCTGCTGGTGCTTCATATGGTCATCTTTCCCTGCGGATATTTCACAAATTTCCTACTTTAAAGTTTTGCCATAACAACCAAACAAAATGGCCATCTTTAATCGATATATCTCAAGCCTTGACACCATCACTTCCACAATCTATCTTTTTAAGTTATGCTCCTTTGCAAAAAATTGCAATGAAATATTGTTAGCAAGATATCTCAAAAAACTATTTGAGCTGTTGTTTTGAAACTTAATGTGCTGATAAGGGATAAGTAGATGACCCAATTAACTTCTGAAAAAAATCTGAATTTTTTTTTTACTTATGGCCCTTTGAAAATTTCAGCATTTTAACCTTGTAAGCGAGATATCTCAAAAACTGTTTAAGCCGTTGCCTTGAAACTTGACAGGCTGAAAGGGAATGATGAGTAAATGATCTGATTAACCTACAGCAGTTAACTCAGGTGAGCACTATGGCCCATGGGCCTCCTGTTTTCTTGAGTGCTAGCATATTCATGATTAGCATTTGGACTGAAATGCCTGAAAAAACAGTGTAGACCCTGATCAGACTGCTTCAAAGAGCAGTTTGATCAGGGTCTGCACTGTTTGTCATTCAGCTTGACCCACTATTAAACAGTCTTATCTGAAACTTATAATGAACTGTCTTACAAGGAGGTTCCAGTGTACATTTTAGACACAGCTACAGATCAAGGGTTGATTGCAAGACTAGCAAGTCAGATGGTTGTTTTTCCCAACACTTAATCTCCTCACCATGAAGGCGTTGTGAAGATTACAACATTTCTTTCTGTAAACAATGGAAATTTAGGTGCCATTGCTCTTATGAGCAATGGCACCTAAATTTGCATTGTTTACAAAGGAGTCAAAGTTTCCCCTAAACAAGGGTTTAAAAAATATGTTTGAGTTACTACAGTCTTGCGCTCAGCCCTCGAGATAGTTAAATCGACTTGTTGAAAGCTGATCAGAGCCTTTGGTGTTCACCTGAAGATGCTTTGGGTCCTTGGCTAATCTCAGAGTACTCTGTGAAGACACTGATTAGACTCTTGTTGAATAGCAAATATATTTACATATCTTTCTCAGAGAAATGGAACTTGGCCTTCCTCTCAAATCATCTTTCATGAGATACTTCAGGGAAAAGTGTCATAGCTATATATAAGGACAGCGTCAACATAAATATTTGTTTTATTTCTCAGTTAAAACTCATTTGAAACTTGCCATAGTACCTCTAATCTGAGTTACTTGAAATGAGTATACCTGCAATATATGTTTTTTATGGAGAAATAAGGAAAGTATCAGTGTTTTTTGGTTAAAAAAAAATAGCAAAACAAAACAACAAAAGAATGCTATATCTAAAACTATGAGTATCATTCATTTACTTAAGTGACTGCTAACTGAGCAAAGCCATTCAAAAAGGTGTCTTTTGGCATGTTTGGAGAAACCAATTATTATTTGAATCAAGCTATCTCTAAACTAGAATGTTTACCAAAATACACTCTCATTTTCATTTTTGTTGAATTTTTGTTTGTCAAGCCTTTTACTTGTTTGTTCTGCCAATTTATCATAGCTCCAGATAAAAGGGGATATGTTTGGTAGAGCTCATTTAACCACTTCCACTCTTTTGGCAGATTCAGCAGATGACAAATTGAGGATTTTTTTTTTCATTTTTCCTGGTAAATAGACTAATATTTCATGCAAATCGTCTGGAGACAATTTGCACAAAATATCAAAGCCTGTTTCTGGAAAAAAAATCGAAAAATATTCCAGAATGTTGTCTGCTGAAATTTTTACCCAGCGTACTAAGCATTAATGAAAGACTTTTTTATTTTTGGTAAAAATATCATCAGTCTTTCTTTAAAATTCTCTTGTTCTTGTCTTTGTTTTACAAATGAGGGAGATAACTGAGAAGGCTTGAGCATCCTAATTGCCTCCCTTGACTTGATCCCCAATTTTTACACTGCCATTATAACGTGAATGTGGAGCACTTTTGCTCAGCTGAACCCTTTCACCCCTGAGTTTCTGACATGGACTCTTCCATCTCCAAATTTGGACATGTCCATTGTTGCAAATAGGGGTTTCATTCAAAAACAGTGTATATCATGATAAGAGGCTCATGGTGATCTGCACTATTTGCAAAGATATCTGTATTGGTTTGTAGGGATGAAAGGTTAAAGGGACTGGATACTAATACACTGGGCAGATTTTCTGCTATTTTTAACATGGGAGATAGCTTCTGTGAGTTCCTGTTTGGTTTCTTACACACCAAACCCCTTCTGAAAAGGGATCCACTCTAAAAGAAAAGAATTTGTTCCCATGGGGAACAAAGTCTTTCCTTTTAGAGTGGATCCCTTTTTAGAAGGGAGGCAAGTAACCATTTTGACAGAGTTGCCTCCCTTGAAAGTGTATCAGTTCCCTTAGAGAGGGTTTTTACTAACAGCCAGTAAATTTTAGAAAGTCAAAATATTGATCTTACGATGCTGATGTAGGATGTTAGACAAGCTGTTATCTCAGGTAAAAATATTTTTTCATGGTTCTCCACTAAAATGTGAGCATCTCATTACAAAGCTACAAATAATGTAATAATTGTGACAATAATTTGAGATAATTTTAGTTATTTTTGCATCAAAACATACATGGGCTGCATCAAGCAAAAAATGCCTTTGAACATGTGCAAATTATCATTTTGGCCTTGGCTCTCCATTCATATATTCTGTGGCATCCAATGAACGGACATTGAATGCCCTGATCACAGTGTGTGGATGCGCAGGCTAATCTGGGTCTTTGCTGTCAGCATATGCCAAAGACAAGTTTTCCCATGGTGTGGCCCATATTATGGTAACTTAAATTTAACTGCTCTGGGCTGATTCAGCAGATGACAAATTGATGATATTTTTCTTACTTTTTAATCAGAAAATAGGATTTGGCACTTTATGCAAACTGTGTCCTTTAGAGACAGTTTGAATGGAACATCAAAGACTATTTTTAAATATTTTTCTTATTTCCCCCAGAAAATAGACTTTGATATTCAATGCAAATTGTCTGCTTTGGAGATAGTTTGCATGGAATATCAGTCTTATTTCTAGGAGTATAAGCAGATTACATGTACCATGAATTTGCTGTCTGCTGACTTTGCCCAGAGTGTGGTAAATGATAACAGCCTGGACAACTTTGGGCCCAGTTGTTCAAAGCTAACAATGTCGTTAGTTAACGAATTGTTAAAATTCACATCGAGTGATACGCAAATATGCTGAAACTTTTTGCTGAAAAAATGTGAGTAGCTCACATTTTTTCAGCAAAAAATATCAGAATATTGTGTATTGAATCCCCTAAAATAGTTAACGAAATGACCCTTAACGAGCTCGATAAGCTAACGACGCTTTGAACAACTGGGACCTGGAAAATGTTTGCTGAATGGAAAACAGCACAAATCCTTTTCTCTATGTTCTTTACTTGAGTCATGTCTTCTGAATATTTAGGGTAGATATAGTATTTTATTCTTAGAATAACTAATCATATATTTGGCATAGCTCCAGATAAGAGGGGGTATCCACATAATATTTTTCTTATTTCTCCACAAAATTTTGTAGGTACTCATTAGAAGCACCTTGACAAGGCATTTCTAATGAGTACTCACAACATGTTTTTATGAAAAATAAGAAAAATACCAGTATTTTTTGGTTGAAAAAAGCACCTTATCCTGAGCTATGATTTGGCATCACGAAAACACGCCTATATAATTTTGACCCCCTTAAACCCCACTTTTATATAGTAAAACTGGGGTTTACAGGGTTATACATTATTTTCTCAATTCTGCTCAAAAACATAGATTGTGGATACTCATTTGAACCACCTCACCGAGGCAGTTCTAACAAATGCCCACAATGTATGTTTTGGGTAGAAATGTGAAAAATACCAGATTTTTTTTTTATCTGAAAATTTCCCATTTTTGGTCGTAAAATTTTCAATATATTTGAATAGGCATGTTTTCATACTGGAATGCTATTTGGGTTTGTGCCACAACAAGCAAAACTATGGTCTTTAACCCATTGTTGTCTGAATAGACTCTCCCACAACATATATTGGAAGAGTCCAATTTCAATTTTAGGTATGTCCGGCTATGAGATTTAGATATTCCTAGAGAAAAATGGCTAAACTATTTGCAAACAGTGGATACCCTGATCAGACACCGGGGTCTGCACTGTTTGCCAATTACCCTTTTACAGGTTTCCCAAATACAGTGGGTTAAACAGAGCCTTCTCTGTCTGTATATTTTGCGGTATCTGTTGCTTCTGTAAGTGAGCAATTAAGATGTTGATCAGACTGTATGAATACACAGACCAGTCTGGACCTTTACTGCCCTAATATGATGTACCAGTACATGTGCTTTTCTTGCATTTCAGACAACTACCTCAGTCACAAGTTACTCATTCTTGAACATTTGTTTTTACTTTTCTAAACCAGTTACATCCTGTTTTAGCATCCTGTTGAATAGTATGGGAAGAGCACCACCCATGGCATCCATATCAGCATTGGTATTTGCAGTGACATCCACAAATATTAACTATTATCATTCTGTCAGATGAGCCGTCTCATCAAGATCTACAGTGTTTGCCATTCTGTGTTTGCTGTTCAAATGAAACACTTATTTACAAATATGTACATGTCCAAATCCAAAGATGTAGACCCTGATCAAATGCTACATTCTGCAGCATCTGATCAGGTTCACACTGTTTGCCAATTACTGTTTTGGAGGTTTCCAGACTACATTGTGTTAAAGCACCAATCGAAATGGTAGCAGAAAACCTTCTCTTTTTTTTTTCAGAGAAAATAAAGCTTGATGTTTCATGTGAATCATTTGCCTAGCAGATAATTCAAATGAAATGTCCAGCATTATTTTTTTCTGAAAAAAAGAAAAAAAGTTAAAAAAAATATCACAGAGTTATCTGCCAGAGACACATCCATATTTTCATTTCCGGACAATAACTGGTGTAAATATCAAGAGATTTTAACCAATCTTGTTACATGCATTGATATTAAGGAGATCTGGTTTGGGATTTCTGCTGGGCAAATTTTGTCATTGTTTGACAGTTTTCTGCCTGCAACACGATAGTGGTGGGGTATTATAGTTTAACATTTTTATTATAGATCTTCTGACATTTCTTTGTGCACATTTGAATATGTGTAGGGTTTTTTTTTTTTTTTTGAGTCTTTAGCAAATACCTTGGCAATCCTACTTGTTCATGTAGATTGAGGTGACTGCAACAATGTACATATGGATCATGATACAGAATTTGTCAGAGAGAAGTATGCACTCCTACCAAATTTACCCTAAATATTCAGATACACAGATACTTGTAAGCATATCTGAGCAAACAGTGTAGCCCCAGATCAAACTGTGCCACTGTCAAACTATTTGCTACTCAGCCAATACCTGTTAGATACCCCCACAAGTACAAATGTAGTCAGAAGGACTGTACAAGAGGAGTACTGTAAGAGTTATGGGTTCTGAATATTTGGAATGATATATACAATTATTTTAACCATTACTGCTTTCTGGGCAGATTCAGCAGATGACAAATTCATGATATTTTTCTTATTTTTCTCAGAAAAAAGGATTTGACATCTCCTAAGGAGGCACTTTGCCTGAAAGTTCAAATCCTGTTTTCTCAAAAAATAAGAAAAATATTTCAAAATGTTGTTTGCTGAATTCTTTACCCAGCAAGCAATAGAAATTTTGCAGAATCTTGCCATATGGTGTATTTAACATATCAGTTCATAACATACAGATAATAATTCTCAAGTTTTTTGTTGTAGGAAAGATGCATATTGTATCTATTTTCATCATTTCTCCTATTTTTCTATTCTAATTCATCCTTCCTTCATATCTGGGTAACTTAAATTATTTACTGCTGTTATGCTTAAAAACGGATTGATAATCAGAAAGATAATTGATGTGTATGTACAATTTGACAATATTGTCATTGCCTAAAATTGTAGGCTAAAAACAGCAGGCCACATTTTGAAATGTTTTTCTTATTTCTGAAAATAGGGTGACATTTCATGCAGATTGTTTTGGGCTGAAAGTGCAAATTATTCATAGCTATACAAAGGTTATTGCTCTGATATTGGCGAATATTGCCCTGTGTTGGGATATCAATGGATGCTTGTATATAATATAAAGGTTATTGCAATGATATTGGCCAATATTGCCCTGTGTTGGGATATAAAGGATGCTTGCTTGCAAGCATCCTTTGATATCCCAACACAGGGCAATATTTGCCAATATCAGAGCAATAACCTTTATATTATATAAAATAAATAAATATGGTAAAAAAGCACCTTTTCTAGAGGTACAATGTATAGTCATGGGTTTGATTATGGTTTGATGTAATTCAGTGTTTTGCTTCTGTGGCTAATGTTTTATTGTACTGAAGTAATTTATGTCTGTTTGAATTTGGTTAGATTTTATTCATAGATATTCTATGGTTTGTTGTATGTGGCTTATATATTTTACTAGTTGGTGAAGCGATGAAAGGGTTTCAGAGTAAATATAGAAGCGAAAAAAGGGTTTCAGAGTAAATATACAAAGCACAGGCCCTGATCAGCTTGTGTGTTTTGACAGATGTACAGCTGTAGTATGATGTGATGCTGTAATTACCCCAATTGTTATGACAGGCCTGAGCATACAGTGTAGGCCCAGATTTAACTGCTCCCAGTCTGATTAGGGTCTACAACGTTGCCACTCATCCAGCAGTTTTGTTTTTGACATGTGGACGTCGTAAAATGAACTATAGTGTAGTTTATATTTTTTGGTCTTTTATGATCATTGAGCCAATTACGGGATTTTGAAAATTTATATGAAGGTTACCGATGAGGCCTGAATGGCCGAAATTAGCTAATCTGGGCCCAGTTGTTCAAAGCTAACAACGTCGTTAGTTAACGATTCGTTAAAATTTAAATCGAGTGATACACAAATATGCTAAAATTTTTTGCTGAAAAAATGTGAGTAGCTTTTGCAGTGCAAAAGCTACTTACATTTTTTCAGCAAAAAATATCAGAATATTGTATATTGAATCCACTAAAACAGTTAACGAAATGACCCTTAACGAGCTTGTTAAGCTAACGACGCTTTGAACAACTGGGCCCTGGCTCAGAAAACATCGACACTTCAGCTGTTATCAGTTTTGTGAGTGTGTTCATTGCTCTCAAGGAGCCAATCCATTTAGTTTCTATTGTTCATAGCTTCAGAAAAGAGGGGGTATCCACAAAATATTTTTCTTATTTCTCCATGTAAACATATGTTGTGGGTACTCATTAGAAGTGCCTCATTGAGGCACTTCTAATGAGTACCACAACATAGGTTTTCATGGGGAAGTAAGAAAAATATCAGTACTTTTTGGATGAGAAAAAAGCAGTTTATTCGGCTGGAGCTATGGTCAAGTGTGGTAATAGTTATGGTATCCAAATATTTAGAGTAAATATGATACAGCAGAAAGGTTATTTAGGATGGTCTGGCCCGGTGCAAACTCTTTCTTGCTAAATAGCTGAGCATGAAGAATTCTCTGCTAATGAATATGAAAATGCCAACTATTGTTGATATTTTCATGTTTATTAGCACGGAAAATGTCATGCTCAGTTGAGTTGAGCATGAAAAAAGTTTTAAAACCTCAGGGCCTGTTTGAGCATGCTCAAAGCTTCTTTATTGCTTGATGCCATATCTATTCTCATGGCACTGTTCAGATGTCATCACAAAATATTCTGTTTACCCTTAATATTAGATCTTATGGGGAAGGGATGCTATTGTTTTGTATCCCTTCTGAAATGGGGCCTATTATAAAAAGAGAGAATTTGCTCCCCACCTAGGAGCAATTTCATTCCTTTTGTAGTAGGCCTATTTCAGAATGGGAGTTATATGCAGGGAAGCAAACAGGAAGTCAGAAAGGTTATCTCTCTTGTACAAAATGGCAAAAAATCTAACTTATTTCCTTACGTAACTTGTCCTAATAGTTGAACAAGTCCATTTTACTGCCTGTTGATGTCTCTGAAACCTGGATGAGTGGCAAACAGTATAGACCATCTATCAGACATCACATTTTGTGGCATTTGATCTCAATCTCCACTGTTTGCTCAGGCTTGTCTGTCCAATTACTTAAGGTAAATATGGTACCGTGTTTTTATCTGGACTGGGTTCATTTTTGGAGTCAGAAGCTTTCTGATGCCAGGCATCCACAAAGACACGGGCTGCCATGAATTCTTTCGTCTGGGTCTCTGTTGGTCAGTTATATGAGCAGCAATTTGTCCAGTGAAGACTCAGAACAGCCTGCATATATTTGTAGTATGATATGTCTTTCATAACTAGGAAGCTCTCGGCTATTGACCCTCATGATAGACATACCTGGAGATCTGGGCCCAGTTGTTCAAAGTGTCATTAGCTTAACGAGCTCGTTAAGGGTCATTTCGTTAACTGTTTTAGCAGATTCAATATACAATGTTCTGATATTTTTTGCTGAAAAAAATGTGAGTAGCTTTTGCACTGCAAAAGCTACTCACATTTTTTCAGCAAAAAATTTCAACCATATTAGCGTATCACTCGATGTAAATTTTAACGAATCGTTAACTAATGACATCGTTAGCTTTGAACAACTGGGCCCTGGTGTGAGATCTGCCATGTGTTGAGTAAGCCAGCTACCTTGAAGGGGCCCACTGATGTGGATGTTGCCCCTGTACCTGCACATTAATCAAAAATCCTATGATGATGGTGAGCTCCAGATAAGGTACTTTTATAGCTACAAAATGCTGATATTTCCTTATTTCTCCATGAAAACATATGTTGTGGGTACTCATTAGAAGCACCTCGGTGAGGCACTTCTAATGAGTACCACAACACATGTTTTAATGGAGAAATAAGAAAAATATGTGGATACTCTTCTTATCTGCAGCTGTGGTCTTTTCTGTCTGCCTGCTGTCAACAGAGTGCCTAACAAAGACTGATCAGACTGAGAAGATACACCACAACCTCTTTATAACACTATTATTGGGGTCCATAGCATAAACCGTGTTAGTTAAACAATCGTGTTATACCCAAACCAAAAATGTATAGATTATATTGAAAAATGACCATTTATGGTCATTTTTCAATATAATCTATACATTTTTGGGATCCATCTTTGAACCGTGTTATATCTAAAACCGTGTTATAACAAACCGTGTTATATAGAGGTTGAAATTGTATTCAGGCTGATTTGAGTCTTCACTGGAACATCATCTTATGTTGAAGCACATGTAGTCATTGTCAAATCCTATTTCTGGCTCTTCGAAGCATCCAGGTGGCCAAGTGATTAGCACTCCCATTTTTTGTTCATGAAGTCCTAGATTCAAATTCAACTGGATGTGGAATTCAGCTCATGACTGTTTGGTGCTTCATCGAGCCTTTGATTTTCACCCTTCATCTCGATATGACATAAATAATGTTGTAAAAGGATGTAAAACACTAAATCATCATCTTTTTTTTTTTTTTTTTTTTTCTGGCTCGTTGTTATTTTATATCAGAACAAGCTGTGCAAAGGACAAAGTATTTTAGCCTCTAACTACTTTTGAAGCTTTTTTTGCCCATTTTGATGTATAAAATCTGTTCCTTTGATGTGTATTTTGTTATTTATAATTTATTAACTTTTAAATGATAAAACTGTATATGTTTTGCTTTATTAATGGCCCTTGCCATGAGGAAAGAGGTCTTCCAATTAGGGCCTTCGACGCTCAGCATGATGGGTAAACATTTCAGCAAACGACATTTTGAATTATTTTTTTTTTTTTTTTTTTTTTTGTCAGAAAAACAAGCCTTGACATTTCATGCAGATTGTCACCCAAGAAGACAATTTGCATGACATCTCAGAGCTTATTTTCTTGGAAAAATAAGTAAAATGTCATGAATTTGTCATCTGCTGAATTAGCCAGAGAGCAGTAAAGGTTAACCTACACATTCTCTGGGCAATTTCAGCAGATGATGATAATTTCCTGGGAAGAAAATAGGGATTGAAATTTCATGTGAATTGTCTTTGCAAATTTTCTCCTAGGAGACAATATTCTAGAAGACAATTTGCCCATATTTGCTGGAAAAGTAAAAAGAAATATTTAAAATTTTCATTTGCCAAAATGTTTACCTAGCATGCAAACCATTATTATCCAGTCACAGAACCACTGTTGAATACATGTATATTGACAGAAAATAAATGTTTTTATCAGACTACACAATCTGGGCCGTCTTTGGTTGTTCAAAGACTTCTTTCTCATGGCATGGCTCAAGTATTGTTTTTTAACTCTTCAAGTGCGAAGCAAAATTTGTAACAGGCAACATCTTGAATATTTTATTTATTATTATTTAGTTTTCAGAGAAAGTAATTCTTGACATTTCAAGTAAATTATCTGCTTGGCAAATGATTCACATGAAATGTCAAGACTTTATTCTCTGAAAAAATAAAAGTAAAAACTGTTTTCTGCTGCAGTTGTGATTAGTGCTTTAACCCTTAAACTGCCAATCACAACAATTGTTGTCGGCTTTGTCATCTGCATTTTTGCAAACAGTGTGGACCCAGATCAGAGGAGCAGTCTGATCAGGATCCACACTGTTTGCCTGTATGCAAAAATAGGTTTGAAAAGTTTGCAAGAATATTCAGCAGACGACATAAACAGACAACATTTTCAGATGCAGGTTTTCTTGGCATTTTAAGGGTTAAGGATTAAATATTGTACATTAGTTATGTTTGTTTATTTCATTTTTTGTAATGTTTTAAACCTTTTTGTGGGTTCAGTGATGGTTTGATTTTTCACTGACATGAGGAGGGTGGTTCCATATACATGTATTGTTATTCACTTACCCGGTGACCCATTCCATTTTCAAATATTTTCGTGTTATATATGTATAGAAGGATTAGTAAGTAAATTTGGTTCATTTGAAACTGCTGTAAAAATGAAATGGGATTCTTCAAATGAGAAAATGCCTTCAAATATGCGCAAAATGTGCAGATTCACATCATTCTGCACATCACCAGTCTCATCCGGGCCTCTGCTCTCCTTTGATATACAGTCGAACCTCGTTATCTCGAACTCTCTTATTTCGAATTACTGCTTATCTCGAAGTGAAAATCTGGTCCCTGTTTTAACATGGAACTATGACAACAGGTAACAAAATAATGTGGAAAAGAGCAATTTCTCCTCTTTTTCACATTATTTTATATATATATTTCTAACTTCAGGAGTCAAATTACTTATTCATTTGTTATATTTGGTTATTCAATTTATTGTTTTCCTCACTCTATCAACTCTGATATGTCGAGGTGCGGATATCTCGAAGTGTTTCAGTGAGTCCCTTGGAATTCGAGATAACGAGAGTCGACTGTATTCTAAAGTAGCCAATGATTCTTGCATGGACAGTGGGCCCTGATCAGACTGCACTTCTGCAGTCTGTTCTGGGCCTTCCCAGTTTGCACATGCCCGGAAGGCACATTTTTGCTTGGTGCTGCTCAAATATTTTCTCTTATGAGAGAAGTAAATATTTAGGTCAGTCTTTGCACCCACTCAACACATGAGCCCTTGAAATAGAAAATAGAGGATTTTACATTCATAGATTTCATATGAAATAGCCATGAATGTTAGATTCTGTTTTAATGATTCTATAGCAGTGGAAGGTGCACATTTTTTAAACTGAAAACATTACATCGTCATGGATGGTGTGATGACTTGGCCAGTAACTAAGCATTATGAAACGTGGTCATATCATTTCTATGATATGACATTATCCACTGAACAATAGCAACGTCATATGACAAATGACTTTATGACATGTGTGACCAGTATAGACTGTTTGGTCTGCTTGCCAAGTCATACCAAATGTATGGACCTTTGATGCTTAGCACTGTGGGTACATTTTCAGCAGATGACATATCTAAATATTTTTTTCTAATTTCTAGTAGCAAACAGGTTTTGACATTTCATGCAAATTGTCTCCAATGGAGACAATTTGCATGCAATGTCAAATCCTGTTTTTTTGGAAAAATAGGAAAACCATCATCAATGTGTCATCTGCTGAATTAGCCCAGAGGGTGGTAAAGGTTAATCTGATCAGACTGCACATATGCACAGGCTGATCTGGGTCTATGCTGATTGTATATGTTACAAGATAAATTTCTGTTTAGAGAGACTCACACTTGGGGAATGCCCAGTGAAATGTGCAGCAACCACAAAGACACTGACCTGACTAAACAGGGTGAGCCACAACTTCAGAAAATGTACCTTTGCACATGTGAGCCCAGCTTAGATTCAGATCAGCCTGCGCATTTGCACAGTCTGATCAGAATGTTCTCATGGCACATTTTGGCCAGCCAAGGATGCAGTTTCTTCATGTGGAAAACAAAGACTTTGATCAGACTGTGCAGATGCACAGGCTGATTTGAGTCTTCATTGGGCACCCATGTCAGAAGGTATGTTTTCGCATATTGCAGCTCGGAGTATATGTATGATGCAGAACATGCAAAAAAGGCACTAATATATACAAACAGTGGAGACCCAGATCAGCCAGCAGGTTGTTCTCTTTCTCTGTATTCTACAGAATCTTAACTCTTGTCATGCTGAATAAATTAAGATGCCATGCCGACTTCTCATAATCAGCCAGTCGGATTACTTGATCCAGGTTGTTGATACAAATTCACATTCTAATTGACAAACAGTGCAGATCCAGATCAGTTGGCTTCTGAAGAAGCCAACTGATCTGGATCTACACTGTTTGCCAAGGTAGGTTATATACGGGTTCAGCAGGACCAGGGTTAATCTATTGATTCTGCAATATTCATCCATTCTGTAAACAGGCAAAGAAGACTCCACTCAGACTGTAGGAATGAACTGACATATCTGAGCCTTTATTGCCCGCATATGGTGTAAAGATTCTTTTTTCCGCATTGCCCATCATGTAAGCCTGTGCTAGTTCTGTTTATTTGTTTACTTGATCATGTTTTACAAGGAAGACAACTTTTATTACTTCCTGTTCCTTTCCTGCACACCCTTCTGAAAGGATCTACTTTTACCCATTTAAGCCTAGCATCCCATAAAAGGGACATTGATAAACTGTAGACCTAGATCAGATGCCACAGAATGTGGCATCTGATCAGGGTCTACATTGTTTGCATTAAATACAGGAATTCCTATAAAACATGGTGATGATAAAAACTAACAAGACACCCTTATATTGCAAAAATGGACTGGTCCAAAGAGAGTAGAAGAGTCCATTCTGCATAAATGGGTTAAAAAAAAGAGCATTAGCTCTTATGGAAAGCTTTCCTGTTAGAGTTGAACCCTTTCAGAAGGGTAGCTGATGGTCAAGTCCCTATCCCCCCATTTTTGTGTGCCATAGCTTGTGCTTCCTATCTTGAAATGAACCAGTAAAATTAGACTGGCTCCAGTCTCTAGTTACAAAATATTTTTTCTTATAATCTGTTTAATACATGTAATCCACTAAAATAAAACCAAAGTAATATCATGACTATAAAGGCTGGTTATTAGAGACTAGTGACCAGCCTTTATAGTCATGATAGTTGTTTTGGTTTTATTTTAGTGGATTATCAAACAGGATTATGAGAAAATATTTAGTCACTGGAGACTGGAGCCAGTCTACAGTAAAATGTGCCATATAAAATATCTCCAGATGTGTAGCTCTAGATCAGAGATTTCTGTGCATAAATATTTTTATTTTTCTCCACAAAAACATAAATTGTGGTACCTATTGGAATTACATCACCAAGATGGTACCAAGTGTCTTGAATACACCACAACCTCTTTACAACACTACTGTTGGGGTCCATAACATAGACCGTGTTAGTTAAACAACCGTGTTATATCCAAACAAAAATGTATAGACTATATTGAAAAATGACCATTTATGGTCATTTTTCAATATAATCTATACATTTTTGGGCATTTATGGTCATTTTTCAATATAATCTATACATTTTTGGGATTCACCTTTGAACCGTGTTATATCCAAAACCATGTTATAATGAACCCTGTTATAAAGAGGTCAGTGTGTAGAGACACAGTTTTAATGAGTACCGACAACATGTGATTTTGAGGAGGAATAAGAAAATATTTTTTTGGATTTCCTTTCATCTAGAGCTATTCTAGTCAATACCAGTACCCACTGAATGTGAATTTGTGGAGAAATAAAAAACAAATATGATTTGGTTATTTCTCCTATCTTGTGCCATATTTTGTTTCCTCTTTGACCTTTTAATGTCAGTACTATGGCAGCATATGAGTTAAAAAAAAATCAAAGAAAATAAGATTAGGCATTTCATGTGAATCATCTGAGACTGTCAGCGAGATGATTCTCCTGAAATGTCTTATTTTCTTGAAAAAAAAAAAAATAATAAAAATAAAAAGTAAATAATATGAAATAATATATATAAAAAAAAAATAAATTAAAAAAAAACACACACATGCATTTTAGACGCATATGCTACAATTTTGAAATGTAATTTAAGGGCTCTAGTGAGCATTTTTTATGTGTCATACTGAATTGCTTTATGAGGGATGTTTGAAAAGAATTGCTTGTTTTGACTGGGAATGTTCAAAATGTAAGTAATCACAATTTTTCTTTTTTTCATGCCCTAGAAATGCATAATTTCAGTTGATGAAACCACTTCCGGAATGCGTCACAGTACGTTGATTAAGTTTAGTGGTAAAGTACTGGGATACAGCAGATCCAAGTGCCTGTCTGAACTGGTATCTCCATCTACCGATTAAGGTTTTACATTCCGAAAAAGGAAGAAGTCACAAGGGGCAATATCTGGTAAATAAGGAGAATGTGGGAAACCTGTTACCTTCTCTTTTGCAAAAATTTCTAAGAGTGGCAGACATATGGGCTGGGGCATTACCATGTAATTCGAGCAATTTTGAAACACAGCGCCATTTCTGATAGTATTTTTTCCAATTTCTTCAATACCACGTCTTTGCAGTATTTTTCAGTAATGCATTTTCCCTTTTTCACTGGCACCTGTTGTAATCAACGCCTTCAACAGAAAAGAAGTTCACATTCAAAACCTTCTTTGCACTTAACATGCATTTTTACGTCTTTGCAGTATTTTCCAGTAATACATTTTCCCATTTTCACTGGCACCTGTATTACAACACCTTCAATAGAAAAGAAGTTCACATTCAAAACCTTCTTTGCACTTAACATGCATTTAGCAATTACTGTTTTGCTGTTTTTGGTGGCCAGTATTTTATTGCTAACCTTCCTAACAGGTTCAAACTTATGAACCCAAGTTTCATCCCCAGTGACTACATTTGCAAATTTCTTTTCATCATATTTTGGAACTATTTTGAGCAAGTGTTTGGCTCTATTTTATCTCTCTGCTTCTTTTGAGTATCAGTCAACAAATGAGGCACCCACCTGGCAGCAATCTTCTTACCATTCAAGATATTCTTTAGAATGTAATGAACTCTTGATAGTAAGATGCTAACCATTTGTGCTATATAACATATTGTATACCTAGCATCTAAATCAACAATTTCTTTTTCTTTTGATACAATTTGACACAATATGTAGACTTTGGCCCTTTGTATTTAGGTGCATTTTTGATCAGCCTTAACCAAGAATCAAATTTCTTTTTCCATCTAAGAACCATGTCATAAGACACATTAGTAGATACGTAAACAGAAATTTCAGCAAATATTTGTTTCAAAGAACAACCTATCTTAGAGCGAGCTTTAATATAGGTCCACATTTCCTCCTTCTTGGCAACATTTTTACCAACCATTTTTACTACAATAGTCAATGACTGTACATACTAAAATGGCAAAATATCTATCTTTCAATTAGATTTTTGGGCACATGTACATATAATTGTGTAGGTATTGGATAGACTATACAGGTATTTTTGATTTGTTTGAAGTTCCACGTGGATATGTAGCAACAACACAATAAGCAATTCTTTTGGAACACCCCTCATATGCAGCTTGCAGTCACTGAGAAGAACCTAGACCTTACAGCACATCTTGTTTGAACAGAGGAGAATCTGAACAGTGATCAGAAAAGGACAGAACCAAACTGCTGCCTGAGCATGCAGGCTACTCGTAGTCTTCCTTTTTAGATATGATGTAAGGCATCTTTTCTTATGAGTAACTATAATTACCCCAGAGGAGTTGTAAAGGCAGAATATTGGCGATAACTTTGGGATATTTTTTCGTATTTCTCTATAAAAGCATAAATTGTGGGTATTCATTAGAAGTGCCTCGCTGAGGCACTTCTAATTTTACCCACAATTTATGTTTTATTGAAAAAATTGGAATGCTGGCTGAATGGCAAATTGTGTAGACCCAGAACCAACTGATTTAGGAGCAACTTGTTCTGGGTCTACATTATTTGCTCATAAATGGCTGTCCAAATATTAAAGGTAATATATATGTAAATACCAGCAAGTTTAAAGGGAAATAGATTCTCTTCCAAGGGAAATAACATTGGCATGGAAATATTTGCCTCCCCATTATTGGAGGCTACTATTTCAGGAAAAGGTTTGTTCCCTGTGGGAGCAAATTCTTTCCTCTAAGAGCAGTTAATATTTCTGGAAGGTTTTGAATTCTAGGGAGACAACTTTAGTCTGCAAAACATGTCCCCATTTGCTCACTGGCAGCAAATTCTTTCATGTGTATCTATTGGTGTTAAATTCTCTCAAAGACTGTGGATTGATATTTAATTTAGATGGACTCCTTAAGAATTTAACGTGACTGGATACACTTGATAGATTTTCCTTGATTTTTTTTACAAGGGAGACAACTTAAGTGACTTCCTGTTTGCTTTCCTACATACCAGTCCCCTGTGAAAAGATGTCTAGTTTAAAAGGAAAGAATTCGCTCCCAGGAGCAAATTTAGACCAGTTTTTAGAAGTGTGATTTAACCATTTTGCCTCCCCTGAAAGTGTATCCATTTCCCTTAACCCTTGTCATGCTGAATAAATTAAGATGCTATGCCCACTTCTTATTTTAAGCCAATCAGATTACTTGATCCAGATTTTTGATACAAATTCATATACTTAATGACAAACAGTGCTGATCCAGATCAGTTGGCTTCTTCAGAAGCCAACTGATCTGGATCTACACTGTTTGCAAAGGCAGGATATATCTGGGTTCAGCATGCCAAGAGTTAAGCTATAGCGTCTCGGAGGGTTTGACATTTCATTAAATCATTTCCCTTTTTGGAGATTATTTGAATGAAATGCCATATCTATAAATGAAAAAAGGGAAAAAAAACAACAAAAAAAACCCAAAACATTCATTGTGCATAAAGACGCCTAATCATTGAAGACTGCTTATATATATATTTGTTATTGTCTGATTTTTAACCTCAGTGAATGAGTTTATTCTGTAAGCATTTCTCATTAGAATAGTTACTTTTTAGCTCACTTGTATGGAAGTAATGTTGAGCAATAGCAGTCACCACTGCATCGGCATCAGCGTTGGCGTCAGCATCAGCGTCAATATTGGTTAAAGTTTTTGGTTAAAAATTTTAAAAGGATATATCTCCTGAACGTCTGGATGGAAGTAGTTCATATTTGCCCTAATGTTAGTAGGTACTGGTCTGAATTTTAATGCTGTGCCATCCCGACCCGCATCAGTAACCTTGATGTCACGGTCACGGTCTCAGAAAAATTATATTTAGAGGCTAAGCGCGATACAGGCGAGCAAACGCTTTCCTGCGAAAGCTCTTTATAATACTGTGGAAAATCAATTTATCCAAATAGAATTTATTTTACAACAATATATATATATATACAAAAACTTAACACCCTTTAATATTAATATTTGTATTACTTAATGGGTGACACAGCATTTCCCTTTTATAGTGAGGCATCATTCTTTTAAGCTTTTTTCCTATCATACATAGGCATTGAAATTACATGTACTTGGTAATGCATCCAAAAAGTACTGGTTGTATGGCAGCCAGTGTAGAACCTGATCAAACTGCTCTTCTAGGAGCAGTTTGATCTGGGTCTACACTGTTTGCTGAGGTATGCATGTCTGTTCAAATACAGTTGACTCCCGCTATCTCGAACTAGCTTATCTCGAATAACTGCTTATCTCGAAGTGACAATCTGGTCCCTGCCTAACCAAGAAAATCTAACAACATGTAAAAAATATTGTGGAAAAGAGGAGAAATTGCTCCTAAGGAGCAATTTCTCCTCTTTTCCACAATATTTTCAATATATCTCTAACTTCAAGAGTCCAATTCATATATATTTATTAAATGTGGTTAATCGATTTATTTTTTCCTGAACTCTGCAAATCTGATATGTCGAGGTACGGATATCTCGAAGTATTTCAGAGAGTCTCTTGGAATTCGAGATAATGAGAGTCAACTGTATAATAAGGTAAAGAATGGCCTTGCTCAGACAACTGTGCCCATATAAGTTCAGTATAGGTATGCCCCACACACAAGGTCTCTTTTATCAGTAGGAGAAGCATGCAATAAAAGAACCCCTTTTTCACACAGTTGGTGCCAAAAGTTCCTAATATTTATGAGATGCTCTGAAGAACCCGCTTCCCTCAATTTTCTCTTTTACACAGCACTAAACAGCCACCCTTTTGAAGATAGTCAGCTTCAAAAGCACCCCAACCCCCACACTACCACACCCTTTGTGCAAACCTGCAGTGACTGCGTACCCACTCTGGGAATTGTTATAAGGTCCAGATGAGAGTGTTCTATAGACTTTCGGAACTTATCATCAGTGCTGTTTTATTCAAGGGACTGAATACAATTGAGTGTTTTTTCGTCATTTCTGCAAAGAGAGACAACTTTTGAAACCCTGTTTGCGTAGCTGCATGCCAAGTCCCTTCTGAAAAGAGGTCTATTCTATAAGGAAAGAATTTGCTTTCCTTATAGAGTAGACACTTTTTCAGAATGGGACAAAAACAATTTTGAAAGAGTTGCCTTCCTGAAACTCTACCAGTTCCTCTTAAATGTGAAGAATATATGAAATCAGCATACTCTGATCGGAAATGTTTACAGAATAAATATGAGTAAAAATATCAAAGTGCTTTTATTGATCAATCGCAATGTTTGTGCTTTTTCTTTCAGGAGATAGAATATGAAAATATACAATAAAAGTTTTTCAAACTGTTTTTTATAGTTCTGTTTGTTGAGTCTACTTGATAGACTTTCATATTACCCTTAGTAATGGGACATGCGCGCGCAGTCAGCCTCACTCTCTCAATAATATATAATCCAATTCACAGCGCATGTCATCTTAATCAGCGACACACATTCACAGCAAGCACATATATGCAAATCACACAAATGCCCAGTGGTGATGGGTGAGTGGCGAAGCAGCAGGTGAGGAAACACTGGAAGCTGTAGTTGCAGACCTGCACACAGGCGGCTTGGTTCTATATGGTCGCTTTCCTTAAGAGCGAAGCAGTATGGGGAATTCGGCAGCCGAAGTGAGCGACTGAGCAGACCTTTTTAGGATCGCACTGCTCACCCCTGTAGCATGGGGAAAGGGGCTAGAAAAGGTGCCCTAAACAATTGCCTGCTTCAAAACTCCTGGCTGGTTAGCCGCAATCAGCAGGAATCTCACTTAGCGGTCAAACAAGAAAAAAAGAAGATGAAGGTGATACCACTTACCATCGGCGCTTGGAATGTGCGCACCCTAATGGACAGTTCTAGTTCTGACAGACCTGAGCTAGATGCTCTAGTTGGTAGAGAACTTGACCGATACAAAGTTGAGATTGCAGCTCTGAGTGAGACTCGTCTGGCAGAAGAAGGGCTTTTAAAAGAAGTTGGTGCTGGCTACACTTTCTTCTGGAGTGGACGCAAGAAAGAAGAGCGGCTTGAAGCAGGAGTAGGATTCGCCATCAAGTCTCACCTCGTCAGCAAGCTTTCAGGACTTCCCAAAGGCATAAATGACCGCCTGATGACGCTGAGACTTCCTTTATCTGGCAAGAGGCATGCAACAATTGTAAGTGCCTATGCACCCACAATGACCAACCCAGATGAGGTTAAAGACAAGTTCTATGATGATTTGGATTCTGTGATTTCTGCAGCACCCCGGACAGACAAACTCATCCTCCTCGGGGACTTCAATGCCAGAGTGGGCACAGACCACGAGACCTGGGAAGGAGTGATTTGATCTGCAGGTGCAGGGAAGTGCAACAACAATGGACTCCTCCTTTTAAGGAAGTGTGCAGAGCATGAATTACTGATCACCAACACAGTCTTCCATCTACCAACTCGCAGAAAGACAAAATGGATGCACCCTCGCTCCAAACACTGGCATCTCATTGACTATGTCATAGTGCAAATGAAGGACAGACAGGATGTCAGAGTGACTAAAACTGTGTGGTGCAGACTGGTGGACAGATCACAGGCTTGTTGTCAGCAAACTCAACCTGCGCATTCAGCCTGTATGACGACTATAAGGCAAGAAGGTGCCAAAGAAATTAGATGTCTCCAAGCTGAAACAAGACAGCAAGAGGCAAGCATTCGTCATTGATCTCTGCAGCCGTTTAGATGCACTGGAACACAGTTCAGAAGATGTAGATGAGAGCTGGACAGTCCTCAGAGACACCGTTCACTCTTCAGCAATGGATTCCCTAGAACCAGTATCTCGCAAACACCAAGATTGGTTTGATGAGAATGACAGAAATTCAGGGACTCCTTGAAGAGAAACACCAAAAAACACAAGGCTTACCTCAGATATACCAGCTCAGTATCTAGCAAGACTGCATATTCAAACATATGCAAGACAGTTCAGACGAGGCTCAGAGACATGCAAGACTCCTGGCTGAGAAAAAAGGCTGATGAAATCCAGTCCTTTGCAGCCAGAAAGGACATGAAAAAGTTCTTTGATGTACTCAAGACAGTATATGGTCCCCAGAGCTCAGGAACCACCCCACTCCTTAGTGTAGATGGAACTAGTCTTCTGACTGATAAAGAAGCTATCTTGAAAAGATGGGCTGAACACTTTGATGGTGTCCTTAATCGGCCATCATCTATCAATGATGAAGCTATCAACAGACTACCACAGGTGGAATGTAATCCGCTGCTTGATGAGCTCCCAACCATCTCTGAAACAGTGAAAGCAATAAAACTCTTGTCAGATGGCAAGGCTCCAGGATCAGATGCAATACCTGCAGAGATCTACAAAGCAGGAGGTCCTCCAGTTGCAGAGAAACTGACAGAGATATTTCACATTACGTGGAGAAAAGAAGCCATCCCTCAAGAATTCAAGGATGCAACAATTATCCACCTATTCAAAAGGAAAGGGAATCCTCAAGTCTGTGATAATCATCGAGGCATCTCTTTATTGTCAATTGCTGGGAAGATTCTTACTGTTCCTACTGAACCGATTTAATGAACACCTGGAACGGTCAGGGCTTCTACTAGAAAGCCAGTGTGGATTCAGGAAAAACAGAGGAACAATAGACATGATCTTCACAGCACGACAGCTTCAAGAAAAATGCCAGGAACAGAATGTGGACCTCTACATGACCTTTGTCGACCTTACCAAAGCATTTGACACAGTCAGTCGCGAGGGACTTTGGAAAATGATGGAAAAGTTTGGTTGTCCTGCCAAATTCATAGCAATGGTGCGGCAGTTCCATGATGGTATGCTTGCAAAGGTCCAAAATGATGGCGAGTTTTCTGATCCATATCCTGTGACAAATTGAGTTAAGCAAGGCTGTGTACTAGCTTCAACACTGTTCAGCATGATGTTTTCTGCCATGCTTACAGATGCTTTCCAGCATGGTGACAATGGTATACCTATTAGGTATCGCTTTGATGGGAAACTTTTCAACCTAAGAAGGTTGCAAGCTAAATCTAAGGTGCAGACAGAGGTGCTAGACGAGTTCCTCTTTGCTGATGACATGGCAAAGGGTGCTCCAACAGAAGAGAAAATGCAAAAAGGTGTGGATCAAGTATCTGATTCATGTGACAGCTATTATCTCACAATCAGCATCAAAAAGACTGAGGTAGTATATCAGCCAGCACCTGGAAAGCCTTACAAGGAGCCTACCATCACAGTGAAAGGTCAACGACTGCAAGTGGTAGACAAATTCACCTACTTTGGAAGCACATTGTCTAGAGTTGTGCACATTGATGATGAAGTCAATGCTAGAATTGCCAAAGCTAGTGCAGCATTTGGCCGGCTACGTGAAAGTATTTGGGACCGAAGTGGAATCAGACTTGACACAAAGCTGAAAGTATATAGATCGGTAGTGCTGCCAACACTATTATACGCATGCGAAACTTGGACAGTTTACCAACGGCATGTCAAAAGACTCAACCACTATATACAAGCTGTCTTAGGAAACTTCTAAAGATCAAGTGGCAAGACAGGATTCCAGACACAGAAGTCCTGAAAAGGGCTGGGATGCAGAGTATACATACTCTTCTGAAATTGGCACAGTTAAGATGGACAGGCCATGTTACCAGAATGCCTGATGAACGTTTGCCAAAGAAAATCCTCTATGGAGAACTTCAAGTAGGAAAACGCTCCCATGGTGGTCAGAAGAACCGATACAAGGACATCCTCAAAGCCTCCCTTAAAGACTTCAACATACCAACTGAGTCATGGGAACAGATTGCACAAGACAATCGTACAAAGTGGCGAGGCCTCATAAAAAGGGGAGCTGGTGAATACGAAGCAAAAAGAATCAGCGCAGCCGAGCAGAAACGTGCACAGCGGAAAGCCAGAGCTAAGGCATCACCAACAGAGCTTTCTTCCTCAGACCTCTCTTGTTCTATCTGCAACAGGCAGTTTAGAGCTAAGATTGGTCTCATCAGTCATCTTAGAACACACAAATAATAACACATCACACAGTTGATTAGGATTGGTCATTGTCAGCAATGACAGACGAACAAGAGTAATGGGACAGAAAGACGTGAGCATACATTGTAGACCCAGATAAAACACAAAAGAATGTGGCATCTGAGTAGGGTCAATGGCATGAAAGAATTGGAAAGCGTGCAAAAGCACGCATCCAGATTTGTAACTGGAAATTACAATCACTGTTAAAGAAGCAGCTTATTTCGCCCGCAAATGAAATTAATGCTTCCACAAGTACGAGAATTCATACAATTTCTTCATGGATAATAAAGACTCACATTGTGACCAAAAATACGATTAATACTTAAAAGAAATATCATTTAATTAGACATTTAGACGTGATCTTATTATTTTGCACATAATCTGACTAAACGACAAAAACAGAAAAAAAAAAAAAAAAAAAAAAAAAAAATAGTGTAGAGCACATATACGCATTGATCTTAAGCATTGACATTGTTATATGTCTGCGTTACAGGAGCAAATGTGCAGGCTGATCTGTATCTTCGCTGGGCACACATATCCTTAGGTACGTTTTCTTATGTTGCGGCTCATAACATTTAACCCCACAAAATATGAACATGATTGGCTGAACAGCTACAAATATTTTGTCGATTTGTAGGCTACAATGCGACCAGTGACAAAGTATAAATAATTGTCCATGGGCGTAGACAATCTTAGCGTTTGTCATTACTTCGGCAGTCATTACGAAAACATGCCTATTCAAATATATTGAAAGTTTTACAACCATAAAAGGAAAATTTTCAGATGAAAAATTCTGATATTTTCATATTCCTGCTCAAAACATAGATTTTTTTGTGGGTACTCGTTAGAACCGCCTCGGCGAGGCGGTTCTAACGAGTACCCACAATCTATGTTTCGTAGCAAAATAAGAAAAATAGTGTATACCCCTGTTTTACTATATAAAATTGGGGTTTAAGGGGGTCAAAATTATATAGGCGTGTTTTCGTGATGACTCTGTAAAAGGTCATGGATAGGTCCAGTGCTATTTTCCATGGACTGGTCAATAACCAAGTATTAGTTTTCATAAATAGCTTGGACTACGCGTAGCACATATTGTGAACCAAGCGTAGATCAAGCTTTTTGTGAAAGCTAATACTTGTATGAAGTAAACAGCCCGTGTAACTTGAGAAAAAATAATACATGCTAGGTCAAATGGAACTCGGCGATCATATTTACTTTTTACTGATTTAAAACCACACATTACCGGAACGCTGAACAAGTGGGAAAATGACTTCCGACAGGGAACAAGTATCAGTAAGTATATAGCGATTATATCTCTATATAAAGTCGATATTCGCTTAAGTTTATGAAACCCTAGTAGGTTTATCGTCCATCCCACCGTATACTTAATACAACCTTTAATTTACCACTCTTCTGGGCTAATCCAGCAAACGAAAAATTGATTATGTTGTTTTTCATATTTTTCCCAGAAAACAGGGTTTGATATTTCATGCAGAACATCTCCATTGGAGCTCGGACCTAATAATAGTATATTGGGTCCAAGATTGGAGACAATTTGCATGAAATTGCCAAATTTGTTATCTGAAAAAAAAAAAACAAAAAAAAAAAAAAAAAAACAACAACAACAAAAAAAAAACAATCGTCTGCTGAAAATATTACATGCTGCTACACGTTAAAATGTCTTCGCCGGTCCGCATCCGTAAAAATCGTTTATGTTACTTTATTTATATAGTATTTTAACTCTTTCGGTGCCAAATTTCAGACGACATTTGTCGTCTGCTTTTTTTTTATTATTTAAAACTATCGTTTGGAAAGGCGTTTATATGTGCAGTTGAAAGACTGAATGACAAACAGCGAAGATCCAGATGAGACGGCTCACTCATCTGGATCTATGCTGTTTGCAAAGCCTATTATTACCGCCTGTGGCAGTGAAAGAGTTAAGTGGGTAAGTATCCGGGGGTAAGTACATTCAGGAATACAGCCAGTCTACCATTTTGGCCTCTGAAACTGAAACTCTATCCGGTGACCTGTGACTTCTGATTTAAAGTTTCTATTGGACGTAATACAGCTTACTTATACTGCAAACGCTATATCTGCACTAACAACATATATTAGCTCTTAGCATGCTGGGTAAAAAATCAGCAATAAGCATTTTGAAAATTGTTAAGCTGAGACCTAATTTTACTAAGAATTTGTACAAATTCAAAAATAATGACAAATGAATTCTACTTGCTTTGCATATATTAGTGTAACTATCAAATCTCAGACTGCATATGAAGAGATTTCCGAGCCGAACAAATAGTGTAAATTTCCTAACGGTCGAAATGTTGGAAATGATAAAAAAATGTATCTCTGACACTGTGTCCGAGGTTGTGTCTCTGTGAAATTATAATAGTAATAAAGTGTTTAATTGGGGTAATAATAATAATAATAATAATAATAATAATAGCAGAAAAGCAGTAACAACAACAATACCCAGCGGACACATGACGTTCAAACAACGTCGCATTAACGTCAATGCAACGTCATGCGACATATAAACATGATGTTGCAGCGATGTAAATGCGAACAGATGGCATTTATACAACGTCGCATTAACGTCGATGCAGCGTCAAACGCCAACGTCAAACATATAGACGTCATAATGTTGGCATCGACGTTAATGCGGAGTTGTATAAATGTCGTGCCATCGATGTTAATGTGATGTATAAACGAGATCATGTTGCATTGACTTTAATATGGCGTTGTATAAATATGTCTTGACGTGCATCGACGTTAATGCGACGTTGTATAAATAGAGGTTACTTACTCTTTTGAAGTGAATATGATGTAATGAAAACGTCAAAATTTTCACGAGTACAAAGCATCATTTTCGTACCTTTAAAATGCCATTCAAAACTGTACAAGAGAACATTCTATTTATTTAATTTATTTTTTAATAAGACTTGACATTCATGTGAACCGTTTCCCAGTTAACATTCTACTTAAACCTATATCGGTTATCGGTCCGATATAGTTTAAAAATGCTAACTGGATTGCTCTTCAACGTGACTTTGATTTTTTTTTCAAACATTGTGTGTCTAGTTGGTACGAATATAGAAGTACAGAGCAACGATACCCAGTGGGCACATGACGTTTATACAACGTCGTCTTAACGTCGATGCAACGTCATGACGTTGCATCGACGTTCAGGCGACGTTGTTTAGACGTCATATGTCTGCTGTATTAATATGTACATGTACTTTCTTTGGAAGTTTTTGTTCTATATTTCTATATTGTATGTTTTAGTTCTTGAACTGGCTCTTAACCTTCAGAGATCCCAGGCATATATTCCAGGAAAATCCATATTTTCTTCTGACAGAGATCCTTTACCTTGCTTGTGGATTTCTGCTGCTGAAACACGGTAAGACGCCCTATTCAGGACCAGTCATTCAGTAATTCTTAACCCTTTTACCTCAGTGTTTCTCAAATGGACTCTTCCATCTTTGAATTTAGACATATCCATTATTACAGATATCAGTCAAAAACCAAAACAGTAGTGGCAAACAGTGTAGATCCAGATCATCTGGCTCTACACTGTTTGCAAAGGTACTTGCTTTGGTCTGCATGGCTGAAAGGGTTAACATAATTTTTCTCTAAATCCTTTCAGCATTGAGTGTCTGAAATGAGCACTTCCTTCTTTGGGCAAATAAGGGATGTTAGTAATAATTAAATCGAGAATGGAATTGATATTGTGTAGATCCTGATGACACTCGACGGAATTTACACTGTTTGAAAAAAGTATCTGTGGAAGAGGTAAAATGTGTGTGTGTGTGTGTGTGTGTGTGTGTGTGTGTGTGTGTGTGTGTGTGTGTGTGTGTGCTGCTGCTGTAAGAATGTCTCATTTGTGGTAAAACCTTCAAAACGACATATGCGAACAGTGAAGCTCCAGATCAGCTTACAAGGATCAGGACATTCACTCCCACATTTAAAATAAGCCGCAGTGTCAGAAAACGTACCTTCGGACATATGCGCCCAGCGAAGATTCGGATCAGCCTGCTCTTTTGCACAGGCTGATCAAAATCTTCACTGGACGCATTTTGGATAGCCAAGGATGCAAAATTTCTTCATGTGGGCAACGGTCTGATCACACTGCGAGAATGTGCAGGCTGATCTGTGTCTTCGTTGGGTTCACATGTCATAAGGTACGTTTTCTCACACTGAGGCTCAAATCATCTTCTGTTTACTTGACTTGTGTTTCTACTGTCTGAGGACCCCAAATTTTAGGGGCAGTCCTGAATATTTTGTTTTGTCGTTCCGTATTTATTAAATGTCAAGATTTATTATTTATTCTATTTATGGTACATATGCAACATCCTGAAGCTGGTCGAGTAGACCGAAATGCGTCGAGTCCCAATAAATCAAGTTAACCTCCCCGGATGTTCATTATGTTTATATTCCCATCTACTGATTTTATTGGGTCGATTGTTTACAATCTATCCAAAGTATACATACGCCAAAATTTCCTTATGTTTGTTGTCCACATGATTATCGTTAACCAATGAAAATCAAAACCGCGAGTTAAACGGACTAATCAAATGTTCACGATCTGAAACCCTCAACCTGTTCTCTCCGAACCGAACTCTATTCGAAAACCTGGACCGAGATTATTACTTGGACATTGGCAAACAGTGCAGACCTAGATCAGATAGATCAGGGTCTGCTTAAATCACAGGAGGTTAAGGGTTAAATAAAACAGTCTAAGTCCTCGTTCCGGACCATTTTCCCAGCCTACATTCAGAGACAACTGAGCCACCAGTGCCGTCAGTGCTTGATACAAAATATGTAGGCAGTTCGATTTTTTTTTCAACTTCCAGCAGTATTCACTGATTTTTTTCCAGAACCATAACCATTCACTGCACTAATTCAGGAGACGACAAACCAGCCTAGTGATACTTTTTCTTCCCAGAAAACAGGTTTGGTTTTGACCCTTCATGCAAATTGTCTCCCTTTCAAGACAGGCTGTCTCCTTTGAAGACACTTTGCATGAACGGTCAAAGCCTATTTTCTGGAGAAAATAAGACAAATATATGAAAATAGCGTCTGCATTTTGCCCAGTATGCTAAGTATTCACCATTCATATTGTGTTACGTAGAAACCATCTTAATTGTTTCTGCTAAATGCCATGGCTAACAGTACAAGCCCCGATGCTAGGCATTAACGAGTTGTTAAAGCATGACTTTACACATACACAGATTGCTAGTGCTGTGCACAGGAGCTTGTAATTGGGTCAGAAATGCACGTTAAAATGGTCCGAATCGACTACCCTATAAGGCGAACCGGCCGTCAGAAATGCACATTAAAATGGTCCGAATCGACTACCCTATAAGGCGAACCGGCCGTCAGAAATGCAGGTTCAAATGGTCCAAATCGACTATCCTAAAAGGCGAGCCGGCCGTCAGAAATGCATGTTAAAATGGCCCAAATCGACTATCCTATAAGGCGAGCCGGAGGCCGTCAGAAATGCATGTTACAATGGCCCAAACCGACTATCCTATAAGGCGAGCCGAAGACCGTCAGAAATGCATGTTAAAATGGCCCAAATCGACTATCCTATAAGGCGAGTCGAAGGCCGTCAGAAATGCATGTTAAAATGGCCCAAACCGACTATCCTATAAGGCGAGCCGGACCGTCAGAAATGCATGTTAAATGGCCCGAATCGACTATCCTTAAGGCGAGCCGCCGTCAGAAATGCATGTTAAAATGGCCCAAATTGACTATCCTATAAGGCGAGCCGAAGGCCGTCAGAAATGCATGTTAAAATGGCCCAAATCGACTATCCTATAAGGCGAGCCGTAGGCCATCAGAAATGCATGTTAAAATGGCCCAAACTGACTATCCTATAAGGCGAAGACCGTCAGAAATGCATGTCAAATGGCCCGAATCGACTATCCTATAAGGCGAGTCGAAGGCCGTCAGAAATGCATGTTAAAATGGCCCAAACCGACTATCCTATAAGGCGAGCCGGACCGTCAGAAATGCATGTTAAATGGCCCGAATCGACTATCCTTAAGGCGAGCCGCCGTCAGAAATGCATGTTAAAATGGCCCAAATTGACTATCCTATAAGGCGAGCCGAAGGCCGTCAGAAATGCATGTTAAAATGGCCCAAATCGACTATCCTATAAGGCGAGCCGTAGGCCATCAGAAATGCATGTTAAAATGGCCCAAACTGACTATCCTATAAGGCGAAGACCGTCAGAAATGCATGTCAAATGGCCCGAATCGACTATCCTTAAGGCGAGTCGAAGGCCGTCAGAAATACATGTTAAAATGGACCAAATCGACTAACCTTTAAGGCGAGCCGAACTATCCTTTAAGGCGAGCCGAAGGCCTTCGGCTCGCCTTAAAGGATTGTCTATTTGGGTCATTTTAATATGCATTTCTGATCGAATTTCAAGCTCCTGTGGTGCTGTGCTATCTCTCTACTACAGCCACCATTGGTCAAGCAAGTTCACTTTTGTATGGGGTGACAGTTATTGGGAGGTGGCTATCAATGTAGTTTCCATTGTGATATTATCAATATTGAATACATGAATGTACTTTATCATATTGCAGCTTTCCGGCAAGGGGGTAGGCACGTGTCGCTCTGGATTACAATATTGCTTTATGGTCTTATTACCGAGATATTCTGTGCTTCCCATCCAGATATTGACAACTTTTGGCATGCTGAGGCTTCTGTTATGTTAGTGGGTCAGCGGATTCCTCTGTATATTGTATTTGTATGTAAGTAATATTGTTGTACATTTTAATTCTTTCTAATTTCTCCAATTACTGCAGTCGGTCGTAATCGCACGTTACCCACAGGGTACTGGTTTTGTTTTGTTTCGGTAGCGGGATCTTTAAAAGCTCCATATTCCTCAAAAATAGACATTTTATTATCCAAGAAAGATTTAATAGATTGATATATAGTATTAATATAATAATAAAATGTGACCCCTGGCAGCCTGTAAAATTTCAGTTAGACTCTCGTTCTTGAAATGAAACGATTTTTATCGTATCCCTGAATTAATGTTGCCAACATTAATTCAAAGATACGATAAAGGTCATTTCTGTTTTTATCCAGTTAAAAAAAAAACCGAGAGATTAACTGAAATTTTAAAGGCTATTAGATGCCACATTTTATGATCGTATTAATACTATATATCAATTTATTAAACCTTTCTTGGATAAAAAATGTCTAATTTTCAGGAATATGGAGCACAGAGAATGGCTCTTAATGTACAGGGGCCCTCCAGGTAATGTCTCAATTCGAAGGACGGTGCACTACATTACGAAAACACGCCTATTCAAATATATTGAGAATTTTACCACCAAAAAATGAAAATTTTCAGATGAAAAAAATCTGATATTTTTCTTATTTCTGCTCAAAACATAGATTGTAGGTACTCGTTAGAACCACCTCGATGAGGCGGTTCTAACGAGTACCCACAATCTATCTTTTTGAGCAGAAATAAGAAAAATAATGTATATCCCTGTAAACCCCAGTTTTACTATATAAAAGTGGGGTTTATGGGGGTCAAAATTATATAGGCATGTTTTCGTGATGATAAACATCATCTCTGCCAATGATGCTAATACTCACTCCGAGCGGGTATCGAACCCGGTACTTGACTGCTTTACCAGAGGCAGGTGCACTAACCACTGCGCTACCACGTACGTCAGTTGTCAGTTGCTTCTGCATCAGCATGTACTATGCATGGTACGTATTAACCCTCAAAGCGCCAAGGAAAACTGTAGCAGACATGCCCACGAACTAGTCGAACCTCGTTATCTCGAACTCGCTTATTTCGAATTATCGCTTATCTCGAAGTGAAAATCTGGTCCCTGTTTTAACATGAAACTATGACAACAGGTAACAAAATAATGTGGAAAAGAGAAGAAATTGCTCCTAAAGAGCAATTTCTCCTCTTTTCCACATTATTTTATATATATATATATATATATATATATATATATATATATATATATATATATATATATATATATATATATATATATATATATATTTCTAACTTCAGGAGTCAAATTACACATTCATTTGTTAAATGTGATTGTTCAATTTATTGTTTTCCTCACTCTATCAACTCTGATATGTCGATGTACGGATATCTCGAAGTATTTCAGTGAGTCCCTTTGAATTCGAGATAACGAGAGTCGACTGTATTGTATGCAAATAGCTGGTGGCTAGCACATGGAGGATATTTTATTCATTTGCTGTAAATACCATAAATATTTTCATCGTGTGTAATATAAAAGAAACATCAGTATTTTCACGAGCGAGAAATGTATAATGTCTTACCGAATGTTGGTTCAATAGTCTGTTTTAACCTAAATTAAGATATCACGCCCTCTGCTAAGTTTCAACCAATAAGATTACTTGATCCAGGTAATTGACACAAATTTAATTACTAAATGACAAACCGTGTAGATCTTCACTGTTTGCAAATGCAGGGTATATGCGGGTTCAGCAGGACCGGAGTTAAGCATAGTGAGGAGAGACTGGTGGGGACTCTTTAGATTTAGTATTTTAGTAATGCACGACATCTAAGCCGCCGATCTAGGTTTGTTTAACGCCGATCTGGTTTTGTTTAACGTCTATCTGGTTTTGAAACGCGTTCTGCCTAACAGCTTTCTCTCACAATTGCACACAAGACGCTGGTTTATTATTGCAGATCCTTGTTTTCTGTATACTTCGATGGTAACCATGGCTCAGATGAAGATACACTGGTTATCTCAGCCTTTTGCAGGTACTATATACAATCCCAATTTTCATATCATACCCAATATCTCGGACCTAATAAACACACACACAACGACTGGAGCCTGTCTATTTATAGGCATATACCCGGACTTGTCACTAACGGAACTGCCAAAATATGTTGCCTTGGCTTGATTTTAGCGCTATTTTACAGCACTGTGGTCATTATAAATGATTTTGGATGAAAACTGAAGTTGTAATAAATTGTTTTTAATAGGTTTGGTTGAAAAATGTAAAGTCACAATTAATAAAATTGAAGTTATGCCATCATTTTGGGTGAATTTCTGATGAATTTCTGCTGAAAGGGCCGAAAGTAGCTAAAATGGGTACCTAGGTTTCTTGTTGATGTTTACAAAACATGTTTGATTTTCCTTAAATATAATGCTGCAGTCTTAAAGGTAATATATTAAACTATTGCTTTTTGAAAACAAATCTCAGATATTTCGAGAAATAACTGGAATATAAGCATTTAAACTTCATCATACAAAATTATGAAAACTCAGCCACGACAAGATATTTCCAATAAATACAATACCTGTACCATAGTTACTAGTCCAGTGTATATTGGGTCCATGCCAATATCAACCATCGACTCATATCATCCCGAGGGCCGAAGGCCCCCTGGATGATAAGGGTGTCTAGGGTTGATATTGGGTATAATATGAAAATTGCCATATTATGATCTGTCATAATGAGTCAGCGCTCGACAAAACCTACAATAAGACCTGTGACCAGAAAGAAACAAATCAGCCTGTACATCGATCCAGTATGGCAAGGGTCTCGTTTATCCCTATTTGGATAGCCTAGAGGCTGAAGAAGGTACATGCGATCAGCGAATGATCAGACTGTGCGGATGCGCAGGTTGATCTGAGTCATCGCTGGTCCCACAAGTCTTATTGTAGGTTTTGTCATGCGTTGACTCATATATTTTTACTGACACATTAACCTTTTTCTTTTGCCCAATTCACGCTGGAAAGCTGTCCGACTTGACAACATTATTTACGAACGACAATACAAGATAGTGGATGCCTAGCAGCGCTAACAACGTGTTTTGAATAGAACAGAGAAGCTATAAAACTTCCGAGTGTTCCGAATGCGGTGATACAGCTTTTATCTCCCGAGGGATAATACGGGTCATGTGGGTGATATGGCTTTTCTCCCTACGGGTTTGGCTAATTTTAACATGATAGAGTCTTCTAGCTCTACAACCATGATATGATCATGACACTTATATAAATGTCTGTATCGCATATGTAAACGTCCATTTTAGTAAATATGATAAGCATTATGATAAGCATTTATATATTTCTGTATAAGGTACGCACTTACATATATTTCAGGAAACAGCTCATTATTTCTTGAAATCCAATGGGTTTTTAAAAGATATTTCATTATGTACTGCTAAAGATTTATTATTGTAACATTAAAACAAGTGTGTGTGTGTGTGTGTGTGTGTGTGTGTGTGTGTGTGTAGCTCTAGGTAAGAGGGGGTATTACGAAAATATTTTCCTTACTTTCTTATTACTCCACCAAAACACATGTTGTGGGTGTTCACTAGAAACACCTTGTCGAGGCGCCTCTAATGAGAACCCACAACATGTTTTCATGTAGAAATAAGAAAAACATCAACACATTTTAGTTGAAAACATCTCCTTGTCCGGAGCTATGATTTTGATAACAACAGTTTATACGAATTCCACTTGGATGTCCCAGCATCCCGATGTGAGGGAAGCCAATAACTTATGAACTATCAATATTGCATTTTGTATAGAGGAGTCCATTCCAGCTTAGATTCTCATTTTGAATGAATGTCCAAAACAGTTTGACGTTGTGTTTCAGTATTTTCTTGTTTGTTTTTTTTTCTTTTCTTCACAATGCTCGATTATCAACCTGAAGATGCGCTGGGTCCTGTTTTGTCCATAGAGCACCCATTGAAGTATCTGACCAGACTGTATGGATATACAGGCTGATTTAAGTCTTCACTGGATGTACGAGTAAATATGAGATGCATGTTCAGTCATGTTGCGGTACCATCATGAAAACACGCCTATTCAAATATATTGAAACTTTTACAATCAAAAATGGAACATTTTCATATAAAAATTCTAATATTTTTCATGTTCCTGCTCAAAACATAGATTATGGGTACTCGTTAGAACCGCCTCGGCGAGGCGGTTCTCACGGGTACCCACAATCTATGTTTTTTTTAGCAAATTAAGAAAAATAATGTATACCCCTGTAAACCCCAGTTTTACTCTATAAAAGTGGGGTTTAAGGGGGTCAAAATTATATAGGCGTTATTTTGTTTCAGTTGGTTTGTCGAGTTTGATATTTGCCTGGCCTCTGGATGTCATGTATGCAAAGCACCTGTTCTGGACATGGCACGATACGGACCCAAACCTCAAAGATCGTCACTTCCATGTGCCATGGTCAAACTACAACTTCCATCTCGTATTTGGATCTTCGTTTGTTATACTCTTTAATGGACTGCATAAACTTTTAGCATGGAATAAGGATGCGCATGCGTATTCCGGGTATGTTTTAATTTTACATATAGCAGGCATATTGGGTATGTATTTACAGCAGAGTGCTCGCTTTGACATATATAAATGAAAAATATAACTCAAAGATACCCAGAAAATGATACAATCACAAAGCACAGCCTTCCCGTGACACCAAAAGGAAGAGATATGAGGAACAAACAATGGCAAAACAAACGTCATAAATGAAACCACCGACGGACGAACAAAGAATTGCAACAGAGGAATCGTATAATAAGCATCATATGCCCTTATTAATGTGGGAAAATATGAATTTTAGTAATCAGCTTATTGGGAACAGGTAGCTGGTTGCGTTGCTTTTACCTTGATTTGTAACATTTTGTTTGTTTACTCCTAGTTTGTTTACTCCCACTCTTGGTGTCATTAGTAGCCTATGCCCTGTGATTATACTGCTTCCTGGTCATCTGTATTATTTATAATAGTAGGTGGGACTCATCCTGAATAAAAACAAGAAGCGCAAAATTTATGCTAAAATGATCACAGACACATGTTGCTAGATGTTCGGTGTGTTCCCAGATACATTAAAATTACTTTTGACAACGCATTCTTAGTCCGTACTTTTTAAATGACTCATGTCCTTATTCAATTACTAATCAAAACAGGATATTTTGTGTTGAACCAGAGCTTATTGAATATTATCTAACACGCAACCCGCTGGTCACACTTCTTGTGCGCTGTTCAAAGTGTTTGAACCCTGGCCCATGGTGATACTGAACCAGCTTCTAGTAAAATTCTTATCAATATCAACTTGATCTAAGCCATAGATTCTAAAGGAATGACCTTTGAGAAGAATGAACACATTCACAAAACGGTCAAATGTCAAGATTCTCAGGGCCACACTAGGTAGGAACTGCCAATTAGGTTCATCAGTGACCATCATATAAATTTTCAAAAATCCCGGAATAGGATAAAATTATATAATGTATAATTTTATATATGCAATCTATAATTATAATGTATAATACTATAGAGTATGTCCAGGAATAGCCTTAATCACAATTCATACCCTACCAAGACACCAAGAAGAAGAGCAAACAAAACACTTGGTTTTGACAGACAGTACAAAGCCACAAACCAAGGCAAAGCATAGCAGCAAATAGGTGAACTCGTTTCAAACTGAATAAGTTCTGGTTCAACACAAGTTCAAAGTGTCCTGTTTTGATTAGTAATTAAATAAGGACATGAATTATTTAAAACATACGGACCTAGGATAAACATACAACGTGGTTACAACGTCGTTACAACATCGCTGCAACGACGTTGTAATGACGTTGATGCGACGTTGTGTATTTGCTAGGTTTAGACACATCGACAAGTAATACAATGGACGTACAAATTATAAGACAGCCTTGGTCGGGAGTTAAGCTGTCCGAATATCTACCTAAATAAAGTGTTACATCTAGTATTTTCAAGTCTCCTCTGTTCATTACAGATTATTGAAAGAGCTCGTATGCGCTGTTACCACTTCCTTGGTGACATTCCCAATGGGCCTATTGTTCTTTGCCATGTATTACGAGCCTTTGCATTTAAATGTTGGCATCCTTCCAGAGGAATGTGTTCTCAGCCTTGTCGCATTATACGCAACTATCGTGTTAGTAGCAGAAAGGAATTCTAAACACCGTCTTGTGGGTAATAATACAAAAAGTAAGCATTTCATTTTTCCTAGAATTCTAGGTACCCAATCTTAATTTAACTATTTATGCCTGGCGTCATATAAAAGGGACAAAGACAAACAGTATAGACTCAGATCAGATGCCGCAAAACGGTGCCTCTGATCTGGGTCTACACTGTAAGTGCAGAAATTTCTACAAAACATGATAACAATAAAAACTAACAGGACACCTATATATAAGAAATGGACCTGTCCAAAGAGTTGAGGTAGGAGAATTCACTAGGCATAAATGGGTTAACTGGGTGTATAATTATCACTGTCAATGTTAGACCTTCGCTGTATAAACCATGAGTCGAAGCGTCAGTAAACGTACCTTCGAATAGGTGCGCCCAGCGAATATTCAGATCAGCATGAGCATTCGCACAGTCTGATCAGAATCTTCTCTGGGCGCATTTTGGATAGCCAAGGATGCAATGTCTCTTCATGCGGAAATGACCCAGCTAGCATTCTACATAAATCTACAGTTTAGTTTAATCATATTTTATTGCCAAATAATCATATAGCAAGTGGGTTGGACCACAAGTTCTCACAACATTAGATAAGGTCCTCCCCAAAACAAAATATAACATACAAAGTTTATGGCATTTAGTAAATCTTATTATGTAGACACTAGAATTCCGATTGTCCAGATGCTAGTACAGAAAGAAGAAAGAAGATAAAATTATGTAAGATCAAACAATATACAGCGTCTGGAGAGTCCGAGTTCGCGTGTTTACATGCATACAAAATTAATTTATAATCAACAAAACATTGAGCGGTCGCAAGTAGAGCTATAGAAAGAAGAAAATAACTAGAGAAAAAAAAAAAGAAGAAAGGAGTACAATGATAAGAAATTAGTTCTATAGGAATCTAGTTTCAAGGATAAAAATGAAACTAAGAAGGATGAGTAGTGAGCGGGAGTCACCAAACCAAGCTTCGATAAATCTTTAATAGATATAACAGGCTACTTACATGTTTACAGTATTTAAATTTAGTTTTCCGTTTCAAAGTCGATTTGTTTCTTTTATAAAATGTTGGACGGAAGAAAAAAGCTCAACGTTGTCGTCATCAGAGAGATCAGGAGAACCGTATAGGAGAAGACGTATACCGACAGGCTGAAATTTACGGATGGCCTGGAATAGACTAGTCCGTTGCTGGGTGAATCTATTACAGAAGGAAAAGTAGTGTTCAGCATCCTCACTCTCAAAACCACAGTCACATGCAGCCGTTGGTTTAATATGATTATTGAATAAGTCGTCATTTAGATTGCTACAATTATTTCTTATTCTACAATGATAGACAGAACTTATGCGTTGGCCTGAAACAAAATAGTTTGGGATTTCAGGACTCCTAAAAATAGATCTCTTAAGTAATTGTTTAAAAGCACTGAGAGAGTCGGCGCTTCTTACTGACAAAGGTAACTTATTCCAGTAGTCAACGGAAGAGGGAAAAATGATCTAGAATAAATTTCAGTTCTTCTACTTAAGACAGAAATGTCGGCTGCATTTCTCAGACTATATTCTGTTCTCTCTGACACAAACGGCGGCATGATATTAGAAATGTATTCTGGCGCCAAGCCATTTATGATTTTATACATAAGCACAGCCTTTTGAAACAAACGCCTATCTGATAATGACAACCATCCTATTTCTTTTATGAGTTTATCGATAGAAACAGATCTCGTTAGTCCAGTAACAATTCTGGATGCTTCATACTGTATTCGCTCAAGTCGAGTTTTTTTCATATGCTGTACAGCCGTCCCATACCACAGCTGCATACTCCAGGATAGGTCGAATGTAAGAAATATAGATATTATTTAAAGCTTTCCTACTCAATTTGTATTTAACGGCTCTCATAATTCCTAATAATTTTGATACAGATGTAATAATGTTTTCTATATGCACATGCCACTTGGCGTTACTAGAAAGAGTAAGCCCTAGATGCTTATGACTTTCAACAAAATTAACCAAAACGTCTTCGAACATAAGATTCGGAAAATGATATGCGTCATTACAAGAAATGATAATCGCTTCTGTTTTACTGGGATTAAAATCAACCAGCCATTGCTTCCTCCAAGTGGACAATACAAGCAAGTCATGAATTAAAATGCCCTCTATATCACGTATGCTTGCAGAGGAACAAGCTAACGACGTATCGTCAGCAAACAGTCGTACAATACTCAATAAATTTTCAACTATGTCATTAATATAAACTAAGAAAAATAGAGGGCCAAGAACGGTTCCCTGGGGTACTCCGGCTTTTATAACCCTCGGGGACGACATTGATGAGCCAACGAAGACCCTTTGCTTTCTTTCTGATAAATAGCTTGATGTCCAATTCAATAATTTTCCAGTTATTCCATTCTGCTGCAATTTAAATAATAGACCCTTATGCCAAACACGATCAAATGCTTTTGAAACGTCACAAAAGACCATACAGGTATACTGTTTCGCATCAATGCTCTGGACAATTTGATTATACAGATCGATAAGTTGATAAACTGTAGAATGACCAGGCAAAAAGCCTGACTGATGTCTGTGTATAAGGTTATTAGTTAAAAAGAAATTAAAAATATGCTTAAATATGATACGTTCTTGCAACTTTCCAACACAGCTAAGTAATGAAACAGGCCTATAGTTGGAAGGTGACTCGGAAGGAGATTTCTTAAGGAGGGGCATTACAGTACCCGATTTCCATTGTGAGGGGAAATGACATTCACTTAAAGACCTATTGAATAACACTTTTAATGGTATTGCTACGGTATAACTTGTTTTCTTTAATATAAAGTGGGAGATTTGATCTTCTCCACAGGCTTTATTTGTGATTAACGTTTTTATAACATCTATGATTTCTGATTCCTGTATTTGTATATTATTTAAACTATTCTGTGTTTTTTGACTAAAAGTAAGCAAAGTAGCGTTCACTTCATTCAGCGTGGAAATGGATGCAAAATAGTCGTTAAGTAAGTTAGCTTTTTCAACCTCGGAAAAAGCAAGCGTTACTTCACCATTTTCTTTGATAGACTTTAATGGGGGTATAACTTCTGAATTCTTATTAGTTTTAATAAAATGTCTTAAAGTTGCCAATAAGCTTTTGGATTGAGATCAGAAGTTTCAATAAGAGTGTTTTCAATAATATTAAAAAATCTTTCTTTTGCGTACTTTTTCAAATTGTTAACTTTATTACGCATGTTTTTATACTTGCGCCAATCTTCTGTTCGGGTTGTTTTAACTGCTTTCCGTTTTAATCGGTCGCGTCTTCTTGTATATGAACGCATGGTAGAATCATACCAAGGTTTATCATTTGGGCGGATAAGCACAACTTTATTCGGAACACATTCATGGATTAACTCCATAAATTTTGATGTGAACTGCTCACAGGCTAAATCTACATTTCCTTCGTTAATAAAATTCCAGTGAGTGTTGGAAATTAAATAATTTAAACGGTCATAGTCCCCATGTTTATAAATAAATACTTTCCGATTAAAAGATTGTCAGCTACCATGACGGGCCGATAACGGCCCGCTATAGATTTATGTAGAATACTTACTGGGGAAGACTCTGTTCAGACCGCGCAGATGTGCATGCTGATTTGAGTCTTCGTCGGGCACATATGTCATAAGGCACATTTTATGTTGTGTCTTAACTACAATGTCGATGAACAGAGAAGACTATGTACCAGACTATGCAGAATGTGCAAGCTGGTCAGCGTTTTATGCGTCTGACATAAGAGTCCTTTTCACATGTTACATCCCCATTACTTGTAACCCCTTTTCAGAAGGGATTTGGTGTCATTGGTAGACTATGTTCTGCGATTGTGGCTCTTCCTGGACTCCATTGCAAGTTTGGCATGCAGGAAAGCAAACACGAACAATATAAGTGAAGATACCCAGGAAATGCCCCACTCGCTAAGCACAGCCCTTCCGAAGCACCAAATGAAGGAGAGATGAGGACCAAATGAGGACAACATAGACGCCTCATATGAAACC
The DNA here is from genome assembly GCA_964016985.1 of Anodontia alba. Lineage (NCBI taxonomy): Eukaryota > Metazoa > Mollusca > Bivalvia > Lucinida > Lucinidae > Anodontia > Anodontia alba. Next base: position 34,965,102 of record OZ024822.1, on the reverse strand, counting down.
ACAGACGCACAAACAAAGAAGAACTGTAAAAGAAGAGCCGCCTTGGAACGGTTAGCAGGAAAAATGCTTGGGGCAGTTTTTTTTCTTCTTTTTTTTACGCGAAGACTCACCCTTAATTCTGATGCAGCTCCAAATTACAAATAAATATTATTTCCGCATAGAGGTTCTCTACCTTATCTGTGAGACACCACAGTGAGACACATACATATATAATCAAGTGTGCCCCAGCCCCCCAAGGGCGAGGTTTCGCGCAAGTAAAATTGGTTTAAGCCCCCTGTAGTTTTCCTACTGACCATTCCAAGACAGTTTTCCTACTGACCATTCAGAGGCAGTTTTCCTACTGACCATTCCAAGGCAGTTTTCCTACTGATCATTCCAAGGCAGTTTTCCTACTGACCATTCCAAGGCAGTTTTCCTACTGACCATTCCAAGTCAGTTGGTTTAAGCACCCAGTAGTTTTCCTACACATCACGAAAACTTGCCTATATAATTTTGACTCCCTTAAAGCCCACTTTTATATAGTAAAACTGGGGTTTAAAGGGGTATGCTAAAAAAACATAGATTGTGGGTACTCGTTAGAACCGCCTCACCGAGGCGGTTCTAACGAGTACCCACAATCTATGTTTTGAGCAGAAATACAAAAAAAATATCAGTTTTTTTTTGAAAACTTTCAGTTTTTGGAGGGGAATTTTCTATATATTTGAACAGGCATGTTTTCGTAATGATACCGTTCCAGGTCTTCTTTGTTTGTGCGTCTGTGGTTTCACATGTGGTGTTTGTATTGTCCTTATTTGTTCCTCATCTCTCCTTCTTTTGGTGCCTCCGGAGGGCTGTGCTTTGTGATTGCAGCATTTCCTAAGTATCTTCACTTACATTTTTGTCTATTACGATCATTTCATATTTGTGGTGAATAAAGGTGAAGATACAGCATAGATCTAGATAACAGTGGGTATCAGGTTAATATTTTTCTTAAATCTCGACGAAAACATATGTTGTTGTACTCATTAGAAGCGCCTCGCCGAGGCCCTTCTAATGAGTACCCACAACATGTTTTCGTCGAGAAATAAGAAAAATATAAAATACTTTTTGATTGAAAAAAGCGCCTTATCAAGAACTATGTAAAGGTGATAAAAGGTGAAATAAAAGCTGATATAGTCTGAAATAAATTTCGCTTAAGATAAGGCTTTTTTTTTTAGCCAAAAAAGCATTCATATTTTTAGCCACAAAAGCACTGATATTTTATTAGTTCTCTATAATAACGTATTGTGGGTACTCGTTAGAAGCGCCCCGGCAAGGTGTTTCTAATGATTACCCACAACATATCTTTTCATGAAGAAATATGAAAAATATTACTTTGATAGCCCTCTTATCTAGAGCTATGAATAAGTAGCTGGAAGAGAGCTAAATTAAGAATGAATATATTTTCTACAAGTCGACTATTAGTCGATGATCAGTCCTACAAAACCGATGGTCGACTATGAAATGCTGGCCGATTCCCAAATTTAAAATCTGCTACTGTACAATCAATTTTCTTTTTTTCCTTTGATTCTTTTACAGGTTTTGATGAAGTTTTACTGGTTGTGACTCTTCATTATTGTTTCTTGGTTTTATTGTCAATATTGTCTGGGCCAGAGAACATTAGAAGTACCGGTTACCATGAAACTGTTGGGCCTTGCAACGAAACCATAGGCTTCTACAGCATATCTACTGGAAAGGTAAATAACACTTACAGTCTTGATTATACGGGCGAATTTCAATGGCTCAAACATCTATGGAACAATGTAAATTTGTTCCAGACATGGGTAGTTCGAGTCTCTGAGGGTTAATCACAGCGATAGGTAAGAAAGTAAATGGGAATAATTTAGGGACATCTTTTCGATCCTCTATAAAATAATGTTATGTTGAGTGTACCCATTAGAATTGTAACGATGGGGTGTATTTTCTATCTATAAAACAATGGTATAGTTAGAGTACTCATTAGAATTGGTAGATGCGATTCTAATGAGTACATGAAGATTGTCACCCCTTAGTATCCAGACATGCCCGCTCAGTCCTGACTACTTTCTCAATGTTGATCAACAAGTGAAACAGTAACTATCTCTGGTGCGTCTTGATTTACATTTCAACCCCATGATTCAAACCCATGATTCAAACCAATGATCATATGCTCTACCAGCTGCGCAATCACGGCCAACAGTAGACACAATCAAATTTTAATGACTCGAACATCTTTGGAACCATGGAAATTTGTTCTAGACATGGGCAATTCAAACCACTGAGAATTAATCATAGCGCCAGGTCAGGAGGAAAATGGGGACATTACGAAAACACGCCTATTCAAATTTATTGGAAATTTTACAACCCCAAAAAAGGAAAATTTTCAGAATAAAAATTCTGATATTTTTCATATTCCTGCTCAAAACATAGATTGTGGTTACTCGTTAGAACCGCATCGGCGAGGCGGTTCTAAGGAGTACCCACAATCTATGTTTTTAGCAGAAATAATAAAAAAAATAATGTATACCCCTGTAAACCCCAGTTTTACAGTAAGGGGGTCAAAATTATATAGGTATGTTTTCGTGATCACAAATGAGGGATATCTTTTCGATCTTCTATACAATAATTGTATGTTAAGTGTACTCATTAGAGTCGCCTTCATGCGATTCTAATGAGTACTCACAACAAACAATTTCGTGAAAAATAAGAAAATACCCCTAAAATCCATAAATATTTGTTTTCTTGAGCTATCGGAAGAATTTCCTAGGGACTCAAAAACCAGTTCGAATCAGTCACAGCCTAGCTAGCATTCTTTATAAATCTATAGCGGGCCGTTATCGGCCTGTCAGCTACCCTGACGGGCCGGTAACAGCCCGCTGTAGATTTATAAAGAATGCTTACTGGGGGTAAATGCGCATCGGCGTTCCAGCCATTGAAGTTTTACTGTATAGAAAATTTGAACTTACTTATTTATTTATTTTTCAGAAACTTGAGAAGCGAAAATACCTGTGCTTAACAGACTACGATGAACCATATGATTTCCACTGTGTCCAAGGTCAACCGAAATCAGGTGACAAGTGGTATACAATATGTGGAACGCCTTATCCAGCCAGAGCGGAGTATATTTTACTGACATGTACAGTGGCTTTAATAGGCATATCTTGGTTTTGGCAGCTACTGAGAAACCCATCAAGTCTGTCCAGAAAACAAATTTATGAAACAACTGACAAACCAAAGCTAAATTGATAGCAAGGACAAAAGTTGTCTTCAGCTCTTAGTACTTGAACTCTCGCAGAATCGTCATTCGACGTGTCTCAAACATGGTTCAGTGGCTGTGTATAAACTAAATTGACCGCAGAAAACAACAACAACAAAGTAGTATAAATTTGCGGTACCACAAGGTAACATAGTTGCCATGTACCACTATAAATACTGCTACTACTAATAATTACAACAGTAGTATACCTAGTCAGCAAAGAATGCCGGGCCAACGTCAGGCCGACGGCGATACGACATGGCAACGTCGTACGCTATTGGCCCGACATTGGCCCGCAGTTTGATGCTGGCTGGGATACACATAACAGTACTTAGTATCTTTAGTTTTATATACCCGGCGAAAAAAGTTCTAGACATGCGACTCGGGGGATTTTACGGTATAACTCCTGATCAAATAATGTTACAGAAATATTTTTACACCACATAAAAATTTAATTCAGTCATTATCATTAACTGAAATCATAACCAGAATACCATCACTGAGTCACGAGAAATGATCCGCTAAAATTATCAGGGGTTGGGTGTCAAAAATGACAAAATCACAGTATCTGTCGCTTAATAATGGGTATATCCACCACGATTTACCTGACACTCGTTCAGCCTCCTCCTCATTGAATTCACAAGTCTATGTTTGAATCTGAGGAATCACAGCCCATTCCTGGAGAAGAAGTCTATATGAGTCTGCCTGTCGTGTCTGTTGGTTAATGCGCTTGTTTACGGCCCAGCCAAGAATATCCCACAAGTGCTCAATGCAGGATATGTCCGGAGACATTGGCGCCACTCAAGTCGTTCAACACCATTCTAATGCATTGATAGTCGATAAATTGTCATTTTTGACTACCGACCCCTTGTGCCATTAAACACAAATTTCCCGGACATTTCTCATGCGATTTTGATTCCGTTTCAAGCAAAACGTTCCAAGGTTGTTCAGCTAAAAGCTGATATATAGCATGTAAAATGATGTTACCTGGTTTTGAAACAAATCGGCATTAACCACAGAGTCGCAGAACTTTATTTTTTGCTGGGTATATAATGGATATTACTTGATATTTCTATATTTAATACATTATGTAAATGTGGAGTGAATTTTGTTCCAGTTTACGGTAGAATTTATTTTGCTCTTCATTTCCTACATTTAAACATGTTATTTGTATATTTTAATGCTACAGTTGACTCTCGTTATCTCGACCTCGCTTATCTCGAATAACCGCTTATCTCGAAGTGAAAATCTGGTCCTTGCCTATACATGAAAACCTAACAACAGATGGAAAATATTGTAGAAAAGAGGAGAAATTGCTCCAAAGGAGCAATTTCTCCTCTTTTCCACAATATTTTCAATAGATCTCTAACTTCAAAGGTCCAATTACCTATCAGTTTGTTAAATGTGGTTAATCAAATTATTTTTTCCTCAATTCTGCAAACCTGATATGTCGAACTACGGATATCTCGAAGTATTTCAGAGAGTCCCTTGGAATTCGAGATAACGAGAGTCGACTGTATTTTATTCTGCAAAAGCATCAGGAAGTCATTATTTATTCTTCATACGTTATTGGCCATGACAGGTGAAAGAATATCTTGGGTCAAGTGGCTTAACCCTTAAAGCGCCAATCACAACAATTATCGTCTGCTTTGTCTTCTGCCGGTTACTTTGAAAGTCATTGTTGCAAACAGTGTGGACCCAGATCTTTAGGAGCAGTCTGATCTGGGTCCACACTGTTTGCCTATATGCAAAATGTAAGTTTGAAAAGTTTGCAAGAAGATGCAGCAGACGACATAAGCAGATAACATTTTCAGATGCAGATTTTTTTGGCGCTTTAATATAATTGAAAAGAAGCAGTTGATATTTTTCAGTTTCGATACTAAACATTTACATATGCAAATAAGTTACGCATGCGCAATAACAAATAACCGTTGAAAAGCTGTTGTAGCAAAATTTATGTGTTGTCGTTTGGCTTAAATGTTTCGGCAAACTTGGCAAAAGGATGTTGCATTACTGAAACGAATTTTCATACCTTCATTTTCACACATGATTACCTTATTTATTTATTTATTTATTTAGCCCATTGAAGACTAGAGACCCCTAGACGGGTAACTTGAAAGCAGTTCAGACCCAGATCAGACGCCGCAAAACGCGGCGTCTGATCAGGGTCTCCACTGTTGGCAAAAGTCAACCATTTTTCTTTAGGAATATCTATATCAAATAGACTGATATCAAATAGACTGACATACCTAAAATCGAAAATGGACTCTTCCGATATATACTGTGGGAGAGTTTATTCAGTCTTTAATGGGTTATCGGATGTGTGAAAATGGCCCTTATGTCATATATTACTGTAATGAAGACCAAAATAAACCTGTGCATCTGCAGTCTGAACAGGTCCTGTTCAGTTTGTCGATATACTCAACAGTAGCCATTGAGCTGAAACGTGAGAAAACATACCTTCGGACATGTGTGCCCAGCGAAGATTCAGATCAGCCGGCGCATTCTTAGGTCTTCGTTGGGCGCACATGTTAGAAGGTAAGTTTTCTCATGTTGCAGCTCCCATTACGAAAACACGCCTATTCAAATACACAGAAGATTTCTTCTCCAAAAACTGAAATTTTCAGATAAAAAACTCTGATATTTTTCATATTTCTCAAAACATAGATGGTGGGTACCCGTTAGAACCGTCTCGGCGGTTCTGACGAGTACCCACAATCTATGTTTTTGAGCAAAAAATAAGAAAGTATTGTATACCCCTGTAAAAAAAGGGTAAGAGAAAAGTCCAGAGATTGCCACAATCACAAACTGCAGCCCTTCCCAGACACCAAGAGGAAGAGGAAACCGACAAAACCAAATAAGCACAAATCGAAAAAACGTACGAAAAGCACTAAGATTAGCTCTCTCTCTTCCCCAAGCGAGGTAATCGCAATGCTAAAAGGACTGAAAAACACATGAACAAAATAACACAAGGTAAGACATAAAACAAATCGCCTCGTAGAATAAACTACAAAGCAACAAAGAGTAAGACTAACACCGGGACCACCGCCTTAGAACGGTCAGTAGAGTAAACCACCGTGGGGTTTAAAGCACTTTTACAGCTAGCCAACTTCACCCTGGGTCCCGACGCTACTCTTAATACAGTAATACATAAAAATGCGGTTCGCATAAAGGCTCCCAACTCAGTCAATGCATCAAAGCGAAAACATAAAAATCAAATTAATCACTATAATAAACAAAGGCGAGCACTGATGGCTAATTCTACTCTATGTCAGAGTAAATCGAAACCAATAGTTGAACCACGGCGGGCCAAGCCAAAGACATATCGTCAAGCCCCCAACCCAGTTTTACTATATAAAAGTGGGGTTTAAGGGGGTCAAAACTATATAGGCATGTTTTCATGATGTTTGATTCTGTAAGACGATAACAACTTGAAGACCCTGATCAGACTGCACAAATGCCCAGACTGATCAAGGCCTTCGTTGTCCGTATTTGCCGAAAGACCAGTTTTCGCTTGACATGCTATATCATCGGAGATTTAGAAAAAAAGCACTTAAATCAGATGTCTCCTACAGAGATCTTATTGTCCGATGCTGTTATTAAACGTATATTTTCTTGACAATCTTGAAACAGGTCTTCTGCGTCGTTAGAGAGAACACAATTCTGTACACCCATACCATTAGTAGGAATGATGCTAGTACGTAGACACGTTTCTTTATCCACCATTTTGGTTCCTTGATTTCCCAATAGGCCAACAATCTAGACTCAAACCCAGGAATCTCGTCCTCTTTAGCGGAATCCACATATGAGCTAGGGTACACTTTTCTTACACTTGCTTCAAGTTCAGTCATGACTTGTTTGAACAGAGATTCTGTTTCCTCGTCGCCGAACAGCACAGTTTTCAACATTATGATTCTCGTTAGTTTGTTTGGGTCCAGGCTAAGTGTGTCGGGGCTAGGTGATATATCCTCCCATCTAGCGAAATGAAAATTGCGAGATTCCGTGTAATCAATGACTTTTTCTTGGTAGGTCTCGGTTCGATAATGAGTGTTTCCGTTCACCATATAAGCGACGGTCCTGGTTCTTGTTTCAAAGTGCCAGGCGACTGCTGTCGCTGTGACAGTAGGTGTTGCCTCGGTCAGCTCTCTGATATACACTCTACAAGACTTCTCCTCAATAATGTTGCTGAGGTACTTCCACTCCCAAGAGAAAAATGTCTCAATATATAAGAATATCACAAACAATGGAACGTGTACGTAGCCGAAGATATTAGCAACCGTCCTTGTCCCAGGATAATCGTCTTCAAAATCTTGCGATCCCGCCGATGCTGCAAAATATATAATCCATAAATATACCCACGCGGTAGAATGCATTGAAAAAATTCTCCAGAAACTTATATCCTGTTTAAACACATCCTCTGTGTCAGATTCGCTTATTTCAGACTGATTTTCAAGCTCTTCTGGCTTTCCTTCTTGACCCTTGCTGGCTTGTCTTCCCCTATATACCTTCAGAATGCCATAATGTATAATTGGAACCACCCATATTGCGATAGGGAGTAGAAATATCGTACAAAGCAGTGGACCTAGTTCAGACGACATGTTTTTTGGGTACACAATGCTGTTTGAAAGCCAGATTTCTTGTGAACACCGGTTTAGTCTCCTGATGATTGACAAAAGTCAAACTGTAACAAATACATTCATATCCTGTAATTAACAATTCTTACATGGGCCGCGTCAAGCGAAAAGGTGCCTTCGAATATGCACAAAGTCATGCGCATGCGCAAAGTATAATCCGGGCCTTTGATTTCCATTCATACATTCTGTAGTATTCAGTGATTCTGTTAGCGCATAGTGAAGGCCCTGATCAGACTGCTTGGATGCGCAGGCTGATCTGGGCCTTCGCTGTCCGCTTATGCCTAAAGATACGTTTTCGCATGGCACGGCTCACATTATCTTGCGCATAACCCACTGTCTCCAAGTAGATCAACTCAACGCTTAGAATTCTTGGTAAAATTTTCAGCAGACGACATACTGAAATATTTTTATTTTCCCCACAAAACAGATTTTGACATTTCAAGCAATTTGTCTGCACCCGAGAAAATTTGCATGAAATGTTAAAGCCTGTTTCTTCTGTGAAAAATAAGAAAAATATCATCACAATGTTTCAATGTCTGCTGAATTAGCCAAAAGAATGGTAAAGGTTAAACATATCCGCTTAGACAATCACTCTGATTAAAATCAAAAATATGTTTAATGTTACAGCAATTATAAGTGTCTTAAGACACTTACAATAGCTGGGGTAATTGAAACGTTCGAAAGTTTCAATTACCCCATCTGTTTTCCAAGTCACAAACCCGGAAGAAGCAATTAAGAGTCTATCTCGAACAGTTCAAGACCCAGAAAATGCTACAGTTGTAGGTCTAATCGGGACATTACTGTGTTTTTGTATATTCAGTGTTTTATTTTTTCGGCATGTCGATTAAATGACTTGTTTAAGGGGACTGAATACGCTTGGTAGATTTTCCGCCATTCTATACAAGGGAGACAATTTTTGTAAGTCCTGAATTTGCTCCAAGGGGAAGCTAATTCTTTCCTTTTTTAGAGTAGAATCATTCTTCCGAATGCAGCAAAACCAAATCTGAAAGAGAAATTGTTCTTGAAATTGTAACTAAAATGGAATATCGATAACCTGAGTGACAGTTCCTGTTGTGCGATAATTCATGGTAGTCCATTCCCCTTAAGGTCACAACTTGTCAAGTTGTGTGTGGAGTAAAATTATTATCCGTAATCCCGCCAGCTCAAGGCGAGCACTTACCCGTGTCCCGCTATACACCTTGACCGACGTGAATGAAATCATGAACGGATAAAAAAAACATTATAACTTTTTGTTGGAGTTATTCTTCGATTTCCAAACATCTAAAAGGAAAAGTTTTTTTTTTTTTTTTTTTTTTTTTGTTTTGTTTTACGAATATCTTTATATTTTTCTGTATACATGTGTAATTAAATCACCAAAATTAAGCAAAATCATTTCACAATGTCATAAAAAAAAACAAAATGCCATCGAATCCTGACATAGTGTGAGACGCAACGTCAGAAAACGTAACTTCTGGTATGTGCGCCCAGGCAAGATTCAGATCAGCCTGTATATTCGCACAGTCTGATCAGAATCTTTCCTGGGCACATTTGGCTAGCCAAGGATGCAAAGTTTCTTCATGCGGAGAACGAATACTCTGATCAGACTGCGCAGATGCGCAGGCGATTTCAGTCTTCTTTGGGTACAGTGTCAGAAGGTACGTTTTCTCACGTTGCGACTCAGATATTTCGGCTGCTTGTGAAGAGACAACATAATAAATAAAATAAATTGCAAAGCATGATACCCTACCACTGTTAAGCTGAAACAGAGTGTGTTCATGGATCTCAAGGATCATTCCTTTTAGAATGCTGTTCAGTATGGCAATGAAACTAATTTTTACGCATACCAGGGGTCATACATGTAATTTAACGTAAGAATTAACGAATACTTAACTATTTCGGTGCCAAATTTCAGACGACATTTGTCGTCTGCTTTTTTTATTTTAACAAACTATCTTTTGGAAAGACGTTTATATGTGGAGTTGAAAAACTGAATGTCAAACAGCCTAGATCCAGATGAGACGGCTCATTGAGCCGTCTCATCTGGATCTATGCTGTTTGCAAAAGCCTATTATTATCGCCTGTGGCAGTGAAAAAGTTAAATCCCGTTTCCACCGAATTTACTGGTCATTAAGCCGTCAGTACAATTTCATTTGATTCCAATGTAAAACACCCAAGATATAGCATGGGTACCAATTTTTAATATACAGTATATTTATAAGAAGCTATATATTCATCACGAAAACATACCTATATAATTTTGACCCCACTTAAACCCTATTTTTATATAGTAAAACTGGGGTTTACAGGGGTATACATTATTTGTCTTATTTCTGCTCAAAAATATAGATTGTGGGTACTCGTTAGAACCGCCTCGTCGAGGCGGTTCTAACAAGTATCCACAATCTCTGTTTTGAGCAGAAATATGAAAAAATTCAGAATTTTTTCTGATTTTTTTTTTTCATTTTTTTGATGGTAAAATTTTCAGTATATTTGAATAGGCGTGTTTTCGTAATGACTCTGTAAATGACAATCAAATCATTATACAAATAGGCGTAGCGCACATTACACATAAAACGCAGTAAAGAGAGATCACCTAACATATTTTCCTTCGTTGTCATAGTGGCTGCTCTTAAAAGGAAGACTTTGCTCCCTCTCCTTTAAGAGTGTCCCCATTTTGGAAGCGTTAGCTGGGCGAATGTTTCTGATTTTTCCCGAGTCTGAGTGTATAGAATTCCGCTTTAGCTAAGCCACTGACACACATACGATTTTAAACGAATCCCGAAAACAGAATGGAATCTATCGCACGGAAACAAATAACGGACGGACGGACGACGCAAAAACGTATGACGGACGGGTAGACGGGCGTATTGATGAGCACATAGGCAACCAAACTAACGAGAAAAAATATTGCAGCCAGCGCATTCAAAACTTACTGCAATTACAATCCGTCCTTATCACAGTTTCAGAACGAAGTACCGTAGAAACTGAAAGTGACCGTCACTAGTAAACAATATGTCCGCCATTAGTATCTACGCTGTGTGATGAGCGCAATATGTTGACTATTGAAGCGTGGAATGTTGTCCCACTAGTTCCTGTCTGGTAATCGGCGAAATACGGATTGCCCAAGCTGGTCGTAGACGTGTTCATAAACACTCAGATCTGATGAATATGCAAAGACTTCTACAACGACATTCGACCGTCAAATTGTTGCCCCGGCATGGACGTCTTTCCGTCAGCCCTGGTTTACGTGGACGTGGTCTTATTATTGGAGCATGCCTGCCCTCTGAAATGAGCTGCAACGTCAGGAATCGTATCTTCAGATACGTGCGCCCAGCGAAGCTTCAGATCAGCCTGTGCATTCGTGCAATCTGATAAGTATCATCACTGGGCGCATTTTGGATAGCCAAGGTTTCTTCATGCTAACAACGAAAACTGATCAAATTGATTTGAGTCTTCCGATTCGTGCGTTAGTGGTATCGTGTTTTGGGTTTGTTTTGTCATTGTTTGTTCCTCGTCTTGTCTTCTTTTGGTGCCTCAGAAAGGCTTTGCTTTCCCGGTGTTTCTAACCTTTAAAACGCTGTTACAAAACGTGAATGCTACCAATGTGCGTGACTGTTTGGCGCAACGTCACTGCATTACGACATCATCAAAAGCAACGTTATGTAACGGTAATATGAGAAGGCATCCGAATAAGTGCGCAATTTGACTGGTTCCCTCACCCTATGGCTCAATACTTCGCATATAGAACATAGGAAACCAGTTAACGCAATATCGAGAAAGTGTGCGGATATCGTGTGATATCGGAACGCTAGCTCCTCGGATTTTATCGCACATTTTAATCATTTAATATTTATAGCTATATAAAATATAACGTCAGTCTATTTTGCGGTGCATTTTCATTGATGGTTAGTATGTTGGAGTTTAGGTAACAAAAATAAGTGCACCACTTATTGACATTGACCGCACAGACATAAAAAGTGGTCGTCTTTCAACTCTCTCGATCATTTTGCCAGTTGTGTTACTACTGATAAAGAGGAAGAAAGCAGGGGAATAACGGGTTATACTGGAGCTCAGGCTGGTTAGTCTATTGTTTCTATCTACAGCATGAATGACTTGTAATATAGGTTTACGTTTGCTGAGCCCATTCGGGTATCTTGGAAAATCGAGTCCAGCTTAATCCAGCACTAAGGGGCGTACGCAGCCCTGCAAACTACATCGTTGCATATGAAGAGCCTCAAATGAATCACGACTCCTATTTTCTTTTATGTGTTCTTTGTTACCAAGGGCGGCCTTGATTTTGACTTTACTGCGGCTGATGTTAAATGCCATGTAGCGGCCTTAAACAGCCTCATGTATGGCGGCCATAAAAAATCTCCCAGTACTTTATCATAGTTTAGAGTTTAGTTTTCATTTTTAGCTCGCCTGGACGAAATCAGCCAGGAACAGCTATTGCACTACTCCCGGCGTCGGTGTCAGTGTCCACACAATGTTAAAGTTTTACGTAAACGTTTTTAAGATCGCAATCATATTTTCCGAACCACATGATGGATTTGGTTTATGTTTGGTTTAATGATAGATATAGGCTTTAAGTTTTTTGTTTTTTTTTGTTTTTTTCCAGTAATGCCCTCCCTACCATATCTATGACTTAAGGTCAAGATAAAGGACAGAACTTTTATGTTAAAGTTTTGCGTAAAAGTTTTACAGACCATATTTTCATAGATAATATGACGGACTTGGTTTACATTTTGTATGCAGCTATATAGCTTTATTCAGCAATACCACCACCTACGCCAATGAAGGTCAAGATCACGGACTTAGAACGCTTTAATGTTAAAGTTTTACATTACAGTTTCCAGCAGTTCATATATTGCAGACTATTTGATGGATCTGGTTTATAATTGGTATGATGATAGATATCAGTCCGAAGTTCCGTTCAGCAATACCCTCATCCACACTTATGACCTTAAGGTCAAAGCCACACTTAGAACTTTTATGTCAACGTTTTGCATTAAAGTTTTTAACGTCGTAGATTTTCCAGACCAGATGATGGATTTGCTTTCATCACGAAAACACGCCTATATAGTTTTGACCCATTAAACCTCACTTTTATACAGTAAAATTGGGATTTAAAGGGCCGAGGCGGTTCTAACAAGTACCCACAATCTATGTTTTTGAGCAGAAATATGAAAACTACCAGATTTTTTCATCAGAAAGTTTTCATTGTTTGGTGGTAAAATTCTCAATATAGTTGGATAGGCGTGTTTTCGTAATGATATTTGGTATGATGATAGATATAGGTGTAATGTTTAATTCAGAAATACCCGCGACCTTGCCAACGACCTTAAGGTCCTTCTGTCACCTTGTTCACAGGCCATACATGATGCTTAAAACTTGACACTTCACATTACGAAAACACGCCTATTCAAATACATTGAAAATTTTGCAACCCAAAAATGAAAATTTTCAGATTAAAAAACTCTGATATTTTTCATATTTCTGCTTAAAACATGGATTGTGGGTACTTGTTAGAACCGCCTCGCCGAGGCAGTTCAAATGAGTAATCTGTTTTTAGGAAAACAAGAAAAATAATGTATACCCCTGTAAACCCCACCGAGTTTTACTAAATCAAAGTGGGATTTAAGGTGAGGGGGTGGAGGGGGGGGGGTCAAATTATATAGGCGTGTTTTCGTGATGACCTATTTTCAGTTTTGTGAGTGTTTATTGCTCTAATAGGTGTTCAGTTCTGGAATATTTGCAATATTGATCATTTTGTCATAAAATCCTTCATTGTGATGGACAGGCACTTGCTCAGGCGAGCTCTGCTGTCTGATGACAGCTCCTTATGTTCGTAGGAATCATTGTGCCATTCTGGCATCTTGCAAAATCCCGTTCTGCTTAAGCCAGTGCTATGGAGACATATGCAGCCTGCAAACTAGAATTGTTGCTACAATGTCTCAAAAACTAAGATTACGATTTTCATCTGTTATGTGTTCTTTGTTTCCAATGACAACCTGTATAGGTTTTATTTATACTATGAATATGGGTGTATATATAGTTCCCTGGTGTGATATCAAAAGTGGTATTCACCAGCTCACTGTGATGCTTTTTGATATCCAAGTGAGGAACAATATTCAATGATATTAATTCTGGGTCAGACAAATCAAAATTTTATCATTTAATAAGAAGTGTGTCCTTGATAATGCTTTCAAATTATTATTTTCTTTATATATTCAATAAAAAAAATCTGCCATCACGAAAACATGCCTATATAATGCTGACCCCCTTAAACCCCACTTTTATATAGTAAAACTGGGGTTTACAGGAGTATACATTATTTTTCTTATTTCTGCTCAAAAACATAGATTGTGGGTACGTGTTAGAACTGCCTTAGCTAGGCAGTTCTAACGAGTACCCACAATCTATGTTTTGAACTGAAATGTGAAAAATATCATAACTTTTAACTGAAAATTTTCATTTTTTTGATGGTAACGTTTTCAGTATATTTGAGTAGGCTTGTTTCTGTAATGGCAAGTGAAATCAATTTATACTTGACCACCCTACATTTGACTGCCCTTGGCATTTGGGCATTGGACTTGTAAAGCCCTGTTTAACTACATGTAGTTTACTAATCAATTATTTCCGAGTGGACTACAAAATAAGTTTCCTTCAGCTTTTGTTCTAGTTTTGTTGAAGTCTTTTCACTTATCACAAATTAAAGATTTTCTTATTAGGCTTTTCTTAAGGGCTTTACCTAAGGAGACAATCAGCATAAAATGTCAGCCTATTTTCTGGGAAAATTAAGAAAAATATTTTAACCTTTATCCTGCTGAACTGGATATACCCTGCCTTTGCAAACAGTGTAGATCCAGATCAGTTGGCTTCTGAAGAAGCCAACTGATCTGGATCTGCACTGTTTGCCATTCAGTATGTGAATTTATATCAACAATCTGGATCAAGTAATTTGATTGGCTGACAATTAGAAATGGGCATAGCATCTTAATTTATTCAGCAGGACAAGGGTTAAAACCTAATCAAACTAGTAACAGTGTTTTCAGAGAAAAAAAATGTCCTCCCACCGTGAATTTGCAGTTTTTTCTACTGCTGTGACCTTGAAAATTAAGTCAAGGTCACCAAAATCTAATCAGTTATTTGTTATGTCCCAATTATATATCCATGAAAATTTGGTAAGAATCTCACCACAGGTTCGCAAGATATTGTGCAGACAAGAAAGTGTGATGCAACACTGACGCTGATGCCAGTGCCGACCAGATCCGCACCAAAATCAATATTTCCATCCTATCAAGTTGAGGGGACATAAATATCTTGTCATATATTATAAATTAATATTGGTTCTTTTTTTTCATGAATACCAGTTTTAGGCCAGTTTTGAAATACAACCAATATCTGCAGTCAGTCATGATACTGGCTGAGCTATGGAGTCTGGCCAGTTATAATCAGCCTTAGTTCTAGTGATTTCATTGCATTAATTGTACTAAACTTTCATACATTTTCTGACAAGTTGCATTGCCAAACAATGTAGACCAAGATCAGACTGCCTATCAGGGCCTACACTGTTTGTCATCCCTATAAGTATTTTCTGAAACAAATGCACAAAAAAACAAAACAAAAAAAAAAAACAATAAAATTTACTCCAGAAAAGTGTGGATTAGAGTACATGTATTCAAAATATTTAGACTTTATCGTAACACTGGTCTCAGCTTTTCAGTATTGTTGAATTGCACAGCTCCACTAAAACTATTCTCAGATGTGAAATGACTGGCAGCAAACATTTTGAACTTGATTAAAGTAACCCTCAGCATAGCTCTAGATAAGGTATTTTTTTTTTTTACCAAAAAGTTCAGGGCCCAGTTCTTCAAAACTAACAATGTCGTTAGTTAATATATCGTTAAATCTTTGATCATTAAATATGGCTTTATATATGCTACCATTTTTGCTGAAAACATGTGAGTAGCTTTTGCATTTTCAAAAGCTACTCACATTTTTTCAGCAAAAATACCTGTGAATTAGATATCGTACTTACTAGAGCAGTTAACAGTTTGACCACTAACGAGCTCGTTAAACTAACGAAGCTTTGAACAACTGGGTCCTGATATCTTTTTTCATTGCTCCATATGAAAACATGTTTTGGTGTTAATCATAAGAAGTGCCTTGGAGAGATGATTCTAATGAGAATCAACAACATATGGTTTTGTGGAAAAATAAGAAAAATGTTTTGTGAATACCCTCTCTTATCTAGGGCCTTATATGGGGAGATAAATGAAGAAATATAATGCAATCAAATCAAACAGGATTTATTTGAGCATAGATAACATTGTTTTCTAAAACAATAGATAAAACTGTTCTCTAAAACAGACTATGCAAAATAAAATGTAATCTTAAAATAAATCTATCTCCATATAATCCACAGTTTTCACTTACAACAAATTTAACACGACAACATATAAAGCAAGACAACATTTAACAAGACAACATTAAATATCAGCTGAGTCACAGAAGCATCCAGGTAGCCCTTATTACTTTGGATCAATGAAAACATACTTGGGGGACTGTTCATGGGCAGTTTGTGTATGTGAAAAGGCAGTCTGACAAAAGTACATTTAGTAAACACTTAAATATTCACACTTAACAAAGATGTTTCAGATCATGGCAATATACCATATTTTAAGAGCTTCATTACGAAAACACGCCTATTCAAAGGTATAGAAAATTTCACCTCCAAAAACTGAAAATTTTCAGATAAAAAACCCTGATATTTTTCATATTTCTGCTCAAAACATAGATTGTGGGTACCCGTTAGAACTGCCTCGGTGAGTACCCACAATCTATGTTTTTGAGCAGAAATAAGAAAAATAATGTATACCCTTGTAAACCCCAAATTACTACATAAAAGTGGGGTTTAATGGGGTCAAAATTATATAGGCGTGTTTTCATGATGTATGTGAACTCCAAATGAACAAATAAGCCTGGTCTAGGTAAATGTAGCTTCAGGCTATATATGTACAGTAAAGCTCTGGGCCCAGTTGTTCAAAACTAATAATCTCGTTAGTTAACGATTCGTTAAAATTTTAATCGAGTGATACGCAAATATGCTGAAATTTTTTGCTGAGAAAATGTGAGTAGCTTTTGCAGTACTACTCACATTTTTTCAGCAAAAAATATCAGAATATTGTGTATTGAATCTGCTAAAATGGTTAACAAAATGACCCTTAATGAGCTCATTAAGCTAACGACGCTTTGAACAACTGGGCCCTGGGTTAGCCCACAAAGCTGTACAATCTAATCAAAGTCTTTGCTGTAGTCAATATATTCTACATCCTCTGGGCCCAGTTGTTCAAAAGCAACAATCTCGTTAGTTAACGATTTGTTAAAATTTTAATCGATACGCAAATATGCTGAAATTTTTTGCTGAAAAAATGTGAGTAGCTTTTGCAGTGCAAAAGCTACTCACATTTTTTCAGCAAAAAATACCAGAATATTGTATATTGAATCTGCTAAAATGGTTAACGAAATGACCCTTAACGAGCTCATTAAGCTAAGGACGCTTTGAACAACTGGGCCCTGGATTAGCCCACAAAGCCGTACAATCTAATCAAAGTCTTTGCTGTAGTCAATATATTCTACAGTGTCCAATGGAGGGCCCTGATCACACTGTTTGGATCCAGGTCTAACCTCAAATGTTGGATTTGTTTCAGAAAAGTTCACATGGATAAATGCAACAATGCCATGTAATGAAGGACACACCTGGAGAATGACATCATTTGTCAAAGGGAAACACAATGGGAATTTACTTCCCTTTCAAAATGTGGGCTACTCTCAATGCATAACATCAGCAGATGACAATATGAAATATTCTTCCCAGAAAATAGGCTTTGACATTTCATGCAAAACAGACATGAACACAATTTGCATGCACTGTCAGAGCCTATTTTCTTGAAAAAATAAGAAAAAATATCATAAATTATTGTCTGCTGATGTTGCTGGTTTGGAAATAAAGGCCCAGTCTACACAATTAAGGTCATGTCAAGCCAGTCAGTTTACCTAGCCACACTTTTCCTTGGCAGAGTTAGTGCTATAAGCAGTTAACCAGTACTTGTGCACATTCTTTCACTAGAAACTGCCAACTGCCCTTCTCAAATCGGCGGAAAGGAGAGAATGATCATAGAAAATATTTTGTGATTAATCTCCATGAAAGAATGTTGCCAAACCCAGCAGAAATTGAACCCATAACCTTCTGATCACTAATTGGATGCGACTGAGCCACCAGGGCTAGCTTGTTGTCTTCTGAATTAGCCTAGCGAGTAGTAAAGTTTAAGGGAAAAAGGAGGAAGTAAATTCTTCTCTTTAAGAGTACATGTAGCCTTCAATCAGAAGGGAGGTAAATATTTGCATGTAAGAATCATTTCTCTTGAAAATGTATCCATTCTCTTTGCCCACAATCTGTTGTTTTTACACGAACTTTACACATTAGAACCTTCTGTATTAAGACAAAATTTTACATCAACATAATATACAATATACAGCTGACTCTCGTTATTTTGACCTCGCTTATCTCGAATAACCACTTATCTTGGAGTAAAAATCTGATCCCTGTTTTAACCTGGAAATCAAACAACAGGTAACAAAATATTGTTTGAAAAGAGGTGAAATCACTCCTAAGGAGCGATTTCTCCTCTTTTCCACAATATTTTGAATATTTGTCTAACTTAAGGAGTCAAATTACATATTTATTTTTGTTAAATGTGGTTGTTCGATTTACTGTTTTCCTCAGTTCTGCAAATTTGATATGTCTAGGTACTGATATTTCGAAGTGTTTCAGAGAGTCCCTTGGACTTCGAGATAACGAGAGTCGACTGTACATCGCTGTATCATGCTTGCTTTCTTTGACAATTAAAACAAGTTATTCCAAGAAATTTCAGTGTGTGATGAAAATCAATATCTAAAACTACAGAAGACATCATAATTCCAAAGTCATTTTGAGTTAAACTGTCCAGACTTTTTACGTTGGCTGGTTGGGTTGGACTTTAAAGGCCCAGTCTACACTATTAAGGTCATGTCAAGACTGTCAGTTTGCCTAACCACACTTTTCCTGGGCCTTCTTAGTCCTCTTATCGATTATCCAGTACTTGTTCACATTCTCTTGCCAGAAGCTGACAACTGTCCTTCTTGAATCAATGTAAGGGACAGAATAACCATAGAAAGTATTTCATGATTAATCTCTGTGAAAGAATGCTGCCGAACCTGGCAGGGATCTAACCCGTGACCTCTTAATCCTCAGTTTGATGTGCATCTGACCGGGCCAAAGAGGCCAGCCACATGCCCCACAACCTTTTTAAAGTTTTTGCTGGGATCCAGAGCAGAAACCATTTAAGCCAAACAACCATGTTGAATTCAAACAAAAAGTTTAAATGTGATACAAGCAAAAATGTATGGATTATATAGAAAAATGACCATTTATACATGTTTGGACACAACACCTTAGTGGTCCAGATAAATCATCTTACATCAGAAACTGTCTTACAATGTACTGTCTTATAATGAATCATCTTATAAAGAGGTACCAATATACATGTAAATACACTTGGAAGACTTTTCACCCAGTAATTAAAGCACCACAATGATTACTACATGTATAAGGTGGAAATGTCACTTAGAAAATGTTACCACATTTACCCTAAGTATTCAGACAGACAGACAGACATTAGCAGAGCAAACAGTGTAGATCCTGATCAGATGCCACAGAATGTGGCATCTGATCAGGGTCTACACTGTTTGTCACTCATTCAACTGTTTTAAGAAATAGTAAAAATGGATGTTCAAATTTTAGGATAGATGTGGTATTTAGGCATAAAGGTATCCAAATGTTTAAGGTAAATACAGTGAGACTCACTGTGAATGGGAAACCAAAATGTTCTCACATGTGAACTGTGAGTATTGCATAAATGCCCATGTAATACACAATTTGAAAGACATGCTCTGACGGAGCAAAATCCATGTTTTAACAAGCATATTCACATGACCTTCTGGCTCAATACTGCAACATCTTCCTCAGGACATGCAAAATGTTAATACAAGAAAATTCATGTTTGATCTCTTATGTCAGTAGCAAACCTCCACGTCTCTGCAGTTTGAGCAGGATCTTCTACAGTGCCAGCTGATAAGGAGATACGGTGACAATTTAGGCTAATTTTGTTATTTCTGCACTAACATATCTTGTGGGCATTCACTGAAATCACCTCCATAAGGGACACACACACACACACACACACACACACACACACACACACACACACACACACACACACACACACACACAAGTGCACACATTCAAAACTGTGTTCAGGAACAGCACACAGTGACAACTCAGGACCAGCACAGTATCTCGGGAACAGCACACAGTGACTCGGGAACAGCACACAGTGATGGGGAACAGCACACAGTGACTCAGGAACAGCACACAGTGTCTCAGAAACAGCACACAGTAACTACAGGGGTAAACAGTGACAAACTGACAAACATGATACTGGCCAGCCAAATGGTATTTAAGCACTCAGAAAAATAGCGTATAAACTTGGGTGTTTTTCTTACTTATCAAGTTTATCCTAATACTGGGACACTTTAATTCCTTACAATACTTGTAAGTAAAATTTTAAACAGTACCTGTTAATGTGTCCAAAAACTGCTAGATAAGTGGCAAACAGTGAAGGCCCTGATCAGATACTTCATTCTGCAACATCTGATCTCTATATTGTTTGCTCAGATATGGTTGTCCCAAAACTTTGTCTAAAAACAGTGTGCATAAAAACACATTGAAGGGTCTGTGCAGGATTCCAAATTTGCTTTAAAATATTGAATTATGCTATGAAAAAGAAATAGTGGGGAAATAAGAAAACTATTAACCCTTTTGTCATGCTGAATAAATTAAGCGGTCACGCCTACTTCTAAATGTCAGCCAATCAGATGCCTTGATCAAGATTATTGACATAAATTCATAAACTGAATGGCAAACAGTGTAGATCCAGATCAGTTGGCTTCAAGAAGCCAACTGATCTGGATCTATACTGTTTGCAAAGGCAGAGTATATCCAGGTTCAGCAGGACAAGGGTTAATACTTGAAATAAGAAAACTGTCAATCCTTATTGGCTGAACGAAGCATCTTATTATGCTGTCATAATATGGCATAAAAACCTTTTAGTTGTGTGATGTAATATTTGATTTTGCAAACAACCTTAAGAATACTTCACATATACAGTGGACTCTCGTTATCTCGAATTCCAAGGGACTCTTTGAAATACTTTGAGATATCTGTACCTCGACATATCAGATTTGCAGAATTGAGGAAAAACTAATTTGATTAACCATATTTTGAAAATATTGTGGAAAAGAGGAGAAATTGCTCCTTTCTCCTCTTTTCCACAATATTTTTTACCTGTTGTTAGATTTTCATGTTTAGGCAGGAACCAGATTTTCATTTCGAGATAAGCGGTTATTCGAGATAAGCGAGGCTGAGATAGCGAGAGTCAACTGTATTAGCAGTTGGCATTTTAAACATTTTTCTTCATCACAAAAACATGCCTATATAATTTTGACCCCCTTAAACCCCATATTTATATAGTAAAACTGGGGTTTACAGGGGTATACATTATTTTTCTTATTTCTGCCCAAAACATAAATTGTGGGTACTCGTTAGAACCGCCTCGTCGAGGTGGTTCTAATGAGTACCCACAATCTATGTTTTGAGCAGAAATATGAAAAATATCAGAATTTTTTATCTGAAAATTTTCATTTTTTGGTGGTTAAATTTTCAGTATATTTGAATAGGCGTGTTTTCGTAATGTGTTATTTACCAGAAAATAGGTTAGGCCTTCCAAACAGTTAAAGGCCAGTTTCTGGAGAAAAAATCAATTGCACATGTTCTTATCATCTGCTGATGGTAAAGATCAACCCTTTCAATCTTGAATACCACATTTAACTTACGTATCAGAAATCATGATTTTAACACTTTACCAAGCGTTTCCTACAATTTGAACAAAATTACTTGTTGGTATCTCTTAACCCTTGTCCTGCTGAATAAATCAAGATATCGCACCCAGTTCTAATTTTCAGCCAATCAGATTACTTTATCCAAATTGTTGCTATAAATTCACATTCTTAATGGCAAACAGTGCAGATCCAGATCAGTTGGCTTCTTCAAAAGCCAACTGATCTGGATCTACATTGTTTGCAAAGGCAGGGTATATCCAGCTCAGCAGGACAAGGGTTAACTTAAAATTTGCTGAATGAGTGGTTACCAGTGTAGACCTGGATCAGGTGTCATATTCCTCGGCATCTCATCTGATCTACATTGTTTGCTCAGACCTGTCTGTGTGAGGATAAAAGGTGTAACAGATGATAAAACAGTAACGTTTTCCCCAGAAAATTGGGCTTAAATTTTGATGTAAACTGTCTCCTATATTAGCTCGCCTACATGAAAGTACAGGTAGAACTATAGCTGCTAGTATAGGACAAGTAAACGTGTTTTCAAAGCAGGGTATGCATTATGAAAACAGGCCTATTCAAATATATAGAAAATTTCACTTCCAAAAACTGAAAATTTTCAGATAAAAATATCTGATATTTTTCATATTTCTGCTCAAAAACATAGATTGTGGGTACTCATTAGAACTGCCTGAGGCGGTTCTAACGAGTACCAACAACCTATGTTTTTGAGCAGAAATAAGAAAAATAATGTATGCCCCTGTAAACCCCAGTTTTACCATATAAAAGTGGGGTTTATGGGGTTAAAAATTATATAGTCATGTTTTCGTGATGGTAAGACAAATACTTTAAAATTTCATCCGCTGATACTTAAATTTAGTCATAGCGTCAGATAAGATGGCGTAGCCACTTTATATTTTTCTTATTTCTCCATAAAAACCTATGTTGTGGGTACTCATTAGAAGCACCTCGATGTTCTAATGAGTACCACAACATCTGTTTTCATGGATAAATAAGCAAAATCAATACTTTTCAGATAAAAAAACACTCTATCTGGAGCTATGTTTAGGGCAAAAAAGATAAATATTTGGAACCAGAATATTCACCGAGACCAATAGAAGCAAAGTAGCTCTGCAACAGCAATTAATTTTGCTTTGCTCCTTTATGGTGATGTGCATGGTGTTGCCTGGTTCCTGGCAAGTTACCTGAGTTGCGCAACATCTGCCAGTACCAGACGAGTCCAAGAAAACATACAGTACAAATAACAACTATATATTCCATATGATTCTCATATGAGGTTCCACAGATTGTGTACCAGCGCTCACCATGCAGCGGTCTTTCATCAGTACAGTGGAAATCAAAATAAGGCTCATCATAATCTTCAAGGCATAGATACTTTCTCTTTGATAAGACCTGAAAATACATAAGATACTGATGCTAAGGCGAATAATGTAGAGTTTGGAAGACTTTGCAGTCCTTCTTCAAAGGTAGACAACTTTTGCAGACAAGAAGTTGTCTCCCTAATGTTTTAAAGCTTTCAGAAATAACAGCTACTCTAAAAGGAAAGAATTTGCTCCCAGAATTTGCTCCCAGAAATGGAAAATTCTTTCCTTTAAGAGTAGCCTACAATGAGAAAGGTGGCAAATATTGCCATATCAGAGTAATTTCCCTTGATGATGTATCCATTCCCCTTAAACTATAAATATGTCAGGCAAAACGGATAATTAACAAAAATGACAAAAGCAAAGTTCTAGACCAGCTTGTACTCTAATATCCTTAATTATTGGAACAGAGAGGCCTAAGCAAATTATGTAGATTCAGATCAGAAGCCATGGAATGTGGCATCTGATCAGTGTCTACACTGCATGCCACACTTCCAGCAATAGTTTAAGGACATCAACAGGTAGTAAAATAGACCTTTTTGTAATTTTAGAACAAATATGGTATGGTATGGAGCTGAGCATGAAATTTTCTCTGCTAATAAATATGAAAATGCCAACTAAGGTTGGCATTTTCATATTTATTAGCAGAGAAATTTTTATGCTCAGCTATATTTAGCAAGAAAGAATTTGCTATTGTTAGTAATTTGAGATTTATTAGCAGGATAAATTTCATGCTCAGCTGAGTTGAGCATGAAAAAAGATTTATAACCTTGGGGCCAGGTGTCCCAGTACTTAGGGTAAATATATATAGCAAGCAGACTTGCAGTGAGCAGACTGCATAGGTTTCTCACATCTTAGCTTCAACTGTCTATGTATATATTAAACCCTCCCATTTTTTAAGAAGACACCGCTCACTTACAAGATCAGACTTTCAAGTAGACTACGCTTTTCATAAGAACGATTCTCAATCACCTGGGCCAAGTTGTTCAAAGCATTGTTAGCTTAACATTTGTTAACTGTTGTAACGTTTTTTCAAATACACAAATGCACTCAAATACAATGATATATTTTGCTGCAATGCAAAAGCTACTTACATTTTTTCAGCAAACAATGTTAATGTATTTGTCATATTTAAAGATAGAAATTTTAACATCAATTTATTAACAATTTTGATAAGTTTTGAACAACTGGACCCAGTACATTAACAAACCTTTAAGCAGATAATCCTTGTGTAATGAACATTGCTCATTTACAGGAAGAAGATTCAAGTAGACCACCCCTTTTTTCCAAACTCTCTTCATAGCTCCAGATAAGGCATTTTTTTTTTCTTTCTAAAAATGCTCATATTTTTCTTATTTTTCAACAAAAACATATATTGTGAGTATTCATTAGAAGTGCCTTAGCAAGTTACTATAAACAAATACCCACAACACATTTTTGTGTAGAAATAAGAAAAATATCATGCTGATGCCCCCTCTTACCTTTTTATTTTTTTATTCAAACTGTCTCCTTTTGCATGAAATTTGTCAAACCCTATTTTGGGGAAAAAATAAGAAAAGTATTTCACAATAAGATGTGCTGAATTTTTACTCAGCATACTAAACCATAAGCTCTATTTGCTCAACAGAGCTGAAATTGTTTCTAAAGCAACATCCTTCTCTCCAGCTGATCACAATAAATTGAGAAGCCATCTTTCAGGAAATTCTGGGGCATGTATAAACTTGAATACTTGGCTGCCATTTTTTAAATGGAAACTTTTACAGACAAGAAGTAAGTTCTCTAGCATTTGAATCCTTTCAAAAATGGGAGCTACTCTTTAAGGAAAGAATTTTTTCCCAGAGGGAGTAAATTCTTCCTTTAAGAGTAGTCCCCATTTCTGAAAGGGGGACACACTTAATTTGCTCCAAAATGGAAATAACTCTGATAATAGAGGGAGCAAATACTTTCCATTTAAGAATAGCCCCCGTTTTTGAAAAGGTAGGGGAGTAAATACACTCTTGTCAGGGTCATATCCCTTGAAGGTGTACACATTTACCTTTAATAAATAAATAAATAAATAAATAAATAAATAAATAAATTAAACTGGAAGTACTTACATGACCAAATGGTGTCATGACTGGCTCTCGTTCCTCACATGGCCCAGCTGCCTCATGCAGTCCTATAACTACATTGTTTTCAGGTTTGGATGTGAACACAAGGTACAAGAAGTAGGTATAGTGGACAATAACTAGTGTCATAATCTCATCAAGAGGTTCTGTGGAAAAAACAACAATGGATACATTTGTAAGATTTACTGCCATTTTTTAAAAGGGAGATTTTTTTGTGACTTCCTGTTTTACTATTCTGCACACTTAGCCCCTTAACCCATTGTATATGGAATAGACTCTCCCACATTATATACTGGAAGAGTCCAATTTCAATTTTAGGAACACCCGGCTATGAGATTTATACATTCCTAGAGAAAAATGGCTAAACTATGTGCAAACAGTGAAGGCCCTGATCAGATGCCACATTCTGCGGCGTCTGATCTGGGTCTGCATTGTTTGCCAATTACCCTTTTACGGGTCTCCCAACTACAATTGGTTAAAGGGAGCAAATACTTTCCTTTTAGAGTAGACCCCTTTTCAGAAGGGGGACAAAACAATTTTGTCAGGGTTACCTCCGCTGAAAGTGAACCAATACCCCTTAAATTCGGAAAGCGGCATGGATAAGCTAACCGTAAGTGACTGCTACTATTACTATCTGAATTAGTGCTGAATCTTGCAAACCCAGAAAAAGAAGTGCTTTATACATTTCTCAAAGATATGACTATAATGTTATGCCATAAAATGTTGTTTTTTGTTGTTTTTTTTGTTTTGTTTTGTTTTTTTTGAAATAAGAAAAATTCAACTGTGTTATGGAAAAGAAAGTCTTTGGATCAAATATAAGTGAGTGATTTGGGATTTAACAACACGTCAACCCTTGTGGGTCATTTTGTGTCATCTCCTGGAGAAAGGGAGAAGAGAGACAGAAGAATAAGTAGAGTAGATGAAAGAGAGGGACAGGGGAGAAAGGAAAATGAATGAAAGAGAAGAAATAAAAACATTCCCCCTCTACCTTTACTTACTGCAAGGATAGCAGGCCTTGCCCAACTGTAAGCCAATATCAGTTGGACGTCCCAGTGACATAAGATACAGGACATCTTTGCACCACCCAACCACCCCTTGGATCAAATATAAGAAGCAACGGCCTAGATCAGCTGTAGATCTGCATTGTCTGATCACGGCTACTTACACAATAACTAGATACAGTAAAACTTCAACGACACTGATGCCTTGTTTACTGGGGCTTATTCAAACTTGTTTTTGAGTTTCTAGGAAATTCTTGCGACAGCTCAAGAAAACAAATACCGTATTCCATCTAATTACCACACATACCCCTATAAGCGCACAGTCAAGCAATTCCGTACTCTTCGGATTACAGCTAGTGTACTGTTTGGCTACTTCTTTATAAAGGCATATGCTGTGGGTACCCATTTGAATTACATCAACTTGTCGATGCAATTCAAATGAGTACCCACAACATATGCTTTTATAAAGAAATTCAGAAAAAAATGGCATAAACATCATCTAATAAGTTCTTTGCTGATCTTTTTTAAGTGTACCTTTTAGTAGGCAGATACATATTTTACCAAAGTGTTTTCCAGTAATTTTAAAAAACCTAAGCACACAGTGCGGTAATTAGGTCGAATACGGTATTTAGAGACATTTTTAGGGCCATTTTCTCTGTCTTATTTTAATATGAAAATATATGTTGTGTGTACTCATTAGAATTGCCTCACTAGTGAGTACACACAATATACTATTATTTTAAAGACTGAATATATATCCCTAAATTATCCCATTTCGCATCCTGACCTGGCACTATGATTGACCCTCAGTGGCTTGAACTACCAATGTCTGAAACCCAAAGATGTTCAAGCCATTGAAGTTAGACTGTACTTATTGTTTGTGTTGAGGTTTTATGGCCCAGTCAACCCAATGGGGTCATATTAAGTGTGGTCAGTTTACCTAACCACACGTTTACTGGGCAGGCTTAGTCCTCTTAACGGTTAACCAGTATTGTGCACATTCTTTCACCAAACATGGGTAGTTCATTTTCTGATCTGGATCTTTGTTTCTGTATATGCTCGAAAGATCTATTTTCTCATTGGCTGGCTCATCAGTCTGATCAGTCTGCTGGGCATCTGTGGGCAGTCCATAGCCTGGCTCTATGGCTATGAGTCTAGTTTTCTGATCTAACAAAGGTAAAATACTCTTCCATGACTATTTTCTACACATATCATCTCCCTTTCCTGATAGAAACTCATAATTGATCAGCCAAATCAGAAAGAAAGAAATCCAAAAAGATAGGACTTTTAAATATAAGTAATTTCTATACTTATTCAAATATCAGCCAATCTAGGCAGCCAAGGATCCAAGATTTCTTCATGTAGACAATGAGGTGCATTTTTTCATGTTGTGGCACAAATCATGATATCTCAAAGATCTACAGTCCAGCAAGCTAACTCATGTCTCAAAAATTCAGACCAAATTACGCAAACATCAAAACATCTTTATAACACTATAGCCGGGATTCAAAGCAAAACCCAAGTTAACTATGTATCTAAACAAAAATGTATAGATTATATAGACAATAATTCTGTGGAAGTCGATGTTGCACCTGCACTGGGCAAAGTCACTGCAGTGTGAAATCTAGGTCAATGGGACTGGATCATAATGCGTGCTTGAAGTGTATGTAGAGGACAAATACTATGCAAGGTTTGACACTGGCAGCTATCACTGCTACTGAGAAATGCACTTTAAAGCTATACCACGTAAAGTCATGAAGAAGTCACTGGAACGTGAAATCTAGGTCAAGGGCACCGAGTCATAGTGTGTGCTTAAAGAGTATGTCGAGGACAATTACTATAAACAGTTTTACACTCGCAGCTATCACCGCTATAGAGAAACACTTTAATGCTAGACTTGATGTAAAATCATGACAGTCACTGGAATGCCAAATCTAGGTCAAGGGCACTGGGTCATAGTGCGTGCTTGAAAGTATGTCATAGCTATTACCGCAACAAAGAATACACTTTACTGCTAGACTCGACATTAAATTATGACAGATTAGACGTTAAATCATGACAAAGTCAATGATGTCTGAAATCTAGATCAAGGGCACTGGGTCATAGTGCATGCTTGAAGAATCTGTTGAGGACAATTACAATGCAATTACCGACAGACAGAAATTTAAATTTCTATGTCACACCCTGCCACAAGCAGGGGCGACAAAAAAAATAACCACAAATGTTCATTTTTCCATATAACCTATGCAGTTTTGTTTGGCTACAACACTTTTGGAGTCCACCTTTAAACTGTGTTATATCCCAAATAATCCCTTATAATGAACTGTCTTACAGAAAAATGTTCAGGGGTATACATTATTTTTCTTATTTCTAATCAAAAAGATAGATTGTGGGTACTCGTTAGATCTGCTTTGGCAACGCGGTTCTAACAAGTATCCACAATCTATGTTTTGATCAGAAATATGAAAACTATCAGAATTTTTATCTGTAAACTTTCAGTTTTTCTGGTGAACTTTTCAATATATTTGAATAGGCATGTTTTCTAAATCATGCAATCTACAGTTATGTAACAAGAGATGAATAGTCAGACTCCTGCAATGCACAGAACAAGGAATGACAGAAATAACATGGAGGTATGACTAAGGAAATTATACAAATCTC
Organism: Anodontia alba; assembly: GCA_964016985.1. Lineage (NCBI taxonomy): Eukaryota > Metazoa > Mollusca > Bivalvia > Lucinida > Lucinidae > Anodontia > Anodontia alba. Next base: position 34,936,068 of record OZ024822.1, on the reverse strand, counting down.
TCCAAACAGAAAACAATCTTATTATGACATATGCAACCAATGTAGATTCAGATCAGCCTGAACATCCACAAAGTCTGATCAGAGCTGAGCAGAAAAAACTACAAATTTAGCCAGGTTTAAAATTTTGCTTTGCAGAGCTAATACAAATTTTTCCATGTACCCCACTTGGCAGGCTGCATAAATCATATTGGATCATCATCAGCCCAACAGGAATTCTGTCAGGCATATAACTGTCTAATATAAACAGAATGCTATCTGGAACTGAATCTTAACTCTTTCCCTGCTAGTGGCGACTTTTGTCGTCTGCTGATAACCTTTGCAAACAGTTTGGACACAGATCAGGCCCACATTCAGTCGGACCTGATCTAGATCCAAACATAATGGTCCTATACTGCTCACCTGAGCAAACAGATTTGCATATACTTCCTGCTGAAGTTTCAGCCAAGTTCACTGCTCTAAGATTTTTATATAATTTTATTACCCCACCTCCACCCGCCCCACCCACACCCACCCAGGCCATGTTTTTTTTGTTTTAACGCATCTTGACGACTTGAAGTGAATCTTAAAAGAGGGTCACCAAAGGAACATATCTGCCAAGTTATATTGAAAGTGGTCCAGTGGTTTAAAGAGTTTTATATAGCTATAAAGCCCTACCCCCTAACGGCCATATTTTTTGACGAATCATGACAGCTTGAACAAACTTGGTAGAGGGTCACCAAGGAAACATTTCTGCCAAGTTATAATGAAATCGGTCCAGTGGTTTCTGACAAGAAGATTTTTAAAGTTTTCTATTTAGATATATAGGGAAAATAAGCCCCATCCCCTAGCAGCCATGTTTTTTGACGAATCATGATTGCTTGAACAATCTTGGTAGACGGACACCAAAGCAACATTCCAGCCAAGTAATATTGAAATCGGTCAGGGGGTATATGACAAGAAGAATTTTAAAGTTTTCTATGCAGATATATACGAAAAATAAGCCCCGCCCTCTGGGAGCCATGTTTTTTGACATATCATGAAGGTCTGAACAATCTTGGTAGAGGGTCACCAAACAACATTCCTGCCAAGTTACACTGAACTCTGTCCAATGGTTTCTTACAAGAAAATTTTTAAAGTTTTCTATATAGATATATAGGGAAAATAAGCCCCGCCCCCTAGCGGCCATGTTTTTAGATGAATAATGACGGCCTGAACAACCTTGGTAGAGGGTCACCAAAGAAACATTCCTGCAAAGTTGTACTGAAATCGGTCCACTGGCTTCTGAAAAGAAGATTTTTAAAGGTTTATATATTGATATACAGGGGAAATAAGCCCCGCCCCTGGCAGCCATGTTTTTTGACAAATCATGATTACTTGAACAATCTTGCTAGAGGGTCACCAAGGAAACATTTCTGCCAAGTTATAATGAAATCAGTCCAGAGGTTTCTGACAAGAAGAGTTTTAAAGTTTTCTGTATAGATATATAAGGAAAATAAGCCCCGCACCCTGGCAGCCATGTTTTTTGACGAATCACGATGGCTTGAACAATCTTGATAGAGGGTTACATAAGAAACATTCCTGCAATGTTATATTGAAATCGGTCCAGTGGTTTCTGACAAGAAGATCATTAAAGTTTTCTATATAGATATATAGGGAAAATAAGCCCCACCCCCTAGCGGCCATGTTGTTTGACAAATCATAACGGCTTAAAAAATCTTGGTAAAAGGTCGTCAAGGAAACATTTCTGCTGAGTTATATTGAAATGGGTCCAGTGGTGTCTGACGAGAAGATTTTTTCAAGTTTCTATATAGATATATAGGGAAAATAAGCCCCGCCCCCTAGTGGCCATGTTTTTAAATGAATCATGACGGCTTGAACAACCTTGGTAGAGTGTCACCAAAGAAACATTCCTGCCAAGTTGTACTGAAATCAGTCCACTGGCTTCTGAAAAGAAGATTTTTAAAGTTTTATATATTGATATACAGGGAAAATAAGCCCCGCCCCCCTGGCAGCTATGTTTTTTGACAAATCATGATTACTTGAACAATCTTGCTAGAGGGTTACCAAGGAAGCATTCCTGCCAAGTTACATTATCTCGGTCCAGTCGTTTCTGACAAGAAGATTTTTAAAGTTTTCTATATAGATATATAGGGAAAATAAGCCCTGCCCCCTGGCGGCCATGTTTTTTGACGAATCATGACAGCTTGAATAATCTTGGTAGAGGATCACCAAAGGAACATTTCTGCAAAATTATATTGAAATCGGTCATGTGGTTTCTGACAAGAAGATTTTTAAAGTTTTCTATATAAATATATAGGGAAAATAAGCCCCGCCCCCTGGTGGCAATGTTTTTTGACGAATCCAAATGGCTTGAACAATCTTTGTAGAGGATCACCAAAGGAACATTTCTGCAAAATTATATTGAAACTGGTCCAGTGGGTTCTGACAAGAAGATTTTTAAAATTTTCAATATAGATATATAGGGAAAATAAGCCCCGCCCCCTGGCGGCCATGTTTTTTGACAAATCCAAATGGCTTGAACAATCTTGGTAGAGTATCACCAAAGGAACATTTCTGCAAAATTATATTGAAATCTGTCCTGTGGTTTCTGACAAGAAGATTTTTAAAGTATTCTATATAGACATATAGGGAAAGTAAGACCCGTCCCCTGGTGGCCATGTTTTTTGACGAATCCAAATGGCTTGAACAATCTTGATAGAGGATCACCAAAGGAACATTTCTGCAAAATTATATTGAAATCGGTCCAGTGGTTTCTGACAAGAAGATTTTTTAAGTTTTCGGTTAAAAAATCTATTTTTAGCTCCTGTGACCTAGATATCCAATGGACCAGAACCATTAGAACAAATTTGGAAGAGGACCAACCAAGGATCATTCCTGTGAAGTTTGGTCAAAATCCAATCAGTGGTTTAGGAGGAGATGTTGTTTAAAGATTGTGGACAGACATACGGACGACGACGGACGGTGAGTGATCACAATAGCTCACCTTGAGTCTTTGGCTCAGGTGAGCTAAAAAATCCACAGACGACAAAAAAGAATGCAAAATTACCCACCATGCAAAGAGTTAAATACCTACTCATTTTACTTGAGACCACTCTGTCAGCATTCCTGTCTCCCATCCACAGAATAAGCCCAAAGACGACAACAAGCATCATCACACACACCTCCGTATGTATGTTGAATGTGTCATGTAGGGGATGATAAATGAAGACAAACTGAATCACACCAAGAGGGAAGCCTAGCATGGAAGCAAGCAGGCAGCATATACATTCCTTGAAAAACCTGAAATATGTTAAGATGAGTGTAAACATTTCAAAGAGAGAGCACTCTAAGCTTAATTTCTTACCTCATACACAACATACTTGTTTTAAATAGAAGAAGTTTTGCCTCATCAAGGCGATTCTAGATTCTAATACATACACTCAACATACCATTATTTTATAGAAGATCAAAAAGCATCCTTTAATTATTGCCATCTGCTTCCTGACCTGCACTATGATTAACCTTCGGAGGCTAGAACTATGCATGTCTAGAATAAATTTCCATGGTATGTAAGATATTCTTGCTATTGAACTTTGGCTGAATTTGTTAATAAGTATTAGAAATAAGTAGATGTTGACCCTTCAAATTGGTAGTTAGTGTGTTGATATGTGCATATATCAGTGTAAAAGTAGGCATCTGTATATTTCAATAATCTATTAGCAAGTAAGCAAATGAGGCACCAAGCAGACAAATTGAAGTACAGCTCAGCCCACCTAGTATAAGATTTCTGCCAGTAAAAAATTGATTAGTAACTTGTCACTGGTTTACTGACAAGCAAACATGGAACAGTCAAGTCCATCTTAACCTTTACCACTCTCTTGGCTAATTCAGCAGACAACAAACTGGTACATGTAATATTTTTCGTATCTTTTCCCAGAAAACAGGGTTTGACATTTCAAGCAAATTGTCTCCAATAGAGACAATTTGCATGAAATGTCAAATCCTGTTTTCTGGGAAAAATAAGAAAAATATTTCAATATGTCGTCTGCTGAAAATTTTACCCACAATGCTAAGTGTTAAGGAGAATGGATACACCTGAAGATTCTAATGGTATTTTTCAATAGGAGACAATTTTTGCAGACAGGAAATTGTCTCTCCAGTTCTTCTTACCATTGAAAAATATAGGCTGCTCTTAAAGGAAAGAATTTGCTCTTTTTAAACAGTCCTGGTGAAAAGGAAGATAAATATTTTCATTCCAGAGTTATTTCCCTTGAAAGTAAATCCACTGAGTACCCACCACAAAATATGCTTTGGTGTAAAAATAACAACAACACAAATCTTTTGACTACCCACTTTACCAGGATACACCATAATAACCCTTAGTAATGGGATACACACACCTGAGCCAAACAGTGTAGACCTAGATCTGATGCCACAGAACACAGTATCTGATCAAGGTCTACACAGTTTACCACTCATCCAGTGTTTTTTTTTTTTATTTATATTAACAGGTAGTAAAACGAACTTGTTCAAATTTTGGGACAAGTAAAGTTAAGGAGTTATGGTAGCACAAAACTTACAGTTAAAACATACATGGTATGTTGATATATACAAACTCACCCAGCATAATGATATGTACTCTTCTCCCAATCTAGAAGTTTATGGCTACCATGGAAAACGGCAGTGAATCCGGCAGAAAATGTAATGTGAAAATAGTAACTAGTCCAAGGCACCCAGTAATGACGGTCATATATATTAGGGTCAGTGTCATGCCAAGTCCAGAAGAGGTTTTTGACACCAAGAATATCATAAGGCAGGTCCAACATCACTGCTGATAAACCAACTGAAGAAAAATTATAAAGGAAAATTATTCACACTGGACAATAATTCTGGTGATAATTGGACATTTTTTCTTCATTCTTCACAAGTATGCCACAACCTCTTAACCCTTGTCCTGCTGAATAAATTAATTTCTAATTTTCAGCCAATCAGATTACTTGATCAAGGTTGTTGATATAGATTCATATACTTAATGCAAATCGTGCAGATCCAGATCAGTTGGCTTCTTCTTTAGAAGCCAACTGATCTGGATCTACACTGTTTGCAAAGGCAGAGTATATCTGGGTTCAGCAGGACAAGGGTTAATTACGCTATTGCTGGGATCCAAAGTGATAAGAGCTATTGCAGGACAGGGTAGCTAACCTGAATCATGCTTTGCATCTAAAAAACTTCAACCAAAAACTTTAACATAACTTTTTTTCTAAGTCTTGCCTCAAGGTGACTCATGTGGGTCGGAAGGATACAGCACAGAGCTTCAGACTAGTATCTAACATCAGGGGAAGAATGAACTACACCACAACCTCTTTATAACACTATTGTTGGGGTCCATAGCATAAACCGTGTTAGTTAAACAACCGTGTTATATCCAAACAAAAATGTATAGATTATATAGAAAAATGACCACAAATTATCATTTTTCTGTATAATCTATCCATTTTTGTTTCAGTTACAACATTTTTGGGGTTCATCTTAAACCATCTTATATTAGAAAATGTCTTATAATGAAAAAGAGTCTTATAAAGAGATTACAGAGTATGTGGTCACTCATTAGAACTGCCTTTGTGAAGAGACATTAACAAGCATAGTTCCAGATAAGGTCCTTTTTTCAACTGTAAAATATTGGTAATTTTCTTATTTCACCACCAAAACGTATGTTGTAGAACTCATTAGAAGTGCCTCGCCGAGGCACTTCTAATGAGTACCTACAACATATGGTTTCATGGAGAAATAAGAAAAATATTATGTGAAAAGCCCTATTATCTGGGGCTTTGAATAAGTATCCACTACGTTTTAATCCATGCAAACAATTGTAACAACCATCTCATCTGGATTTATAGTTTGCCAATCTGTTTCTCATTTCTGACTTACATCCTTATTTGGAAGAGTGAATGCAGGATGCATCTAAATGCAAGGAAGGATGATTCCACTTCAAAAACTCAGGATAAAAGGGTTAAATACTCTTTTATCCAGGGCAATGACAATATCAGCTATATGCTAACAGTATCCAAAATGGGAAGGTATTCACCAGCCTGTGCACCTATGAAGTTTGATAAAATTTCGAACACGCTGGATTTCATTAGAATCAATTTAGTGCATAATCCTAATATTCCATGTTTTCATGTGAAAAGCAGAAAAAATACCACTAATTTATCTGACAAATAAACAGCACTTTGAACAGTGAAGATGCTGATCAGACTGAGCAAATGAACAGGCTGATCTGAATCTTTGCTGGGTGCACATGTTCAAAGGTACCATAATTACCCTAAGATTTGGGACAGACAGGCCTGAGCAAACAGTGTAGACCAAGATCAGGGCCCAGCTGTTCAAAACTAACGATGTTGTTGGTTAACGATTCGTTAAAATTTTAATTGAGTGATACGCAAATATGCTGAAATTTTTTGCTGAAAAAATGTGAGTAGCTTTGCAGTGCAAAAGCTACTCACATTTTTTCAGCGAAAAATATCAAAATACATGTATTGTGTATTGAATCCGCTTAAACAGTTAACGAAATGACCCTTAACGAGCTCGTTAAGCTAACGACGCTTTGAACAACTGGGCCCAGATGTTTGCTACTCATACAGCAATATTTCAGGCACATCGAGATGCAGTAAAATGGATATTCAAATTTAACTCTTTCGGTGCCACATTTCCGACGACATTTGTCCTCTGCTTTTTTATTTTAACAACGACAATTGTCCTCTGCTTTTTTATTTTAACAAACTATCATTTGGAAAGACGTTTATATATAAAGTTGAGACGGAATGTCAAACAGCGTAGATCCAGAAGAGACTGCTCATTGAGCCGTTTCATCTGGATCTATGCTGTTTCCAAAAGCCTATCATTATCACCTGTGGCAGTGAAAGAATTAAGGACTAGTATCGTAAGGAGTTAAGGGGTCCCAATATTTAGGATAATTACTGTATACATTCTGACACTGCGGCTCAAATAATCACACCAAATGGCAAAGGAAGGTATATATTGAGGCATGTGAAAATATGACAGGACAAATGCTGATAGCAAAGGCCAAGATCAGCCTGGGCTGCGATAAGTAAAAGAGAGCCTTGGAATATGCGTGAAATGTGCAGATTCAGATCCTCCTCCGCATTTGCAAAGTATCAGCCAGGGCCTAGTTGTTCAAAGCGTCGTTAGCTTAACGAGCTCGTTAAGGGTCATTTCGTTAACTGTTTTGGCAGATTCAATATACAATATTCTGATATTTTTTGCTGAAAAAATGTGAGTAGCTTTTGCACTGCAAAAGCTACTCACATTTTTTTCAGCAAAAAATTTCAACATATTTGTGTATCACTCTATGTAAATTTTAACGAATCATTAACTAACGATGTAGTTAGCTTTGAACAACTGAGCTCAGGCCTTTGCTCTTCCTTCATACATTCTGTTGTATCGAATGATTCTGTTAGCGGACACGGAAGGCCCTGATCAGACTGCGTGGATGAGCAGGATGGTCTGAGCCTTTGCTGTCTGCGTATACCCGAAGACACATTTCTGTGCATGGTGCAGCCAAGCCTGTCCTCTGCAGTCTGATCAGTCATGCAAAACATTTAAGGGGATTGGACACACTTTCAGCTATTTTTTACAAGGAAAACAACTTTTGTAACTTCTGGTTTGCTTTCCTGTACACCAAGTCCCTTATGAACAGGAGTCCACTTTAAAAGGAAAGAGTTGAGTTGAAGTTTTTCGGCTCAGTCAAACTATTAAGCCCATGTCACACTAATCACACATTTCCTGGGCAGGCTTAGACATCGCTGTTAACCAGTGCTTGTGCACATTATTTCGCCAGAAACTGACAACTGCTTCTTTAAAAGGAAAGAATTTTCTCCTACAGGGTAAGGGAGGGTTTCATTTTAGACCCTTATTCAGAAGGAAGGCAAAAACAATTTTGAGTTAACACTCCTGAAAGTTTATCCATTCCTAATGCACAAGACAAGCTTGATAATGTTCTGAGGATTCAAATGGTGCCAAGTAATATGGAAAAAACAAATTTACCAAACACAAGCTCCTTAAATTTTTACTATATGGTAAATATTTTAAACTTTCAAACACTTTATTCCATACTTTTTTTGGCCCAAAGTTTGCTTTTTGAGCAGTTGTTTCTTAAAATACTAACTGGAATGGCGAACACTGTAGACCCTGATCAGACTCCTCCTTCAGGATCAGTCTGAGCTGGGTCTGTACTGTTTGCACATGTCATTTTGTCAGAAACTATGGTGTATGAAATTTTAGGACATTCACAATAAAACAGAAAAAGCAGCTTACCAGCAGACGGTATGGCCCACCATTTAATACCACTATATGCTACAGCCACAGAAGCTGTGTAATAAAATACTGGATCTGTAATAGAAGCGCTATGTTAGCTTACTAGCTTACTATCAAACAGGGCCCAGTTGTTCAAAGCCAACAATGTCGTTAGTTAACGATTCATTAAAATTTACATCGAGTGATACTCAAATATGCTGAATTTTGTTTGCTGAAAAAATGTGAGCTTTTGCAGTGCAAAAGCTACTCACATTATTTCAGCAAAAAATATCAGAATATTGTATATTGAATCCACTAAAACAGTTAATGAAATGACCCTTAACAAGTTCGTTAAGCTAACGATGCTTTGAACAACTGGGCCCAGTAGTATTAACAAGAATACATCATTGACTGCAAAAAACAAAAGGATGGTTGGGGAGAAAATGGGGTCTAAGGCACAAATTGCATCTAGAACTGAATTTGTGCAATAAGGAACCTTGTTATAATGAGATTCAAGTGTATTTTTAAAGATAGTGGTCTATAAATAGTTATTTAGGAAAACCATAATGATTCATGCACAAGTACACTGGTCATTCAAGTTCTACAAGACATTACAATGTACATAATATTATGGTATAGCATATATCATAGCTTCAGATAAGAAGGGGTATCCCATAATAACTTTTATTTCTCCACGAAAACATGTTATGGTACTTATTAGAAGCACTTCTAATGAGTATCCATCCACAACATATGTTTTCAAGGATGAATGAGAAAAATATCAAAGCCCAGTTGTTCAAAACTAACGATATGTTATAGATAAACCATGGTTATTGTCGAGGTTTTGGGTATACTGTAAATTATACCATAGTTTGATGACCTTTCACTGTCTGACCCCAAATGAGGCGGAGCCGAGTTTGGGTCAGACAGTGAAAGGTCACCAAATTATGATATAATTTACAGTATTCCCAAAACCGAGACAATAACATGGTTTATCTGTTTTAACCAATGTATGGGACTGTTTTTGTTTTTTTCTTACAAAAACTATACTTTTATTTATTTAGTATAGCTTTTTCTACTTTTTTACTTTTATTTCTCTTTTTTATATTTTTATGGTAAAGTGGTAACAGGCAGTCTGATGAAATGCTGTACCAACTGACCTTGTGTACTAAAAAGGATGAAACACCCCACCTTTTTTGAATTAAACTAACAGAGGCACTACTGCTAAAATCTGATTGGTTGCAATCTTGTCAATCACAAGAAATTACATCAGCATCTTAATTTGTTCAAACTTTGTTGCAATCTGGTTGGTCAGCTGTAGCTTTGGTCATTATAATATACTCCAGACAGACTGTCTGGTTTCATGTGTTTTATTCAACAAAAAATGTCATTTTTAAATAGAAAGTTGCTCAGTGCAGAAGTAAATTTGAAGTTCCTCTAACCTTTACCACTCTCTGGATAATATCAGCAGACAATATATTTGATGATACTTTCTTAGTTTTTCCAGCCAACAGAATTTGACATTTCATGCAAACTGTCTCTAGTTGAGACAATGTACATGAAATGTCAAATCCAGTTACCTGAGAAAAAAAATAAGAAAACTATTTAAAAAATGTCATCTTCTGAAAATTGATGGTTAGCACTCTGGACATTTTCAGCAGACAACATATTGGTGATAGTTTATTTTTTTCCAATAAACATTTGACATTTGGAGACAATTTGCATGAAATGTCAAATTCTGTTTTCTAGGAAAAAATACGAAAATGTTCAAATTGTCTGCTGAAACAAAATTCAACATACAACATTTTGAAATATTTTTCTTATTTTTCACAGAAAACAAAAACCTGTTTTTTTGGGGGACAATATCAACTTGTCATCGCCTGCCGAATTAGCCCAGAGAGTGAAAAAGGTTAAGGCGCACTTATGAGTTGACAGTCGTTCTAAAGTACACCTGTGAGATCTGTAAATAAAACCATGGGTTAATTTTCAAATCTGAAAATTATCCCATGGTCCAGCTATGGTATAATTTTCGGTTATTGAGATTTAACCTTAGTTTTATTTACATAGAGACAATGGAACATCCATTGGTTAAGTCTTAGTTATACCATGGTTCGTGTGCATGTACGATGCGATAATGCACGAGTGTGAGCGAGTGCATTATCGCACGTACATGCGCAGAACCATGGTATAACTGATTTATCACATTTGCATTCATGTAGATCATCTACATCGCGAGATATTTCATGCTGAATGTTGGGAATTCAGGCTACTATGTGATAATGTTTAGTTAACATATTGTTAAAACTTTGATCATTAAATATGGAATATATGCTAATATTTTTGCTGAAAAAATGTGAGTAGCTTTTATATCATTGTCATATCATAATCAGATTTTTTATTAACGTGCAGGTACAGGGGCAACATCCACATTAGTGGGCCCCCTTCTAGATAGCTGGCTTGCTGCACGCATGGCAGATCTCACACCAGATCTCCAGGTACGTCAATCATGAGGATTGATAGCCGAGAGCTTCCACTCTCTGCAATCCCTCTCTGTCAGCTGCTTCCATGTCATTTTGGGTCTCCCAGGCCCACGCTTTCCATCAACCTGTATGTCAAAGGCTGTCTTGACTGCACCATTGGAGCGTTCCACATGTCCATACCATTGGAGTCTTCTCTCCTTCAGAATGAGGTCCAGATCCTCAATGCCAAGCCGCACAAGTAGCTCATTGGACCTGGTGGTGACAATGTCTTGCGGCCTGACATTGCAGATCTCTCTGATCATTGCCCTGTCATTTCGCTGCAGATGCTGGAGGTTCGGCTTTGTCAATGGTCAAGTCTCGCTGGCATGGAGCATTGCGCTCCGCACACAAGAACTGTACACACGGCCACGTGTTTTGAAAGAGAGATGGCATGAAGACAGGACTGGTAGCAGATCCTTGAACTTCTTCCAGGGGGTTTTCACACATGTTGTGGTTGAAAGATCACAGCCACCTGCTGCTGAGAGCATGTCTCCTAGGTAGCAAAAGGAAGCTACCACCTCAAGCTTGTCAGGTCCTACCTGAACTTCCTTCTGTGGCCTGCCATCCAAGGGGCGTGCAGTTCCCTGGCACCGTGTACATCTGTAGTCAGGGTCCTTTTTCAAGCGCTTGAGCCCACTGCATTTCTTGTGCACCCAGTGCTTGCAGCCATTGCAGAAGATGCTGTTGCTGCCCACTCCAGTGCGACAGACAGCGCATGGAAACTCGCCTGAACTCTGCAGGAGGCAGTCCCGTACCGCAGATCATGATCTTTGTCTTTCCTGCATTTACTCTCAGTCCTTTCTTCTCCATTGCTTCTTTCCAAGTCAAGAGCCTCCTGACACATTCCTCAAGTGATTCAGCGATGATAACAAGGTCATCGGTATAGAGGTCCTCCCAGGGGACCCCAGAGCGAAAGTCTCATGATAAGGCTTCAAGCACAATGATGAAGAGCAGTGGGCTGAGTACTGATCCTTCATGAACACTAACCTTCACTTCAAACTCTTCACTGTACCCCTCACCAACACGGACACGGGTCTGTGCATTTGCATACATCCCCTGCACCAGTCGCACAATTCACTCCTCCACACCAAGTTTTCTCAGTGCCCACCAGATGACCTTCTGAGGAACTCGATCAAACACCTTCTCCAGGTCTGTGAAAGCCATGTGTAGAGTCTCTTATTGGCAGCTAGATACTTCTCTTGCAGCTGCCTGACAACAAAGATTGCGTCTGCCTGGGACGAAGCCAAAATGGGAATCGTCGATTGACACCAAATGTCCGATGAGGCCGTCCACAATCCTCTCCAGGATTTTCATAACCTGCTCTGTCAGCTTGAGACCGCGGTAGTTGCCCCTTTCCAATGCGTCCCCTTTTCCTTTACTCACATTTTGTAGAGGCCGACAATGAAACTCTGCTCCCAGTCAGAGGGTACCTTGCCATCACGAATGATTGCAACTGCGAGGTCACGGATCATGGAGGCGCCCATGTCACCGGCGGCTCGTATCATCTCCACCACTATGCCTGATGGGCCCGGTGCTTTGCCAGCCTTCATCTGTGAAATAGCCTTCTTAACCATATCAATGGTGATTGGGATGGGCGGGCCTTCCACTGGTGGTTGATATGACAGGTTGTCTGGGTCCCAGTCAAACTCAACGTTGAGAAGCCTATGGTAGTGCTCTAGCCATGCCTTCTGCTTTGAGTCTTCGCTCATTGACATCTCTCCTGCATCATTCTTCACAGGTTTGTCACCAACAACATCAGTGTTCTCTCTTCTAAACTGGTTAGCAAGGCAGTAGACTTCTGATAACTTAGGGCCAATATTCTCGTAGACCTTCTTGTCGGCTTCTTGACGAGCATGGTGCACTGCATGTCTGGCATTTCGTTTGGCTGCATCGTATGATGCCCTAGTGCCTTTACCAGCCTTCCAGGCTTTGAAAGCTCTCTGCTTGGCAGCAATGGCCTTTTCCATGTGTTCATTCCACCACCAGGTTTCACGATGCCAACGGTGTGGCCGAGTTGTGCCACATACCTCCTCAGTTGTCTTGAGCAGTCCAGTCTTGATGTTATTCCAGATATCCTCAGTGGCCCCATCAGCTACACCTGCAGATGTGCTCACATGCAAGTTGAAGACCTCCTGGAAATTATTGCTTGTCTGAGGGTCTTTAAGCTTCCAAACTTTGAGGCGAGGGGTGAACTTGCGCTTGGATTTTGGAGGCACATCAATCCTCATGTCACATATAAGAAGCTGATGTTGCAGAGCTACTTCCTCACTAGGGATCACTTTTACATCTGTGACAAGTTTGCGCATGGTCCTATGGAAAAGGATAAAGTCTATCTGCGTGGCTATGTTTCCAGACTTGTATGTGATGAGATGGCTGTCTCATTTGCAAAAGCTACTCACATTTTACAGCAAAAATACCTGTGAATTAGATATTGTTCTTTCTAGAACAGTTAACATTTTGACCATTAACAAGCTTGTTAAGCTAACGATGCTTTGAACAACTGGGCCCAGAATATTTTGGTTAAAAAAGTGCCTTATCTGGGGCTATGTCTACATTATGTATATCAGGAAGAATACATTGGCAAAACTGGAGACACCCTACGCCACAGGATCACTGTTCATAGACAGCAAATTCGAGAAGCGTCTGCTGGAATGCTTTGTGTCAATGGAAATATTTTAAATTTTACTTGTTGGTTTTTTGCACAGCTATTAAAATGGCCACTGACATAATGTCAGTGGCCATTTTAATAGCTGTGCAAAAAACCAACAAGCAAATTTAAAATATTACCATTATTTAAATGCAAACTGAAAATATAACTTCAAGAAAAATGAAAGAAATTATTCATAAGCCTTTTCAAATCAACGTTAAATAGACATATTTAGCTATACCGTTTTACAACAATAAGGATGTGACGTCATTTCCTTGATTAAATAACGTTGCTAATATTGCCGCCAACATAAATGAAGATGTCTTCTGATGATACACGTTTTAGTAATGAAACGCATCAAGAAAAAAATTTTGTGATTAATTCCAAGAAGAAATTAAATCAAGACATATCGAAACAATCCTGTTCATTTTTTTCAGATATATAAACGTGTAGTTCTGTTGAAAAATTATATACAATTCCTATTCTAACCTATTGTCTTATCTCTACAGAAAAGGAAGGGTGGCACGGTAGAACAAATTCATGTATTTTAACAGCATCAGTTATGTTGTTTGTTAAATCATGTCATATATTTGCAGTCTGCACTGTATTTCTTATTAAGTTCCACAGCAATTCATCAAAACTCTACAAAGAGTGCTTTTTTTTAAAACAGAAGTTATTAATTTTTTATTTGCCTCAGAAAACATATTCTTTGGGTACACGTTAGAAGTGCCTTGGTAGGCATAGCTAATGATTACCCAGTATATCATGCACCTTACACAGCGTTTCAAAGATGAGGGGTGCATCTTGGAAATGGAGGTTGTGTTTCCTATGGAAATTTCAAATTTGAGGCTAAAAGTCTAAAACTAGGGGTGTCTGACAGGTAAACTTAAGTCAAAAACTGCACAATTTTGGAATATTTTGTCTATAAAAGGGGATATATTTTGCATCCATCCCATCCTTCTCTGTGTGAATGGGCCTGAACATATCATCGAAAAATAAGAAATTAATTTATATGGATATCCAACTATGGCAACTTATATACATGTACATGTACTTGTAGGTTATAAAATATTGCTGAAAAATCATACTTACAAAGCAGAATAATATACAGAGGCAGTCGTTGTCCAATAAAAGTAAAAATACCCTGAGCATGCCAGAAGCTGTCTATGTCAGGCATCCAATAGCTGACAGCCTCCACAAACAGGCCATGTAGAACAATTCCTATCCAGAGAAACAAATATCGACCTCCTACACGAGTGGCTGTAAAAAAAATATTTGGTGGTTACAATGCAAAGTTAATATATTAACCATAAAGTGCTATTCAAAACTGTAACAGATGGCATTCTAAAATACATGTACAGCATGTACTTTCAACAAGAGCTCCGCCAAGCGGGGCATTATACGCCCGTGGCAAGTAAAAAGATGTAGCACATAAACTGGCTCCTGTATAATTCAGTGCTCCGGATATAAACTATAAGTGGAATTACAAAAAAAAAAAAAAAAAAAATATTTACATTTTCATTGGGGCATAGCTCTGCTGATATTTGGTGAACTGTAACCTAAGGGTCCAAACTGGCCCAGAAATTAGGGGAGAAGTGACCTCCCTCCTGGGAAATAGGGAGAAGTTTGCTGCATCTAGGGAGAAGTGCTTTCTGATGGAGGGCACAGGACAGAAGCATGGCTATATTATAAGCTCATATGAGCCTTTGGCTGATTTGTTTCTCCTATACTTCAATATCAGACCAAACAATAACAAAACAAAATAAACAACCAAAAAAAAAAAAAAAGAAAAAAAAAATGCTTGTTTTATTTTTGTTCTTCAAGGGAGCCAACTCAGAAAGTTATTTAAAAAAAAAAAAAAAAAAAAAAAAAATCCAAAAGAATTATGTTTATAAGTTTTGATATTGGTCAAGCTTCTTAATTCTGTATCATTTAATAAATGTATTTATAAAGACTTAATAATGGCAACATTCAAATCTAATAAAAGAAGATGTTAAGAAAAAATAACTAAATAACTTGCCCATATGGCCATAACTTGTTATTTGCAAAAATTATACCTATTATAAAATAAAATTTGCACACTATTACCTCTAAACAATATGTGTGAAAAGTTTACAAAAACTTTCAAAAGGGCATAACTCTGCCAATATTTGGTGCACTGTAACCTCGAAATAATATGCACTGCTCCACATCATCGTGTAACTATTTATGAAGTTTCAGCTTGATTGGATGTACACTGTAGAAGGATTTAGCCGGAAAAGAAAAATTAATAGAAATTTTTAAAGGGGTATAACTCTGCTAATATTTAATGGACTGTAACCTTGAAACAATATGCGCTGTTCCACATCATGGTCTAACTACAAATCAAGTTTCAGCTTGATCGGATGTAAACTGTAGGAGGAGTTAGCCTGAAATGAAAAGTTTCCAGAAATTTTCAAAGGGGCATAACTCTGCAAACATTTGGTGGACTTTAACCCCGAAACAATATGCGCTGTTCCACATCATGGTCTAACTATATACCAAGTTTCAGCTTGATCGGATGTAAACTGTAGAAGTTAGCTGGAAACAAAAAAGTTTACGGACGGACGCCATACCCTGTAACATGATACATCCCGTTTTTCAAACAGACATAACAAAAACAGACTGCTATTTTCATTCCTTCTATGTGTTTTTGTTTCAAAAGGATCCATCCTTGCAGGATCTATTTACCTTCATTACACGTCTACCCATACTTCACTTCAGTGCATTTTGTATATGCTGGTCCTCTGAGATCACTGAGCTTATGGTAAACGTCGTAAAATTTCAAACATTTATTTGACACGTTTTTGGCCTAAATTTTGCTTTTTATGTACTTCTTTCTTACAATACTTAGTGGAATGGCAAACAGTGTAGACCCTGATCAGACTGCTCCTTCAGGGTTTGCACTGTTTGCATATGCCATTTTGTCAGACACTTTGGTGTATGAAATTTTAGGATATTTACCATATATGGATTTATTTGAAAATAGAATATTGCTCAACTAAGGGTTAAGATGAATGAACAGTATTGCAGGTTACATTACTGATCATGAAAAGATTCAAAAATCAAGTGTGCTATTTTCATTTATTTTATGTTTTATTTTTTTTTATTGGGTTCCAAAGGACAAAGGATCCTTTGCATATATATTTTTTTTCAGAGAAAATAATAATTGATACTTCATGTGAGTCATCTGCCTACCAGATGATTCACATCAAATATCAAGTCTTATTTTCTTAGAAAAAGGTTACAGTATTTTTTTTTTTACAAAAATATCACAGTTCTACTGTCTGCTTCTGTTGTACTTAACCCTTAAAACACCAAACAAAACCTGCATCTGAAAATGTCGTCTGTTTATGTCGTCTGCTGAATATTCTTGCAAACTTTTCAAACCTACTTTTGCATACCGGCAAACAGTGTGGACCCAGATCAGAGGAGCAGTCTGATCTGGGTCCACACTGTTTGCAGAAATGACTTTTAAAGTAACCAGCAGAAGACAAAGCAGACGACAAAAGTTGTGACTGGGCTTTAACAGCCAAATACAATATATGCATCTGGACATGACTGTGTGTAAATAATAATGGGTAAAAGCTAACCACTATGCAATCAGTGATACAAGGCTTGTCTATGTCATCACTGTTTGCCTATTTCAGCTTGTTACCATAATTACCCTAAATGCCTGAACAAACAGCGTGAGCCCAGATTAGACACTGCAGAATGCAACATCTAATCAAAGTCTACATTGTTTGCTACTCATCTAGTTGTTTTTTCTACATCAACAAGTAGTATCATGGACTTGTTGCATTTTTAGGACAAGTATGGTAAGGAGTTAAAATGTCCCAATATTTAGTATCAGTATGGTACTTTTCCCATGCAGGAAACAACTCAAAATAAGAGGGGGTATCAGGTAAATATGTTTCTCATTTCTTTGCAAAAATACGTGTTGTGGGTACTCATTAGAAGTGACTCTATGATTTTCCTTTTTATGTAGTTCTTTCTTACAATAAAGTTACTTAGTGGAATGGCAAACAGTGCAGATCCTGATCAGACTGCTCCTTCAGGAGCAGTCTGATCTGGGTTTGCACTGTTTGCATATGCCATTTTGCCATACATTTTTGTACTAATTTCTTTGCAAAAACATATGTTGTGGGTACTCATTAGTAGTGCCTCAATGAGGCACTTCTAATGAGTATCCACAACATATGTTTTTGTGGGGAAATACATGTATGAAAAATATCAATACTTTTTGGCTGAAAACCTATCTTATCCTGAGCTATGGTAGGGTCCTAGTGTTATAGTTACCATGTATGAGTGTTAGAGTAGCAGTCATAAACACACAGACCTCCATCTTCAAGTAATCTGCATGATGTTTGATGATATCACTTGGAGAACGGTACTGGACAAACCATTCCCAAAACTGAAAAGATTTTCATACTAAAAGCTAGCAAAGAAAATCTATCAAACTCCAGATAAAAGAGATATCCAAATACGGTAATTATTTTTCTTATTTCTACATAAAAACATATGTTCTGTGTACTCATTTATGTTATTATAAGCACCTCACTACCAATGAGTATGTACCTACAACATATGTTTTCATGGAGAAATAAGAAAAAATATCAATACATTGTTGTTGAAAAAAAGTGCATTAGCCAGCAGATTTGCGAATAAATTTGTGAAATCATTCATATAGCAAAATAAAAATATACTCCAGGGTTATTATTTTGAAAAATCTAGTATGATCAACATATTTAAAGAGAAAAAAAAATAAAGGAAGAAAAGAAATGGAAGTATCTCAAGGTACATTCCTTTGGCTATCTGACAATAGTACTTCCATGACATTTATAATATTTATTAATGTTGTTTAAAACCTTTTTCCACTCTCTGGCTGATCAAGTAGATAACAAATTGACAATATTTTTCCCCAGGAAATAGGCTTTGATGTTTCATGCAAATTGTCCCCTAAAAATTACATCAATTTGAGAAACTAGAAATTATATTTGTAAAACCAATATGAAAACATGTCTATTCAAATATATAGAAAATTTCACCTCCAAAAAAAGAAAATTTCCAGATAAAAACTGATTTTTTTCATATTTCTGCTCAAAACATTGTGGGTACTCATTAGAAGCACCTCAGTGAGGCGGTTCTAACAAGTACCCACAATCTATGTTTTTGAGCAAAAATAAGAAAAAATAATGTATACCCCTGTAAACCCCAGTTTTACTATATTAAAGTGGTGTTTAAGGGGGTCAAAGTTATATAGGCATGTTTTCGTGATGATTTCATATAGGCAGTGTCTAGTAGGGATATAGTATGTCTATCCGTGTAGGCTAGAGATAATAAGTTGATAACCAGGTTGTGACAAGGAATATGGCACTTAAGTTGTAAGTATAAATTTAATTCAATATCTGTGTGAAGTTGTCCTTCAACAAAGAAGTAGGATAGCTTCACGATATATGAAGACCATTAACTTAGATTTTAAAACATCATATTAGTAGCCTTCTCATGTGTCTATTAAATCAATTCTTGCTAGTTAATAATCAATGGTACTGCATGAAGAGTCATGTAGAGTCACTTTGCCAAGAACTGGTCAACTGGATGTCATATTTGACTGAGTTTTGTACCATTTCAGGAGTTCCCTTCCATATCGGGTCAGTAATAAATGGGCATTGTCAAGCAAAATCTGTATTTACAAGATATGCAAAGTGCGAAGGTTTGGGTGAGCCTGTGCAGTCTCACTAGAAGCTTTGCTGTTTCCTCACACTTCAAATCATCATTGAAAGTTTTTTCAGGCATCTGCTTTTAGCAGCAGCAACTGAACAGGAATTGCTTTTAGCAGCATCAATTGAACAGGAACTGCATTTGTACAACAACATTGTATGATTTTGCTGGCTAAGGCAGCATAGCTGGAGATTTTTCTTCCTTTATAAATGAGATAGCCATTGTGGAAGAAATAATATTTCTGTTGCAGAACACTTTTTTATAACGGCCATTAAATTGATTAGTTTAATTACGCTCTTACAACACGAAAGCCGTAACAAAGGAATGAAGCACAGCTGAAAACATTTCCACGCCTGTCGTGGGAATCGAACCCGGGCCTCCCGGTTAAAAATCCAATGCTCTAACCACTGAGCCAAAGAGTCGACTCCCTGACGCAGTTGTCAGAGATTGAATATATACTTAGATGCTATGCGTAATCTGCCAAGGCAGATAATTGAAGGTAGGAGTGCTCGGTCGTAACACTCCGCCTCTTCAAGGAAGTCATCAGTTATGATGACGTGAAGCCATTTTCGGCATATAAAGTCCAATCCCGGACGAGCCCCCATCTTACGACACAAAAGCCGTAACAAAGGAATGAAGCACAGCTGAAAACATTTCCACGTCTGTCGTGGGAATTGAACCCGGGCCTCCCGGTTAAAAATCCAATGCTCTAACCACTAAGCCAAAGAGTCGACTCCCTGACACAGCTGTCAGAGATTGAATATATACTTAGATGCTATGCGTAATCTGCCAAGGCAGATAATCGAAGGTAGGAGTGCTCGGTCGTAACAACGCAAATATATCTCCTTTGATGCATCCTAAAAGGAGACCGCTCACTGTTTTTTTTATATTATTCAGTTAATTGTTTTATTTTGTTGCTTGTAGCTCATTATGTCTCCTCACCTAAAGAGTTTTTCACACCTGAATTAACGCTGTTAGTACATTAAAGGCAGAACTTCAAAACTCTAGGAATCAATCAGGACCAAAACAGATTAAGAAAACAACAAAACTAGCTCAACAAAACAAAGGCAATTAATGGACCAGTTGATGCAGGTAGAGTGAGGTTCAAAAGCAACATTTTGAACACTGTGTCAATGTTCAAAAACAATTATTGTTCTTTTGCTTGTTATATTTCTTTTCATTTAAAAGCTTTCAAAGCCAAAATACATTAATAGCCAAGACTTAAGCTGGTATTTATAAATATCTACTGTATTTCCATATTTTACTTTTCCATAAAAATGCCATATATTCCTAGCCAAACCACTGGGTTTGTCTTGTGGTTTACTTGTATTTACCAGTATCTCTAGCCTATACAGGCTAGGAATATGGACCTGTTCTCTAGCCTACATGGTTAGAGATACAGACTTGTATCCCTTGCCACTGCCTTTCATATGTGCATCTTAAGTTTTAATTCAAATCTGTAAGGCAAGCCTTTGTTTTTTGTCGTGGCCCCTTTATCTCATTTAAATCTACCGATGTTTGGCAAGATTTCGAGAAGTACTTCCATTTGGACTGGGAAACGTATTTCTCTGCAACATAAGTGATGAGCAGTTATGTCAGCAGACAACCCCATGGGCTACCTGTCTGTAGATAATGTAAAAAAAATGACCATGCCCATATTAAGGCAGTGCCTAAGTTCATATTATGTAGGTTGTTCATGTTTTATTATAAGAGGTAGGCATGGTACACTTCACAACCAGGTATAGGATGCCGGCAGAGAAGCACCATAAAAAATAAACAAAAAACATTGCTGTCGCTATCGTTGTTTTTTTTTAAGCCAACGCTTGTTTATTTTCTTTGCAGCCACTGAGAAGCATGCTAAAAATTCTGATAATGTCAGTTGATTGCGTTTGCCTTACGCTTGTTGTTGTTGAATTAGCTGCCATGGTGTATTGCTGTCGACACTGTTAACCGCTATAGATCTTGCAAACACAACGTGTGATAATCGAGGCCGCTTGACAGGTGCGATGCCCCACCTCCAATTCGGTCAAGGCCATGGAGCTAGGAGTTGTTGACCTTTAGTTTAGTATGTTTGAAAAATACCCCGTTTCAATATGTTATTGAAGAATGGTTAAAATTAGTGTGAACCTCAATAACATAAAAATTTACTGAATTTTTCAGAAATCAGAAAATTAAAAAATAAGCATATGATATTTATGTTTGTTTCAATAATACGAAACTAAATTACACTCATGTGTTTACAAATTTGCGACAATGGCGGACAGCGCAAGCGAGCTTGAGAGTGATACAAGCTCAATTGACGGCGGTCCTACGACCAAATCGTCGACTTCGTCTCAAATTGAGCAGTTGAGTAATAGAGTGGATTCCCTTCAACAAGAGAACAGAGTGTTAAAAGTAGAGTTAGAGACATTCAAGCTGAAATGCAAGACCTTAATGGAAGAAAAGCGGGAGCTGCAAAGAGCGAGTGTAAATATTGTAAGTTGTTTTTAATTATTTTTGTCATTTACGGGTTGTAAATTTAACAGGATAGATAAATACTCATTGTTTTAGAATGATAGGTAGTTTAGCTTCAAGAAAATGCAGTTGTCATTTTGATCTTGCATGTATTTGTCTCTATTTCTTGTGTCTGAAACAAAAGAAAAATAGTGCACACGTGTTGTGATTAGTCATATCCGTTTATGATTTAAGCCTCAGACCACACTCTTAGTCATTATTATTATTATTATTGTGTATACTTGTAATGACCTCTAAATCTGTTGTTGAAGAATTTGAATATGTATGTAATCTGACCATATAAACTGCACAAAATCATTGCGAGAAGATGATGCACGATCTTAGATCTATCTATTTTCCAACACTCTTTTGAGTGTAGATAATCCACATCACCAACCAGATTCATGAAACCCAGCTTATCACAACAATAGTCAGTACAGAAGATAGCAAGCTCCATGTCGAAGAAGGACTAGGTAGATTTTATCCTTCTTAACTTCGCCAAAGCATTTTATAAAGTGCTGCATCAATGTTTCCTCCTTGAGCTTGATTACTATGGTGTGTGTAACTCAACACTGCATTGGATTGAATCCTTCCTGAGCCATAGAAAGCAGTCAGAGGGAACAAGATCCTGTGAAGCTGACACACTCACGGGTGTGCCACAGGAGACAGTCCATGGGCCATTGCTGTTTCTAGCATTTATCAGTGACCTACCAGATTCATGAGGCATTCAGATACCAAAACTGTTCGCCGACGATTGTCTTCGTTACAGAAACATAAAAAACAGTCAAGACTTGACCATCCTTCAACAAGATCTGACTGCACTGGAGAGATGGGAAGAAACCTGGCAGATGCAATTCCACCTGGAGAAATGTACAGTCATTAGCATCAGTCCAAACTCCAAACAGATGGCAGATGATCCACCCCAACTACCAGATTCATGGCCATACGCTGGAGGTAGTCAATATTAGTAAATACTTGGGAGGACCTCGACTGGAAGAAGCACATGGACACCACAGTTAACAAGGCCAACAAGACACTTGGTTTTGTCCTGCGCAGACTGAGTGATTGATCTCCTTCAGTGAAGTCAGCTGCCTACACTATAGGGCTGACTGTCATGCCAAATTATGACTATCATCATACTATCACTATCAGAGCTATCCCTGTCATAATACCATATTCTGGGAAATTTCTGGGTGGCCTAATATTCATGGAATTTCGCAGTTGGTCTTGATTCACGAAAATTAAAATCTGCGAAATATTTTCCAAGTTTGTCCAAAGTGGCAGAGACATTTGCCAAGCATCCAACGATAACATCTTGCGGTAGTTGCTTCCCTTAACATGACGAAAAAATGTCAGTTTCGTTGATTTTACAAAACTGGACTACCTGGAAAGATGTTCTCTCAAATATCAGCTTTGTACAATTTTAACAAACATTTTTGCAAAACTGAAATCCTTTTTGTTCTCATATACATGCACTTTGTTAATTTAGACAAAAAAAAAAGCAAAAAAAAAAAGCCTCAGAATGGTATTACAGTAGGAGAAAATCTGCAGGGACAAAAGCTATCAAAAATATTGATAGCTGAAGACACTATTGGCGATAGTTATCAATAGTTGAAAACACTATCACAATAGCACTATCATGGAGGTCACTAACATGATGTGTCAATATAGCAGTGTATCATTACACCCCTACTACATTACTATGGTAAGACAAGAGATGGAATACACCTCCAGGGTGCGGGATCCTCATAGGGTCAGAGTCTCAGAGATGTCCACAACCTGGAACAAGTACAGCACAGAGCGGCTTGGTTTGTCCACAGAAACTACTTCAGATTTATACCAGGATGTGTGACTAACATAGTAAGAGCCTTTGCTGGGAGTGTCTCCCAACATAGACGGTATACTGACAGACTCACTACATATGTTGTTTAAGATCCAGCATTGGATTGTTGACTTCACTCCAAATTTTGTTCAACCGAATTATCAATGCACCAGAGGATCCCAACGTCTACTTCAGATTCAGGCCACAAAGAATGTATTATACAGTATACAAGTTTCCATTTTATCCTTGCACCCTCAGCGACTGGAATCGGCAGCCAATATCTGTCACCAACCACCAGGCTCTTCAGGGATTCAGGGAAAGCCTAGCCAGGCTGCCTCCCTCACTATTTGCCTGCTAGATTCACAACAGCCTGTACTTAGTTTTAACTGGTGGGGGTGGGGACGTGGGTGTTTTTATCCAGTTTTATTGGACATCGCAATTTTTCAACAGGGTAAACAACAGTCTGACAAGGATTTCTACCCTTACACTGGGAGAATAGAATAGATAGATAGATTGATAGATAGATAGATAGATAGACAGACAGATATATAAATAGATAAACATATTCAAATGGAGTTATATCTTAAAATTCCACAGAAATTTAAGACTTGGTTGAAATATATAAGCATGTACAAAAATTCAGCAAGTTGTTACATTACTAAGCCCTCTCCTGTTTCCCAAATTACCAAGTATACCAATAAAGTATTACACTGCTTGGGGCCATTATCATAAGTGAATGGCCTTTGGTGCTAGACAACCTGGATTTGATCCCTGCTCAGTGTGAGATATTTCCTGGTTCCAAACATGTCCCATTAGAGTCATTGGCAGTGTTGATGCTAACACAGTGTACTATCCTTCCAATGTTGGAGGTCCCCAATGCAGGAAGAGACATACCAGGTTAACGCCAGTCACAACTATTGTCGTCTGCTTTGTCTTCTGCCGGTTATTTAAAAGTCATTTCTGCAAACAGTGTGGACCCAGATCAGAGCAGTCTGATCAGGGCCCACACTGTTTGCCTGTATGCAAAAATAGGTTGGAAAAGTCTGCAAGAATATTTAGCAGGTGACATAAACAGACAACATTTTCAGATGCAGTTTTTCTTGGCGCTTTAAGGGTTAAAGATCCCACTACTGAGACAAAATCATTCTTTAGTGGGTCATCCTACGAAAGTGGTTCTCTACAACTAGAAGATACAAATTCTTTATTGTGCTCATCATTAGTAGAATACTCAACACAATGAAAATTCAATACAATGATTACAGTAATGGGAATTTATTCACTAAAATGACATAGAAAAACAGTGATCAACAAGTATTGAAACCGGACATGAACAGTGCAGTACTAGATAAGGACAACCAAAGTAGTGATAATGGGTATAAGACTCCTTGCCTTTTCAGCCAAAAAGTATCTATATTTTTCTTATTTCTCGACAAAAACATATATTGTGGCTACTCATTAGAAGCACCTCGGCAAGGTGGTTCTAATGAGTACCAACATATGTTTTCGTTGAGAAATAAGAAAACTATTGACCTGATACCCACTCTTATCTAGACCTATACAGAGGTTGAAAGGGTACACAAGAACCTATCAGGGTATCCAATGATCAAGTAATGGTCAAATATAACCAAATGCAGTGGTAGTAGAAAGAAACAAATGCTTATCTGTGTAGCTACCTATCTCTCTTAGAAGAGAACTCTTCTTCACTTTCCTATAAAATGCGTGGAAAATTCTGTCCTATACACCTTGTACACTGTGGTTTGATTTATTGATTAGGGAGGAAAGCTGTTATTGCATTCTAGATTTGCCTTATGCTATTTAGAATTTTCAAAATCAATCACAATTTTGTCAAATTTAGATGTTTACTAGCAATCATTACTTTTCTTTCTACATTTTATGAGGGTTGGCTTTGCCTTCATTAACTTTTGATGGGAAGTTTCTTGTCTCGTTTGAAGCCAGTTTAGTGGGTGGAATATTTTCCTCATCAATCTCATTGTTTTTTTTTTTTTTCTTTCTCCTCACTTTGTGGGAAACTGAACTACCGGTATTGTTGACAGAACCATTAAACCTCAGCTTAAGCAAACAAACAAACAAACAAAAATCTTGTGTTTTGTAAGTTATGCTCTGCCCTAGTTTATTTCAGCCTAGGTTTCCAGGTCAAATAAACAATTAGATTTTTCTGGGACAAAGGTCTAGACTAACCTGCACATCTAATCTAATCAGTATTTTCTTTGCCCTGATCAGAGGGTGCAGATGTGCAGGCTGACCTGAGTCTTCTCTGTTTTTATATGGCATATTGTCCATTTCCCTAGTGTGGTTTTTATCTTTTTTATCTTCTTACCCAGGGCCCAGATGTTCAAAGCGTCGTTAGCTTAACGAGCTCGTTAAGGGTCATTTCGTTAACTGTTTTAGCAGATTCTATACACAATATTCTGATATCTTTTGCTGAAAAAATGTGAGTAGCTTTTGCACTGCAAAAGCTACTCACATTTTTTCAGCAAAAAATTTCAGCATTTTTGCATACCACTTTATGTAAATTTTAACGAATCGTTAACTAACAACCTCGTTAGTTTTGAACAACTGGGCCCTGATCTTTGCTTAGTGCTTAGCATGCTGATTAAAACTTTCAGCAGATGACATTTTGAATTTTGTTCCCAGGAAATAGGAGTTTGGATTTCACACAAATGGTCTCTTAAATAGGAAACAATTTGCTTGAAATTTTAAACCCTACCATAATAATCCTAGGTATTTGGACATCCCTTAGCAAACAGTGTAGTCCCAGGGCTGACACTACAGAATGCAGCATCTGATCAGGGTCCACACTGTTAGACACCCATCCAGCATTCTTTTAGACACATCAACAAGTCGTAAATGGAATTTGTTAAAATTCTAGGCCATGTTAAGGTGTCCCAATAATTCGGATGAATAACAGTATTTTCTTGGAAGGATTAGAAATACAAAATGTATATCAGGACCCAGTTGTTCAAAGCATTGTTAGCTTAACAAGCGTTAGTGGTCAAAATGTTAACTGTTCTAGTAATCTAATTCACAGGTATTTTTGCTGTAAAAATGTGAGTAGCCTTTTGCAAATGCAAAAGCTACTCACATTTTTTCAGCAAAAATATTAGTGTATATTCCATATTTAATGATCAAAGTTTTAACGATACTTTAACTAATGTCATCGTTAGTTTTGAGCAACTGGGCCCAGTTTGTCAGTCTTCTGAATTTCTCTAGAGAGTGCTTAACCCTTTCAGCCCACCGAACAAAACAGATACCTGTGCTAACAGTGTAGCTCCAGTTGAGATGGCTCAGAATTTACACTGTTTGCCATTCTGGTTTTGATTTTAGACTGGAACTCCAATTTGTAATAGTGAACATATCCAAGTTCAAGGTTGGAAGAGTCCACTTCAGAAACTCTGGGATGAAAGGGTTGTTATTTCTTTTACATCTGAAAAATGCTTCAGTGCTTCAGCATACTTGTTGACATTTAGACATCTGCATGATGCTTCATGGCATCACATAAAAGGGGCACCGGGCAAATACTTTTTCTTACTTCTCCATGGGAAGTCTATCAGAGTCACCCAATTATGGTGAGTCAGATAGGCACTACAGTGTTTGTTGCATTCCTGTGGAGAGACATGTAAACAGTTCATACTTAAATCTTATCTGGAGCCAGATTTTTATTTTTCTTTATTACCAGCTATACCTGAATCTTCATATGTATTAAAATATGTATATAATTCAGTGAATGCTTGCTGACCAATGCGCCAGGGAATGCTGAATATGGCAGTCCAATGCTGTGTAGTCTCCAGAGAACTTGTGTCTGTTTTAAAACCATCAATTTGACTTGTTAGTATATTTTATGTAAATATATGTTTTGTAACTCTGAGGACCTCATGGAAGATTAGCTGTTGTATGCTAAATGTAGTTACCCTCTTTAAATAAAGTCTTTATTTACTTACTTACTTACTTACTTTACAGCAAGCCAGAGCAGAACAGGAAGAAGAATTTATCAGTAATACCCTGCTGAAGAAAATACAGTTGTTAAAGAAAGAGAAGGAGTCTCTGGCAATGAATTATGAGCAAGAGGAAGAGTTTCTAACCAATGACCTATCAAGAAAACTCTTGCAGGTAAGTGTCACTTGAGTTAACTTTACTCTAGGTAAAGTCCATTTGGTGATCAGGAGGGAGAGGGACCGAACCCTGCCGGGTCGGCAACATTCTTTCATGGAGATTGATCACGAAATATTTTCTGGGGTCATTCTCTCCCTTCCGCTGATTTAGGAAGGGCAGTTATCAGCTCTGGCATAAGAATGTGCTCAATACTGGTTAACTGCATAGAGGACTAAGCCTGCCTCGTAAAAGTGTGGTTAGGTAAACTGGCCTCGCTTGACATGACCCCATTGGGTTGACTGGGCCTTAAAACCACAACACAAACAAACTCCAGGAAAGGTGCTTTTTTCTTCCAAAAATTGTTGATATTTTACTTATTTCACCATGAAAACATCTATTGTGGTTATCATTAGAAGTGCCTAAATATAAGTTGTGGGTAGTCATTAGAAGCGCCTCACGGAGGTGCTTCTTATGATTACCACAGCATATGTTCATGGGGAAATAAGAAAAATATTCCGCAGATGCCCTTCTAACTAACTGCTATGAGGTAATTTCCTAGCATAAGCATTTGATTCCTCATATTTAAGCAATTGGGTCCCCCAATACCACTAAATGCCTGGATGGTTTTCTTGCAGCAGGAGATTCCTTGCAGATAAAGATGAAAATGTAGAAGAGGTTTTGTGATCAGGTACCAAGTATTTTGGACTTTGGGTGTAGAGCTGCAAGAATGATTCTGTTACTATCCAGACCGTCAGAAGATAATTTTTGTCACATAGTTCTCAATGAGGCACTTCCTTCAATAAAAAATATTGATATTTTCATATGTGGTGGGTACTTATTACAAACAAGTATCCACATGTTGTCATGACTGAAGAAGAGATATGAAAACTATTGATCTGGATTTGAAGTTATGCAATGGTTTAATCTCATACATTACGAAAACACGCCTATTCAAATACTCTGAAAATTTTACCACCAAAAAATGGCAATTTTTCGGATAAAAAATTCTGATATTTTTCATATTTCTGCTCAAAACATAGATTGTGGGTACTCGTTAGAACCGCCTCGCTGAGGCAGTTCTAACGTGTACCAAAAATCTATGTTTTTGAGCAGAAATAAAGAAAATAATGTAACCCCCTGTAAACCCCAGTTTTACTATATAAAAATGGGGTTTAAGGGGGTCAAAATAATATAGGCATGTTTTCGTGATGTACTTCTTTTATTTTTTTTATTTTTTTTTTCCTTTTTTTTTTCTAACTAAAAGACCATCCACATGATATTTTTCTTGTTTTTTCATGAAAACATAATATTAAGTTGTGAGTACAGATTAGAACCACCTTGCCAAGACACTTCTAATGAGTATCCATAACTTTATTGCATGTTTTTATGAAGAAAAAAGAAAAAAAAAAAAAACATGTCAGTAATTTTTGGTTGAAAAAAAAACTCTTTCAAGCTGATTATGTCAAATTTCTTCACGTTTATTCACAACAAATCTAAAATGACCCAAATAGACAGCTTACAATTTCACTTTATACTATTTTCCTTTTAAAATAATGGGAGAAAAAAAATTCTAGACTTAAAATAGAACTTTCCAATTAGTTGACTAAAAAATTCTTTCTGATCATCAGTCACAAGAGGCAAAGTGACTGATGATTGGATGATCAATTATACATGTACTTGATGTTGGGACACCACTATTGCACCACCTGAAATATTCTTCAGAATTGCCTCCCCTAAAATACTACAATCATATAATCATATATCATAATCATAATGGGATTTTTGATTACTGGTAACATGCAGGTACAGGGGCAACATCCACATCAGTGGGCCCCCTTCCAGATAGCTGGCTTGCTGCACGCATGGCAGATCTCACACCAGATCTCCAGGTACGTCTATCATGAGGGTTGATAGCAGAGAGCTACCACTCTCTGGAATCCCTCTCTGTCAGCTGCTTCCATGTCATTTTGGGCCTCCCAGGCCCACGCTCTCCATCAACCTGTATGTCAAAGGCTGTCTTGATTGCACCACTGGAGCGTTCCACATGTCCATACCATCGAAGTCTTCTCTCCTTCAGAATGAGGTCCAGATCCTCAATGCCAAGCCGCACAAGTAGATCATTGGACCTGGTGGTGACAATGTCTTGTGGCCTGACATTGCAGATCTGTCTGATCACTGCCCTGTCATTTCGCTGCAGATGCTGGAGGTTCGGCTTTGTCAATGGCCAAGTCTCGCTGGCATGGAGCATTGCGCTCCGAACACAAGATCTGTACACATGGCCAGGTGTTCTGAAAGAGAGGTGGCTTGAAGAAAGGACTGGTAGCAGATCCTTGAACTTCTTCCAGGCGGTTTTCACACGTGTTGTGGTTGAAAGTTCACAGCCACCTGCTGCTAAGAGCATGTCTCCTAGGTAGCAAAAGGAAGCTACCACCTCAAGCTTGTCAGGTCCGACCTGGACTTCCTTCTGTGGTCTGCCATCCAAGGGGCGTGCAGTTCCCTGGCACCGTGTACATCTATAGTCAGGGTCCTTTTTCAAGCGCTTGAGCCCACTGCATTTCTTGTGCACCCAGTGCTTGCAGCCATTGCAGAAGATGCTGTTGCTGCCCACTCCAGTGCGACAGATAGCGCATGGAAACTCGCCTGAACTCTGCAGGAGGTCCAGTCCCGTTCCGCAGATCATGATCTTTGTCTTTCCTGCATTTACTGTCAGTCCTTTGGTCTCCATTGCTTCTTTCCAAGTCAAAAGCCTCCTGACGCATTCCTCAAGTGATTCAGCGATGATAACAAGGTCATCGGCATAGAGGTCCTCCCAGGGGACCCCAGAGCGGAACTCTCGTGATAAGGCTTCGAGCACAATAATGAAGAGCAGTGGGCTGAGTACTGATCCTTGGTGAACACCAACCTTCACTTCAAACTCTTCACTGTACCCCTCACCAACACGGACACAGCTCCTTGCATTTGCATACATCCCCTGCACCAGTCGCACAATCCACTCCTCCACACAAAGTTTTCTCAGCGCCCACCAGATGAACTTCCGAGGCACTCGATCAAACGCCTTCTCCAGGTCTACGAAAGCCATGTAGAGTCTCTTATTGGCAGCTAGATACTTCTCTTGCAGCTGCCTGACAACAAAAATTGCATCTGTAGTGCCTCTGCCTGGGACGAAGCCAAACTGGGAATCGTCGATTGACACCAACTGTCTGATGAGGCCGTCCACAATCCTCTCCAGGATTTTCATAACCTGCTCTGTCAGCTTGAGACCGCGGTAGTTACCCCTTTCCAATGCGTCCCCTTTTCCCTTGTAGAGGCAGACAATGAAACTCTGCTCCCAGTCAGAGGGTACCTTGCCATCACGAATGATTGCAACTGCGAGGTCACGGATCATGGAGGCGCCCATGTCACCGGCCGCTCTTATCATCTCCACCACTATGCCTGATGGGCCCGGTGCTTTGCCTGCCTTTCATCTGCGAGATAGCCTTCTTAACCATATCAATGGTGATTGGGATGGGCGGGCCTTCCACTGGTGATTGACATGACAGGTGGTCTGGGTCCCAGTCAAACTCAACATTGAGAAGCCTTTGGTAGTGCTCCAGCCAGGCCTTCTGCTTTGAGTCTTCGCTCATTGACATCTCTCTTGCATCATTCTTCAAAGGTTTGTCACCAACAACATCAGTGTTCTCTCTTCTAAAGTGGTTAGCAAGGCGGTAGACATCTGAAGACTTGGGGTCAATATTCTCGTAGACCTTCTTGTCGGCTTCTTGATGAGCATGGTGCACTGCATGTCTGGCATTTTGTTTGGCTGCATGGTATGATGCCCTAGTGCCATTACCAGCCTTCCAGGCCTTGAAAGCTGTCCGCTTGGCAGCAATGGCCTTTTCCACGTGTTCGTTCCACCACCAGGTTTCACGATGCCAACGGTGTGGCTGAGTTGTGCACATACCTCCTCAGTTGTCTTGAGCAGTCCAGTCTTAATGTTGTTCCAGATATCCTCAGTGGCCCCATCAGCTACACCTGCAGATGTGCTCACATGCAAGCTGAAGACCTCCTAGAAATGATTGCTTATCTGAGGGTCTTTAAGCTTCCAAACTTTGAGGCGAGGGGTGAACTTGCACTTGGATTTTGGAGGCACATCAATCCTCATGTCACATACAAGAAGCTGATGTTGCAAAGCTACTTCCTCACCAGGGATCACTTTTACATCTGTGACCAGTTTGCGCATGGTCCTACGGAAAAGGATGAAGTCTATCTGTGTGGCTATGTTTCCAGACTTGTATGTGATGAGATGGCTGTCACGTTTCTTGAAACATGTGTTCCCAAGAAGCAGGTCAAATGCTAGGGCGTACTCTAGGATTCTCTCACCCTCAACATCTGGTTCCGGCCTGCCATACCCCATCCCACCATGCACTTCCCTGTATCCAGTGCCTGCACGGCCAACATGGCCGCTCCAATCTCCACATGGGATCAGAAATTCTGATGTTGGGATCCTGGCAGTCACAGCACGCAGCTGATCAAAGAACAGGTCCTTAACCTCATCACTTGTGGGGTATACACAGACAGAAAGGTAACCACACGCTGTCCGACTATGGGTTTCACTAAAATAATTCTGTTGGAGACTCTCTGAACCTCAAAAACTTTCTCTATCCACTCTTCTGCCACAAACACTCCTACACCAGCAGTGCCTTTGTCATTTCCTGACCAGTAGAGCTTGTACCTGGTGTCCTTGCCCTTGATTGTGCGGCAGCTGCCACCACGGTATCTGGTCTCCTAAATGCAGCAGACATCCACTTTCCTGCAGGATAGTGTTTCCACTACCTCGCAAACTCTTCCTCTCAGGGTGTTCACATTGAGTGTTCCCACCTTGAATTTCCTCAGGTGCTTGCTGGATTCGCCAAAATGGCCCGACCCTGCCTCCCACACCTGACAGGAGGCCAAGCCGGAGACGTTACCAACAGAATGTCTGTTGGCACCGCCTAACTCTGAACCTATTTTTCTTCTTGCCATGTAAAATTTTTGGAACGATTGTTTTTTGTGGGATCGCCTGTCCTAGCTGACATCCCAACTCAGCTCTTTTACGGCATCTGAGTATGCACGCCGTTCCCGCACTCGGGCAGTGTGCTTTGGCGTTGTCCTTATAAAGAAAGGATCATCTGCCAAACCACAATAGCTAGAACACCAAGCCATCAGTCTGTAGATGATTGTGCCTAGCTCTGCCACCCAGGTTGTGGCAGCCTCATTACCCTGAAGGTGGGGAGGCAACTGTGATAGAGGGCAGCCTCACATTCCCACACTCATGTTGAATGTCACAGCTGGATGCAGTTTTACGTCATACCCAGGACACCACCAAAAATATTGTGATCTGGAGCTGTTGTAGATCCAGACAATCTTTGTAGAGTATTAAACTGTAACTCGTAGTTCTTGATAAAAGATGCTTTTTTTTAGTCCAAAAGTATTGATATTTTTCTTATTTCTCCATGAAAACATGTTATGGGTACTCATTAGAAGTGCCTCGGCAGGGCACTTCTAATCAGTACCCATAACGTGTTTGTGGAAAAATAAGAAAAAAAAAAATTACCTGATACCCTCTCTTATCTAGACCTAGGAATGTTGAATATTTCTTTTGTACAGATTGATAACAGATGTCATAAATTTGTTAATTACTCATCTCCAGTGTCTTCAGTGAAGCTATACCTCATTTACCTTAAGGTTTTGGAGAGACAGGCTTGAACAGATGATAGAACCAGATCAGACTCAGGCATCTAATTATTGTAATTAGATACCCAACAATAATCAGTAATGTAATGACCCCTATTATAGGGGCACCTTATGACATTACCATAGATATCCCAAAATTTGAACAAATCCATTTTTGTCACGCCTGCTTTTAGCATTGGGTGATATTTGGATCTGGTTTTCCATCTGATTATTTGTGTGTCAATCAAACAACATGTGCGTCAACCCTAACTTAGACCGTAATGTTCAAGGTTATTTCCCAAGAACTATAAAGGCTACAGTAATGATACTTGGTATAACGTTGCACTTAGGGATGACAACTCAGACAGCAGTATCCATATTTGACCTCAACCTGTATTTCACGGTTCACCGACTTTGTAAATTTGCGTCAAACTTAGCTTCGACCCAAATGTCCAAGTTCATTTCACAAGAATTACAAAGGCTACAGTAATGATATTTGGTATCAGCTTGCACTTAGGGATAACAACTCAGCTAGCAGTAGCCATATTTGATCTCAGCTTTTTGTGAGACTTTGCCATTTGGACCTACAGAATTACCCATTCTGAAATGATGTTGCACTAGAAGAAGCATTAATTTAATATTATGACTTGTATTTGTCCTGCAGTTATGTGCAAAAGTTCATCATTCAGAATTAGCCCTTGCCAAACTGAAACTTTTAAGATTGTGCTCCCTCGCAGGCGTAACATAGCCTTTGGCGAAATTCTTGTACTACCTTTTGAGGTCTTTAAAAACTCTTGGATCAGTGGCAGACTGTGGAGATCCTATGTATTGGGACAAACAGGCCTGAGCAAACTGTTTACTCTTACCAGATACTGCAGAAAGCTGCATCTGATCAGGGTCTGTATTGTTTGCCACTCATCCAACAGGTTATAGACACATAAACTTGTTTTCAAATTTTGGGACAAGGGTAAAGGCTTGAGTGTCCCATTGTCCCAATATTATGGGTAAATGTGATAGATCAGTAATTTGTTGCATATGGTAGAAGAGGTCAGTTTCTTGTTACAGAACAAGGAGAGTCGTTTAATGCTCAGCAGATGACATATTGAAATATTTTACTTAATTATACTCCCCACTAAAGAAGTATCAGGCGGGTGGGTGGGTTTGAGGGTATACTGTCTTCACCTTGTCTGTGGTTCCATCAGTCCGTGATTCCGACCATTTCAGCTCAATATCTTTAAAAGGAATTGATGAAATTAGACCAAATTTTGCATTTGCATTGAGGTTGACCAGATATACGTTGGAATTAATATGCATCAATTTTCGCAAATTTTCAACATGGGGTGGTCGGGTGGTGCGAAGGTGTCGTGTATCTTGCGTCACCGGGGCGTCCAACTGATATTGGCTCACAGTTGGGCAAGGCCTGCTATCCTTGTAGCAGGTAAGGGTAGATGGGGAATATTTTTATTTCTTCTGTTTCTTCACTTTCATTCCTGTTCCTTTCTTCCCTGTCCCTCTCTTTAATCTCTTCTACTATCTCTTCTATCACTTTTCTCCCTTTCTCTAGGAGACGACACAAAATGACCCACAAGGGTTGACCTGTCGTTAAACCCCAACACAATCAATCAAGTCAACATGGTCATGGTCCTTGGTTATTGTCAAAATTTTGTTTCCACTCAGTATCTTGTGAACAAATTGATAGAATTTAATCAAATTTTGCATTGACCTTGGGATTGTTATGCATCATTGTTCGCAAATTTACAACAGAGCTATGGCCCTTGTCTATTGTCAGAATTTCGTTTCCCCTCAATATCTTGTGAATGATCGATGGAATTTGGCCAAATTTTGCATATGCATTAACCATAATCAGTCTAGGTTGGGATTGTCACATGGCAATTTTTGCAAATTTACAACAGAGTTATGGCCCTTGATTATTGTCAGAATCTCTTTTCCTTTCAACAGTTTGGAACAAATTGATGGAATTTAACCAAATTTTGCGTATGCATTGACATTGACCATTTCTACTTTGGAAATTGTTAAGCATCTATTTTCATAAATTTACAACATTGTTATTGCCCTTGGTTATTGTCAAAATTTCATTTCCATTTAGTATCTTGTGAACGAATTGATGGAATTTGATCGAATTTTGCATATGCATTGACCTTAAGCAGACCTACATGTAGGTTGAGTTATGGCCCTTGAATATTGTTAGAATTTCATTTCGGCTCAGTATCTTGGGAGCAAATATTGGAATTAGACCAAATATTGTGTATGCATTGATGTTGATCAGATCCTCTTTGGGACTGATACTCCTCAGTTTTTGCAAACTTACAACATGGTTATTATCCTTGGCTAATGTCAAAACTTCTTTTCACTCAATATCTTCTGAACGAATTAATGGAATTTGATTAAATTTTGTATGCATTAACTTTAACCAGATCTAGGTTTGGATTGTTATGCATCAATTTTTGCTAATTTACAACCGATTTATGGCCCTTGGTTATTGTCAGAATTTTATTTCCACTGTATATCTTGTGAATGTATCGATGCATTTTGATAAAATAAAACTTTGCATATGCATTGACCTTAACCAGATCTAGGGTAGGATTGTTACATGGCAATCTTCACAAGTTTACAACAGAGTTATGGCCCTTCATCATCTTCAGAATTTCGCTTCTTGAGAACAAATGGATAGAATTAGACCAAATTTCGCATATACATTGAGGTTGACCAGATCTACATTGGGAATGTTAGGTGTCGATTTTTGCAAGTACACAACACAGTTTTGACCCTTGCTTTTTGTCGAAATTTCGTTTCCATTCAATATCTTGGGAACAAACTGATGGCATTTGACCAAATTGCATTGAGGTTGACCAGATCTAGGTTCAAATTGTTACATGTCAATTTTAGCAGATTTACAAGAAAGTTATGGCTGTTGGTTATTTTCAAGATTTCATTTGCACTCGATGTCTTGTCTGTGAAGGAAATTACACTTCATGTAAAACCTGTTCCTAGAATGTGTTTTATGTGGGGAATATTAAGTAAGCTCTGCTTACTACTGTACCTATTAAGTAAGCTCTGCTTACTATCACATTTCATTTTTTCACAAAACAGGGTTTGGCATTTCATGCAAATTGTCTCCGTTTGAGATAATTTGCATGAAATGGCAAATCATGTTTTCTGGGAAAATAGGAAAAATTTCACCACTTTGTCATCTGCTGAATTAGCCAAGAGAATGGTTAAGGTTAAAACAATCAACTGCTGTATCAGTCAGCTGATTATATAAAAACAATCTGATGATTTCTTGTGTCTTTGTAATCATTCACACCTAATTGGCTCAATGTCTTGGGCAGATAGGTTACAAGACTAGCAGCTCAGATTGTCTCATTATCTACATACCATGTTGATAACAACAAAGGAATGTACCGTGGCTCTAGAGGGGTTCACAATAATATTTCTCTTATTCTTAATAAAAACATATGTTGTGGATATTCATTAGAAGCGCCGTGCCAAGCTACTGCCAATGAGTACCCACAACAAATGTTTTCATGGAGAAATAAGAAGTACCAGACTATCAGTTGAAAAAAGCAAATCTGGAGCTATATAGACATGTTACTTAGTGTGCAAAAAGAAACCAAAGAGTATGGATAATTTTTTTATCTCTCCATGAAAATATATGTTGTGGGTACCCATTAGAATTGTTTAATAAAACACTTCTAACGAGTACTCACAATATGTTTTTTTTTTGTAGAAATAAGAAAATTATCAATACTTTTTGGTTGAAAAAAAAGTGCCTTATCTGGAGTTATGGTGTACATGCAAAAGGAACATATGAACCTACATTGTAACAACTAAATTACCTGACAATTCTTGTTAAGGAGGAGTATTTTGTGATAATTCTGGGATAATTTTTTCTAGTTCTCCATAAAAACATATGTTGTGGGTACTCATTAGAAGTGCCTCAGTGAGGCACTTCTAATGAGTACCCACAACATATATAAGAAAAATTATCCTAGAATTATCACCAAATACCCCATAACAAGTCCTCTGGTTCTTACAGTAACATATGGATCAAGATAATGTTTTTTTTCTTTTTCAAATCCAAAGCAGAATAATATTATTCTAGAAGGTCTGTAACCTACCATATTTACCATCAGTAGTCTGACACCTTTATTAAAGAGAATGGTTTACACTTTCAGGGGAGTTTTACATTCAATCTAGAAAGGGCTCTAGTTTAAAAAGGAAAAAAAAATGCTCCCCTTACCTTGGTGAAGTGGCTTGATGTACATGAAAGGAAAGAGGAAGTCACAAAAGTTGTCTCTTTTGTCCAAAAGCATTATTTTCTGGAAAAATAAGAAGAAATCAATTAGTTTATTGTCTGCTGCTATTGGGATGTTGTGATTGGTGCTTTAATCACCCCATCTCCAATGAATGTCTTGTTTCTGGAGACATCTAAAACTAGAGCAAGTCGATGGCGCGTCATCACATATCCCCGCGCCAGCGCCATCGCATATCTCCCTGCACATCAAAATTCCAAATGCATTCCTCCAGTCCTTATTCATAGGGCTATTACCTGTGACAGTGTCAAGGTTCTAGCTAAGAAAGCCTAAGAGGAGTTGGGTCCTACTTTTTGACCTCTAGTGACCCCCAGACATGCCCCTGGGGCAAAATTTTTCCACCACTGTATTTTACTCTTCATAACCTTTGATTTGATGTGCAACATGATAATGTTTGAACAAAATGGATTTTGACCCTTCGGGGCCACATCCCCCTGGCCCTCCCAGGGGTCACATCAAAATTCTGAGTGTGTTCCTCCAGTCCTCATCAATAGGGCTATTAACTGTGATAGATTCAAGGTTCTAGGTAAAAGGCCTAAAAGGAGTTGGGTGACAATAAAAAAAAAAGGATCCAGAATCCTACTTTTTGACCTCTAGTGACCCGAAGACATGCCCCTGGGGCAAAATTTTTGCACCATTGTATTTTACTCTTCATACCCTTCAATTTGATATGCAACATGACTATGTTTGTACAAAATGAATTTTGGACCCTTCAGGGCCACACACCCTGGCCCTGCCCCCAGGGGTCACATCAGAATTCCAAATGCGTTCCTCTAGTCCTCATCCATAGGTCTGTTACCTGTGACAGTTTCAAGGTTCTAGCTATAAAAGCCTAAGAGGAGTTGGGTGACAGTAAAAAAAAAAAGGACCCCAAATCCTACTTTTCGACCTCTAGTGACCCCCAGATATGCCCCCAGGACAAAATTTTTGCACCACTATATTTTGCTCTTCATAACCTTCGATTTGATTTGCAAAATGACTATGCTTGTACAAAATGAATTTTGGACCCTTCAGGGCCACACTCCCTGGCCCTGCCCCCAGGGGTCACATCAAAATTCCGAATGTGTTCCTCCAGTCCTCATCCATAGGGCTATTGCCTGTTAAAGTTCTGAGAATCTAGCTTAAATGGTCTAGGAGCAATGGTGTGACATTACAGAAGGACAGACGGATGGATGGATAACAGTATCCCTGCTTTTTCTTCTAAAATTGTGGGGGTAAAAATATAAAGGTCGGTAGGTAGGGAAACATTTTTTATTTTAACTTTTTTATATAGTAAATGCATACAAAATGCATGAATTTGATAAAAAAAATCCCTAGATGTCTGATAAAAATGAAGGGCCAAAAAATCAGGATCATTAGGGTTTTCTGAAACACTACTTTTTAGCTCACCAGGACTATGTCCCTGGAGACCTTATGTTGTCACCTAGCCATTGGTGTCGGCATCTGTTCACAATGTTTAAGTTTTCAAAGGTGTGCTTAGTTTTTTAATTATTGAAGATACTGATTTCATATTTGGCCTACACCTACCTTAGGGTAAGACCTTTCAATAGCATACACCCCAGTCCACAAGTTAGACCCTTTATGTAGGTCAAGGTCAGTTCTTACTTTGTCATTTACACCCATGTTTAAGTTTTGAGTTAAAGTTTTGAAAAGTGTACTTACCTTCTGAAGTATTCAAGATACAGCTTTAATATTTGGCCCACACCAACCTTAGGGTAAGATCTTCTTCAGTTTGACCTTCTGCCTAGGTCAAGGTCAGGTCATACTTTGTCATTTAAACCCATGTTCGAGCTCTGCATTTCATATTTCGTCCACACCAACTTAAGAGATTCAGCATGTAAGATACAGCTTTCATATTTCGTCCATACCAACCAAAGGGAAAACGTTTCATTGGCATATACCCCATCCCTCAGTTTGACATTCTTCTGACATCAAAGTCAGGTCATACTCTGTCATTTACAGCTACATGTATGTTTAAGTTTAAGTTTTGCGTACCATCTTTAATATTTAAAGATTGTTTTCATATCCGATCCCTCTCCTGCGAGCTGCGTTTTCTTCTGATGACTCTTGTTTTGCCTAAGGGTTAATGTCCAGTCATAGAACTTTCTAGAGGAGGTGGTAATTGAGGTGATAATTTATGACAATGGTCTTTGTCATACAGGATCACCAATTCTTGGAAAACCATTGATCAGGTTGTTTTCAGTCACAAAATGTCATAAACCAGCGGTATGACAAAAGCAAACCTAATCAAGGAAAGAGGACAGCAATATTTTTCAAATGTCATATGACAGTAAAAGTCCTAAAATTTTGTACACCAAAGATTCTAATCACAAAATGGCAAAGCAGATAGTGCTGATCCAGATCAGATTGCTCTTGAACAGGGTCTTCTTTGATTGCCATTCCACTAAGTATTTAAAAAGAAAACAAAAAAACAAAAACAAAACAAAAACAAAAAAAAAACGAAACAACAAAACAAACAAAAACTCACAGCTCCAGATAAGACACATTTTTCAGCCAAAAAGTAGTGATATTTTTCTTATGTTGCCATAAAAACATATTGTGGTACTCATTAGAAGTGCCTCACAAAGGTGCTTCAAATAAGTACCCACAATATATGTTTTCATGGAGAATTAAGAAAATTATTGTTTGGATACGTTCTCTTATCTGGAGCTATAATAACTGCATAAAAAGTAAAAGTCAAGGCCAAAAAAGGTATGGAATAAAATGTTTCAAAATTTTAGGACGTTTTGCATATAAACTTAATTAACCCTTGTCATGCTGAATAAATTAAGATGCCATGCCCTCCTTTAATTTCCAGCCAATCAGATTACTTGATCCAGGTTTTTGATAGAAATTCACATATTTAATGACAAACAGTGCAGATCCAGATCAGTTGGCTTCTGAAGAAGCCAACTGATCTGGATCTACACTGTTTGCTAAGACAGGGCATGTCGTGCTTAGCAAGAGAAGGGTTAAGAATTGAAGGTAGTGTGTGCACTTCTGCTGAAAATTTGGGATGATTGGCCTGGCATCCATGGCTTTTAACAGGCATCAGTTTTGCTTTTTATCAGTTATTTCATAACTCTTAGGGTGCTGGGTAAAAATGTCACCAGGTGACATTTTTAAATATATTACTTATTTTACCTAAAAAACACGATTTGATATTTAATGCTCATTGTCTCCTTAGGAGACAGTTTGCATAAAACATTGTCTTATTTTCTCGGAAAAATAAGAAAAAACTGTCATCAGCTGAATTTGCCTATAGTATGGTAATTGTTAAAATACTTAGTGGAATAGCAAACATACAGACACTGTTGAGAATGTTCCATGCAGTGTGATCTGGGTCTGCACTGTTCGTGTATGCCATTTTGTCAGAAATCTTGGTGTGCAAAATTTTAGATTATTTACCTTGGCAGATTACTGTTATATAGAATATACTGTATGTTGCCTAATTATTTGAAGCTTTTCATTCCTTTAACCTTACCATAATTGTCTAGAAATTGAAGAAGTCCATTTTGTTTGTTTGTGTTGAGGTTTTAGGCCCAGTCAACCCAATGGGGTCATGTCGAGCGCGGTCAGTTTACCTAACCACACGTTTACTGGGCAGGCTTAGTCCTCTAAGTGGTTAACCAGTATTGTGCACATTCTTTTGCCAGAAACTGACAACTGGCCTTCTTGAATCAGCAGAAGGGAGAGAATGACCTTAGAAAATATTTTGTGATCAACCTCCACGAAAGAATGTTGCCGACCTCGGCAGGGGTCGAACCCGCGACCTCCTGGTCTCCAGTCGGAGCACATCCAACTGAGCCACCGAGGCCTGCCAAAGTCCATATTACTGCCTGTTGATTTGTCCCAAAAATGACTGAATGAATGGCTAACAATGACTGAATGAATGGCTAACAATGTAGTCCCTGATGGATGCAGTATCAGGCAGCATCTGATCAGGGTCTACACAGTTTGCTCAAGCCTATTCAAATACTTAGAGTAAATTTGATATAGTTAAACCACAGGTGCTTGCAGTTTAGTCCCTTAACCCCTAAAAATGCCCCATTCCTACAGAAAGTTTATAGGCTATATATAGAATCTACTTTTTGGGTGTTTTATATGGGTTTAAGGACTAAATACCAAATATTAAATACTAAATACCTATACTTGTTGTCAAACAATACTTAGGGGAAGGTGGCTGTTGTTGAAGAGCAGTGCTCTATATATGGGTTTGATGCAAAGAGTATTTTACCCCCTGCTTTTAACCCTTGTCTTGCTGAATAAATTTAGATGCCTCGCCCAATTCCAATTTTCAGCCAATCAGATTACCTGATCCAGATAACTGATATAAATTCACATACTTAATGGCAAAAAGTGCAGATCCAGATCAGTTGGCTTCTTCAGAAGCCAACTGATCTGGATCTACACTGTTTGCAAATGCAGGACTTATCCGGGTTCAGCAGGACTAGGGTTAAGATCAATGCTGAAATCAGTGCTTGTTTTAAGGGAAGTCTTGGAGTCAGAGACTCCCAAAAAGTGCCCTGGGACTTCCAAAAATCAATGCCAGAAAGTCTGGGACTCCCAACTTTTAAAGATATTTAGTCATTTATAACAAAAATTTAGAATGAATTTATGTGTTATTTAGCTTAAGAATGGCGGTTTTACTCCATAAAT
Organism: Anodontia alba; assembly: GCA_964016985.1. Taxonomy (NCBI): domain Eukaryota; kingdom Metazoa; phylum Mollusca; class Bivalvia; order Lucinida; family Lucinidae; genus Anodontia; species Anodontia alba. The sequence continues at coordinate 34,893,762 of OZ024822.1, read as the reverse complement.
GAGAGTTTAAGAATATTGAGGTTGAATTTCTGAAAGTGAGTGAAAAAATTTGATCACCAGGACTTCCAGATATTGGAGCTAGGAAGTCCTGGGACTTCCTGATTTTGACAGTTAGTGCAAGCACTGTTAAAAATGCCCATTTGAAATGCTTAACTCTTAAAGCAGTAAGCGTAAGTGTAGCATACGAAATCCTAATTTTTTCAGAAAAAATAAAGCTAACGCGAAGCTTTATTTTCTCTAAAAAAAAGAAAAAGAAAAAAACACCTAGAAATGTATTTGTCTTTAGTGCTTTAAGGGTTAAACCCTTTCTGATCTATTGTACTGCTACTGCTCATAAAAGAATGAATGTGAGGGAATTTGCTTTTTTATTTAGAAGCTGTAAAGTTCACTGACAATAGTACCCCCTAAATTTGATTTCAATGCTGAAACACAAAATTTCATTGAGTATCTTTACCCATTCAACTTCAATTTCAATGCTGATTTTCAAAAAAATCATTGCTGAAATACCCTTTACTCCCTCTTATCTAGGGTTCTGAGGAGTGATTTTTAGTGCAGATTCTAGTGTTTATTTCAGTTGAGACAGGAAAAGGTTGAGCTTGAAGAAACCCTAGAAAAAGAACAAGAATACCAAGTGAACAAACTAATGCGGAAGATCGAAAAACTAGAAAGAGATACAGTTAATAAACAAGCAACTTTAGAACAGGTAATTAGGTTGAGGAAGCATAGCTCCAGACAAGGCTTTTTTTTTCAAATGCAAAGTACTGATATTTATTTTATTTCTCCACAAAAGCATACATTTTGGGTACTTATTGGAAGTGTCTTGCTGAGGCACATCTGATGTGTACCCACAACATGTTTTCATAGAGAAATAATAAAATTATCATGTGGATACCCTCTCTTAATGGAAAGGCTAGTGACATTTGAGTGGGTTATTAAAAGGAATCGCAGTTTGCATGAATGAAAAAAAAAAAGTCCATAGCTACAGATAAGAGGGGGTATCCACATAATATTTTTCTTATTTCTCCACGAAAACATGTTGTGGGTACTCATTAGAAGCGCCTTGGCGAGGCGCTTCTAATGAGTACCCACAACATATGTTTTCGTTGAGAAATAAGAAAGATATCAGCATTTTTTGGAAGAAAAAAGCGCCTTATCTGTTGCTGTGAAGTCCTATCTAGTGGATGACCTATTTTCAGGGAAATACTCGTGCTGCTGAATCCAGATTTGCTCTGCCTTTGCAAACAGTGTAAATTCAGACCAGTTGGAGCCAACTGATCTGGATCTGCACTGTTTGCCATTCAGTATGTGAATTTATATCAACAATCTGGATCAAGTAATCTGATTGGCTTAAAATTTGAAAAGGGTGTGGCATCTTAATTTATTCAGCAGGACAAGGGTTAAGGCAAATAGTGCAGACCCAGATAGACTCTCCTGAATCAGTGTCAGCAGATCTGAATCTGCACTGATTGTCATTCAGTATATGAATTTTTAGCAGCCTTGATCAAGTAATCTGATCAGCTGAAATTAAGGTGTGGCTTCTTAATTTATTCAGCATGGCAAGGCTAAAAAAAACAGACTAGGGGTGTGTGTGTGTGAGTGTGTGTATGTATGTATGTGTTTTCATATGTGCATGCATGCACACATGCAAGCGAAATACAAACACCACTTTGTTTTCAACATGCTTATTTTGGCAGATGGCTGGTGATGTGCTATTCATGGGTGACTTATTTCCACAAGTGAATCATAAATCTTATTATAGTAATACATGTAGAGTATTATCAAACATAGCTTTACATACATTTCAATGTTTTAGTTGAGAAGAGAGAAAGTGGAGTTAGAAAATGCTTTAGAACAAGAACAAGAGTCTCTTGTCAACAGGCTTTGGAAAAGGATGGATAAACTAGAGGCAGAAAAAAGGTAGGAAACACTTAGAAATTCAGAAAAAAAAAAATGTGACTGGCAATTAACATGTAATGAATTAATGCAACTTTCTTCTGACATATTTCTTGAAACGTATAATTTCTCTTTTCTATTCCTAAATTGCACACTAGAAGTAAATGTAATGTATTCAAAAAGTTTATACTATTCATGGAAATTCAGTGTGAATTTGATAAGAATAAAAGAAAGTATGTTACATTATGTCAATACAGATATGTAAAGTTATTCCTTCTGTTCTATGACCTTTACATTGTACAAAATGGAAAAGTTGAGAAAAATATAGTTAACTGTTATTGTGTTCATGGAATAAATTTGTGCTGTGCGATATAGTAATAGAAATAATAAACAAGTTTAACCACAGGTAAGATCTTTAAGTGCTAAAAAAAATTTGTAGCTGGTTACATTCTAAAATTGATGTTATTATTTTTTAAAGTATAAGATTTGCTGTTTCATATGAATCATATCCCCTAGCATGGCAGATAATTCACATGAAATGTCAAGCCTCATATTCTCTAAAAATTTTTTAAATTTTTTCATATTTTGTCTGCTTTATTTGTGATCAGTGTTTTAAAAGTTAAATTATGTTCACAAGCAACTAAATTTAAAAACAAATATTAAAAATAGCCACATAATGTATCCCAATACATACCCTCATTTTCACTATTTTGTTGCATGAACTTTCTAATGCTTAGCACTCTAGGTAAAATTCTCAGCAGATGACATTTTGAAATATTTTTCTTATTTTTGTCAGAGAACAGGATTTGACATTTCATGCAAATTGTCTCCAATGGAGACAATTTGCATGAAATGTTGAATCCTGTTTTCTGGCAAAAATAAAAAACATATCACCAGTTTGTCATCTGCTGAATATACCCAGAAAGCGGGAAAGGTTAATGTACAGAATGAGAGAATACAACCTATTTTACATAAATATAGAGACTAGTTTGTTTTTCTTATTACTTAGGTCATTACAAGAGAAATTGGAGCAACCTGTTACTGGCCCACCATCACCGCGGGACATTAATAATGGAGACACGGCCCAGAATCTTACTTCTCATATTGATCATCTTAGAGCTGAAGTTAATAAGCTGAAGAAACAGTTATATCATGCCCAGGTTGAACGTGAGTAAAAGCTTTGTTTAACCCTTCTCCTGCTGATCCAGGATATACCCTGCCTTTGTAAACAGTGTAGATCCAGATCAGTTAGCTTCTGAGAAGCCAACTGATCTGGATCTGCACTGTTTGCCATTGTATTTATAGCAACAATTCAGAGCAAGCAATCTGATTGGCTGAAAATTAGGAGTGGGTGTGGCATCTTAATTTATTTAGCATGACAAGGGTTAACTGTTACCACTTTCTGGGCAGATTAGGAGACAACAAAGGACCTGACCGTAGCGATGTAAATTTGCCTACAAAGTGATGGAAAATAAAGTTTCAGTAAACTGCTTCATTTTTATTGCAGTGAACTTCTGCTGAATTATCATTACTATCACGAAAACAACTTTTCTGCATGCAATGTAGTCAGACCCTATATTTGGTTTAAACTGTCCATTTCTGCTAATTAATTAAAAGGGAACATGTTTTGGTTGTGACTGCTTTAGCTAGCAGGAGCAACATAGGGATCACTTACCTGTACTGGCATAGTTGTCAGTGTCAACAATGTTAACCCTTGTCATGCTGAATAAATTAAAATGCCTGACCCACTTCTAATTTCCAGCCAGTCAGATAACTTGATCCGGGTTTTTTAATAGAAATTCATGTGTTTAATGACAAACAGTGCAGATCCAGATCAGTTGGCTTCTTTAGAAGCCAACTGATCTGGATCTACACAGTTTGCAAAGACAGGGCATGTCATATTTAGCAAGAGGAGGGTTAAGTCTGTCTGTTTCTCTAACACCAAGGCTTCTAGGTGAATGAAACTTCATACACACATCCTCCATGATGCTCCCTGGCCACTGCCATCATCTATTACTGACCTTGACCTACTTTTCATCCTTGGCTGAATTATATTTAGTCTGTACCTTGATCTCTGTTTGTTGAAAACCACCAGCAAATTTCTTGTAATGAGTACACATAGTGTATTTTTGTGGAGAAATAAAGAAAATATTGGTACTTTTCATACTTTATGTTTGAGAGAAAACACTCGACAAGAGGTATTAGTCTACTGAAAAACTGCTCAGACAATTAAACTGATTATCAGATTACATATCACTTGATTACAGATGTGTAACTTTTATCTCTAATCACAAATTGGAAATTGATACACTTGGCAATAGTGTCATAGTGTCTTATATGTATAAGAAGGGACACAAACTCTTGATTAACCCTTTCACCCCAAAGTTTCTGACATGGACTCTTCCATCTCTGAATTTGGAGACTTGTTTTGAGCCATCTCATCTGGATCTGCACTGTTTGCAAAAGTATCTGTATTGGTCTGTAGGGACGGAAGGGTTAAAAGCTCTTCCAAATAGAAAATGACCTTTGGACATAGAGAACTAGTGTGGATGCAGATCAGCTGACATGGATAACATTCATAATTGAGTCATTGATGCCAGTAGTTTAACCGAAAACTCCATTGCTTTTCTGTGCTTGAAATCATGGAGTAAAATATCGCATGCTCCAGAATATTAGTTAGAGCTCTGAGCTAACACAACAGCACAGTCTAATCAGGACATCACACAAAGAAACTTTAATATGCACATCATGCCATCAGAAAAAAACATCTGCATAAATGCTGATTGGTGGGCAAGGTATCTACATCCTGGTCCATGAATACTTCGAAGGGCTTTATAATACATGTACATGCATGTATATACATGTTTATTTATTGTCACAGATGAGGAGAAGATGGCACACTATGCCCAGGAAGAAAGACATATTAGAGAAGAGAATTTACGTTTGCAGCGTAAACTGCAGATGGAGATGGAGAGACGAGAAAACTTGTGTCGACATCTCTCTGAGAGTGAATCTAGTCTGGAAATGGATGATGAAAGGTAATTAAGGGGAATGGATACACTTTCAGGGAATTGGGTTGACTGGGCCGTAAACCTCAACACAAACACAAACAAACACTTTCAGGGGAGGCTACCCTGTTAGAATTGGTACTTTCTATGGTCATTCTCTCCCTTCGGCTGATTCAAGAAGGGCAGTTGCCAGTTTTCTGGCGAAAGTATATGCACAATACTCGTTAACCGCTTCGAAGACTAAGCTTGCCCAGTAAAAGTGATGTTAGGTAAACTGACTGAGCTTGACATGACCCCATTAAAACCTCAACACAAACTGCTGCATTTGAGATGTCCTTAAAGGGTTAACTTCTTTAAAACAATAAACCCCTAAATCTTATTAAAGGATTCCTCAACTCCACATAGTGGTGTCCCAGGGATCCTCACTTTAAAACCCTGAGGGAAAACCCTGGGTGGTTTTGGAAGCAAATTCTTTCCTTTTAGCATAGACCATTATGAGAAGAGGCGTTAAGTGCAGGACAGTGAAAAAGGAAGTCACAAAGGTTATTTCCCTTGTTAAAATGGCAGAAAAGCTGGCAAGAGTAGTCAGTCCCATTAACCCTTGCCTTGCTGAATAAATTATTATGCCAAGCCCACTTCTAATTTCCAGCCAATCAGATTACTTGATTTTAGATTACAGATTTTTGATAGAAATTCACATATTTAATGACAAACAGTGCAGATCCAGATCAGTTGGCTTCTGAAGAAGCCACCTAATCTGGATCTACACTGTTTGCTAAGACAGGGCATGTCGTGTTCAGCAAGAGAAGAGTTAAGGGCTAAAGGCTAGTTGTTTCTGGAGATATCTCATTATGTTGTTTAGTGAATCAGAAACGTTAGCTTGGTTTGAGTCAACAGTAGTTTAAAATTAAAGGAGTTGAGATGGAAATAGTATACAGGAAACTCCACCACTTTTGCCATAAATTTGTTTTGGCATAAACTGGTACATGTTTTTTGATATACCAGAGGTGGGGCAGGCTGGTCTAGTGGTTAGTGTACCTGACTTGGAAACTTGTGATTACACTTGCATCAGAAAAAATTCAGGGTTTTGGTACAACAAAAACACACTAGATGTTCTCTTGCGCTGATTCAAGAAGGGCAGTTGTCAGTTTCTCGTGAAAGAATGTGCACAATACTGGTTAACCGCTTAGAGCACTAAACCTGCCCAGTAAAAGTGTGCTTAGTTTAACCGACCGCGCTCGACTTGACTCCATTGTGTTGACTGGGCCGTAAAACCTCAACACAAACATGGGTTTGACAATACAGATGACATTTGTATTATTGATAGAAAAAAATGAATCCTTGAAATTCCAGTCACAACAGCAGCAGATGGCATTATGATTTTTGTTTTATTTTTCCGAGAAAGTACCGGTTATGCCTGAAATAGAAAAAAAAAAAAGACAATTCAAAATGAATTTAAAGTTCGTATTGACATTAAAGATTATGCAGACATGTTTCATCCTGAGCAAAAGGCACTTTGGCTACATCTCTGGCCAAATACCATATTAACGTAATGCCCCCTAATGTATAAGCCTTTGCAAACAGTGTAGACTAATATAAGATGTCACAGAATGCAGCATCTGATCAGTGTCTACACTGGTTTTCATACATAGAGCAATATTGTAGAAACAGCAAGATGTAGTAAAATAGATTATTATAAATTCTATGAGAAGTATGGTAAGTAGGCAAGATGTCCAATACTTACTGTGCTTTTGACATCTTTCAGAAAGTCGTTATTTGCTTGGTGCTTTACACAGAAGAAGAAAATTTGCTAATGTTTGTCATGATTTGATGCAAAACAATTTGTCATAACTACCTATGCACAAAAAGTTTTATTCTAGTCGCTGGTTTTTAAAAAATCAAATATTTTCACTTTTTCCCCATAGTAAAAATGAATGCAAATTATGCAGAAATCTATAGGGTAGGTAACTTGCAGATTTTCAACAAGTTCTGCTTGTTCATTTTTTCTGAAATTTTCACAATGTTGTTGTGAAACATCAATAATTAAAATTCAACAAAGAAAAAATAAAAAATATTTTCTTAGACAAAAAATCCAAAAAAAATCACTTCACTATAGAAATTGCATAGATCAGACCAATTTTTGTCTGTAAATTTAATTTTACTATAAATATTTGAGAACAGAACACAGAAACAGAAAAGACAACTGGTTTCTGATAAGATACATGTATGGTCCATCAGAACAAAATATTTTCATTTAAAATAAAATTCCAAGCAAAAAATGTCTTTCCATAGAAGTAGAGAGGACAGTAGGGTTATTACGGTATTCAGGGTAAATGTGATACTGTATTTCCCCACAGTATTGAGACAAATAGGCAAACACTGTTGATTCAGATCAGAGGTTACAGAATGAGGCATCTGATCAAGGTCTACACTGTTTGCAGCTCATCCAGCAGTTTTTAGGTACATTGAAAGAGAAGATTTGAATGAAATATCAAGCATTATTTTCCAGGGCCCAGTTGTTCAAAACTAACAATGTCATTAGTTAACGTAGCGTTAAAAATTTGATCATTAAATATAGCATATATACTAATATTTTTGCTGAAAAAATGTCAGTAGCTTTTGCATTTGCAAAAGCTACTCACATTTTTTCAGCAAAAATACCTGTGAATTTCGATATTGTACTTACTAGAACAGTTAACATTTTGACCTCTAATGAACTGGTTAAGCTAACGACGCTTTGAACAACTGGGCCCAGCAAATTAAGTTACCTTACTTGCCCTAATTATTTGGACATCTTATCTCCTCACCTTACTTGTCCTTAACTTTGAACAAGTCTATTTTACTTTTGATGAGTATGAAAACTTCTGGATTAGTGGCAAACAATATAGACCCTGATCAGATGCTGCATTCTGTGGCCTTCTATATGGATCTACACTGTTTGGTTAGGCCTGTCTGTCCCAATACAGTCGACCCTCAATGGCTCGAACATCTTTGGGACCATGGAAATTCGTTCGGGACATGGGTAGTTCGAGCCACTGAGGGTTAATCATGGCTTCAGTTCAGGAAGCAAATAACGATAATCTAAGGAAATCTTTTCGATTTTCTACACAATTATTGTATGTTGAGTGTACTCATTAGAATCACCTTGATGAGGCAATTCTAATGAGTACACACAACATACAATTCCATGATAAAATAAGAAAAAATCCCTATATATTTGTTTTCTTGAGCTATTGGAAGAATTTTGTAGGGACTGAAAAAAGAGTTCGAATCATCCACGGTAAACGAGCCATCCGAGTTCGAACCGTTGAGGTTATACTGTACTTAGGCTGAATACAGTAGACACAGAGGACATGTAATGGAGAGTATTTGGTGATACATCTTTTGGTCTTTGTCTTATTTGTTTCTTCATAAAACATAAAATACGAGTACTCATTGGAAGTTTTTCAATGGGGTGCTTTTAATAGCAAGTCTCTACAGCATGTTCTTAGTGAGAATTGGAGAAAGTCATCCTAAAATTATCACCAAATACTCTTCCAAGTTAACCCTAGTCCTGCTGAACCCAGATATGTCATGCCCTTGAAGCCAACTGATCTGGATCTGCACTGTTTGCCATTAGGTATGTGAATGTATATCAACAATCTGGATTAAGTAATCTGATTGGCTGGAGATTTGAAGTGGCCGTGGCATCTTAATTTATTCCACAGGACAAGGGTTAATACATTGTAACTGAATCATCACCTACTTATTGATGTCTAAAGTACTAACATATCTATTTTTCAGACATTTTAACGAGATGACCAAACAGCATGATCTTAGTGGTGGAAGTACATCCTCGAATCAAGGTCCTGGTGGGTCAGGTCAAGGGCATATCAGACCTCGTACTGTTTCAAGTCCTATCCCATATGTTTCTCCCAATTCTTCTAGACCTCTATCTCCTGGTAAGAAGCATAAAGAACAAAACTAGATAAGGCAGTTTTTCAAACAAAAAATTCTGATACTTTTCTCCACAAAAACATATATTGTGGTACTCATTAGAAGTGCTTGCTGAGGTCCTTTAATGAGTACCCACAAGTTATGTTCCTGTGGAGAAATAAGAAAATTGTTATGTGGATACCCCCTCTTATCTAGAGCTATGTAAAAGTTTACTTTCTTTCATGTGCAAAGAAAATTGGTGGAAGGGTTGGGCCCAAAACTGCTTTAAATCTTTTGACATCTGTATTTTTCACAAAAACGGTTCCCAATACCAACAACTGTAGCCTACATTTTTATGGCTCATATTCAGAATACTAAAGTTTTACATACTTTAAAGCACCAATTACAACAGCAGTAAACATTTTGATTTTTTTTTTCAGGAAAAGGACCTTTCAAAATTGTGAATGGTCTGCATATTAAGTTGCTTTCATCATTATGTCTAACCATAGCTACAGATAAAGGGGGTATCCACATAATATTTTTCTTATTTCTCAATGAAAACATATGTTGTGGGTACTCATTAGAAGCACCTTGGTGAGGCACTTCTAATGAGTACTCACAACATATGTTTTCATTGAGAAATAAGAAAGATATCAGCAGTTTTTGGATGAAAAAAAGTGCCTTATCTGTTGCTATACAGCATCCCAGGTTCAACTCCTGCTGGAAGCAGAATTCACTAAAGACTGTATGACACTTCAATATACAGAGCCTTTCATTATCACCCTTTTGTCATATCAATATGACTTAAATAATGTTGAAAGGGAGGTAAAAATCACCAACTCACACATTTCTGTCAACAAAACATATTCAGTTTATTTTAGCTTCTGCATAAAGTGTTTGCGATTTTTCTCACTGTCATTGTCTGAAAGTAAAAAAATAAAATCTCCCCCCGCCCCCACCTACCCAATTTTTTTCCAAAATCTGCATGAGAATCTTATAATTTATTTTCTCTGGCTGTATCAAGAGTGCAATGATACAATTGTATTTTCAGCTGGTGGAATGCATATATTTAGTCCTCCAAGTCCAATGAGGCACAAGTCTGGAGAAGTTGCCAGTACGTCTAGATCAGCATTTCATCCCCCAGGATATGGAACATCTCCTCCAGTTCACAGCCAAATGGCACAACATAATTTGCCACAGGTATTTACAGAATTATCTTCGAATCTCTCTTCTATCTCTTTTCTCCCTTTCTCTGGGAGACGACACAAAATGACCCTCAAGGGTTGACGTGTCGTTAAACCCCAACACAATCAATCAATCGAATAAGAGTGGGTATTAGGAAAACATTTTTCTCAATACAAACATGTTGTGGGTATTCATTTGAAGTGCTGAGGGTAGACGTTTCCAGTGAGTACCCACAACATATGTTTTCATGAAGAAGTAAGAAATAAGAAAAATATCAACAATGATAGGTTGAATAAAGTGCCTTATCTTGAGCTACGAGAATGACTGCAAAAATGGACACTTTTTTGTATCGCATAGCTTTAGATAAGATGCATTTTTTCAGCAAAAAAAAGGATTGATATTTTTCTTATTTTTTCATGAAAACATATGTTGTGGGTACTCATTAGAAGCGCCTCACCCAGGCACTTCTAATGAGTACCACAACATATGTTTTCGTGGAGAAATAAGAAAAATATTTACTGGATACCCACTTTTATCTAGACCTATGCTGAGTGTATGTAGCACTTTTTATATAGAGGATATAACATGAGTGGTTGTTTCATTATTTTATGGTATTTAGTAAGTGATGAAATAATACGTATCTTGTTAGAGCATTGGCAATTAAAGATTGATGAATATGGCCAAGAAATTACATTTTATATGCTTTTTGTGCTGACAATGTCACCTTTACACCATTATTATATGACAACGTTGTTAGGGATGTAATCCGGTAATGGTACCTGCAAATTCTTTCCTTTCATTTTATGCCCTCCACACAATAGTGTTGAGATACTATGTTTTCCGTTTCAAGTGTCTGTCCAGCTGCCTGTCAGTGCTTTGTTTCCACTCTAACTTGAATAGCTTTTGATGGATTTTATTCAAATTTTGTATGCACATTTATTTTAGGGGATGAGGGGTTTGGGATAGTTAATGGAAAAAATCTGTGAACATTTGACAAAGACTGCCTGTGCTTACTGACAAAAAATGGTTTCATCCTAATATCATGAGAACGAATCAACAGATTTGGTCAAAACATCAGGGCCTACTTGTTCAAAGCATCATTGACTTAACGAGCTCGTTAGTGGTTAAAATGTTAAGTGTTCTAGTGATTACAATATCTAATTCACAGGTATTTTTGCTGAAAAAATGTGAGTAGCTTTTGCAAATATAAAAGCTACTCACATTTTTTCAGCAAAAATATTATCATATATGCCATATTTAATGATCAAAGTTTTAACGATATGTTAACTAACATCGTTAGTTTTGAACAACTGGGCCCTGATATCAAATTATATTGATAATATCTTGCTTCAGATCATTATTCAGCATTTTACTTCAGTTACAGCCCTTGGTTACTGCCAAAAAATGGTTTCCAATTAATATCTTGAGAAAGAACTCATGGATTACAGTCGACTCTCGTTATCTCGAAGTCCAAGGGGCTCTCTGAAATACTTCAAGATATCCGTACCTCGACATATCAGATTTGCAGAAGTGAGAAAAAAGTAAATCGAACAACCACATTTCAGAAATGACTATGTAATTTGACTCCTGAATTTAGAGATATATTGAAATATTGTGGAAAAGAGGAGAAATTGCTCCTTAGGGCAATTTCTCCTCTTTTCCACAATATTTATTACCTATTGTTAGATTTCCATGTTAAAACAGGGACCAGATTTTCATTTCGAGATCAGCAGTTAGTCGAGTAAACGAAGTCGAGATAACGAGAGTCAACTGTATTGTGCTATTTGTCTAACCTTCAGATATCTGAAAACATGATTTGTTGCCCACATAGGTTGGGTATCATGCAGTGTCTGCATTGTTTTTACTGAAAGGTTTCAGATGCTAGGGAGGCAATTTTCTGTCTGAAAGCATGTCTGTCTTTGCAAAATTGCGGCCAAATTTTTCAGGTTTCCATTCATTTTATTGTTATGTGCAAAATCCTTCTATTTTGTCTGTAAAGAAATAAAGACCACATGGTTGGATTGAAGAGGGGTATACCACCTTCAGGAGACATTTTGTTAAAATTTATCATTGTTTTGACAAATGTAAGGTAGCTGTGTAGTTTCTGCAAGCAAACAGCATTGGTTTTGGACAGACTGCGGATTTAATATCTAATTAGAGTCTGCATGCTCTTAATATTCAGACCTACACAGTGTAGACCTAGATCAGTAGTTGATTGGACTGATAAGGTTCTTCACACCACGCATGCTAACGATCTCTCTTTGTAGGTCCATAAGTATTGATCCTGTGAGAAATGAGGGAGCAGTTCTCAGAACTTGTGTTTTGCATGTCATTAGTGCATTTGTTTGCATTGGGGTTTAACGACACGTCAGCCCTTGTGGGTCATTTTGTGTCATCTCCCAGAGAAAGGGAGAAAAGTGATAGAAGAGATAGTAGAGGAGATGAAAGAAAGGGACAGGAGAGAAAGTGGAAAATGAATGACAGTGAAGAAACAGAAGAAATAATAACATCCCCCACTACCCTTACCAGCTGAAAGGACAGCAGGCTTTGCCCAACTATACACCAATATCAGTTGGAGGTCCGGTGATGTAAGCATAGCATTCTGGGTAAAAATTCTGGGAAAATATCAATTTATCATCTGCTGAATTTGCCCAGAGAGTGGTTAAAGTTAATAAGGACCTGTCATGATTCTAATTTCTGCACAACACAGATTTTTGTTGAGAGATATTAGTAAAGATATGAATATAGGTTCAAATGGAAGATTTAACATGGAGGAGTGGTTGATGGTAATTCTGGGATAATTTTACCCGCCCAGCAAACTGTGTTTGTGGTGGTGGTGGTGGGGTTAAACTGTTTTCATGTCAGTCCATCCAGTATATTTTAGTTTCTGCTTCTTAGCTAAATAATTTATCAGGAGGCAGTTATTACCTTGCAGGGGTATCTAATAAGCACTGCTTATTGGCACTTCTTGTTTTTTCCTAATTCTCCCTAAGAACTTGTTGCAAGTACTCATTATTGGCACCTCATCAAAGTGCATCTGGTGAGTACCCACAATATATTTTTATCGCAGAATTATCACCAAACACTCCTCCTTAACAAGTCCACTGAATATAGTTTAGGATCCAGTTGTTCAAAGCGTTGTTTGCTTAATGAGCTCGTTAAGGGTAATTTCGTTAACTGTTTTAGTAGATTCAATATACAATATTCTGATATTTTTTGCTGAAAAAATGTGAGTAGCTTTTGCACTGCAAAAGCTACTCGCATTTTTTCAACAAAAAATTTCAGCATATTTGCATATCACTTGATGTAAATTTTAACGAATCGTTAACTGACAACATCATTAGCTTTGAACAACTGGGCCCAGGTTGAAAAAGCAAACAACAACAAAAACTATCAACTGATTATTGTCTACTATTGAAGCTGTTTTCTTGTGTCACTTTGAACAGAAACAAAGACGTTCCTCCGGTGACAAGTTTGTGCGGCCCAGTAGTTATCCCGGCCCAGAGAAACAGGAAAAGACCTGAAGGAGAGAGAAATGAAACATTGCAGCTTCGTATGCTTTCCTTATGTTTACTCCATGTTGGTGCTACATCAACCTCACTACGTCCGTCGCGACACTCGACCTGCTCGTCGAAGAATGGACATGTTGTTACAACATAATTCCAGATCTATTTGTCGATCCATTGTATTAACCCTTTCAGCCATGCAGACCAATATAGATACTTTGCAAATAGTTTTATCCAGATGAGATGGCTCATGATGATCTACACTGTTCGCCATTTTGATTTTGGTTTTTGACTGGCACTCCAATTTGCAATAGTGGACACGTCCAAATTCAAAGGTGGAAGAGGCTACTTCAGAAACTTAGGGTTGAAAGGGTTAACATGCTACAATTACCAGTTGATGAGTGATATATTTTTTTCATTTTCTCTCACCATACAGCTTCACATTTTGTTATGCGCTTGCCTTGAAATAGTCTGGTGTACTGGTTTACATGTCTGTCGGCCTGTGTGTTTGTTCAAGCTGGCAGAACAGTGGGTTATACCAGGGCTCGAGAAAATGATGGTACTTCAGTTTTAAACTGGTTTTTGAAGAGCTGGACCAAATTTAACTTCCAAAGGACATAAAAATTACGCTCCATAATAATTTATTGTTTCTAATATTCAACTTCAAAATTCACTCCTTAGCAGGAGCAATACAAACAAACCTTTTGTCAGTACATAATCCTCCTGTGTATCGGAAATAGCCTTGAGCAGATCGGTCATTATCACAACAGCGCTTGATCTGCATGTCAAAAATTAAGTAACTGCCCATTTGATTGACCTGTGAAAAATCAATACCGACTGTTACCATAATTACTCTAAATATTGGAACACCTTAATTCCTTACCATACTGGTCCTAAAATTTGGAAAAGTCTGTATTGTTACCTGTTAATGCATCTGAAATTTATTGGATGAGTTGCAAACAATGTAGACCCTGATCACCGGGGTTCTCGCTGCGTTTTGCTCTGGCAGGTCTGTTCCAATACTTAGGTTTTTTTATGATAAATATTAAAGGTGCAACACTTCATACCTGCATAATCACATTTTACAACAATAAAAGACAATATGTAAATACTGTGTCTTATTAATAAATAAACAATAAAAGTAAAAAAAAAACAAAACAAAAAAACCTTTGAAGTCAGATGTGCTGGGCCTTGTTGCAGTGCAGAGGCAAAACACTACATTTATCATATGTCTAGGTAAGAGTGGGTATCAGGTTATTATTTTTCTATGAAAACATATGTTGTGGGTACTCATTAGAAGCACCTCAGTGAGGTGCTTCTAATAAGTACCACAACATATGTTTTCATGGAATATCAATATCATATGTCTAGGTAAGAGTGGGTATCAGGTTAATATTTTTCTTATTTTTCCATGAAAACATATGTTGTGGGTACTCATTAGAAGCACCTCAGTGAGGTGCTTCTAATAAGTACCACAACATATGTTTTCATGGAATATTAATACTTTTGGATTGAAAAAAGCACCTTAACTAGAGCTATGTTTATTTTACTGGTCTATAGAAAGAAAAGATATAGTAGCTAGCTGTAGCACAAAGCAAACACAATAACAGGAAGTGAAAATATTCTGGTTGCTTCCCTTTTGGGCTCTTCACTGAGTGCTCAGTTGTTGTGAAAAGTGAAAGTATATTAACTAAATTGTGCATGTCTGATAATATTGAGCTGTATTGCTGTCTATAATTCTGATAGTTATGTGCATGTTACTTCAGCAAGTGTAAGTAATGTTGGTATGTCATTCGTTATGTTAATAAAAAAGCAGCATCTGCATTAAGAAGTTACAATACAGAAATTCTTTAGCAATGATTATGGAAATTACCAAAATCACCTCTTTGCAAACTCAATGAAGTGCCCATAAATTACTTGGCAAACTCCAGTAAACGCAGCTGCAAATGACTGGACCGATAGGCAATTTTCAGTTTCTCGAGCCCTGGGTTATACTGTATTGTTCCATATAAGGTGATAATTTAAGTGATATATTTTAGGATTGTATCATAAATCCAAATGTTTTGGGGTTTTTCTTATAATAAAAGAAATCAGATATTTTTCTTATTTCTCACTAAAAATGTATGTTGTAAGTACCCATTCAAAGCACTTCATTGAGGCATTTCCATTGAGTACCCACAACATATGTTTCTGGTATGTTTGGATGGTAAGGATGATCTGAATCTGCACACTTTGCACACTGTATTTATATTTCTTTAACAAATTCTGTAGAAGTTCCAGAAAATAGGCTTTGACATTTCATGCAAACTGTCTCCTTAGAAGACAGTTTGCCTGAAATGTCAAAGGCTATGTTCTGGGAAACATAAGAAAAATATCATGAAATGTCGGATGAAATATTTACCCAGCATGCTAAATGTTAAGTATTTTGATAGACAGGCCTGAGCAAACATTGTAGACCCAGATCTGATACCACACAATGGGACATTTGATCAGGATCTAACTGTTTGCCACTCTTCCAGCCTTGTTCAGAAGGATTAACAGGTAGTCAGCTGGACTTTTTCAAAGTTTGGGATAAGTATGACATCAGACTGTTTAAATTGTATAATAAGCTTGATGTATCTAGAAGCTTCTGGATGTGTGGCAAACAGATGCCATGTTATCTGATCTGGGTCTGCACTGTTTTGCTTAAACTTGTCTGTCTAAATTCTTGAGTAAATACAGTTTAGAAAACAACAGGAGGAATTGTTGGATTCTATTCCCTGTAACAGAATTCAAAACACAAGGATTGATGTTTTACTTTAGTTTCTCGTACAGCAGAATTTTGACATTATATGTTGATCATGATGCACATGAAAACCCCTATTTCCTAAAAACAAATAAGTATTTTAACCCTTCTCATGCTGAATAAATTGCCACGCCCACTTCCAATTTGCAGCCAATCAGATTACTTGATCCAGGATTTTGATACAAATTCACATATTTGATGACAAACAGTGCAGATCCAGATCAGTTGGCTTCTTAAGAAGCCAACTGATCTGGCTCTACACTGTTTGCTAAGACGGGGCATGTCGTGTTCAGCAAGAGAAGGGTTAAAATATTCTCTGAATCAAGCATTTTGCTGTCCAAATGCATTAATGTATTTGATATTTGTCTGGTAAGGTTTGTAAAAAGAGTTTGCTTTGTACCTAGTTGCTGGTAATTCTGTGATGTGAAGCTGTAGATTTTTCAGAAGACTTCTTAAGGAAGAGTATTTGGTGATAATTTTGGAATATTGTTTCTTTTTTCTTTATAAAAAACATATGTTGTGGGTAATCATTAGAAGCACCACAGTGAGGCGCTTCTTATGAGCACCCCCAACATATGTTTTTTTTTTTGAGAAATTGAGACAATTATCCCAGAATTATCAGCACATACGCCTTAACAAGGCCTTTGAATTTTTTTAAGTGTACAAGATATTATCAGAGAGTCAGCTGAGGTTTTTACTAGTGCAAATGTTATTTTTCACTCTGAAATTAAAAATTATAGGGAAACAGGCATTGAGAAGATTATGTATCAGAGACAAAATACCATATTCAGCCAAATTACCACATGTACGCCTATAAGGGCAGAGACTTAGTCTTCTGATTACAACATGTGTTGTTTCATCTACTTAATAAAAGCATATCGTGTTGGTACTCATTTAAATTGTCAAGGCAGTTCAAGTGTGTATCAACAATATAAGCTTTTATAAAGAAAATCGGAAAAAAAATGCATCAGGATTGTTAAATGCACCCCTCATAAAGTCCTCTGCCGATCTTTCTTTAAAGTGCCATTATTAGGATGATATTTTACTGCAAGTTTTTACAGTAATTTTTAATGCAGTAAAAATGCTGAAAATGGTATGTGGAAAAAAATTCAGTTGAAATTTTATGCCAATCCAATAAGTAGTTTGAAAGATATGGTCTTTCTTCAGAAAAAGAGGCTGCCTTTTTAAAGGGGAATTGATACCATTTCAGAGGGAGGCATTTCAAATAGATTCTTGTGTCCCTTCCAAAAAGTGGTTTACTTAAAAGGAAAGAAATAACTTCAAAAATGAGCATATTCTTTTCTTTTAGAGTAGACCACTTTTCAGAAAGGGCCTGGTATAAGAAAGTCATAGTCATAAAATGTTTTCTGCCTTGTAACATTGGCAGAAAATCTACCAAGTGTCCATCCCTCTTAAAATCAAACACTTGTGATTATTGTTATTCTCACCTGTACAAAAGAACTGATAAAGCAATACACAACAACCTCTTTATAACACTGTTCATTATAACACAGTTTTGGATATAACACAGTTCAAAGATGGATCCCAAAATTGTATAGATTATATTGAAAAATGACCATAAATGGTCATTTTTCAATATAATCTATACATTTATGCTATGGACCCCAACAATATTGTTATAAAGAGGTTGTGGTGAAGCAGTCATCATGGCATTGGTGTCTGTGTTGGCATTGTTTAAAGATTTTGGTTAAAGTTCTTAGAAGGCTTTATCTCCTGACCCCTGGATGGAAGAGTTTATACTTGACACTGATGTAAGATACTGGTCTGAAGTTCTATGTTATACCATCCCAGCCCACATTATTTTTTTATGTCATCCTAACTAAGAGGAGGGGGAGCACATTGATTTTGGTGCGGATCCTGTGGCGTCGGTGGTGGTGTCCACATCATTTTTTTATGTCTGCACAATATCTTGTGAAACAGTGGTTGAATTCTTACAAAACTTTCATGGATGTATAATTGGGATCTAAAAAAGAACTGATTAGGTTTTGGTGACCTCGGCCTAATTTTCAAGGTTACAGCAAGTAGAAAAAAACTGAAAATTCATTGTTGAGAGACATCTGTTTTCTCTGAAAACACTGTTACTAGTTTCCTTTTTGTTGCCTTGGCTAATAGTATGAGTAGTGGATAACATTTGTATTTATGAGAGGCTGCTGTTGTTGTGTATTTTTTATATTAAAATTGAACCATTAACCCTTAACATGCCAATCTCGACTGCAGCAGACAACATATTTAAATATTTTTGTTTATTTTTCACAGAAAATAAGTCTTGACCTTTCATTGAATCATCTGCTTGGCAGATGATACACATGAAATGTCAACTTATTTTATATGGAAAAAAAAAAAAAAAAAAAATAGAATATCATCTGCTACAAATTTTGCTTGGCGCTTTAAGAGTTAAGACTTACAACCAACCTGGTGAACTTTGTTACCAACATAGACCCAGATAAGCCTGTGCATCCCTACAGCTGATCAGAATTTTCACTGAATTTTCAAGCTCAATACCCAGTAAGCATTCTTCATAAATCTATAGCGGGGCGTTATCGGTCCGTCAGGGTAGCTGACGGGCCGATAATGGCCTGCTGTAGATTTTTAAAGAATGCTGGCTGGGTACATTGTTTTAGCAACAAATGTAGATACTGATCACTGCATAGGAAACCAGGCTGATCTTGGACTTTTCTGGTCACATGTCATAAGGAACGGCTCAGTTGTTTTTTTGCATTTTCAACATGCTTTCCAGTTATTTTTATTTGTACATGTTTCTTTATTATTTGATAGAGACTGTCTCATGGGGAAAAAATCCAAGCCCTTTTCCATATGTAGGCAGAGAAAGTCTAGCGAGTCTATGTATGAGATCTGTAGTTCTAGATAAGAGTGGTATTAGGTAAATAATTTCTTATTTCTCCATGAAATACCCAGAACATGTTTAACCCTTAAAGCGCCAAGAAAAACTGCATCTGAAAATGTCATCTGTTTATGTCGCCTGCTGAATATTCTTGCAGACTTTTCCAACCTATTTTTGCAAACAGGCAAACAGTGTGGACCCAGATCAGACTGCTCCTAAAGGAGCAGTCTGATCTGGGTCCACACTGTTTGCAAAAATGACTTTTAAAATCACAAGCAGATGACAAAGCAGACGACAATAGTTGTGATTGGCCCTTTAAGGGTTAATGGAGAAATAAGAAAAATATAGATATTTTTTGGGTGAGAAAAGTGCCTCATCTAGTGCTATCATATTATGTCCAGATGAATTGAGGAGGAGTATTTGGTGATAATTCTGGGATAATTTTTCTTATTTTGCCATAAAAACATACGTTGTGGGTATTCATTAGAAGCGCCTCGATGAGGCGCTTCTAATGAGTACCCACAACATACGTTTTTATGGAGAACTGGAGAAAATTATCCCAGAATTATCATCAAATACTCCTCCTTAACAATTCTTCTGTTCTTAGTGAGACATTGGTCTTCAATGCTTGCTTGGCTCTGCAGAACTCAAATGGGCTGTGTTGTCCAAAAGGTGTGCTTTATATATTTTCAAACAGGAAAGTCCATTTAACCTGGACATCTGCTTAGCCTGATCAGGGTCTTCATTGTTCCTTAAATGCTGCGGACTTCAGATGTGCAGTTAATCTGGGCCTGTTTTCATCAGTCCTTTGGTCCTTTTCTGTCTGCAGAAGGCTTAATGCTAAGCCTGCTGGGTAAAGTTTCAACAGATGACATTTAATTTTTTTTTTCCCAGAAATTTTTGCATTCTTTTTTTTTTACCAGAAAATAAAACAGTCTGCTATTTTCTTTCAGTTGATGTTTTTGTTGCTTCCAAAGGATCCTTTTTGACATTGTATGCCAATTGTCTCCTAGGGAGACTATTTGCATGAAATGCCAAAATGTATTTTTTTTGGGAAAAAAATAGGAAGATTGTCAGTTTGTGATCTGCTGTGTTTTCCCAAAGAAGGCTAAAAGCTTAAGGAAGATTTTCTCATGATACAGTCTGTATAGTAACTGCAGCAAAAAATGTCTTCTTGTTGCTGAAGACGTATGCTTGTCTTTCATTTTGTTATTAGTCTATAGTAAGTTTGATTTTGTATTGTTAGTGAGTAATAATCATTTCACATCCAGATATTTGGGGACCAGGTCAAGGTTCAAAGATCAAGGTCAAGATTCAAAGCTCAAGATAGCTGACAAGCAGTAAAAACTGTGGTCAGAACCTTCAATATTTGTCAGACTTTAACCAAAGCTCTAACAAAGCTCTAACTATGGTTTTTTTTTTTAAACAAGAAAAACTACACAGTAACCTCTTTATAAAATGGTTCATTATAAGGCAGTTTTGAATATGATGGTTTAAAGGTGGACCCCCAAAAATATTTTCCTATATAATTTATACATTTTTGTTTGGATAAAACATGGTTAATCAGCTAAAACAGTTTTTTCTTTGGATTCCAACAATAGTATTATACAAATGCTGCGATATATTGATATTTTATTTCTCCACAGAAACAAATATTTTGGTTAACACAAAAAAGTATTTATGGTTACTCATTAGAAATGCCTTGATGAGCCACTTCTAATGAGTACCCATAGCCCAATTATGCTTGGTAAATTGAGAAGAATATTTATCAGGAGACCCCTTTTATCTAGAGCTATGTCCACATGAGTAAATCACAGCATGTGAAATACTGGGCCCAGTTGTTCAAAACTAATGATGCCGTTAGATGTCGTTAGTTAACTTATCGTTAAAACTTTGATCATTAAATATGGCATATATGCTAATATTTTTGCTGAAAAAAATGTGGGTAGCTTTTGCACTCACATTTTTTCAGCAAAAATACCTGTGAATTAGATATTGTACTTACTAGAACAGTTAACATTTGACCATTTGTTTGTGTTGAGGTTTTACAGCCCAGTCAACCCAGTGGGGTCATGTCGAGCGCCGTCATTTAACCTAACCACACGTTTACTGGGCAGGCTTAGTCCTCTAAGCGGTTAACCAGTATTGTGCACATTCTTTCGCCAGGTACTGACAGCTGCCCTTCTTGAATTAGTGGAAAGGAGAGAATGACCGTAGAAAATATTTCATGATCAATCTCCATGAAAGAATGTTGCCGACGTCAGCGGGGGTTAAACCCACGACCTCCTGGTCTCCAGTCGGATGGCGCATCCAACTGAGTCACCGAGGCCGGCCCATTAACGAGCTCATTAAGCTAAAGTCGCTTTGAACAACTGGGCCCTGGTCTTCAAGGCATACCTAAGCAGTGATAGCTCAGACCAGCAATGTTGGTGAGGACTTTCACTGTTTCTTTATTTAGTGAAATCTACCTATTCTAAACATCTGCATGCTAGAAAATGGGTTCATTTTGGTGTTCAGAACCTGCAGGTTGACTTTTATAGAAATACATGGAGGTGGACATTTTTATAGGTAACTGGGCTAAAAGAAGGATCATTTGAGGGTTTTTTTTCTTCTTCTTCATTTGTCTGCTAATAGAACATGCTCTGTTTTGCTGTGTGCACTGTTGTTTGAACTTTTAAGAACTAATCTTGGGAAAGTACACTATATAGAATTATTTGTTAAAGGCTCCATGTTCCTCAAAAATAGACTTTTTTTTATTTAAGAAAGGTTTAATAAATTGATATATGGTATCAATATGGTGGAGTGCTGTGGTGCAGTGGTAAAGCATTGGACTCGAGATCAAGAGGTACTGGGTTCGATCCCCACTAACATCAAGTGTTGTTTCCTTGAGCAAGAAACTTTATCCACATTGCTTAGTACTGGTTTCTACCCAGGAAAAAAGAGGGCCACATGGAAGATTAGTATTAGTTTACTAAATGTGTTACCCTCTATAAATAAAGTCGATTATTATTATTATAATTATTATTATAAAATGTGGCATCTGACAGCCTGTAAAATTTCAAGAAGTCTCTCATTTTTGAACTGGATAAAAAACGAAATGATATTTTTATTATATCTCTGAAATAATATTGGCAACATTAATTCAGAGACACGATAAAAAAAAATTATTTTGCAAACATTAATTCAGAGATAAGATAAAAAATCATTTCATTTTTGATCCACTTCAAGAACGAAAGACTAATTTTACAGACGGTCAGGTGCCAATTTTATGATTGTATTAATACCATATATATTTTATTAAACCTTTGTTGGATAATAAACTATCTGTTTTTGAGGAATATGGAGCCTTTAAAGGGATATTTGAGAAATTATTTTAACAATTTTAGTGTTTGTAATTACAGGGTGTTTGAAATTTTAGATCATTTGCCATATTGTGTTTGTAAGTAGTTCACTATTAACCATTCAACCCTGAGTTTCTGAAATAAGTTCTTCCATCTTTGCATTTGGACACATCTATTGCTGCTAAAAGGGTGACAATTGTAAATCAAGAACAGAATGGCAAACAGTGTAAATCCTGATGAGACGGCTCATTATGAGCCGTCTCATCTGGATCTACACTGTTTGCAAATATATCTGTCTTGGTCTGCAAGGCAGAAAGGATTAAGCTCTCACTGGGCAAACTCAGCAGTTGGCATATGATATTTTCTTCTTGTTTTTTTTTGCTGAAAATAGGGTTTAAGACTGCATATGTTAAACCCTGTTTTCTGGGAAAAATGAGAAAATTATTTCAGAATGTCATCTGCTGAAGTTTTTACTCAGAATGCTAAGCTTTAAGTATATGTGTTGGAGGCTTCGGACTTTTGCTGTGGTGGAAATGGAACTTCAGTATTTACTCTAAGTATTCAGACCATAACTATTTACAATACTTGTCCTAAATATTGAAATTGTCCATTCTGCTACCTATTTTTGTGTCTAAAATATTGCTGTATATATGGCAAATAGTGTAGACCCTGATCAGAAGCTGCATTCTGCGGCATTGGATCTTGGTCTACACTGTTTGCAAAAGCCTATCTGTCCCAATACCTAGGGTTATTACTGTAGTTTTCCTTTTTACGGGCTTATGTACTTCAGAGAAGAAATACATGACCTATAATATGGGCAGTGCCATATGAAAACATGTCTTTGGGCATATGCTGACAGCAAAGGCCCAGATCAGACAGGGCTTCTGCACAGTCTGATCAAGGCCTTCACAGTCTGCTAACAGAATTAATGGGCATTACAGAATGTTTGAATGGAGAGCAAAGGCCTTAAAGGCTCTATATTCCTAAAAAATAGGCATATTTTATCCAAGAAAAGTTTAATAAATCGGTATATAGTATTAATACAATGATAAAATATGACAGCCTGTAACACTTCAGTTAGTCTCTTGTTTTTGAACTGGATCAACAATGAAATGATTTTTTATCGTATCTCTGAATTAATGTTAGCAACATTAATTCAGTGATATCATAAAAAATCATTTCATTTCAAGAAGGAGAAACTAACTGAAATTTTACAGGCTGTCAGGTGTCACATTTTATGATTCTAATAATACCATATATCAATTTATTAAACCTTTCTTGGATAATAAAATGTATATTTTTGAGGAATCGGGAGCCTTTAATTATACGTCTTGCATGTGCAGGATGATTGAATCTGCACATTTTGCATGTGTTTGAAGGCATTTCTTTTTACTTCACGTTGCTCATATGTTTTTGCCCCTTTACTACTTATTAGTCTGATGATTCACATAAAATATTACACCTTGTTTTCTCTGAAAAATTAAAAAAAGTAGAATGTTGTCTGCTACAATCTTGAATGGTGCTTTAACCCATTTACATCGTGGACTCTTCTACCACACCTTTTTGGACTGGTCTGTTTCCACTCAATGTAAAGGGTTAATTTATCACAGGTAGAGGTTGTGTTGGTTGTCCTGCCATACTCTTGTATTATTAGAGCCTGGGTGTAGCATTTCCAACAAGATTGCATGTGCAGTACAGTCTGATCAGTCTATGCAGGGCACTTTGTGAGTAGTCAAGGATCTAAAGGGTCTTCAGGTTGACAACAAAGACTCTGATCAGCCTGCAAGCATGCACAGGCTGATCTTAGCCTTCACTGGGCACACATGCAAGATATTATTACAGGAAATGCTGTGCCTCGGCTCATTAGTTTTGTCTTCCATCTACAGTAGAGTGCTGACAGTTCAAATGTGCTATAAACAACGCTTCGAATACCAGTGATACCAACATAAATATTGTTCTGATGCAGTTTTGATAGGTATGGTAAATATCCTAAACTACAAACACTATATTCCATACCTTTTTTGGTCTAAATTTTGCTTTTTATGCAGTTGTTTCTTAAATACTTAGTGGAATAGGAAACAGTGTAGATCCTGATCAGACTGCTAGGAGCAGCCTGCTCTGGATCTGTACTGTTTTCCTATTCCATTGTTTTAGAACTTTTGGTGTATAAAATTTTACGACATTTATCGTAACAACATGGTCAGCAGTGTGTGACAGTGACGTCAGGCATGCCATCTAGAAAAGACTTAGATCTGATCTGGGCCTGTACTGTTTGCCTATTCCATTGTTTTAGAACTTTTGGTGTATGAATTTTTAGGACATTTATGGTAACAACATGGTCAGCGGTGTGAGAAAGTGACTTCAGATATGCCATCCAGAAAAGACTCAGATCAGCCAGCACATCTTGGCAGTATGAGCTGTGTGCTCTCTGTGCATAACCAAGGATTCAAGGATTCTTTAGGCAGATGGGGAAAATTAATCAGATGCATTGGTCTAGATAAGATTGGGCATCAGATAAATAGTTTTCTTATTTCTTGACGAAAACATAGGTTGTCGGTACTCATTAGAGGCACCTCTAGATGCACAGGCAGATCTGGGCCCAGTTGTTCAAAGCTAACGATGTCGTTAGTTAATGATTCGTTAAAATTTAAATCAAGTGATACGCAAATATGCTGAAATTTTTTGCTGAAAAAATGTGAGTAGCTTTTGCAGTGCAAAAGCTACTCACATTTTTTCAGCAAAAAATATCAGAATATTGCATATTGAATCTGCTAAAACAGTTAACAAAATGACCCTTAACGAGCTCGTTAAGCTAACGACGCTTTGAACAACTGGGCCCTGAACTTTGCTGGCTGCACATGTTCAGAGGTACATCATCTGAAATTGTGGCTCATATACTTTTCATGTGGAAAAATTAACCCTTGTCCTGCTGAATATATTAGGATGCCATGCCCACTTCTAATTTTCAGCCAATCAGATTACTTGATTCAGGTTATTGATACAAATTTGAATACTTAATGACAAACAGTGCAGATCCAGATCAGTTGGCTTCTCCAGAAGCCAACTGATCTGGATCTATACTGTTTGCAAATGCAGGGTATATCTGGGTTCAGCAGGACAAGGGTTAAGAAAATATCTCTTTTCTTTTAGCTTGCCTGTATGAAAGCACAGGTAGAAATATAGCAGTCACCATGGCATTTGCTTTGGCATTGGTTAAAGTTTTTAGTTAAAATTTTTAAAAGGTTAAATTTTCAGAACCTCTGAACCACTTGCAATGATTGTAGATTCTGGTCTGAAGTTCTATGCTGTACCAGCCCGTCCCACATGAGTAACCTTGAGGTCAGAGTCACAGACTTCAAAAAATTTGCGATAAAGTTTAAGTTAAAAGTTTTTAGAGGCAAAACACGATCCAGGTGAGCTACACTGTCCTGCAATAGCTCTTAGTATTATGTTGTGCTACTCATTTAGCATAAAGGGTGCTTTCTTTTGCTAGACTTTCCACTTGGTTTACCTTGAGTTTATTGTAGAAAATCAAAAAAGAGTATGTTTTCTAATTGTGAAGTTTTGAAATTCTATAAATGTTTTAAGCGTTTTCTTAATGTAAAGTAACCTTTTTCTGCTGTGTTTATTTTTTTCTTCATGTACTGTGTAAGTGAATAGGCTCTGTAGAATTATGTTGCTTTCCATCTAAATTATTTTTTTTTCAGAGAATTGTTTTTATTTTCTAAGACTAAATTTACTGTTGCAAATGTCTGTGAAATATGAGTTGAATTCTTGTTCCTCATACTGTAAATACATGTAGAGGTTAATGCATCTTGAGTCTAAAATGCAGAACACAATTTCCTGAAAGAATTGCAAGCGAATGCAATAGCAGAAGTTTATTTATAAGATTTGCAAGTCTCATGGAAAATAATTCCTGTATTTTAAGCTTGGAATGCATTGACTTGTATATAACATATAATAAAAAATGCTTTTTTTTCTGTCAGTTTCTGCTTGATGCTGTTTTGACATTTCAGTGACGTCAGTAAGTTTTGCAACATTATATCATTCTACACTCGTCACATGACATGATAGTACTGTATTCTAAAGGAAATATTTTCTAACTGTAGAACATCACAAAAACATGCCTATACGAGGGGTGTTCGAAATGAATTGCTTATTTCTATCTGGAGACTTCAAATTTCAAGTTAGCCCAAAAGTACTCATTTCATGCCCTCGAAGTACTCCCCGTGGCTAGAAATGCAAAGTTTCAGCCGATGTATCCACTTCTTGAAGGCGTCACGGTACGCTGATTTGGGCACAGTAATAAGGTACTGATGAATGGCAGATCCAAGTGCCTGTCGGGACTGGTATTTCCGCCCAGCAAGGAATGCTTTCAATTTCGGAAACAAAAAAAAATCACATGGGGCAAGGTCTGGGGAATACGGGGGGTGAGGCAAAACAGTTACTTTTTCTTTCTTCAAAAACGCCGTAACTATTTCGGAGGTATGAGCTGGGGCATTGTCATGTAGAAGACGGACATGTTTAAAACCAGTGGCAGGGCGTCGTTTCTGATAATACTTTTTCAGTTTCTTCAGTACTGCGTCTTTGTAGTACTTTCCGATGATGCTTTTGCCCTTTTTCACTGGCACTTTTATTGCGACTCCTTCACCAGAGAAGAAGATTGCATACAAAACATTCTTTGTACTCAAAGAACGTTTGGCAATTATTGGGCGTTTGCTGTGTTTAGTGGCCCAGATCTTATTGCTAACCTTTCTGACGTGCTCAAAATAATGGACCCAGGTTTCATCACCTGTGACGACATTGGCAAACTGCTTTTTGTCATATTTTGGAAACATTTGAAGCAGCTGTTTGGCCACTTTAACCCGTTGCCTCTTTTGCTCGTCAGTCAACAGATGTGGCACCCATCTAGCAGAAATCTTTCTGACTTTCAAATGCTTCTTCAAAATAAGGTGAACCGTTGATAGTGATATGCCTACCTTTCGTGCAATATCACGAACTGTAAATCTGGCTTCTCCTTCAATGATTTCCTTTATTTTGGAAACGATTTCTTTACGAGATGCAGATTTTGGCCTACCTGATTTCGGTGCATTTTTGATGGACTCTACACCAGACTCAAATTTCTTTTTCCACCGCCGAACTGTGTCATAAGACACACAAGAAGGTCCAAAAGCAGTAGAAATTTCAGTCATCAGCTTCTTCAAAGAACAACCAAGTTTTGAGCGAGCTTTGATGTAAGCCCGTATTTCATCTTTTTTGTCGACGCTTCTACCAACCATTTTTACTGCAGTGGTCAATGACTGCGTGTATTCAAATAGCAAATTTTATGCCTTACACTTAGTCCAACATGTACATTTATACACCATTGTGTAGATATTGAATAACCCTATACAGGTATGTATTGGTTTTTATCGTGCCCCACGTGGATATCGAGCTAGAGGACAATAAGCAATTCATTTCGAACATCCCTCGTATAACTGACTGCCTTAAACACCACTTTTATATAGTAAATGGGGTTTACAGGGTTATACATTATTTTTCTTATTTCTGCTCAAAAACATAGATTGTGGGTACTCTTTAGAACTGCCTCATCGAGGCATTTCTTACAAGTACCCATAATCTATGTTTTGAGCAGAAATATGAAAAATATCAGAATTTTTTATCTGAAAATTTTCATTTTTTGATGGTAAAATTTTCTGTATATTTGAGTAGGAGTGTTTTCTTTTGAAGAAATATTTTCCTCCAAGGAATTATGAATTATATTTCCCATAGAAATTACTAAAATTAGCTTCAGATATGCAATAGTTGTATCTATATTGAGGTAAACAAAATTTCCTGATAATCTGACTCATGACTGCAGCAGACATTTTGAATTTTACTTTTTCAGATAAAATCAGGATCAACATTCTATGTAAACATGTAAATGGTCTGCCTGGCAGGTGATTCACTTGAAATATCAAATCTCGTTTTCTCTAAAAAATAATGAAAACATTTTTAGAATGCAAACATTTACAAATTTGTTTTGAACTTTAAAGGTTAATGGTTTAACCATTAACCCTTAACCCTTGTCATGCTGATTAAATTAAGATGCCACGCCCACTTCTTATTTCCAGCCAATCAGATTACTTGATCCTGGTTTTTGATAGAAATTCACATATTTAATGGCAAGCAGTGCAGATCCAGATCAGTTGGCTTCTTCAGAAGCCAACTGATCTGGATCTACACTGTTTGCTAAGACATGGCATGTCGTGTTCAGCAAGAGAAGGGTTTAAGTTCCAAGCAAATTTGTAACAGTGACATAGCATAGCCAGAATGGAATTATTTTTAAAGGAATTTGCTCCCAGCTACAAAGTTGCTCGGAAGTTCAAGGGTTAATGGTTAAACTAAATCAGTCACATAGCCAGAATGGAATTATTTTTACACACACACAGGAAAAATCTTAAAAACTGTGCCTAGAATAGCTTCTAAAATAGGGGCTACTCTTAAAGGAAACAATTTGCTCCCAGAGGGAGCAAAGTCTTTCCTTCAAGAGCAGCCCTTATGGTAAAGAAGCAAAATATTTTATGTAAATGCCACTTTATTATAAATATTTTTTGTTACGCACCTGTGAAATGAGCGCTATGCCAATGTTAATTCTGCCCATTCGTTATATTACAATAATAGTTAGAGGTAAAACATAAGCATAGATTGTAAGTGATTTGTTTCTCATATTTCTCTAATTGAGGTGACTACTCTGTACAATAAAAGGGCAAAGGTTAAAATTTTTTGGGAGGGCAGAGGTATGATGGGCATATCTGTAACAAATGCAGTCAGTTTTCTTTTAGGAATATCATGGGAGCATTGTGTATATATCAAAAGGGCAAGGGTAAGATTTCTTTTGCCGAGGTCGGCAACATTCTTTCTTGGAGATTGATCATGAAATATTTTCTACGGTCATTCTCTCCCTTCCACTGATCCAAGAAGGGCAGTTGTCAGTTTCTGGCGAAAGAATGTGCACAGTACTGGTTAACCGCTTAGAGGACTAAGCCTGCCCAGTAAACGTGTGGTTAGGTAAACTGACGGTGCTCGACATGACCCCATTGGGTTGACTGGGCCATTAAACCTCAACACAAATTATCGGAGATTGATGGGAGTATAGTGTATAACAAAAGGGCAAGGTCAGATTTCTTTGATTATTATATTATATTGGATTAGTTTATGGGACTATGTTTATAACAAAAGGTAAAGGTCAGATTTCTGTAATGAACATGATTAAAATTTCATCTCATGAAGCTGATGCACGTTTATTTTCATCTCATAATGTCAAAAAGAAAAAATCAAGTTTTTGCCACAATAGAACTGTTTTTAGTACAATGGAACAGAAAAGAACAAGAAAAAAGGGGCTTACAAATGGTAAGTGCTTACTGAATACTAGTGTGTAATTTCCTACCATATTTATCCTAAATATTGTGAAACTTAAGTTTTTACTGTACTTCTACAATTTGACAAGTCCATTTGACTACTAGTTGATATGCCCATTACATAAACAGGCCTATTCAAATATATTGAGAATTTTACCACCAAGAAATGAAAACTTTCAGATGAAAAATTCTGGTACAGCGAGGTGGTTCTAATGAGTACCCACAATCTATGTTCTGAGCAGAAATAAAAAAAAAAATGATGTATAACCCTGTAAACCCCAGTTTTACTATATAGAAGTTGGGTTTAAGGGGGTCAAAATTGTATAGGTATGTTTTCGTGATGCTAAATCTTGTGGATGAGCGGCAAAGTGAAAATCCTTATCAGATGCCACATTCTTGAACATCTGATTTGGCTATACATCTCTACTTCAGGCCTGTGAATCCCAATACTTGGAGTAAATATGGAATAAATCTAATTATAAAATATAAAAAAAATGCCTTTCAAGACTTCTTTCTTTTTCTTAACCCTTGTCCTGCTGAACCCGGATATACCCTGTTTTGCAAACAGTGTAGATCCAGATCAGAATGTGAATTTATATCAACAATCTGTATCAAGGAATTTGATTGGCTGAAAAGTTGAAAAGCGCGTGGCATCTTAATTTATTCAGCAGGACAAGGGTTAACACAGGTTGATTAGGATTTGACACATGCAGTTCATGCGAAGTCTAATTTGGTTGTTTTGTAATACTTAGAGCTCTTGATAAGATATTTTTTCACCAACAAAGAACATATATTGTTTTTTTTTTTATGCACAAAACCCATTGGTGGGTACTTTTTAGAATTGTCTCATCCATGGCAGTACGGTGTTTCATTGCACAGAGCCTTTCATAATCACCCTTCCATCATCTCGATATGTATTACTGTAATAACCCTAAGCAGTGGGACAGATATGTGTAGTACGAGATCAGATGCTGCAGAACGTGACATCTAATCAGGGTCTACCTGTTTGCCATATAGTAATATTTTAGACATAGCAGCAGGTAGTAGAATGGACTATTTCAAATGTTAGGACAAGTATGGTAAATAAATAAGGTGTTCCAAATACATACAGTAAATATGGAAAATAATGTTGAAAGGTATATTAAACACCAAATTATCATCACCATTCTTATAAGGATCCACAACCTGTTATATTTGAGAAATTAGAAAAGAATATTTACCTGGATATCCCTACCCTACAACAACACGAATCTTACTTGTCAGTATGGGAATTTCTCTGTGAAAATGATACCTCCTATTTCCTTATTAACATATATAAGGCACAATGTGGGGAATCCACATGACCAAATGATTAGGAACACAGATTTTGTTTCTATTTTTAGCTTCGCTTACGGTAGGACGTTTTAGAATATATTTATACTTAATGGAATTTGTTCAAATAAAATGCAGAGTACATGGAAAATCAAGCTCTTTCTAGTGATGTAAGCGGTTTTCTGAGATCTGGTCTGATTCTCAATACATTCAGAGAATGTTTTTACTCTTAATCTGGGCTACTGAGACAGTGTCCATGAATTTTGATGATAAAGTATTCTCCGAATGTTCTGGAGAATCAGACCAGATCACAGAATGGCTCTAACACCACCAGAAAGAGCTTGATTTTCCACATACTTCGCGCTTTCTTTGAACAAATTCCATTATGTATAGAGATATGTGTATTCTAAAGACCTACCTGATGTGGAGCTAAAAATAGAACCAAACTCCTGCACCTTGTCATTTGGTCAGGTGGATTCCCCACACTGAGGAATTCTTGGGAAGCATAAATGGATGCATTGTGTAGGGGATACTTTTCATCAGAAATTGTCATATTTTCTTGAAAGAATTGGGATTTCTACATTTTCAGATATGGCATTTTTTTTTGTGTTTTCTATATCTTTTCTGTATATCTTTTTCAAGGTTAAATTCAGCAAATGACAAATTGTTATTTGCCCCAGAAAATAGGGTTTAAAATTTCATATAAATGGTTTGAAGTTTGGGTACCATTTACCAGAAGAGTCAAACCCTATTTTCTGGTAAAAATAAGAATTTATCATCAAAATATTGTTTGTTGAAATACTTGCCTGTCATACTTAAATTTTACCACTCTCTGGGCAAGTTCAGTATATTTTACTTATTGTTCACAGAAAATAGGCTTCAACATTCCATGCTCATTACGAAAACACGCCTATTCAAATATATAGAAAATTTTTCCTCCAAAAATTTAAAATTTTCAGATAAAAAACTGTGATATTTTTCACATTTCTGCTCAAAACATAGATTGTGGGTACTAGTTAGAACCGCCTTAGGGAGGCAGTTCTAATGAGTACCCACAATCCATGTTTGGAGCAGAAATAAGAAAAATAACTTGTACCCCTGCAAACCCCAGTTTTACTATATAAAAGTGGGGTTTAAGGGGGTCAAAATTATATAGGTATGTTTTCGTGATGTAATTGTCTCCTAGAGCTAATTGTCTCTAGGAGACAATAAGTATTGTCTCTAGGAGACAATAAGTGCGGAATGTTGAAGCCTATTTTCTGGGAAAAATAAAATCTATTTCAAAATGTCATCTGCTGAAATTCTTACCAGGCATTAAAGCTCTGGTAAGTGTAGATTGGTTGGATCTACATTCTGTCACATTAACCCTTTCACCCCTGAATTTCTGAAGTGGACGTTTTCATCTTTTACTTTTGGACACATCCATTTTTGCAAATAGGGGTGTCAGACAAAACAGAAGAAATGGCAAACAGTACTGATCCTGATGAGATGGCTCATCATGAGCCATCTGATCTGGATCTAGTCTGTTTGCATAGGCACAGTGGGGAATCCATGTGACCAAATGACTAGGTGCACTGAGTTTGTTACTATTTTTAGCTCTGCTTCAGTTAGGATTTTTTAGAATATCTCGATTTATACCTGATGGCTTTTTTCAAATAAAGCGCAGAGTACGCGGAAAATCGAGCTCTTTTTCGTGGTGTCAGTGCTATTCTGCAATCTGGTCTGATTCTCGAGAACATTTGGAGAATGTTTTTCATCAAAATTCATGTACATTGTCCCTGTGACCCAGATTGACAGCAAAACATTCTTAGAATATTCTCAAGAATTAGACCAGATTGCAGAATAGCGCTAACACCACCAGAAAGGCTTGATTTTCCGCATACTCTGTGCTTTATTTGAACAAATTCGTTTTGGTATCTAAAAAATCCTACCTGAAGTGGAGCTAAAAATAGTAACAAACTCTGTGTACTTAGCCATTTGATCATGTGGATTCCCCACACTGGTAGGTATGGTATCCTTTTGGCCTACAGGAATGAAAGGGTTAACCTTTAACAAAAGAGTGGGGCACAGCATTTCCTACAAGATTGCATTTGTGCCCAGTGAAGACTCAGATCAGCCTGCGCTTAGTTGTGTCTTTGCTTTCTGCCTGTATCCATTGTAGACTGGAGACTCTTCTTGGGAAACAGTGCAGACACAGATCAGACGCCGCAGAACGCGACATCTGATCAGGGTCTCCACTGTTTCCAAATAGTTTAGCCATTTTTCTCTAGGAATATTTAAGTCTCATAGCCAGATGTACCTAAAATTAAAATTGGACTCTTCCAGTATATCGTGTGGGGTAGTCTATTCAGTATACAATGGGCTAGATACGTTGGATCCTTGGCTACCAGCTGAGTGCCCTGCAACGACTGATCAGGCTGTGCAGATGTGTGGGCTGATCAGAGTCTTTGCTGTGCAAACATGCAATCTTGTAGAAAATACCATGCATCAGATTTGTTTGGTGAAATGTAATTCATGTTCATTAGAGAAAAATCTGATTGTCCTCCATAATATCCTACTTTGTGGTGATAATTTTGACAAGATGTTGTACATGTTTTATCATTGGTTCTGTGATTAAATTTGCATACCTACATGTATCATTTTCCGTAGGTTTCAAGTTGATAGTATAACTTCTAGATGTACATTTTTTTGCTTTCAATATTTTTGTTATATTTGTACATCTGTAAAGCTTATGCTAATAAAGATGATAAAAATTTTATGGTTTTGAGTATCTCTGTCCCTGCATATTTCAAGGCCAGACGTTCATAGTGTGTATGGTTTATTTGAGAGACACTGGCGGTATGTTTGTTGAGAAAGCTTGCTCAAAGGAGATCTTGTAATAAAGCGCGGATTTTCCCTTATTGGCTCCGGTGTTGAAGACGAGATTTCAGAAATTATTATTCAAATTTTCATCACATATTCCGGTAGCCCGATGTCGCAATCATACCAGAAAGGAAACTTTATGCTTCTGGCTTATTATCACGGGGAGATAATTCGGTCTTGTTTACCCCATCCCAAAAACTCCTAAATTAATACCATGTTCAAAACGACAGGAATAACATTTAGTTACTTTTCCCTTTGTGAAATATTTCTTGTACCATAATGGCGAAAATAAATTGCTGATTGGAAATTATGGTTAAATGAATACAGTCAGTGCGTGTGTCTGGTATATCCGACTTGAATTCTGTTTTTCATTTCCAGTTAAAATGCAAAATTGAATCATTTCATAAAGGTTGCTTTAAAAATATGTTTCCCCTACTCCCCACTACCCACTAGACCCAAGATGCCCTTTGGTGGAGATATTTCCCTGATGTCATATATATGAATGGTAACTTGGGCCTAGGGGGAAACATATTTTTATAGCAAACATATTTAACTGGACAATAAAATGCATTAAATTTTGCCCTTTATAAGTCAGAAGCAATAAAGTTTCCTTTCTGGTATGATTCAGAGAATATGTTATAAAAAATGGAATATTTTAATTTCTGAAATCTGGTCTTCAACACCTGAGCCAGTTTGGGAAAATCCTTGCCTTACTGTAATATCTCCTTTGGTATTTTATTAATTTGTTCAGCTCAATTCCTCTAAGAAAAATTCACATCTTCAGAATTCTTTCAGAGACATTGTGAATGATGACTATTTCTTAATTTGACCCAAAGTAGGCCTTGAAGATGATGTGAATGAAATAGGGATAATCCCCCATCCCCCAACAGAGAGGGTCTTAGATGGCTATGCTGGAATGACATTCATTGTTCTTCCCTAGGGATTTTTACTTATACTTCCTGTAATCTTTGAAGAACTATTATGAAATATGGAAGTGTCTGCTATCTCTAGAGGAATTTGTAAGACAAAAACGTTACATGATTCTGTCTACTGTCTAGCATTTTGCAGGACTTGTGTAGGAACAGGACGTTTTTAGCTCACCTGGATGGAAGGCTCCAGGGGAGCTTATAGGATAGTGGACCGTCGGTTGTCTGTCCACAGTCTGCAGGCTGATCTTAGTCATTTCCACCTGTAGCATGCCTCTGGTGGGGGATTGACATAAGCTTTTCATGAAAACCAAATGAAACCTTTGATTGCTATGGCAACCACAAGGTTCCATAGACTTACAATGGGAAAATGTTTGTCATAACCATAACTCCTTTAGTTTTGATCAAATGTTCCTGAAACTTGCAGATAAGGTGGACATGTATAAAATCTCGGACAAGTTCGAAAACTAGCCAGATTGGATCATTAGAGTTATGTCCCCTTGATTGCTGAAAAAGCCTATGTTTGACTTTATTATCAACATAAGTCATTCAGTTTTGATCAGATCTTCCTGAAACTTGCAGATAAAGTGGACATGAATGAAACCTCGAACAAGTTTGGATACTGGCCAGATTGGATCATTAATCTTAGAGTTAGGACCCCTTGATTGTTGAAAAAGCCTCTGATAGTCTTTGTCATCAGCGTAACTCATTCAGTTTTGATCAAATGTTTCTGAAACTTGCAGATAAGGTGGACATGGATGAAATCTCGAAGAAGTTCGAAAACTGGCCAAATTCGGATCATTAATCTTTGAGTTACTTCCCCTTGACTGCTGAAAAAGCGTCTGTTTGACATTGTCATCAGCATAACTCATTCAGTTTTGATCAGATCTTCCTGAAACTTGCAGAATAGGTGGACATCGAGTTCAAAATCTGGCTAGATTGGATAATTAATCTTAGAGTAAGATTCCCTTAATTGCTGCGAAAGCCTCTGATAGACTTTGTCATCACCATAATTTGTTTAGTTTTGATCGGAACTTCCTGAAACTTGCAGCTAAGGCGGACATAGATAGAATCTCAGAAGTTTGAAAATTGGCCAGATTGGATTATTTATTTTAGAGTTACATCCCCTTGAATTGCTGAAAAAGCCTCTGTTTGACTTTGTCATCACCAAAACTTATTCAGTTTTGATCAGATCTTCCTAAAACTTGCAGATAAGGTAGACATGGATGGACTCTCAGATGAATTGAAAAACTGGCCAGCACAACAAAGTGGCGAGGGGATATTGGGATTGTCCCGTACATAAGTAAGTACATATGTATGTATGTTCCCCTTTTGTCATCGCTCTAGCGCCTACATTTATTGACGGCTTTTAATGTAACTTCACACAAATGTGGGTATGATAATATCGCGTGCAAGTTCGCTTTTCAGGGTCCTGGACTCAAGGTCAAGGTCACTGTGGATTTTATAGCTCACCTGAGCACAACGTGCTCAAGGTGAGCTATTGTGATCACCCTGTGTATGTTGTGTGTTGTGCGTCCTCCGTCGTCCGTTGTCAACAATTTCTTTGAACGACCTCCCCTCTTACAGTACTGATCCAATTTACAGAATTGTTCCACTCATGGTACTTCACCAAAATTGCTCAAATGGTTGTGCTCCATTGAACAAGATGGCCGCCAGAGCTAAAACTAGAAATGTTTTTAAACATCTCCTCCGAGGCCAGTTATTGCCCCTGAAAGTTGACATTTACTAATGTTTGACCCCTATTAGCTTACTAACGCAAAATAATTTCACAGAAATGCTCCTCTGAAGCCTTACAAAAATTGCTAAAATGGTTCTGCTCGGCTGAACAAAACGGCTGCCAGAGTAATAATAATAATAATAATAATAAAAAAACAAACCTTTAAACGTCATTTCAGTGGCCAGTGGTCTGATTCCAAAATAATTTCACAGAAATATTTTCTTATGGCCCTTTACCAAAATAGCTAAAATGGTTCTGCTTGGCTGGACAAAATGGCCACCAGAGCTAAAAATAGAAAAATCGTTAAACGAAATCTCAGAGGCCAGTGGAAAATAATTTCACAGAAATGTTCCTCTTAAGCCTTAAAAAAATGCTAAAATGGTTCTGCTTGGCTGAACAAAATGGCTGCCAGAGCTGAAAATAGAAAAAAACAAAAAACAAAAAAAAAAAACAAAAAAAAAACACTTTAAAAGTCATCTCCTCAGTGGCCTGATTCCAAAATAATTATACAGAAATGTTCTCTTATGGCTCCTTTACCAAAATAGCTAAAATGGTTCTGCTTGGCTGAACAAAATGGCCGCCAGAGCTAAAAATATAAATATCTTTAAACGACATCTCCTCCGAGGCCAGTGGCTGATTTCAAAATAATTTCATAGATATTAATGTTCCCATTAAGCCTTTTTATCAAATTGCTAAAATGCTTCCGCTCGGCTGAACAAAATGGCTGCCATAGCTAAAAATAGAAAAAAAAAACAACAACAACAACAACAAAAAAGACCTTTAAACATCATCTCCTCAGTAGCCGGTGGCCTGATTTCAAAAGTGTTTCACAGAATTGTTCCCCTCATGGCCCTTTACCAAAATTACTCAAATGGTTCCGCTCCATTGAACAAGATGGCCGCCAGAGCTAAAAATAGAAAACAAAAAACAACAACAACAAAAAAATAGACCTTTAAACATCATCTCCTCAGTGGCCGGTGACCTGATTTCAAAAGTATTTCACAGAATTGTTCCCCTCATGGCCCTTTATCAAAGTTACTCAAATGGTTCCGCTCCATTGAACAAGATGGCCGCCAGAGCTAAAAATAGAAAAAATCTTTAAACGACATCTCCTCTGTCTCCTCTGCGGCCAGTGAATTCATGTCCTGGGCTTTTTTGAAGTGAAAAACTTTTCCTCCCACCAATCCCATTGCATGAAATATGTGTAAAGTTTCGGAATCGGAAGTACAATGGCATTATACAAGCTATTTATTACAATTTATTATTATGGAATTCAAATGCAAAAATAAAACTCGGACCAATGAATGACTCACTGGGGACAAGTGCTCAAAAATTCTTAGCGACCCTTTTTCACGTTATGGTCCCTAAAAGTTGAAATTTACTAATGTTTAACCCCCAATAACTTACTTATAACGCACAGTCCGAATTTTCTGAAAGAAAAAAAAAAGAGACGCATTTAATGTACTATATAGTCCAAGGGCATCATGTGACACCAGTTTCAGCCCGATCGGTGAAGGTCACCTTCTGTGTCTTTTAATCTCGAGACCTATGGACGCATTTCAAATCCTAATATCTTCGCTTGTACTACATGCAGCGCCATCCAATTTGGCCCAGAAATGAACCTCTCTTCGACCTATAAACCCTATAAAAGAGCACCTGTTTGATGGGAATTGCTTTGAGGACCCATTTTCAGCAGAACGCCTTGCATCGATTCCCTTGGTTACCATTTACATTTGTAGACAATTATGATCTGCGTATGCGCATGTATTTGCAGCACCGTGTGTGCTTTCCTTTCGCTGTTACAGGCGTAAAAGTTTATTTATTGAATTTTTGGCGCCCCATAGTGCACGTGTTATTTTATTGACAGCATCCTGGATTGTGCGGCATGTTGGTATGAATGGGCTCTAAAATCGTTCCAAATTTCAGCTTAATCGACTGATAAATAAATTAGTTATAAGGATTCAAAAGTTTGGGTGTCCCGTACTAACTGGACTGCTTATTTGAGCCGTATCCGACCTTCACCGATTAGGCTGAAACTGGTGCCAGATGAAATGACCAATGATTCATTGGGGCCAAGTGCTCAAAAATTCTTATCGCCCTTTTTTCGAGTTATGGCCCATGAAAGTTGATATTTACTAATGTTTGACCCCTAGTAACTTACTAACCCACAGTCCGAATTTTCCGAAAACGTGCATTTAATGTACTACGTATAGTCCTAGGGCATCGTGTGGAACCAGTTTCAGTCCGATCGGTGAGGTTCACCTTTTGTGTCTTTTAATCTCTGTTCTGCAGACAAGACCTACAGACGCATTTCAGTTACTTATATCTTCGCGTGTACTGCATGCAGCGCCATAAAATTCGGTCCAGAAATGAACTTCTCTGCGACCTATAAACCATATAAAGAGCGCGCCTGTTTGATGCGAGTTGCTGGAGTTGACATGGGTTTTACGTTTTCCCGCTCAAAATTCCACAGGGTACAATGTAAATTTGAGGACCCATTTTCAGCAGGACGCCTTGTCCCGATTCCTTTGACTCCCTTTACGTTCGCAGACAATTATGATCTGTGCGTGCGCATATATTTGCAGCACCGTGTGTGCTGTCCTTTGGCTGTTATAGGCGAAAAAATGTTTATTTATTGAATGTTTGGCGCCCTATAGTGCACGTGCTATTCTACTGACCGCATCCCGTATTATGCAGGCATGTTGATATGAATGGACTCTACAGATAATCCAAATTTCAGCCTTATCGAATGATTAATAAACAAGTTTAAAGGGTTCAAAATTTTGGTGTCCCTTACCAACTTTGGACTGCTTATTTGAGCCTAATCACCGATCGGGCTGAAACTGGTGCCAAATGAAAGGTCCGGACCAATGACTCACTGGAGTCAAATGCTCAAAAGTCTTACCGCCCTTTTTTCAAGTTATTGCCCCTGAAAGTTGACATTTACTAATGTTTGACCCCTATTAGCTTACTAACGCACAGTCCGAATTTTCTGAAAATTGCATTTAACATCATGGAACATATGACTGGATATTTGTTAGAATCGCCTCAAATATCAAAAACACATTTCTTGAAGTATTAAATGTAATGCTCTTGCATAATTTCTGGGTGAAGAATTCGTGCCTGTCAAATTATCTTTCAGACGAATTTTGTCATTGTATCGAGTGTCGTTATAGAGAGGGTTGAATGTATACACTATCGGTAAGCGGAAAGCAAATGACATGATCAGAACGCCTGCACAGGCTGATATGTGTATTTGCTATCCGCATATGCCCAGAAGACACGTTTGACCCAAATATTTAGCAAAACTTAGTTAACCCATTTATGCCTAGTGGACGCTTCTATTATAATTCTTTAGACCGGTCTATTTGCGATAGCAGGGTGTCTGGTTAGTTTTTTTTCTGACTTTGTATAGAAATTCCTGAAATTAATGCAAACAGTGTAGACCTTAAACAGACGCTGCACGATCTGGGTCTACACTGTTTGCCAATATGCCTTTTATGGGACGCTAGGCATAAAAGGGTTAAGATATGGCCAGGAAGATGAAAGAAATAGGACACAATCATAAGGTAATCTTTCTGATAAATCTGCTGGCTCTGAAAAGGGCCGTTTTTGTTGTTTTTTTTTTTTTTTTAGGTTTTTCTTTATGCGACGTCAACCATAGAAACCCTCCATGCTGTCATCGGCTTCTGAGAAGGCATCAGCGGACTCGGATTCGATGGCGTCGTAGGCAAGGAGAAGTCGCTGAAGCTGTGTAATAGTCAAGGCTTTCTGAGCGGCGAACTCGTAGAACATGTTCCTGACCCCTTCAATAACGGAGAGACGTAGACGTAACGTATACCGCATGGTCTTATTTCCGGCGGCATCAGCTTCATTGAATCTGTCGGTGAGGTCTTTGATGTATCGATTCATGATGACCATTTGCTCGCAGGCTTTTCGAAAACGATTTTCTGCGAGTGCTAAGTCGTGTCTTGCATATGCCTTCAAACAGATCGACATTGTCGTTGTCTTGAACTGAAGCTGTTAAAAAACGATGTATTCTTAGCTGAGTGTTCGTTTACAATGATATCAATTCCATGTATTGAGTTGGGGATAAACGAAAACGCAGTATTACTCAAGTATTGTTTTTCTAAGGTGTGAAGAGGACTGTGTCATGAATGATGTGCCAGACATATGGCGCCCCGATCGCACTTGCCTTATCTTGATATATGCATAAGCCCCCTTAACCCAAATAAGTATAATGGATTTTCCCATCCTTATACCTTGGGCGAGTTCATTTGTCATTTAAAAGGGTGTCAGGTGTATTTTTTCATTTTCGTTTGTAATTGAAAATTCTGTAGGCAAACAGTGCAGTCCCAGATCAGACGCCGCATTATGCGGCGTCTGATCTGGGTCTGCACTGTTTGCCTATGTCCCATAAAAGTGACGCCACGCTTATTTGGGTGAAATTCGAACATGTCCATTTCACTGCTTGATGACGTGACTAAAATCTGTTGGATGAGTGATGAAACCCCGTAGACCCTGATCAGACCAAACTTATCCTAAAACTTGAACACATTCATTTTACTGCCTGTTGATGTGTGTAGAGCCCCTTGTGTAAATGACAAATAGTGCAGCTCTGATCAGTCTGCAACATCTGATCT
The DNA here is from genome assembly GCA_964016985.1 of Anodontia alba. Taxonomy (NCBI): domain Eukaryota; kingdom Metazoa; phylum Mollusca; class Bivalvia; order Lucinida; family Lucinidae; genus Anodontia; species Anodontia alba. The sequence continues at coordinate 34,852,386 of OZ024822.1, read as the reverse complement.
GGGTCTACAGTTTGCTCAGGTTTGGTTGTCCCTTTATTTTGGGTAAATATAGTACCACATTTATCATGAATACTTGACACTTGAGTAAACAGAGCAGACCTTGTTCGAATTATTTTAGGAGGTTTGCACTGATTGTCATTCAGCCAGCAGCCCGTTACGAAAACACGTCTAATTAAATATATAGAAAATTTCACCTCCAAAAACTGAAAATTTTCAGATAAAAAAAATTGATATTTTTCATATTTTTGCTCAAAACATAGATTGTGGGTACTCGTTAGAACCGCCTCGGCGGTTCGGCAAGGCGGTTCTAACGAGTATCCACAATGTATGTTTTTGAGCAGAAATAAGAAAAATAATGTATACTCCTGTAAATCCCAGGCTTAGGGTAAATACAATAATAGAGTAAAAGTGCGAGACGACATCATTGCTAAGGTGTGAATCTGTGATAATTTGTAGTCTGGTTAAAATAAGTTGGTCTAAATCTAAATCTAAGTATTCGGACAGACAGGCTGAGCAGAAAGTGTATACCCAAATCAGACGCCGCAAAACGTCCAGTTTTTTATGTTGCCCACCTTCGTGGAGGGGGACATATTGTTTTTGGTGCGGATCGCCTTGACGTCGGCGTAAGTGTCAGCGTCACATTTTCTTGTCTGAACAATATCTTGTGAACGGTGCACGGACAATTTGGCCAGCGCACGATTTGGCCCGGACAATTTCGCCTAGGGCAATTTGACCAGCCAAAAGTTTTGGCTAGAGCAATTTGGCCAAATTAGTATTTCCCAGCAGTTTTTCCTATTCTTTCAATCTGTCATTTATTGGCTTTAATGAGTGAAAACAAATGTTGACATAAGAGGAAATTGTAAAATTCAAGCAGTTTCTTCATTTGGCAACATATTTTCATCATATATATCCTATCCTTTCAGTGATTTTATTTGTCATTTCTTGGCTTAGACGAGGAAACAAAAGTTGACAAAATAGGAAATTGCACAATTTGAGAATTTTTTTTTCATTTGGCAACATATTTTCATCTTATGTTTCCTGTTCTTTCAGTCATTGCTTGGCTTTGATGAGTGATGAGTGCAACAAAATGTTGCACAATCGGAAATTGCGCAATTCGAGCATTGTCTTCATTTGGCAATTTATATTCATCGAATATTTCCTATTCTTTCAGTCATTTTATCTGTCATTTCTTGGCTTCGCATAATTTGGGCATTAGGTCCATTTCTCAACATGTTTTCATATTTTCTGCTCGTTTTTTTTTTTTTTTTTATCCAAAAAGCATAATATGGTGTCTAGAGGTATAAGGAAGACAAAAAATAAACAAAAAATAAATGAAATATTCAGATACAAAGTCTATACAATTTAAGGGGCGATAAGAGTTTGTTTCTTTAGAGAGAAAGGCAATCAGGAAAGCAAGGAATCAAGACCAATCAACAAATCAACCATGCATACAACAAATATTCTCATTAATCTTGTTTTCCAACAAATTTTAACAAAATCAGGAAACTTATCTTTTTTATTATCAGTTTTCACTAATTTGCTACTAAAAAATCTTTGGTGACCAGAATATTGGACGAAAAATAATGATATTTAAAAAATGAAATTTCTAATTCATTAAATTCTTTAAAATTTTCCTTTAAAAAGTCAACCAATACCGTATATCAGAAACAAACCCCAATATGATTGGCTGACCGAATTGTCGTAGGCCAAATTATCAGGCCAAATCGTCCGCTGGTCATAGATTCATTCATTATGAAAACACGCCTATTCAAATATACTGAAAATTTCACCACCAAAAAGTGAAAGTTTTCAGATAAAAATTCTATTTTTTTCATATTTCTGCTCAAAACATAGATTGTGGGGATTCGTTAGAACCGCATCGGCGAGGCGGTTCTAACGAGTACCACAATCTATGTTTTTGAGCAGAAATAAGAAAAATAATGTATACCCCTGTAAACCCCAGTTTTACTATTTAAAAGTGGGGTTTAAGGGGTCAAAATTATATAGGCATGTTTTCGTGATGGTGAACCAGTGGTTGGATTATTACCAAATTTTCATGGATTAATAATTGGGACATAACAAAGAGCTTATTAGAACCCCATTCTTCATACCCATTCATTCCATTCGACCTTCGACCTCCGAAGAGTCAACATCAACCAACGAACAACCATGCTACTGACCGTATTGATGAATGCTTTGAAAAAATACACCTTCGCCGTTTCTCCACTTTGGAGAATGTCAAACGGGAAGGACCTAGTTCGTGTGGAGCTAACCTTCCATAAGGTTCTATTGACCAACAGATACAATAAGAGGGCTGAAAGCAGGAGGCGGCTTGCACCCTCTGCTGGCGAGTGGCCTTGCCAGCCTAGACTGACAAAAAGACAGACGCCAGTTCACCGACCACCGCCCTGCCAGGAGAAGGAGATGTCACCATCATCAGCGCATACTCTTCCAGACACTCCAAGACAACACATCACACATTATCGCAGAAGACAGCAACCATCCAGCCATTGCCGATCATCATGAGACCACCATCAGTAACATCTAGATCTACTTCTCCTGTCAGCCCGCCGAAGAAGTAGACACGGACGCAGTCACCATTAGCGCCAGCCAGCAAGAAGAACCGTACCCGCTACGACAGCAACGACTTCTCATACCCTATACATCAGAAGTATGACCTCCAGGAGGTATTCAACGTCAAGATGATGAATTCCGACGTTGTAATCGTCAATGCCCAGCGTCTTCAACGCCCAGATGAGACGATCAACATAGATCTTCCAGCTTATTTCATGTACAAGCTCAACGTCACCGACAAGAAACGGGTCATATCAGCAAGTTCTACCATCATGAAAATATGCCTATATAATTTTGACCCCCTTAAACCCCACTTTTATATAGTAAAACTGGGGTTTACAGGGGTATACATTATTTTTCTTATTTCTGCTCAAAAACATAGGTTGTGGGTACTCGTTAGAACCGCCTCGCGGAGCGGTTCTAACGAGTACCCACAACCTATGTTTTGTGCAGAAATATGAAAAAATATCAGAGTTTTTTATCTGAAATTTTTCAGTTTTTGGAGGTGAAATTTTCTCTATATTTAAATAGGCATGTTTTCGTAATGGTTGAACATCTACGAGTACATAGAAAAGAAGCTGGAAATGGGCACACAACAGGAAAACATCATCTCATGGTACGACTACCTTGAACAAGCCTGCAACGACCCTGGAGGACAGATACGATTCTACCAGCTCTGGCTGGCAAGGATAAGATCGACTCGTCCGCTAAAGAAGACATCCTTCGGCTCTGACCTACTTAGGGTGAGGACACCCTCCTCACAGATACCCTCTCGGCACTCGGGTGAGGACACCCACTTTGCATCCTTTCCGATGACGACTGCCATGTGACTAGTGAAAGAATCTTATTCACAACTCGAGCTGAGTACCGAAATGCATTGTGCAGTCGAAATTGAAACTCATTAGGTACGAGATGGAAAGCTCAACCTTTTCGACCGCTAGTCTAAATTCTGAAACTTACGTTCTGTCTATCTATGTGACAATATGTGTCACAGGAGAAGAAGCCCGAGAATATGTGTCACAGGAGAAGAAGCCTGCGTGATATAGCTAGACAAATAGGCATAAGTTCTGGGGTAGTTCAGTCTATCTTGTTAATATCTTAGGGATTTCCAAGATCTCAGCTAGATGGGTCCTCAAAATGTTGACCAAATATCAGAAGAAGAGCAGACTTGATACTTAAAGTATCTCCTGTCCCTCTATGAAGATGACCCTGAGGAATATATGCATCGAGCTATGATCCAAGCTGAGACTTGGGTCCAACACTTTGATCCTGAGGCCAAAAAGCAGAGCATGCAATGGAAGCATCCTGGCTCACCACCTCCTCATCACCAAAACATACCTATATAATTTTGACCCCCTTAAACCCTACTTTTTTTTATAGTAAAACTGAGGGTTTCAGGGGTATACATTAATTTTCTTATTTCTGCTGAAAAAATAGATTGTGGGCATTCGTTAGAACCGCCTCGTCGAGGCGGTTCTAACGAGTACCCACAATCTATGTTTTGAGCAGAAATATGAAAAATATCGGAGTTTTTAATCTGAAAATGTTCAGTTTTAGGAGGTGAAATTGTCTATGTATTTGAACAGTGAAGTTTTCGTAATGTAAGAAATTTAAGAGAGTTTCTTCAGCAGGGAAGGTGATGGCCTCTACCTTTGGAATAATCAGGGCGTTATCATGGTGAATTCGTCTGTGTTTAGGTTTTACAGCCCAGGTAACCCGATAGAGTCATGTCGAGCGCCGTACGTTTACCTAACAATACTTTTATATACACTATATACACAGCAAAGGCCTTATCAGATTGTGCAGTTTCACTGATTGATCTAACTGTTCGTATATATTTTCCCAGCGGGCACATGACGTTTATAAAACGTCACAATAAATTCGATGTAACGTTGCATCGACGTTAATGCGACATTGTATAGACCGTATATGCCTGCTGGCATGACATTGCATCGACGTTAATGCAACTTTGTTCAAACATTATACGCCTGCCTGGTATATTTGGACTAGATCGGTGGTGAACAATTTTTTTATGGTCACAACACAGCAAGAACATTGTGAAAAACAGAAAAAAAGACACACACACACACACACACACAAAAAACAACAGGCATTTCTATCCAGATCTCTGCGATTATTAGTTCCTTGGTTTTGAAATATCTATCAGCCCCGCAGCCTGGAAATCCCTCCGGAGTGCCTCCGTCTCTTCCTTTGTCAGATCTCTTAATGGGAGTCGAACTGGACCAATATCGTAGCCGGTCAAGACTTTAAATACAGCTTTCGCTACGTTCATTCCGCCACCTGAAACATATTTACCGTAATAACTCTAAATATTGGGACAGGCAGGGCAGAACAAACAGTGTAGACCCTGATCAGACGCCGCTGAACGCAGCGTCTGATCAAGGTCTACACTGTTTGCCAGTCATCCGGCAGGCAATTTTGAGACGCATCAACGGGTGCTAAAATGGAATGCTAGAATTTTAGAACTATTTCAAGGAGGTCAGGTGTCCAAATATTTAAGGTAAAATCTGTATATTCTATATACAGGTTAGGGAACAGCCATAGATTCTCTGTGGAAGAGCATTTCTCACTCTAATTGATAATGATTATTTCATGAAGTGATAAGAGCCATTAAGAAGCAATAAAACTCCAAAATCATAATCTGAAGCTGACCCAAAGGCACCTGTAGATTTTCCTACACAGGAGAGAACGGATAGTCTATATTAACATTGTATTGAACAGCAGATGCAGACTATATTCAGCCAGCATTTATTCTTACCAGCATTTCAGACAATCAGATGCTTTTGTTTACTTATCTCATCTTTCACAGCAGGCATGTCCATTTACTACTACAGGGATGTTTTTTTTTTTTTTTTTTCAGAAATAGCAATTTTACATGAGCCTTCTGCCACATCTGATCTGGGTATACACTGTTTGCTAAGAACTTTGGCATTATGCTTTATTGAGCCAATGGAAATCCAAGCACTACAAGCCTGCGGTTATTATTATTATTATTTTTTTTTTGTTTTTGTTAGACATTTAACAAAACCTGTCACCGGACAGGGTAGCCCGCCTGAACGCGCTTGTCATCATATAAAAAGAAACTTTACCATAAAACTTTAAACATTTTGTGGACGCATTGGTTCAACGCCGACAACACCGCCGCTGATGCTTGGGGTAGTACAATAACTCTTCATGCACTTCGTACATGTGAGCTAAAAAGTGTCATAACTCACAAATTATCACAATTCGCCAAAAAAATATTTGTTTGACATTTAAAAGCTTGTCATGTCTAACAAATTATCGAAATTTGACAATCATCAACATTACCAATTTGAATGAATTTGTCAATACCGAGTTAAATATTGCCACAGAAACAAAACTCAAAGAAACTTTGGGCTAATTTAATAATAAAAAAAAAATTTTTTTTTTTTTGTTGTTTTTTTTTTTTGTGTTTTTTTTTTTTTTTTTTTTTTTTGTGTGTGTTTTTTTTTTTTTTTTTTTTTTTTTTTTTCCACAACACTGTAAAGCTAAAACTGGAAATGTAAGGGTCTGCTGCAAAATTAAGTCCACAAAGGCGCATAATTTGGTCAAATTTTCATAAAATTATACCAAAATTAAATCAGATCATCTTCATGTTGGTCCCAAACTACCTGAAAAATTTCATAAGCCTAGCCTAAGCCATTCTTTTGATATTTTGCTCACAAGCATTTCCTTTGCTAAAATACCTTAGTCCATAAAGTGGCATAATTTGATCAATAGTTTATAAAACTGCACCAAAATTTAATCGTCTTCTTATATTGGTCCAAAACAGCCTGTAAAATTTCAAGAGACTAGCCTAGCAGTCCACAAAGTCAATTGTACATTTGAAGAGCTTGATAAAGTAATAACTTTGGAAGAGGTTAATTTAGTAATTCGTTCTTTGAAAAGAAACAAGTCGTTTTCACGTGATCAGTTACTGAATGAATACTTTATAGAGTCTTTTGATATATTATCGGGACATATTGTTGATATCTTTAATGCTATCTTAAACTCGGGAGTTTTCCCGAGCCTGTGGTCTGAGGGCATTTTGGTTCCACTTTTTAAAAAGAACGATCCTAATGATGTAAATAATTATAGGGGAATTACTCTGGTTAGTTGCTTCTCAAAAATATTTACAGGGATTTTAAACAACAGAATAAAAAAATGGGCTGAAAACAATGATATCCTGTCTGATTCGCAGTTTGGTTTTCGAAAGGGTCGTTCGACAACCGATGCAATTTTTGTTTTAAATTCAATTATACAAAAAGTTTTAAAGGAGAAAGGGAGATTATTTTGTGCCTTTATTGATTTAAAAAAGGCCTTCGACAGTGTTTATCTGAATGGTTTATGGTACAAGTTATTTAAATTAGGTCTTAACGGTAAAATGTTACGGATTATTAAAGATATGTACAATAAGGTTAAAACTTGTGTAAGGGGATGTAATTCGTATTCGGATTTCTTTGAATGCGCAGTCGGTTTAAAACAAGGGGAGGTAATCTCACCAGCTTTGTTTTCATTATTTATAGAAGATTTGGAATTATTCTTACAAGGGGATCAAACTTGTGGCTTAACATTTGATGATATTACTTTTATATTGATGTTATTTGCAGATGACATGGTAATTTTGGGGAAAGATAAGGACGATTTGCAGACAAGTTTAGACCTGTTAGAAATGTATTGTCATAAATGGGGACTACAAGTAAATACTGACAAAACCAAAATTGTAGTTTTTAGGAAACGCGGGGGGCTATTAAATGATGAATCATGGACATATAATGGTAGAAATTTAGAAGTTGTTAGTAATTTTAATTATTTAGGTACTGTTTTTAATTATACTGGAAATTTTGCATTGAATCAAGAAACATTGGTGGGAAAAGGATTAAAAGCCATGAACTGTTTATTACACAATACTAAAAGATATTCTTTTAAACCTAAAGTTATGTGTCAGTTGTTTGATGCCTTTGTTGGCTCTATTCTTAGCTACTCTTCTGAGATATGGGGTTTTGGAAAATGTAAGGAAATCGAAAGAATTCATCTTAAATTTTGTAAGTATTTATTGAAAGTAAAGTCTTCAACGTGTAATATAGGAGTGTATGGGGAGCTCGAACGTTATCCTTTATATGTTACAAGATATACACGTATTATTAAATTTTGGTGTCATATAATTAATACTGATAATATTCTGGTAAACAAACTATATAGTTCACTTGTGGATGCCTGTAGCACTGGTGCAAATGCATGTAACTGGGCCAAAAAGGTTAAGTCCCTCTTAGATAAGTATGGGTTTTCTTTTGTTTGGAGTAATCCATTCTCGGTTGATCTAAAAACATTTCATTTGCAGTTTAAACAAAGAGTATTGGATGTTTTTAAACAAAGCTGGTATAGCGATGTCGCCAACAACAGAGTCCTTACACTTTATAAAAACTACAAATTGTCTTTCGATTATGAGCTTTATTTGAATATCTTACCAAACAAACTGAGAGTGACTATATCCCGATTAAGATTATCTTCTCATCAATTACGTATTGAAACGGGAAGGTATTCTCAAAATAGGGTTGATAGAGAACAACGCATATGTACTCTTTGTAATAAGTCTGATATTGAGGACGAGTACCATTTTGTACTCGTGTGTCCTGTTTATAGTATTTTGAGGCAGAAATATATTCGTCCATATTATTATAACAGACCTAGTGTTTATAAATTTACATTGTTAATGCAAACAAAACAACAAGGAGTGTTACAGAAATTAGGAAAATATGTATATGAGTCTTTTAGACTTCGAAGTTCACTTATGACATCGTGATATCTGTCTTTATTGTTAATATTTATATGAAAGTGCTGGTTTTCATATTGCTATGTTTGTGTAAATATGGAGTTCAACCTCCAGGCGTAAGAAAAATGATCTAGTCTTTATATATCATGTTCCGCAATCTACATTTGCAGCTGCATGGGTGAAAGTTTTCAGGATTATTCCTGATTTCAGGATTTCAAGAGTTTTTGTCCCTATATAAAGTATAGGGAAAACTGTCTTTTCACGATTTGAAAACCCAGATTTCAGGATTCTTGAATTTTGGACTTTCACCGTGCAATTGTAGTCGATACTTACATCAGAATCATCTACGAATAACATTGTATTTATTTGTTGTCAGCCATATATATATTGTGACCATACGATATTGTCATATGTGCATGCTGATAGACTAGAAACTGTAACAGTTTACGTCTAAATAAAAAGTCTGTCTGTCTGTCTGTCCTATGATAGAATGCCTGAGTCCACAAAGGGGCATAATTTGGTCAAATATTTATAAAAACTATATCAAAATTTAACCAGGTCAACTACACACTGGTTCCAAACTGCCTTCAAAATCTCAAGTGCCTAGCACAAATTGCTTACAAGCTTTTCCTATGCTAAACTGCCTGTCCACAAAGGGACATAATTTGATCAAATTTTCATAAAATTATACCAAAACTGAAGAGCCTAACCTGAGCAGTTTTTAAGATATTTTGCTTACAAGCTTTGCCTATGCTAAAATGCCAAAGTCCACAAGTGGCCATAATTTGGTCAGTTTTTCATAAAATTATATAAAAATTTAATCAGGTCAGGAACACACTGGTCCCAAACTGCCTGAAAAAAATTTTAAAGAGCCTAGCCCAAGCAGTTTTTGAAATGTTTTGCTTACATTTCCTATGCAGAATTGCCTAAGTCCGCAAAGGGCCATTTCTCTGCATCGAGAGGTCTGACCAAAAAACAATACAAATTTGCTATTTTTTCATAAGCAATCCACATATGAAATTTCAGAACCCCAGCATATATGGTGCCTTAGATATGATACATCCTATAGGATGTGACGGACTAACCGACGGATGGTCTGATCTGATGCATTCTCAAACTTGTCTGAGATTTTATGCATGTCATTGTTATCTGCAAGTTTCATGAAGATCCAACAAAAATGGAGCTACACTGATCACAAGGGTGATTATGGCCGTTTTTTTGTTTTTTTGTTTTTTTTTTTTGTTTTTTTTGTTTTGATAATCAAGGGGATGTTACTCTGCTATCGCTGGTCCCATCTGACTCATTATCGAACTTTTCCGAAATTTTATGCATGTCTTAGTTGTCTGCAAGTTTCATGAAGAGCCAACAAAAAATAAAGGAGCTACACTGTTCACAAGCATTTTCCTATAGTAAGTCTATGGGATCTATCAGTTGCCATAGCAACCAAAGTTCTGAAGCAATTTTCCTAGAATGCATAATTATGCAAGCAATCCTCTACAAAAGACATGCTACAGATAAAATTCAGTTGAGATCTGCCAACAGGCTGCAGAGATATTGCATTTTGAAAGTGTGCATGACGGACGACGATGGAGGCTGCCATCCTATAAGCTAAAAAACTCCATGCCGACGCCGACGTTGATGTCAAAGCCAACACTAACACCAACATCAACTTTAAATGATAATGATATATGCACCGAAAACAGTATGTCTCCCTCCCCCTCCCTCACCCCCACCATCCCACAACCCCCTACACGACTCCATGTGCACAGTGAATATTGAGACTAGCCTGCATATGCATACGTTCTAATAAAAATACACTTGACTTCTTCATGCTGACAATGAATACCCTGATTGGACTGTGCCAATGTACAAGCTGATCTGAGTTTTTACTGAACAAACTTGCAATATTGTATATGCACTTTGCTATGTCCCGGCTTATTGTTGCTTGTAATGTAGCATATTTTTCTGCTAATATTTTTTTTTACGTAACCATGGCAAACAGTGTCAACCCAGGTCGATAGTTGCTAAATGCAGTATTTGAGAGAGTCTACAATGTATGAATTTGTGATATAAAAGTTGAAAAGTATTACTGCTGTCAGATTCCCCTTAAACTGGAAATGGGCCTGCCCAGACAGTTAGGAAGAAGAATTCATTTGGCATTAATGGGCGACTATATAGAACAATAATGCGATAATAGTAGAAAAAATATCAGCTAGCCTTTGACACTTGGTCTTCTGCTCTGTATATACTTTCACTTCATGGCTAATAACAAGACTTTCTTAACAAAATAACCAAAAACTGTATAGAGAACTCTTTTATTCTGTTTATTCTGTGTGTGATTTACAAACTGCAATGTGTTGGAATTTATCTGACTGAATTTTGGGGAAAGGGCTAGCGGTTGCTCCCTGCTGTTTAATGGTTTCAGCTTCATTAGTAGCCTAGCTAACTACAATTTAATGATAAATCAGAAAGAGCCAAGAATCTATGGCTGTTCCTTAGCAGGTTAGGGAACAGCCATAGATTCTCTGTGGAAGAGCATTTCTCACTCTAATTGATAATGATTATTTCATGAATTGATAAGAGCCATTAAGAAGCAATAAAACTCCAACATCATAATCTGAAGCTGACCCAAAGGCACCTGTAGATTTTCCTACACAGGAGAGAACGGATAGTCTATTAACATTGTGTTGAACAGCAGATGCACACTATATTCAGCCAGCATTTATTCTTACCAGCATTTCAGACAATCAGATGCTTTTGTTTACTTATCTCATCTTACACAGCAGGCATGTCCATTTACTACTACAGGGATGTTTTTTTTTTTTTTTTTTTTTTTTTTTTTTTCCAGAAATAGCAATTTTACATGAGCCTTCTGCCACATCTGATCTGGGTATACACTGTTTGCTAAGAACTTTGGCATTATGCTTTATTGAGCCAATGGAAATCCAAGCACTACAAGCCTGCGGTTATTATTATTATTATTATTTTTTTTTGTTAGACATTTAACAAAACCTGTCACCGGACAGGGTAGCCCGCCTGAACGCGCTTGTCATCATATAAAAAGAAACTTTACCATAAAACTTTAAACATTTTGTGGACGCATTGGTTCAACGCCGACAACACCGCCGCTGATGCTGGGGGTAGTACAATAACTCTTCATGCACTTCGTACATGTGAGCTAAAAAGTGTCATAACTCACAAATTATCACAATTCGCCCAAAAAATATTTGTTTGACATTTAAAAGCTTGTCATGTCTAACAAATTATCGAAATTTGACAATCATCAACATTACCAATTTGAATGAATTTGTCAATACTGAGTTAAATATTGCCACAGAAACAAAACTCAAAGAAACTTTTGGCTAATTTAATAAAAAAAAATGTCTTTTTTTTTTTTTTTTTTTTTTTGTTGTTGTTGTTGTTTTTTTTGTTGTTTTTTTTTTGTGTGTTTTTTTTTTTTTTTTTTTTGTTAGTTTTTTTTTCCACAACACTGTAAAGCTAAAACTGGAAATGTAAGGGTCTGCTGCAAAATTAAGTCCACAAAGGTGCATAATTTGGTCAAATTTTCATAAAATTATACCAAAATTAATACAGATCATCTTCACGTTGGTCCTAAACTACCTGAAAAATTTCATAAGCCTAGCCTAAGCCATTCTTTAGATATTTTGCTCACAAGCATTTCCTATGCTAAAATACCTTAGTCCATAAAGTGGCATAATTTGATCAATGCACCAAAATTTAATCGTCTTCTTACATTGGTCCAAAACAGCCTGCAAAATTTCAAGAGACTAGCCTAGCAGTTCTTGAGATATTTTGCTTACAAGCTCTTCCTATGATAGAATGCCTGAGTCCACAAAGGGGCATAATTTGGTCAAATATTTATAAAAACTATATCAAAATTTAACCAGGTCAACTACACACTGGTTCCAAACTGCCTTCAAAATCTCAAGTGCCTAGCACAAATTGCTTACAAGCTTTTCCTATGCTAAACTGCCTGTCCACAAAGGGACATAATTTGATCAAATTTTCATAAAATTATACCAAAACTGAAGAGCCTAACCTGAGCAGTTTTTAAGATATTTTGCTTACAAGCTTTGCCTATGCTAAAATGCCAAAGTCCAATTTGGTCAGTTTTTCATAAAATTATATAAAAATTTAATCAGGTCAGGAACACACTGGTCCCAAACTGCCTGAAAAAAATTTAAAGAGCCTAGCCCAAGCAGTTTTTGAAATGTTTTGCTTACATTTCCTATGCAGAATTGCCTAAGTCCGCAAAGGGCCATTTCTCTGCATCGAGAGGTCTGACCAAAAAACAATACAAATTTGCTATTTTTTCATAAGCAATCCACATATGAAATTTCAGAACCCCAGCATATATGGTGCCTTAGATATGATACATCCTATAAGATGTGACGGATGGTCTGATCTGATGCATTTTCAAACTTGTCTGAGATTTTATGCATGTTATTGTTATCTGCAAGTTTCATGAAAATCCAACAAAAATGGAGCTACACTGATCACAAGGGTGATTATGGCCGTTTTTTTTTTTTTTTTTTTTTTTTTTTTTTTTTTTGATAATCAAGGGGATGTAACTCTGCTATCGCCGGTCCCATCTGACTCATTATCGAACTTTTCCGGATTTTTATGCATGTTGTAGTTGTCTGCAAGTTTCATGAAGAGCCAACAAAAAATAAAGGAGCCACACTGTTCACAAGCATTTTCCTATAGTAAGTCTATGGGATCTATCAGTTGCCATAGCAACCAAAGTTCTGAAACAATTTTCCTAGAATGCATAATTATGCAAGCAATCCTCTACAAAAGACATGCTACAGATAAAATTCAGTTGAGATCTGCCAGCAGGCTGCAGAGATACTGCATTTTGAAAGTGTGCATGACGGACGACGATGGAGGCTGCCATCCTATAAGCTAAAAAACTCCATGCCGACGCCGACGTTGATGTCAAAGCCAACACTAACAACAACATCAACTTTAAATGATAATGATATATGCACCGAAAACAGTACGTCCCCCTCCCGCTCCCCCACCCCCACCATCCCACAATCACCTACACGACTCCATGTGCACAGTGAATATTGAGACTAGCCTGCATATGCATACGTTCTAATAAAAAAATACACTTGACTTCTTCATGCTGACAATGAATACCCTGATTGGACTGTGCCAATGTACAAGCTGATCTGAGTTTTTACTGAACAAACTTGCAATATTGTATATGCACTTTGCTATGTCCCGGCTTATTGTTGCTTGTAATGTAGCATATTTTTCTGCTTATTCTTTTTTATGTAACCTTGGCAAACAGTGTCAACCCAGGTCGATAGTTGCTAAATGCAGTATTTGAGAGAGTCTACAATGTATGAATTTGTGATATAAAAGTTGAAAAGTATTACTGCTGTCAGATTCCCCTTAAAATGGAAATGGGCCTGCGCAGACAGTTAGGAAGAAGAATTCATTTGGCATAAATGGGTGACTATATAGAACAATAATGGGATAATAGTAGAAAAAAATATCAGCTAGCCTTTGACACATGGTCTTCTGCTCTGTATATACTTTCACTTCATGGCTAATAACAAGACTTTCTTAACAAAATAACCAAAAACTGTATAGAGAACCCTTTTATTCTGTTTATTCTGTGTGTGATTTACAAACTGCAATGTGTTGGAATTTATCTGACTGAATTTCGGGGAACTCAACTAATTAAGAAAGGGCTAGCAGTTGCTCCCTGCCGTTTAATGGTTTCAGCTTCATTAGTAGCCTAGCTAACTACAATTTAATGATAAATCAGAAAGAGCCAAGAATCTATGGCTGTTCCTTAACCTGTTAGTATAGAATACAGAATTTACCAGAAGGCCTAAAAGATAATGACCTGGGCCCAGTTGTTCAAAGCATCGTTAGCTTAACGAGCTCGTTAGCGGTCAAAATGTCAACTGTTCTAGTAAGTACAATATCTAATTCACAGGTATTTTTGCTGAAAAAAAATGTGAGTAGCTTTTGCAAATCACATTTTTCAGCAAAATATTAGCGCATATAATCAACGCTTTAACGATACGTTAACTAACGACATCATTAGTTTTGAACTACTGGGCCCTATTCTTTGTTCCTTTGCAGAAACAGATGATGCCGTATTTACCTTAAATAATAAGATTCCTTACCATACTAGTCCTAAAATTTGAACTAGTCCATGTGTGTCTTAAGGGGAATGAATAAAGTTTTTAAAAGTGTTTTGCCTCCTGTCTTAAAAGTGGTCTACTTTTAACCCATTTATGCCTGGCGTCCCATAAAAAGGATATTTGGCAAAGAGTGTAGACCCAGATCAGACGCCGCTTAACGCGGCGTCTGATCAGGGTCTACACTGTTTGCAATAACATTTGAAAGTTTCAATAATAAAAGCAATTATCACGTTTTCTGTATCTTTTTGTTCGTCTGTCATTACTGACAATGACCAATCCTAATCAACTGTGAGATGTGTTATTATTTGTGTGTTCTAAGATGGCTGATGAGACCAATCATAGCTCTAAACTGCCTGTTGCAGATAGAACAAGAGAGGTCTGTTGGTGATGCCTTAGCTCTGGCTTTCCGCTGTGCACGTTTTCTGTATAACAACCCTTTGACTATACAATGGACCTTTCCAATTTTTTTTAAACTTTATTCTTCTAAATCATACATAATATCATAATATGTATCAAGATTCATAGTTATATGAATATCTGTTATCTAGAACATACTGTATTGTATCTTATTCGCACATATTTCTCTTATCTATCTAGTAGATCTTGTATTAAACCTGTACGTTTTTACTTCAATAATGTGCAGGATGTATACTGTATCACAATACATTTGTATGTTATTCATAATTATATGTTTTGAGAAAAACTGCATAGGAAATTGTGAAATTATACATATAAGTGTTTTCCGTTAGACCTTTCCAAAGTTCATGATGGGAGAGTTTATTGAAAATATTCAGGGGTAAATAAGTTAATTAAAGGAATTATTTCAAATATTTTCCTTTCAGTGTAGGAGGCATTGGTGCGCAGAAAATGAATCAGGAAGCCACGGAAGGGTTTTCCTGTATTTTAAACGGCCGAACTTCTACCAAGTATATCCAATCATCACAAAACTGCTGGATGAGTAGCAAACAGTGTAGACCCTGGTCAGATGCTCAGGCGTACATGTCTTAATATTTATAGTAGCAGATGCTGGCGAAACGCGAAGGCCCTACTCAGACTGCGTGGATGCATAAACTCAGTGACTGGACAGTCACTTTTCTCATATGGTTTAAGGATTATTTTGCATGACATGGAATTCTCTCTCTCTCTCTCTCTCTCTCTCTCTCTCTTAAGATCCCAACAACAGTATATCAGTCATTTCCATGTGGTATATGTTTGTTTGTGTTGCGGTTTTACGGCCCATTCAACCCAATGGGGTCATGTCGAGCGCGGTCAGTTTACCTAACCACACGTTTACTGGGCTGGCTTAGTCCTCTAAGCGGTTAACCAGTATTGTGCACATTCTTTCGCCAGAAACTGACAACTGCCCTTCTTGAATCAGCGGAAGGGAGAGAATGACCGTAGAAAATATTTCATGATCAATCTCCACGAAAGAATGTTGCCGACCTCGGCGGGGGTTGAACCCGTGACCTCTTGGTCTCCAGTCGGACGGCGCATCCAACTGAGCCACCGAGGCCGCCATGTGGTATATGATAACATGGTGATGTCTCTGTGCATATCACCGAGAGAGATTCATCTCACTGAGTGAGATTAAACAACAGGACCACTAGAAAAGCAAATGAAAGCTAAACCACAGCCAAGCTATGCTTCCTGTCGTGACTTACTAGTAATTCCGAAAATAAAACACTTTTAACATGATATTCCTGTAAATAGCTTATCGCATCTAAGAACAGCCAAGCGTATTATTCTCTTAAAGTGACGTTGAAAGAAAGCAAAATCTTTTTCGCTTCAAACTATTTGTGTGTGTGTTTTTTTGTTTTGTTTTTGGTGTTATGTCTGTATTGGTCTACATAAGACGATAATGGTGGCGATACCATTGGATAATTTTTTATTTTTATTTATTTATTCTGGTGCAAAATGATATGTTTTTTAATATCCCTATTAGATGGAGCGTTTAATATTCTAAAAAATAACTTACCATGTTTAATGCGAATATTGTTGATGATTTGAGCAGTCGTCTACAAATACACAATACAGAAAGTTTAGTAATAAAATAGCTATACATCATAGTCAATATCAATTTCTGTTGCCTGTAACACAAATTTGTAGACCCTTTATGTAAGTGTCGGAGATACCCAGCTAGCATTCTACATAAATCTACAGCGGGTCGTTAGCGGCCCGTCAGCTACCCTGACGGGCCGCTAACGGCCCGTTATAGATTTATGTAGAATGCTTACTGGGTACCACGTTGACAAGTTCGCCGCCATCTGGAACAACGCCATCCCATCATTCAAATTTGTCTTGCGGAGTTTAAATGTGGTAGCATGAAAATGAGTTCAATAAAGACTCTTCACTGAATGTGTATCTATCAACCCTTACCCCATTTTTCGAGATAATTCCACCAAAAGTTCTACGAATGCCCGTAAAAATTTACGATAACTGCGCTGGCAGCCAGTTGCCAGTTATTTTACCATTAAATCTGCGGGATATTTTACAGTGCAGACATACGACTTGATATTCCTCACAGCCATAAGCCAACCAGTCCTAGCTGTATCTTGTTGATGCCGAACCTCGAGAGAAAGAGCAAATAATATCCATTGAAAGCATTAAGTGGTTTGTTTCAACCTCTCAACCTCTAGAAAAAAAAACTGGTGTTGTTCTTATTTCTCCATGAAAACTTATATTGTGTGGGCGTATAAGTCTGCTTCACTGAGGCACTTCTAATGAGCTATGCTTTGGTATTCATTAGGAATCCTTCTAATGAGTAACCATTGTAACGACACGTCAACACTTGTGGGTCATTTTGTGTCGTCTCCTAAAGAAAGGGAGAAGAGAGATAGAAGAGGAGACGAAAGAGCGGGACAGGGGAGAAAGAGGAAAATGAATGAAAGTCAAGAAACAGAAGAAATAAAAAAACATTCCCCCTCTATCCTTACCTGCTGCATGGATAGCAGGCCTTGCCCAACTGTAAGCCAGTATCAGTTGGACACCCTAGTGACGCAAGATACACGACACCTTTGCCTCACCCAACCACTCCCAAACGAGTAAGCAAAATATGTCTTCAAGGACAATTTTTTAGAAAATTATTTATCTAGATATAATAACCCTGTAATCTAGAGCTACCTGGAGTCTTTGGGATCTCTCACGATCCGGTTGCTCTACCAAACGCTTAGCTGTGGCAGTCTAAATGTCGTCCTATTTCAGTAAAATATTTCCTTATATGTGGCTACATCTCTAAGGGAGAGCACTCTAAGCTAAAAGCTTGGCTTTCCTATTCAAAGGAGATCATTCCAGCAGAAAAGATTTTCCTTCCCTGTATATGAATCCCTTACAAAGTGGGTTATTCTTCAAAGAAAGAATTTGTTCTCATTGGAGCAATGGTTTCTTTGTATAAGCGGTCCCTTTGAGATGTGGAACAAATATTTTCAGTTTTCCGTTGGAGGTGCATCCATACAACTGATATTAACTCTTTGCACGCTGGGTAATTTTGCATGCTTTTTTGTCGTCTCTGTGTTTTTTTTTTTTTTTTTTTTTTTTTTTTTTTTTAAACCTTTGAGAGTGCCAAACAGTTTGGATCCAGACGAGGTCCGATGTTTTGTCGGACCTGATCTGGGTCCAAACTGTTTGCAAAGGTTATCAGCAGACGACAAAAGTCGCCACTAGCGGGGAAAGAGTACATCAAGTTAGCAGTTCAAGACAAATGAAGCGGATTCCCATCCGAAGCAGGTAGTCTCAAATACAACATCAGGAGACGGCATTCTGATTTTTCTTTTTATTTTTCAGAGAAATTAAGGTTTGATATTTCATGTGAAAGACGATTCACATGAAATGCCAAGTTTTAATTTCTGATTAACAAAAATAAATAATTAACCCTTTTCATGTGAATAAATTAAGATGCCACGCCAACTCCAAATTTCAGCCAATCAGATTACTTGACCCAAGTTGTTCATACAAATTCAAATACTTAATGATAAACAGTGCAGATCCAGATCAGAAGCCAACTGATCTGGATCTACACTGTTTGCAAAGGAAGGGTATATCCGGGTTCAGCAGGACCAGGGTTAAGAATATCATCTGCTAGAATTTGCAAGGCGCTTTAAGGGTTAATGAATGTATAAACTGTTTTTTTTTTTACCTGAAATTTTCTTGCTGTCTCTATGTCGTTTTTATCAAAAGCCGTTTTCATGTCGTGAAAGAGGTTGCCCAGATACGAGGCAACCACCACTCCTGGCATGCCGAGTGCAAGGCAGGACAGGTATTGCTGAAAAAAAAAATGAAACAACACTGACAGAACTTTAATTGACGTTCACTGCTACCGTATTCTGAACACGTCGACACTGTTTGCCAGTCTAATAGCAGTTTTAGACAAATCAACAGGCTACCAGTATAAACTGACATTTGTTTTTTCGAATCATAGCACGTGTCCGAAAATTTAGATAAAAACTTTATATGTAAACCTTAAAACTCACCTCAGCAGTTTTACACAAGTTTGAAGTGTTATTTTGAAAAAAGAGAACACTATATACTATTTTAATCCATTTATGCCGAGTGGATTCTTCTACCTTAACTCTTTTGGCCGGTCCATTTCTAGTAATAGGAGTATCTGGTTAATTTTTATTATTACAATGTTTTACAGAAAGGCCTGTACTAAATACAAACAGTGTAGACCCTGATATGACGCCGCTTTCTGCGGCGTCTGATCTGGGACTACACTGTTTGTCAATGTCCCATTTATGGGACGCTAGGCATAAGTGGGTTAACCGCTAATGGCAAAAGATACCTTCAGGACACATGCGGACAGCGAAGACCCAGACCAGCATGCATATCTGTGCAGTCTTGTAAGGGCAGTCACTCTCCGTTTACAGAATCATTTGATACAGAATATTACATTAACAAGCCCAAAAGTCTCGTCAGACAGGATTGATTTACAGACTGATTTGGTCAGTCGTTGTTCAAACACACTACCGCCACCACACTTTTGCCCACGGTGCAACTCATTTCAAATATTTATAAAACATTCCAAAATTAAATTTTAAGGATCCCGTAAAATGGACGCTGAAGCAAACTTTGTTGTCTGATTTTTGGTTTAATTAATATTTCTGTGGACTGAATGTTGTGTATCCAGGTTGCAAATGATTATTGTTATTGTGTTGGGGTTTAACCCATTTAAGCCTTGCGTCCCATAAAAAGGGACATTGGCAAACTATGTAGACCCGGATCAGACGCCGCGATGCGCGGCGTCTGATCAGGGTCTACAAGGTTTGTGATAAGTTCAGAAATTTCTACAAAACATGGTAATAATAAAATCTAACCAGACACCCCTTATATAGGAAATGGACCTGTCCAAAGACTTTAGGTAGAAGCGTCTACTCGGCATAAATGGGTTAAATACACGTCACCCCTTATGGGTCATTTTGGATCGTCTCCCAGAGAAAGGGAGAAAAAAGACAGCAGAGGAGATGAACGAGAGGGACAGGGAGGAAAGAGGACCAGGATAGCAGGTCTTGCCCAACTATAAGCCAACATCAGCTGGACATCCCGGTGACGTAAGACAGACGACACCTTCGCCACACCCGACCACCCCCAGGGTTGCAACTGAAGTACGCCAAACAAAGACTGCATAGTCAGTATCTACAATCAGTTAGTTCAGAAATTAGGGAAATGGTCTATGTCGGCAATTTATAAAGAGTGTGTCTGAATACTCAGAGGTGTCATTTTGATGCCTTGATTAAACAAAGGTTGTATCAGTTGAAAGGCTGTGAGTTAATTTCATTACCCTTTTTATTCTACTTATTCGAAATAAAGAAGCCTGATCAAACAGTGTAGACACAGATCAGATGCTGCATAACTCAGCCTCTGATCAGGGTCTGTACTGTTTGCCAATCGCCCACCAGTTTTTTTAGACTTCAAGAAATAGTTAAGTGGACATATTCAACTTTTAGGACAAGGATAGTAAGCAGTTAAGGTGTCCGAATATTTAGGGTAAGTATGGTGCGTGTATATCATGCGTCGCGACTACTTTTGGTGTTTATGAGTGTTCTACTGATTAACCCATTCACCCCTATGTTTGTAAATTGGACTCTTCCATTTTTGATTTGGATATGACCATTGTTGCAAACAGGCATGTCCGTGGGAACAAAATCAAAAACAGAATGTCAAAACAGTGTAGTTCCAGATGAGATGGATCACAATGAGCCATTTCATTTGGATTTGCGCTGTTTGCAGGGATATTTGAGTAGGTTTGCAGGGTTGAAAGGTTTAAGAAAAAGAAATGTTAAACTTACGTTGTCCGTTCCGTTGAGAACCTGTAGTCGACCATTATCAATAAGTAAGCAACCATGAGCATTTGGCAGTTCCTTCGAGGAATGTTTTAGTCCTCTGAGATTCGGTATTCTGTCTTTCGCCATTTTCATAAACTTAATAACGTCAACTGTAAAATGTTCAAAAATGCAATATTCATAGTCAAACGAATTTGTACTTTCCCAGAAAGAGAAAATTAATTTAATTTTATGCTTATATTAACTACTGCTATAATGAGATCTCGAAAAGATACATCTTCAGTGGTGATAACTCTGTCAACATTGTTTTGTCCCCTTCTGAAAAAGGATCAACTCTTTATGTTTCTTCAGAAAAGAAAACAAATTGAGTTTTATGCTTTTCTTAAATCATGCTACAAAAAGGGTTCTAAACGATTATAAGAATGAGTACACCTTCAGGGGACGTAATTCTGTCAAAATTGTAGTGTGTCCTTCTGAAGAAGTTTTACTCTATAAGGAAAGAATGTGCTCTTGACCCATTGAAGACTTAAGAACCCTAAACAGGTAAATGGCAAACAATGCAGACCCAGATCAGACGCCGTAAAACGCGGCGTCTGATCAGGGTCTCCACCATTTGCAAATGGTTCAACCATTTATCTTTAGGAATATCTACAGCATATAGCCTGACATACCTATAATAGAAAATGGACTCTTCGAATATATAGTGTGGGAGAGTTTATTCTGTCTTTAATGGGTTAATGACAGCATAATTTCCTTTCAGGGTAGATCCCTTTTCAGAGTTGATGTTCGTCAATGGAAACATAAAGTCACAAAAGTTATCTTCCTTGTAAAATGGCGGAAAATCTAGCAAGAGAACCATGCCCGCTTAGATATAGTAGGAACTACCGAGAGCCTTTGCTTCGGACTGGCATTGTAAATATCATGCAAAGGCAACTGCAACTTATTACAACAGAAGAAATATCATTTCAAGAGTACTGATTTATTAGGATTAGTGAAGCTATACCAAAGGATTGCATATTTAAACAGTGAACTCTCACACACACACACACACACACACACACACACACACACACACACACACACACACACACACACTGGCATTCTAACTTTCAAGAATTCAAGTCATGACAGAAGAGATCGAATGAGCCATGTTACTCAAAAGGGACCCATAACACTTATGCAGCAGCGCATTTATTTTCTAGAGTATATAATCTTCAAACTTACTGTAGACACCGGTGACAAAATTAATATCATAGTAATAGAATGGTAACTTCGGTGCACTTGCTGCAATTGTGGCCATCACGTCAAGTAACACCGCTGAAATACAAAGAAACGATTATTAATTAACTCTTTCACTGCCACAGGCGATAATAGGCTTTTGCAAATAGCATAGATCTAGTTGAGACGGCTCAATGAGTCTCATCTGGATCTACGCTGTTTGACATTCAGTCTTTCAATCTTACATATAAACGTCTTTCCAAACCATAGTTTGTTCAAATAAAAAAGCAGACGACAAAATGTCGTCTGAAAATTTGTCGTCTGAAAATTGGCGCCGAAAGAGTTAAGCTGAATGAATACACTTTTGGGATATGTGTCGGAGTTTACTGTCAAAATATTCGTTACCTCCGTCAGAATAGGGGTCCACTCTAAAAGGACACACTTTGCTCCCAAATTCTTTCCTTTAAGAGTAGACCCCTTTCAGAAGGGGCCATGATATTCACGAAAGCAATCAGGAAATGCTAAAAGTAGTCTCACTTGTAAACAATGGCAGACAACTAATCAAGCGTATCCACTTTAATGTAGGGGCTCAGTGGTTAGAATGGCTGTTTCTGAATGTTTGTTTGGGTGCTGTAGCCGCAGCCGGCGGGCAAACCTCACTCTGGCCGGTAGAATTTCGTATTTCTTAGTATATATAAAATCTTTTCCCGAGGTACAAACATAAGAAATGATTATTTCTATAAAAAATCAACAAAGTATTTCAGTCAATGCATTCACAACAGTTAGAATATTAGAATTATCTGCAAGAATAAATCCATGACTTAAGCTTTTTTTCTAGTAGCAATATTTCGTCAATTTTTATTCTGCGATACAATGATATTTTGCATTATCTGTTTCTTTATTATGTACTTAGCTAAAACTAGATTTTACGTTTAATTTAGCCTTTTCAGTTTGTGACCAGGGCCCAGTTGTTCAAAACTAACGATGTCGTTAGTTAACGTATCGTTAAAACTTTGATCAATATATATGGCATATACACTGATATTTTTGCTGCAAATGTGAGTAGCTTTTGCATTTGCAAAAGCTACTCACATTTTTTCAGCAAAAATACCTGCGAATTAGATATTGTACTTATTAGAACAGTTAACATTTTGACCACTAACAAGCTCGTTAAGCTAACGATGCTTTGAACAAATGGACCCAGATAAATGCGAGAAAACCGTACGGTTTCAGTGAGACTGCCTAATTCGATGTCACAACATACAATATACAAAGTGCTAAAAGGGCCCTTATGTCAAATGCGAGCAACGAAAGCCTCGTTCAGCCTGCATATTTGAACAGTCCGGTTAGAACTTTTGTTGCCCACTTACAGAATTAGTGGATACTGTAGAAACTGTCGACGAACAGTGGATCTAGCGGGCACGCAACGTTGAGACAACGTCGCATCAATGTCGATGCAACGTCATGGCGTTGAATCGACAATAATGCGACGTTATATAAACGTCATGTGCCTGATTAGACTGCGTGCATATGCAGGGTGATCTAGGCCGTCACTGCTCGCATATGACACAATGACTTTTTTACGTGTTTCGCCTCATTTGGTTTTTTTTTTTTTTGTAAACTAAATGAAATATCTGTACCTTCATTCTCCGGTTTGTAGTAGGACGGTGTAAACGCAGCTATGGCAGACACACCAATACTCTCAGCATGTTGGGCCTAACAAAATAAAGCATGTAAGCAACATGGTTCTAGAATATACGTTTATACAACAAAAAGGCGAGTCGATTCTAATGAATAACCAGAACATACGTCTTCGCAGAGAAATAAGCCCAACACACTAACACTGACGAAGAAACGTCATTTCGACACCGCCGCGCCGACAGCGTAACGACGTTGTTACGACGCTATATGATTATTAGAAAGAAAATTCCTAGCAGGCATATACAAGGGGTGGGGGGTGGGGGTGGGGGGGGGGGGGGAGGGGGGAAAGCTCATTAACATTTGCCATTGCGTGGAAGTTGTTTGAATGATCTTAGAAGACAGTTTTGCATGGAATGTCAAAGCTTACTTTTTGGGTAAAATCAGAAGAAAAAAAATGTTTCCAAATATCATCTGCTGATTTTTTTTACTTAGCATGCTAGACGTTATTTAAATTGTTATAGAATATTTTAACATGACGTTTAATGTTGGTATTTTGAAACAACTAGTAATATTTACTTATACTTAATAATCAAGCAGGAGAGAATGCCTGTGCGTTTTTTTTTTTTTTTTTTTTTTTTTTTTTTTTTTCATTTTGATTGTATTTTCTTAGAACTAATTCTTAGCTTAGAGAATTTAGCTATTAACATTCTCCTTTTACTTTGATAGTATTTGCTAACAGCGGGATATTATCTTTTCATCTATATTGATCCTTAATGTTTACAAAATTCATTGCTTCAGATAAACAAAAAGTGTTATCCTTCTTATTTCATCATAAAAAAAACACAAGCTGTGGTACTCATTAGAAGCACCTCTGTGTGGGGTTTCTAATGAGTACACACAGCATATGTTTTCATGGAATAACAAGAAAAATATTTGTCTGTATACTCCCATCTGGGGCTATGACAGCATATAACTAGTTTTTATTTCGTTTACTTGGTTTTGCTAGGAATTAAATGTGAGCCAAATGAAATTACCTTTTTATATTTTAGCTTTTGTTGTTGTTGTTGTTGTTTATTTGTTTGTTTTTAATCTATTCATCATTGTTAGATCTTCATTTGCAGTATATTTAAAAGGTTTTTAAATAACGCGATGGTAAATAATTTTTTACATGTCCTGCCAAATCTGTGATTGTGTGCAATCTGGTCTGGACATTCACAACTTGCATTTTAAAGCTACTAAGCCGTGTAATGTTATATCATAGATCATAAGAAAAAAACATACCAGTTCTTGGCTCTCTTTTAGACAATTTGCCCCAACATGGACTATCACCTCTAACCTTGAATAAATAAAGTCAGCTTTCGTCATTTCGATTTCGCTTATCTAGAATAACCGCTTATCTCGAAGTGAAAATCTGGTCCCTGTTTTAACATGGAAATATAACAACAGGCAACAAAATATTGCCTCAGGAGCAATTTCTCCTCTTTTCCACAATATTTTCAATATATCTCTCACTGTAGGAGTCAAATTACATATTCATTTGTTAAATGAGGTCGTTCGATTTGTTTTTTTTACCTCTATTCTGCAAATTTGATATGTCGATGTACGGATATCTCGAAACATTTTAGAGAGCCCCTAGGACTTCGAGATAACGAGAGTCGACTGTAAAAGGTGTAAGATGATTGTTGTTTCTTCAAGTTAGCATATTTACCCTAACATTTGGGATACCTAAAGTCCTTACTATACTTGTCCTAAAACTTTACAAGTTCAATTCACTATCTGTTTATGTATCTAAAACTGCTGGATGAATGGCAGTGTAGACCCTGGTCAGACGTTGCATTCCACGGCATCTGATTTGGGTCTACACTGCCTATTCAGGCAGATATACTTAGGGTTGTTACGGTATAATCTTGAGGTTGTACATTATATACTGGACATAAAACGCTGTACCAGATTTTGGATGTTGATAGAATAACTTCAGGGACTCTGATCTGGGAATACTTGCAGAGAAATACAGAGTTCATAGCCTTCAGTTCAGCACAAATGAAACCACAAT
Source organism: Anodontia alba (assembly GCA_964016985.1). Taxonomy (NCBI): domain Eukaryota; kingdom Metazoa; phylum Mollusca; class Bivalvia; order Lucinida; family Lucinidae; genus Anodontia; species Anodontia alba. Next base: position 34,826,643 of record OZ024822.1, on the reverse strand, counting down.
CAGAGCTCCATTAAGACAATTTTTTTCCAACCAAAAACTTTGGCATTTTTTCTTATTTCTCCAGGAAAACATGTGTTGTGGGTACTCATTAGAAGCGCCTCGGTGAGGCGCTTCTAATGAGTAACAACAACATGTGTTTGTGTACATGCAAACAAACAAATAAAATATTCTTCAAACCATATGTTTTGATCGAGAAATAAGAAAAAAATCTGAATACCCTTCTTGTCTAGAGCTATGACATCGTATACTGACCTTATGACATGTGTGCCAAGTCAGACTTGCACCTGCGTAGTCTGATCAGAGTCTTCGCCGGGCGCTTTGTGGATAGCCGAAAAACCAAGCTCCTTCAGACAACAGAGAGTGAAGACATATCTTCGCTTGCCGTATTTGTCATAAGGTACTTTTTCTCACGTAAATTTAAATCATATTTAAAAATTCATGCGACAGGTCGTGACCTACAGCTGTGACAGAAATTGACCTTGCGTCTAAACAGAGCTTATCAGACATCCCTTATAAGAGAACAATAATTTATTATTATTATAAGCTAGATTTTCAGTCTACATTTTGAACTAAGTACTGGATCCAAGCCTTTTAGTGACAGCATAGGCTTTGAATAGCCGTTTGGCCATTGTTTTTGGGAAAGAAACTGTCCTTTTGTCTTTCTGCTTGTAGTGTTTTGATTGTGGTGCCGTTGCTTTACGCCCTTCTTTCCCTTTGGTGTCTTGGGCGGAAAGTGGTAGATAATGTATCGATTCTTGATCATTGCCTTCCTTTCTATTTGGAATAGAGTTACATTTTCGTACAGTAACGCACAGCATACGCGCTGACAAAAAGTCGAAATTGTTATTGTTACATGATGTTGTAAAACCTAATGCGTTTTTAAGAAGAGTATAAAAATGTTAACAAAATGTTTCCTAATGTAAACTCTTCGAATTTTCTTTTGACAAAAACTGACCGGCCAAACAGCCTTATACAACGACAATCGTAGATAAATAATAAAAAAAGTTTCTTAAGTTTTTCTAACCTTCCCTTTGAAGCATTTTTCCAAGCTTCAGCCACCTTCTTCCTTTCATTTATCGTCAAAGACAAACCTTCTCCTAGAGATCCGTTTACTACAAATATAAAGACACATTTATATAGCTTCTGTCATAGTGAAACGTGTCAACAACAACAACAACAACAACGACAACAATAACCTGTGGACCGCTACATCATGTCTTCCTGTCGAGTTACTGTTACATGCCATGGTGGAAGGGCCAGGACTGTTACAGCAATTTAAAAACAATTTTCTTCGACGTAGTCACTGTTAACCCTAGTCCTGCTGATTCCGGATATACCCTGACTTTGCAAACGGTGTAGATCCAGATCAGTTGGCCTCTGCACTGTTTGCCATTAAGTATTTGAGTTTATATCAACAGTCTGGATCAAGAAATCTGATTGGCTGAAAAATAGAAGTGGGCCTGGTATCTTTAGTCAGCATGACAAAGGTCACAGTAAACACTTAACGTCACAACAACGTCGTCACAACGTCGCTGTAACGTCGTGACGTTGCAGCGACGTTATAACGACGTTTTGGCGTTGTGTATTAGCTGGGTTAAATATTACTCCGGCTAGCATTCTTTATAAATCTACAGCGGGCCGTTATCGGCCCATCAGCTACCCTGACGGGCCGATAACGGCCCGCTGTAGATTTATGTAGTAGTGGGATACATCAACCGAAGGATGATTTTGCGTATGCTCGGAAGCATTTTTCGCTTGACGCGGCATAGTTATATGCAGTATCAGATGATTTTGTTAATCGAGGCTCTGATTGTTGTCCACATGTGCGATGTGGATCATTTTCTCATAGCGTAGCTCTATTAAATCTTCGACAATTTGTAAGCAACAATACTTACTGAAGATGCCTTTGAAGTGAGTGTTGACCAAATAATCAGCGTATGGTGCTATCAGGTCAAAGTTTACCTCTCTGAAAAAGAACATAAAGAAAAAAAACAACTACCGTAAAGCTATCCTGTCTGTGTGTAACAATGAACCTGCGGGCACACAACGTTAGAACAATATCACGTGTCAACGTCGATGTAAAGTTCATTACGAAAACACGCCTATTCAAATATATCGAAAATTTTACAACCAAAAAAGGAATTTTTTCAGAAAAGAAATTCTGATATTTTTCATATTTCTGCTCAAAACATAGATTGTGGGTACTCATTTGAACCGCCTCGGTGAGGCGGTTCTAATGAGTACCTACAATCTATGTTTTTAGAAAAGTAAGAAAAATATTGTATACCCCTGTAAACCCCAGTTTCACCATATAAAAGTGGGGTTTAAGGGGGTCAAAATTATATAGGCGTGTTTTCGTGATGTGATAGGAAGTTGTTTTAAAGTTGTGGGCCTATGCTATATGGTCTCACTGTTTACAGCGAGAAAGAGAGAAACCAAGATAAGTTTGTGCTGAAGTAAACATTACTCTCTTGCATGTACAGAAACTTTATCACGAGGTAATAACAAAACCGCTACCTGTGCTGTCGACCGAGTCGGTACTGCATAAAGTTGTTGTCGACCGAGAAATACGGTTTTCGACCGAGCAGTACGGATGTCGACAGAGGAATGACTTTGTTTGGATTCCCGTAAGAAGCGTACTTTTAGGTTATGTTTCAATATTTTTGCGTTCAGGCAACTTCTTTAATAGTTAGGTATTCTGAAAATTGTTCTGGTGGCTTGCTGATCGCTTGTTTTCACGCTGAGAGGAAACAAACGGGAAAACTTGAAAAATAAGCAAATCCTGGAAATGCGCGTATTTGTTCGGTGTCAGGGCAAATCCAGGGCATAATTATGTAGATATATCACAAGTATACATGATAATCAATTATTTGCGTGTTCTATGTGATTTATATGAATGTGTGTGTGTGTGTGTGTGTGTGTGTGTGTGTGTGTGTGTGTTTTATTTTTCGTCGATACTGCTGCCGATGAGACTACGATATCATCGACAGTCGTAATCGCTGGTAATCGACGGCCGTATCCCGATATTTTTCAAATGTCCATATAATCTGTCAGATTGCATAAATTATGCCAAACATCCTATTATGTTAAAGTATCAATGGCAGGTAAAATATACCAGGAGCTTAATTGCTTTCTGACCTATTTAAATACATTTATTAAATAATCATCTATGGAAATCGATGCTTTTGTCAGAACCTTCGTTTTTTGTTGTTTCCTTTCGGTGTCACAAAGCTGTATAATGGATTAGACAAATAACGCGACATCTCTTTTAAAAACTCAACGTGGCGTTTTTAAATGTTAAAACTTACTTTTTTCGCCTCTCTACGGGCAATCCAAACAAGGTAATTCCTCTGTCGACATCCGTACTGCTCGGTCGAAAACCGTATTTCTCGGTCGACAGCAACTTTATGTAGTACCTGCTCGGTCGACAGCATAGGCAGCGATTGTGGTATTATCCACGTATTTATAATTACGAGTATATTATTATTAGTACAGAATGTCCAGTTTTTGCAAAAAAAAAAACAACAACCAAAAAACAAAAAACAAAAAAAAACAAAAAAAAAAAAAAACAGTCAAACAAACACACACACACACACACACACACACACACACACACACACACACACACACACACACACACACACACACACACACACACACAACAACAACAACAACAACAACAACTAAACAACAGCTACATACTTGAATTTGGTCTTTGCAATTGGCGAGATACCATGGTGTCATACGCCGTTGCACGGCTAACAGAATAATATAGACCCAGCGGGCACATGACTTTTATAAACGTCGCCTCAACGTCGATGCAACGTCATCCAGTAAACAACGTTGCCTCAACGCCGATGCAACGTAGTGGCGTTGTATAAACGCCATGTGCCCGCTGAGGACAGTTTAACCATGGTTGTCTCTGTTCGATTACTGTATATGTCAAAGAAAATGTATACGCCTGATTGTGCGGACAGAATATCCTATTCAGGACTTTGCGCCGACATTGTGAAAACTTTAGTCATGCGATTTGTGAGTATTATTATTTGTTCCATAGCAAAACAAGGAAAGACAAAATACATTGCTGATATGGTTGTTAATACCGGTACGATAAACTGGTAACATTGGTAATATTATTAACTTTTAAAAGAAATGCACACGTATTCATGTTTATGTGCCAAGTTTCAGTACTTGCTTACACGAGGCAAAAACCCTTCCTACTTATGCAAGAAGGCGGTGAGAATAGTTTTTGTGCGTTTAACAATTATTAAAAAAACAAAACAAAAAAAAAAAAAAAAAAAAAAAAAAAAAAAAAATACAGAGACAATAGAGAACGGTGAATGTTACCGTTTGTACTCTCAATAAGACACAACTGAATACTATTTTCTTATATGTAGTTCCCCTGATAAAAGACATTTAATTCAAATTGAAGTCGGAATCTACTCAGGGAAAGTTTATTCGAATATAATCATAATTTGTTGTCTACAGATGCTGAACCGATAACGTTTAAAATGGAATTTATTTCGGAAAATGAAACTTGAAGTAAATTTGAAATTAGACCTTTCAGAAAACAAATCTCAGAAGGCACATGACGTTGAATGAATTGGCGCAGCGTCAGCGTCGACATTGCAGCCAACAAATCTCAGCAGGCATATGACGTTGAATGAACTGGCGCAACGTCGGCGTCGACAATGCAACCAACAAATCTCAGCAGGCATATGACGTTGAATGAATTGGCGCAACGTCTGCATCGACATTGCAGCCAACAAATCTCAAGAGGCATATGGCGTTGAATAAAATTGGCGCAACGTCGGCGTCGACATTGCAGCCAACAAATCGTTGAATGAATTGGCGTAACGTTGGCGTCGACATTGCAGCCATCAAATTCAAGTTCAGCAGGCATATGACGTTGAATGAATTGGTGCAACGTCGGCGTCGACATTGCAGCCAACAAATCTCAAGAGGCATATGACTTGAATGAATTGGCGCAACGTCGGTGTCGACATTGCAGCCATCAAATCTCAGCAGGCATATGACGTTGAATGGGTGCAACGTCGGCGTCGACATTGCACCCAACACATCCGAGCAGGCATATGACGTTGAATGAAATGGTGCAACGTCGACGTCGACATTGCAGCCAACAAATCTCAGCAGGCATATAACGTTGAATGAATTGGTGCAACGTCGACGTCGACATTGCAGCCAACACATCTGAGCAGGCATATGACGTTGAATGAATTGGTGCAACGTCGACGTCGACATTGCAGCCAACAAATCTCAGCAGGCATATAACGTTGAATGAATTGGTGCAACGTCGACGTCGACATTGCAGCAAACACATCTGAGCAGGCATATGACGTTGAATGAATTGGTGCAACGTTGACGTCGACATTCCACCAAGTTTATTAAATAAACACCATGTGCTTGCTGGGCAGGTTCACACAGTAAATATACAACACCTTAACAACATCGTGTCAACGTCGCAAAAGATTTATGACATCGCGGCGACGTGGTTACATTTCTTTATCTTTCATTATTTTAACTATTACCAACGTTGATCCAACGCCATGAGCCTTTGGGTTAATATGATTAAAAAACAACAACAAAAAAAAAACAACAACAACAACAAAAAAAAACACTTTTGTATGGTAAGTATTCAAACCACGGTGTTCAAACTTACCCATCTTTAAAAGGCGTAAACGGGGCAGCAATCAGGTCTGGCGCTCTGTAACTGGACAGCTGCATAGAAAAAAAAAAAAAAAACTTGTCAATTTACTGATTAGAACTTTTATATAAATCTAAGCGCCAAAGGCACTGAGATGACTGAGATGAGAGATTTCTTGAGAAATCTAAGAAAATCTGAACTTTAGTAATAATGTCTTTATTTTACGAGGATGACATATTTAGGAAACCGTGTACTAATCTAACCTATCGTCTTCATTACAAACTTCTAAGAATATATACATATTAAAAACATTTACATTGTAAAATGCGGCCGAAACATTCTCCGGGTCGACACGTACCAGACCAACGCTTGTGCATATGTTGATCCAACCTCATCCCAACGTCAAGTGTCCGTCCGGTCATTTATAATCTAAGACATAAAACATATTTGGAGTTTAAATTGAACAGTACTGACTACTATGCGAATAAAAGAAATTAAATAGCCTAGAAGATGACACCTGCCGAAACGAGGACATTATAAAACCTAATAAAACACTCTGAGAATAAACTGAACCTTAAAATAATTATATCAGTAGAATCTTAATATAGTAACCCACATTCAAACTTCTTTGAGACGACCGGCAATGTTCGATACATTCTGGTGTTGTTTTAACAACATGTCAACATTTGTGGATCCTTTTGCGTCGTCTTTCAGAGAAATGGACGGATGAGGCAGTAGAGAAGAGAGAAAAATAGGAAAAGAGAATGATAGTGGAGAAACTCCAGTATTTGAAGGAAGTGAGATATACCTTTAAACATACGTGCCGCCTTATCCCATGCCAGTGAAAATCCGAACCTAAGAGTGGACGAGGGAAGTTTTCTGCATATTATGAATGAAATAAGACCGTCAAAAAAGTAACTTTAAGATGTCGCTGATCACTTGTCATTTCGACCCATGCTGTCTGTCAGGCTCGATAGCGATGAAAGAAACCTATTGGTGCCCTAGGACATGTGGAAGACGGCTTGGGTTCTGCCATTTTTTACCTTAATCGACGTCCTGTCGCCAGCTATAATAGGTGAAACACTTAAGAATTTTGAATTCAGGAGGTTGTCGTTTAAGCTGATCATTATATGAACCTTAACTAGTGTCCGTGCGACTGCAAATGACAGTTTAGGACAGGCTGTTCAAGGTCTGCGGTTGAAGTAAGCTCCGCCCTGAGTGGTAACGTTGCAGACTGACGTCATGACGTCAATCATGGTTTCTCTTCCAGACGTCATGATGTCAATCATGGTTATCAAATTCTGCTTATTGTCCCTTCTTCAGTGCCTTCATCACGAAAACACGCCTATATAATTTTGACCCCCTTAAACCCCACTTTTATATAGTAAAACTGGGGTTTACAGGGGTATACATTATTTTTCTTATTTCTGCTCAAAAACCTAGATTGTGGGTACTCGTTAGAACCGCCTCGCCGAGGCGGTTCTAACGAGTACCCACAATCTATGTTTTCAGCAGAAATATGAAAAATATCAGAGTTTTTTTTATGTGAAAATTCCAGTTTTCGGAGGTGAAATTTTCTATATATTTGTATAGGCATGTTTTCGTAATGTAAAGTTCTGCACGTCATGAAGTTGTGGTGACATCGAAGCGACATTGTTGCGACGTCGTGTCTTTGCTGGGGCGTACATTGTGACTACGCATTGTGTTTCGTTCATGTAAATCAAAATACAATAACAATTCGGTCACATGTACATAGGTAAACTATTACCTGGCGTTCATACATGGCGGTGATTTTTTTCGCTATCAATCTCGTTGGCTTGGGAATCAGCATGCAGGCCCTTGAAAGACCAGCTGTAAACCGTAAACAAATACACATGTTCAGTGATACAATAGGAAAACATCTTAAGACTTACTTCCGCCATGATAACCGTATCAGCAACGTGGATCTCCTGGAAAGATTTGTCGTTGAATGTACTCTTTATCTCTTCTAGGTCAAACGATACGATTTTCACATATGAGACACACTATGAGAAAATATCGTTATGGAGGACACAAGCAAAAGATTGCATTGTGCATCAGGGTAGACGGATGTGGTCCATTTCTGTACAGCACTATGTTTTTGAGGGAGGGTGTGTGTGTGGGTGCGGGGAGGGGGGGGGGGGGGGCGGGGGGTGTTTGCAGTGATCCAGCAAATATCAGTTCGAGTGCAGGATGCGAAAGTTGATCTAGGACTTTGCTGTTTGCAAATGCACCGAAGACCCTTTTTCTTATGGCACGGCACACTTTCGTTTAAGCTATACTAGTTAAATGAGACCCGACACAGTCTTCTTAGGATCATCATGTAATAAGACCCAAAACATGTAATACAGAGCCTGAGAAAGCGTGAGCAGAGGGCGTCAAAGAGTTGCACATAACGTTTACACAACGTCGCATTAACGTCTTTGCGACGTCCTGACGTGAATACGCCCAAGTTTGGAATGTATCCTGATGACGTTGTATCGACGTTAATGCGACGTTGTATAAACGTCATGTGCCCGCTGTGGTGAATGTACGTCAGTCTAGGTGTTCTTAACATTCATATAATGTGGTATGGTACCTTTTTTTCCAAAATTTCTAGTCAACCTGCATTTTGAACATGTAGAGGACTTTATGTATTATCATGTCTGACCTACACTGAGAAGTAGTAAACTATCGTAATAACTCTACGTATCGAGTCAGACATGCCTGAGCAAACAGTGTAGACCCAGATCAGACGCCGCAGACGCGGCGTCTGATCAGGGCCTACACTGTTTGCTACTCATTCGGCAATATTTTGGAAACATTAATAGGTAATAAAATGGACTTTTCCAACTTTTAGGATAAGTATGGTAAGGAGTTAATGTGTCCCAATACTTAGGGCAAATACGGTATACACTTATATTATGTCGTGTCATTCAATCCTGACACATTCCAGTTTAGACTTTAAATACTTTAAATACTATCAGCGTCACTCGTTGACTTCGCTACCATCCCAGCAGACACATGATGGCTCTACAATGTTACATTAATTAGCATTGCTACAACGTCGTATAAACGTTGGGATGATGAAAGATCCAATCCAAGCGGGCACGCAACGCAACGTTGAGACAACGTCGCATCAGCGTCGATGATATTCGACGTTGATGCGAGGTTACGTTCGGACATGTGCGCCCAGCAAAGATTCAAATCAGCCTGCGCGTTCGCGCAGTCTGATCAGAAACTTCAGTGGGCGCATTTTGAATAGCAAAAAGATGCAAAGTTTCTGCATGCGGACAATGCAGACTCTGGTCAGGCTGCGCGGATGTTTTCTTACATTGTGGCTCGTATATTTAACGTTTATTCAACGTCCTTCGCGTTGAACCAACGTTGAAACGACGATGTTGCATAGTTCATCTGCTCGCACAGCATGCATGTATACATGTGGGTAATACCACAACCGGCATTATCTCCGAGCCGAAAGCCATTAGCAAACCCTGTGCATGTATTTAAAAAAAAAGTCACATGAAATGTCAAGCACTTTTCTAGAGAAAATATATATAGAAAAAAATGACGTCTGTCCATGTACAAAATGTGACGGTGCACACAAATTATATGTATTATTTTACCCAAAAAAAAGTATATATATACACTATTTATACTTAGCGTCCCATAAAAGGGACGATGACAAACAGTGTAAACCCAAATCAAACACGGTGTCTGACCAGGGTCTACACTGTTTGCATTAAATACAAGAACTTCTAGAAAACATGCAATAATGAAAAAAAGCAACAAAAAAAAAAAACAAAAAAAAAACAACAAAAAAAACAGCCATCAGACACCTTTTTATTGGAAAAGGACCTGTCCAATAAAATAAATGCATAATGCTACTTGGAAGAACATCAATCCTTGTTGAAGCAGATATACTTTTGAAACTGAGTTGTCGCCCTGAAAGTACGCGAACTAACTCCAGATTCACGACGGCGTTGAGGGCAGGTTTTTTTTTTTTTTCTATTTGCATAGCCCAATATTGGGACTGCATTATTTTCCAAATACGGAAAATGATCGCTGGTATGTCAGTAGAGTTAACATTTTCTGGGTCAGTGTTTTGAAGTCAGTTTTGAGTAATTGATAAGCTTCATGTTTATAAGCTGATGACTTCGGCATCTTAATTTATTCAGCATGACAAAGACTAACGGACCCTGGAACCTACTTTTAACATGTGAGCGATGTTTGTGACTTCCTGATTGATTCCTTACACACAAAGCACCCTCTAGAAACTGTTCCACTCTAAAAAAAAAAAATCGCGTTTCTTTGCTTTTAGAGTGGATCCATTTTCAAAAGGGAGACAAAACGGGTTTGACAGAGCTACACGCAACATAAATAAATATATTCCCCTTAACATTTCTGAATGAACAATAAAACAGCCGGGGCCCAGTTGTTCAAAGCGTCGTTAGCTTAACGAGCTCGTTAAGGGTTATTTCGTTAACTGTTTTAGCGGATTTAATACACAATATTCTGATATTTTGCTGAAAAATGCAAAAGCTACTCACATTTTTTCAGCAAAAAATTTCAGCATATTTGCATATCACTCAATGTAAATTTTAACGAGTCGTTAACTAACGATGTCGTTAGCTTTGAACAACTGGGCCCTGAGTCATAAAATTTTAACACTTAGTGCAAACAGAGCATGCCACAAAATTAATTTAGATGAGAGTAAAGTCCAGAGAAAACGTCAATAGGGCACGACAAGGGCCCAGAGCACTTATGCATCTGCACAGTCTCCCAAAGGCAATTTTGCTCTCCGTTTTCAGGGTGATAATACGCTGTAGAATACAGTCGACTCTCGTTATCTCGAAGTCCAAGGAACTCTCTAAAACACTTCGAGATATCCATACTTCGACATATCAATTTGCAGAATTAAGGAAACACAAATCGACTAACCACATTTAACAAATGTATATGTAATTTGACTCCTGAAGTTAGAGATATATTGTAAATATTGTGGAAGAAGAAGAGAAATTGCTCCTGAGGAGTAATTTCTCTTGTTTTCCACAATATTTTGTTACCTGTTGTTGGATTTTCATGTTTAAGTAGGGACCAAATTTTCACTTCGAAATAAGCGGTCATTCGAGATAAGCGAGGTCGAGATAACGAGAGTCAACTGTATATCGAGAAATATAGTAAAAAAGAACCCTGATCAGACTGAGCGGCTACATAGGCTTATCTTGTCATTTGCTGTTCACATATCCCAGGAAAAACGTTTTGCTCATGTCTTGACTCTCATGCAATATGCGGGCCGAGAAACCCAGATCAGACTGCGCATACGCGCACTCACTTCTGGGCCCAATTGTTCAAAGCGTCGTTAGCTTAACGATCTCGTTAAGGGTCATTTCGTTAACTGTGTTAGAAGATTCAATATACAATATTCTGATATTTTTTGCTGAAAAAATGTGAGTAGCTTTTGCACTGCTGCAAAAGCTACTCACATTTTTTCAGCAAAAAATTTCAGAATATTTGCGTATCACTCGATGTAAATTTTAACGAATCGTTAACTAACGACATCGTTAGCTTTGAACAACTGGGCCCTGGGCATTCTTTGTCCGCTTTAAATACCGAAACAGTAGATGCTGTAGAATACACCTTTACAAGCATACGACGTTGGAATAATGTCGTTTCAACGACCTAGACGTGAACCAACGTGAATACGACGACGTTTCATCGTTATAACCCTGCTTTGATGTATGATTTTTAGAGCACAAACGTTGCAGTTACGTCGTTTCAACGACCTACTGTCCTTTCGACATCTCTTGGAAAGATGTTTTTTGCTTGGCGTTTTATTTTAAATGAAAATATTTTGTTCTGTTTAACCATATCTTATCAGAAACCATTTGTCTTTTATATTTCTGTGTTTTGTTCTCAAATATTTACACAAAAATTAAAGTTACGACCAAAAGCAATTTCTATAGTAAAGTGATTTTTTTGGAATTTTTGTCTAAGAAAATATTTTTTACTTTTCTTTGCTGAATTTGAATTATTTATGTTTTACAACAATATTGTGAAAATTTCAGAAAAATTGAACAAGTCTAACTGGTTGAAAATTTGCCTCCAAGTTACCTACCCTATAGATTTCTGCATGATATGGCTTCATTTTTACTATAGGAAAAAGTGAAAATATTTGATTTTTTGAAAATCAATGACTAGAATAAAAAAAATTATACATAGGTAGTTACGACAAATGGTTTTGCATCAGATCATGACAAAAATTTGCAAATTTACTACTTCTGTGAAAAGCGTCAAGCAAAAAACGACTTTCTGAAAGATGTCGAAAGCACAGTAGACGTAAATCAACGTAGAAACAACGTTATCTCAACGTTCTGTGCACTAGTCACCGAATTAACGTTTCAACGGCATTGTTTTAACGTTGTATGCCTGCTGGGACTCGATCAACAGAGAAGACACGCAGACTGATCAGGATACTCGCTATTCGCACCCGCTATAGAACCCTTTTCTTCCAAGGCTCATCAGTTACCTGTACTTCCTATGATAAAAAGTGTACTATAAAAAAGTTACTTCATTGTTTCAACTTTGATATTTCCTTGTATGAAGCCCAGTCACATACGCCTTGCCTCTTAACACTTAACATGCTGAGTAATAATTCCAGCAGACGACATTTTGAAATATTTTTTTCTAATTTTCCCAGAAAATAGGATTTGACATTTCATGCAAGTTGTCTCCTAAATAGGATTTGACATTTCATGCAAATTGTCTCCTTTGGATATGCATGGAATGTCAAATCCTATTTTCTGGGATAACATAAGGAAAGTGTCATCTGTTCGTCGGCTGCTGAATTTCCCTACAGCATACGAAGTGTTAAACAATATTTACATGACATGTGGCGACAACGATACTACAAGTTAGACCTTCAATCACGGACAAGGTATGAATATTAAGGTGAAAGAAAATAAAATTTAAATGCTCATGACACCGAACCAACATACAATTAAAGCTGTATGTCATTTTTGTTTTCTTCTGTTTTCTGCTCATGGTGTCTTTCTGTCCATGGTAAGCGCAAGATTATAATTATTATCATTATTATTATTATTATTATTATTATTATTATTATTATTACCTCTTCACACTTAAATAAAACACATGCGAATTATTTTATTATCATATTATTATTATTATTATTATTATTATTATTCTTGTTGTTGTTGTTAAATCAGTGGATATAGATGTTGTTTAAAGTCATGTTAAACATGCTAAAGTCTGATGAATAAAAAATACAGATATAATGATAAATATTTTATGAAACCTTTGTATCTTAATTTTGCAAATTTGACATCTCTTTCAAATTCAAGAAACAAACGTTTGTTAGAAAACAGAGCTGGGTTGTCTATTCCAATATTATATAAGAAATATTTTACTAGACGCGCCTTAATATGGTAATTCAATAACATTGAGAAAATTTATAAGAAATTAAATTTTATCATTAATAAAATTTAATGGACATAAGAAAGCACATTGAGGGACGAAGAAGTTTAGATTGATCATAAATCTATCACACAGGTATGTCTTAATCCTCGCTGCAGACATCTGGTCGCCTAATTTGCAATTTTAACGCATAAAATTTGTGTTTTGACATGTAAAAATAAACCTTGTCATATATCATCTGCACGAAGACCCAGATGGGCCAACGCGTACGCGTTTGTTCCGTGTATTCTATAAGGTCCTGGTATTCTGTATATGGAAAGATCATATCCTGATCAGACGCTGAGCATGCGCAATTTGCCTACCGTATTTACTCTATGTATTCTGACACCTTAACTTACTTGCCCTAAAATTCAACCAGTCAATTTTATTACCCGATGATGTGTCTACAAGTTTCATGAATGAGTGGCAAACAGTGTAGTCCCTGATCAGACGCCGCGTTCCGCGGCGTCTGATCTCTGTCTACACTGTTTGCTCAGGCCTCTCAGTCCGAATGCTTGTGGTAAAATACGGGTATACACTGCGACAGGGTACCTCTTCGCCTGTCCGGTTTAAAACGTCTGGAACGTGCCCGTTGTCAAAGTTATAAAATGCCTGCTCCCACTGCTGTGTTTCATTCACGTACAAATTTCATATCTATGGCATGCTTTTATTTTGAGATACACCAAATGAAAAGGGCGATCTTACAGTGGAGAAAAAGCCCTTATTTCATATGCGAACAACGAGGGACCAAATAGGCCAGCGGATCAGTGCAGTCCGATCAGGATCTTCGCTTTTCACCAATATATTCCTCGATAGTCAAAAGCTCTGTAAACGGGCAATAGCTGACCAGATGATACGAATATGCAGGCTGATCTGGGACTTCACTGCACGCATATTACATAATGGTTCTTTTCGTGCGTTGAGAATCATATGCAAATAGTGAAAGGGCCTTAGGAGTCTTTTGGCATTCATGTGAGCAAACTGAAAATTTCAAGTCAGTCAACCACGTACGTTAGCAGGGGCATTTAGTGTGATGTTTCAAATGAATGGATACACCTGAGAGTTTTTGCTGCCATTTTGCAATGGAGACAATTTTATCTACAAAATTATACTGCTGTATACCTGTAAATATGTTCATTTGCATATATACTATCAATTACCTCACATAAGGCCAAATAAAAAAACAAATGTGTGCTTAGGGTAACCTTACCCTACCTAATTTTGTCAAAAAAAAACCAAAAAAAAAGCAAATAAAATAAATAGAAAAAAAACAACAACAAAAAAAAAAAAAAAAAAAAAAAAATAAATAAATAAAAAAAATAAAAAAATAAAAAAATTATAAATAATTAATTAATAAAATAAAATAAAATAAATAAATAAATAAATAATAAATAATAAATAAAATAAAATAAATAAATAAATAAATAAATAAATAAATAATAAAATAAAATAAAATAAAATAAAATAAAATAAATAAATAAATAAATAATAAATAATAAATAATAAATAAAATAAATAAAATAAAATAAAATAAAATAAAATAAATAAATAAATAAATAAATAAATAAATAAAAAATATGTGTTATTGGGTAAAATAGTTATGCCAAATATTAGGAAAAGTAGGTCGTGGCTTACAGTGTAGGCCCAGATCAATCAGCTCCTATAGAAGCAGTTTGATCTGGGTCTACACTGTATGCCATTCCATCAGTACTTTTAGACACATCAAACGGTAGTCAACAGACTTGGTAAAAATTTATGTGAATTATGGTGCTACGTCCAAATATAATTTATATTTATAGTAATTCTACACCAAATAAAAAATAAAATAGTAAAATAAATAAAAATAAAAAATAAAATAAAACAAATAAATAAAATAAAATAAGAATCCTTACCTATCCTATCTATTGCTTTCTAACACGTTACCCTAAACACTCATATTATTTTATTTGGCCTAAGCAATATGATGCCTATTACTAGGCATAGTTTGCGTTTGTTTAACTTTTTTTTTTTGAAATACAAAAAACGAATGAGTCGCAACGTCAGAAAACGTACCTTCGGACATGTGCGCCCAGCGAAGATTCAGATCAGCCTGCGCATTCGCGCAGTCTGATCAGAATCTTCACTGGCTGCAATTTAATATTTTAGGCTGTAAGGATTTTTTTATGCAGACAACGAAGACTCTGATCAGACTGTGTAAATGCGCAGGCTGATTTGAATCTTCGCTCAGTGCACATGTCAGAGGGTACGTTCTCTCACGTTGCGGCTCAAATATCTAATAGTCAAAATGGTTGCGCACGTGCTTAAAGTTATAAAAGCTTTACACTATAACTTTTTTATAATTCCTTTACCAATTTGATCAAATTTGCGCCCAGATGCTTTTTTTCTAAAGCAGAATCTTTTAAGGCAAACTTTGAATTTACAGAGCATTTTGTGCTTCACTTTTTTCACGTTTTCAAATTTCAAGTTTATTCGCTACTTTCAGGCGTGAAAGACAAATCTGTCCGGAGCGATTGCAAAAGGAATAAATGACGGAAGACAACAAACATCGACATTCAAATATGTTTGAAAGCAACTAGATTATTCATATTATTGGAGTATTCAGACTCTGGTGAAAGCTCATGTGAGCCCTGAGAGCTTGGACAATAGTGAAACGGCACAAATGATATTTGAGCTCCGGTGAAACAGTCCTCCCAGCAAATACAGAACGTAGCAACAACGCCGTTACAACGTCGCTGCAACGTCGTGACGTTGCAGCGACGTTGTAACGACGTTGTTGTTTGCTGGGCTACTATATTCCGATTACTGTTCATTTATTAAATTATTTTTCTGATCAAAATGAGAAATCGACAGAGCTGAATACAAACTGTTGACATATTTTGTATTGTCCCATTTTCTCTCTGTCTTTTATTTGCAACTCTCTTGGCTTCGTACATGTAACACAACGTAGAAGAATGGGATGGGAGGTATCTAAGTGACGAAGCACCGTCGATGTAATGGAAACGAAACCATACTTTACCTGCTACATCAACGACTTAATCCTTAAAACCTAAGTCACAACTGCAGCAGACGACACTTTTGAATATTTTTTTAAATTATATATTCATAGAAAATAAGTCTTAACATTTCATGTGAATCGTCTGTCAATACCTATTTCACACACACACACACACACACACACACACACACACACACACACACACACACACACACACACACACACACACACACACACACACACACACACACACAACTGAATGTCTGCTACAAATGTATGCTTGACGCTTTAAAAGCTAGCATATAAATAACGAAAATAAACAAATGCTTATGAGTCACTCCATCTTCAAAGCTGTCTTAGGGCATCTGCGGACAGTATATGCCGTCTGTTGGGTAGTATAGTTGACTCTCATTATTTCAAACACTGATAACTCAAAATAAAGCTTAAGTGAATTAAGCGATATTGGCTCAATATTCCATACGTTCCGTAAGTTTCAATTTTACTATATCTCAAATTACTGATATCTCAAACCAAACATTCCGGTCCTTTGGAGTTTGAGATAACGAGAGTCGATTGTATATAAATGTTGAGCAAAAGCCATTATCAAATTGTGTGCTTTGCCGGCTAATCTGCAGATGTCTTTACCTGTGGAGCTGCTCTTGGATTTTGCGTCCTAACCAACAATATTGATAATGCTTTATACTTTGGGATCATCGGGTCCATTGTGGTGTATTTGAAAATGGAGTTCTGCTCACGTATACCCTAGAGGGCGTAAGCAGTGTTGCAAACTTCATTACTACTTATGAAGAGTCTCAATAAAACCGAGACTCCCATTTTCTAATCCGTAGTGTGTTCTTTGTTTCCAAAGGCAAGCTTTTTGACGTTTATTATAATGCTGAGTAGGGCATGAGAAACGAAATCCAGGTGCTTGAATGACTAGTGTTGTGGTGTGAACTGGTCCAGAACCATATGTACTTACTGGGCGGAGCACTGGATATTTGAACATAGGGTGAAGATTTGGTGTCAGTAAAATCGATTTAACCCTTAAAGCGCCAATTACAACTGAAATATATATAAGATAAAAGTGTCGTCTTCTGCAGAAAATAAGCCTTGACATTTCACGCCAAGCAGAAATATCAAGATTTATTTTCTATGAAAAATAATCATAATAATAATAAAAAAGAAAACAATGTGCTACAAATTTTGCTTGGCGCTTGAAGGGTTAAATCACCGCCAACCAACCCCATTAGTTTTTACAACAGACCGTTCTAAGGCGGTGGTTCTAGTGTTGAGAGTTCTTTGTGTGACCTTGTGGCTGCTCGCTGCGGGACACTTTTCAAGTTTTGTTCTGTTCGTTGTCTTATGTTGTGTTTAGTGGATCCTCTCTAGCATTGTGTCACCATATTGGGGGAGAAGTAGCTTGTTGTTTTGCTTGTGTATTCTTTGTCATGGCCTGTTTGCTCTTCCTCTTGGTGACATTGGTAGGCTAGGTTCTGTGATTGTGGCTCTTCCTCGACATCTACTATACTATTTTACAAACTCAATCCACTATTGTCCCAAACTGCGGCTGTATGTAGTAAATAATGAAGACTCTGACCAGATGCTGTGAAATCGCAGCATTTGATCTGTCCTCAGAGTCTGCAGTCTTCGAGATGATACGAGTCTCAGCGTGAGAAAACGTATCCTCAGACATAGGCACCCGTCGGCGACTCAAATCAGCCATCGCAGAGTCCATTACAAAATGGCAGCAGAGTCTTCGTTGTCCGCATGAAGAAACTTTGCATTCTTTGGCTATCCAAAATACGCCCAGTGAAGATTCTGATCAGACTGCGCGGATGTCCGAACGCACGTTTTTTGACGTTATGTCTCAAAATCAAGAATTTACAACAACAAAAGCAATGATTTAAGGTAATATCTGTGTACTGTATTTACCCTAAGTATTCGGACAGACAGACCTGAGCAAACGGTGTAGATCCTGATTAGACGCCTCAGAGTCTACACAGTTTGACACTCATGCAGTTTGAAGCAAATCAACAAGTGCCTCGGTGGCTCAGTTGGACGCGTGTCCGATTGGTGATCAGGAG
Source organism: Anodontia alba (assembly GCA_964016985.1). NCBI lineage: Eukaryota > Metazoa > Mollusca > Bivalvia > Lucinida > Lucinidae > Anodontia > Anodontia alba. The sequence goes on along the minus strand of OZ024822.1, from coordinate 34,808,429 downwards.
GTCGCGGGTTCGACCCCCCGCCAGGTTGGCAACGTTCTTTCGTTGAGATTTGATCATGAAGTATTTTCTACGGTCACTCTCTCCCTTCCGCTTCTCCTATTCTCTCACTTTCAAGAAGGGTAGTTGTTAGTTTCTGCCGAAAGAATGTGTACAATACTGCTTAGCCGTTTAGAGGACTAAGCCTGCCGAATAAAAGGGTGGTTAGGTAAACTGACCGCGCTCGAAATGACCCCATTGGGTTGACTGGGCTGTAAAACCTCAACTCAAACAAACTCAACAGGCAAATAGACTCATCAGACGGCGGTTTTTTTTTTTGTTTTTTTTGTTTTTCGTATTTTACTTGGGATCATTGAGCCCGCTCTGATATCTTGGCAAATCGCGTTCTGCTTGGCGTATGTAGTCCTGCAAACTACATTGCAGCATATGAAGAGTCTCTATGAAACCGAGACTCCGATTTTCGTTCTTTTATAGCGAGCTCGCTGCCGCATGTGGCCGATGCGGCGCAGACCGAAGGCCTGCGCGAACACAAGCTCTATGGTACAGCACAGGTAAGTTTCGTTGCCGTCAAACCAAACCGGAAATAAACATTTTGTTTGCAGTTTGTAATGTGGCAGATCTATTTGCATTTGCCGGGACCAACTGGGAAAATCCGGTACCAGAATCCGGTACAGCTTGGTCTTATACTTTGTTTTTTGGATGATATTTGGCTTTAATATTGTACTGTAACTGCAAAATGTGGTTTTTCAAAGCATAGCGCATTGCGAGATCGCCTATAGGCATTGCCTATGTTCATATTATGTTCGGTATTTCCAAGTGCAACCATTATAGAATTTTTTTTGGGAAATATTAGGACAATAGACTGGCTCCGGTCGTTTCTGCATTGTTTTTGTTATTCTTTATCACTTCCTGTAGCTGTATTTGTCTCTTTAATCCCGTTTCACTGTTTTACTACAGAAACCAGAGTTTAACAGACTCTATCTTTTCCACTAAGGGACATAACTGATCAAATCATTATAAGCTGTACTAGATTATATACCTTTGAAAAGAAAAGAGAAAATAACAGAAAAGTTAGAGTCTGGAGACAGACTATTAGGACAAGTACGGTGAGGAGTTAAGGTGTATGAATACACAGGGTAAATACGGTATCACCCTTGTGCAGTTAATGGGTTCGTCCCAGCTTTAAGATGGAGAGGTCCATTGAATATATCTGCATATTAATGGTTTAAGGGGATCAGATACATCTGGCTATTTTTTCAACCTTTTAAAAGGGAGATAACTTTTATGACTCCTGCTTGCTTCTCCTGTGTATCAAGTACCTGCACAGCAAATCGCTTCTTAAAAGGGATCTACTCTAAAAGGAAAGAATTTGCTCCAAAAGGAGCAAATTCTTTCCTTTTAGAGTAGACCCCTTTTAAGAAGGGCACAAACATTTTCACAGCGTTGCCTCCCTTGAAACTGTATCAATTCCCATTACATTCAAGGAATAAAACAGCCTATAAAAATATTCCAGGAAGCCACAAACCAGGTTTATGAATGCATCAGAAAACTTATAAAAACTCGAAAATGAATGTTTTTCTAGTCCATTAATATCAGATACAATTAAATACCCGATTTCCTATTTTTGTCTTGTATTTTTCCTGCTGTTTCTTTGAAGCTTTCTACACTAGGCAGGATCTGAGGTATCTGCTGAGAAGATCTAATAATTCTGACGCCAAGCGATAGTAAATCATCTGGAATAATTTCATCATTTTGGCACACTCGCTGCTGTTATAGACCTCGGCCCATAAACACCTGTTCCAGTGGCGGATTCCGCAGCAGTGTGCCAACGATGTTGAGCACATGTTGTAATTGTGGTGTGTCAAAGGAAAACCAACCATAGTTCTCTCTCTTGCTTTCTTTCTCTCTTTGTATCCGTCTGCCTGTCTCTCTCTGTCTGTTTGTTTGTCTGGCTGTCTGTCTCTGCCTCTCTCTCTGTCTCTCTCTGTGTCTCTCTCTCTCTCTTTCCATCAAAACCACCTATTACGTCAACATACCCATGTGCAATGTTTACTTCTAAGCCATCACTCACGATACAGCACGTTTTAACCAAAATAGTGGTATTTTTCCTATTTCTCCACGAAAATATATGTTGTTGGTAATCAATATAGATGCCCCCACCCCTCCGCCACCCACCTTTGAACATAAAGGCATATGTTGTGGGTATTCATATATCACGATGTCCTTTTTATCAATACTATGTAAGTTGTGACAGTTTCACCATATAACATGGGGAAAAAAGATAGAATGTGATTATTAATCTCATTAAGGCAGATGTATGCAGCAAAAAGATTGCTAGAAGTAACAAGCAAACAAACAAATTGAAAAGCTGATTCAAAAACTGCAAACAAGACAATAAAACTCACAATATAATTTCCGGAGTGGCTATTTACAGTCAACTGTAAATAGCTCCCCCCCTCCCCCGCCCCCCCCCCGCCCCCCCCCCCCCCCCAAAAAAAAAACAAAAAAAAAAAAAACGTTAATTGGCTATGAAGAGTTGACTATGAATGAATAGCCAATTTAACTTTTTTTTGGCTATTTACAGTCAACTGTAAATAGCCTCTTCCATATTTTTTTATAGGGGAACAGGAGGCACACGTTACATAGAATTGTTAACGTGATGAATATTGTTTTATTTCTCTATGTAAACATATGTTCAGGTACACATTTGTATGGCCTCACTTGAAACGAAGTAATTCAAATAAGCACGGCAACACATGTTTTCATAGAGATACATTTATTTGGGTATTCCCCTTTTATTAAACCAACAGCCAACATTATCCAGCATGAGACTGAATGTGAAGACCAATTTTAACGTGCATTTATGCAGTCTAGTGAGGTCCTTATTGACAACATTCTGCACCAACTGGTACTGTTTGTGCTCAGTCATAATTGAGATAATTTGGCTTTTCCCCATAATGTGCTGTAATTAGTATTATTAATATGTTTCTGTCTCACTACAACAGTATACCACTTACATGTATTTTCTTCATTGTATCACCAGTCTGCATGCTGGCATTATCGGATACATGGGTAAAACACAATACCAAGTCGGCGGACATAAAACACCAGACTTAATGTTCTGTGGCAACTGATGGCAGCAAGGGCTTCAAAATATATCATGCAAATTGTAGTGGACAATTAATATTCAATGTCAAACCCTATATTCTGACAAGCACAAAAATGTCACCTGCTGAATTATCTATCTTCATATACTGCCTCACCCCCGCGAGGACATTCTAGGCAGGTGCGCTGTCGAACCAAAATGCTAATGAAAAGGAAGTCTAGAAGTAAATAGGTTATGACAGATGAAGATGGGCTAAAGGTCTGGAGTGCTGCTGCCCACAGACTGCGACCTTGAAGGATTCTAGGTCTAGTGAGCACACTGAAGCCTCAGGTAGGGCTTTCCACTAGACGAAAGCCAGTGGGAAAAAAGAGGTACTTGTAATACAGTCGACTCTCGTTCTCGAATTCCAAGGGACTCACTGAAATACTTCGAGATGTCCATACCTCGACATATCAGAGTTGTGAAAGTGAGGAAAACAATAAATTGAACAATCACATTTAACAAATGCATGTGTAATTTGACTCCTGAAGTTAGAAATATATATATAAAATAATGTGGAAAAGAGGAGAAATTGCTCCTTAGGAGCAATTTCTCCTCTTTTCCACATTATTTTCTTACCTGTTGTCATAATTTCATGTTAAAACAGGGACCAGATTTTCACTTCGAGATAAGCGGTAATTCAAAATAAGCGAGTTCGAGATTCGAGACAACGAGGTTCGACTGTACTTGATTTGCAGTTGACGAAAAGCCATGGAGTGACAGCGCCTTAAGTTAATGGAAACTGGTTGTATATAATCAGATAGAGGCACCGCCACCAAACTGTAGACAATTTTGTAAAAGAGGCAGACGCGCTTCAGTTTGTCTTTATTCTAGGGTTTTCCACACAAGGCTATCCACCATGGCAGTCACGCTTGACCTGTAGTCATAATAGCTGGTGGTCCAGCGTGCTGCTCTACGCTAAACTTTTTTCAGCTGGAGTATTTTCTATTTAGTGTAGGAGTCCCAAACGGGGCGGCGTACTCCAGCTGGGCGCGGACCAAAGTGTTGTAGGTAGTCTCTCGTACCTTTTGGCCCAAATACTGGCAAAGGTTAACTAAATGCATAGAAATAGTTGCCTCCCTTACAAGCGGGCCTACTTTTAAAGGTCCTCCGATGGCTAATTAATTTTCTTTAACAGTATCCCGATTTTGTAACGTTACAAATACTAGGGAGACAACTTCCTATCTAGATAATTTGCTTCCCTTTGAAAATTGGCCTTAAACTCTATCAGATGTATCCATTCATCGGATTACCCACAATCCAACTTCCACATGTCCATTTCATGTCCATCCATGCGCATGCTAATTATTGGGGATTTTACCGTTGGAGCTGACAATGCTTGCTTTAGTATTCGGACACCTGAAGAGACTTGTTACACTTCGTAGATTTTCCGCCATTTTCTACAAGGGAGATAACTTTTGTGACTTCCCATTTGTTTTCCTGTGCCTCAATTCCGATTTAAAAAAAGGGGTCTACTCTAAAAAAAAAAAAAAGACGCTCCCAAGGGTGCATTGGGCATTTCATATTTATTAGCAGAGAAATTTTCATGCTCAGCTATGTTAGCAAGAAAGAATTTGCAATTGTCAGTAATTTGAGATATATTAGTAGGACAAATTTCATGCTCAGCTGAGTTGAGCATGAAAAAGGTTTTATAACCTCAGGGCCTTGACAAGTATATTGACTCCCTTTTGACATGTCTAAAACTGCTGGTTCAGTAGCAAACAGTATAGATCCTGATCTGAGTCTATACAGTTTGCTAAGGCATGTCTCTCCAAATATTTGGGTTAATACGGTAATGCTGGACATAGCCAATCCGAAGCATGCAAAAATCAATGATAATAGCAAAGTTTGTGCGTCTGTGCGTTCTGTGCATTCGGTGCAGCCAAACAGTCTTTCAGGATTATATCTTAATTCAGATTTTGTAAACTTAGTGTGCGAACAGCTATCCCAGCAGGCACACAACATCAAAATGACGTCGTACCAACGTCGATGCGACGTGATCACGTCGCATCGACGTTGATACGATGTCATTTTAACGTTGTGTGCCCACTGTGATAGAACACTGTCATGATTGCATGTACCTCGAAGGGCGGTGATATTGTGCACACAGACAAGCTTTGATAGTCGGTCCGAGTTTCATTTGTTCACGTTTTGATGAGACAGATTTCTGGCAAATGATGCACATCGCCCGGAGTGAGTGAGTGTTTGTCAAGTCGGTAATTGTTGTAAAGAGCTCGAGATGAAACCGTTCAAAATGAAATTAACCTGACCGTTCGCCAGCCTGTGTACCATAGTTACCCCAAGTTTTCGGACAGACAGTCCAAAACAAAGATTGTAGACTCGGATCAGATGCAACATAAAGCGACGTATGATAGGGTCTGCACAGTTTGTAGCTCGTTCAGCAGTTTTTAGACACATTTTCAGCTTATCAGTAAAACTGGATTTGTACATTGAGGTGAGGAAATTTAACCTTTACCACTCTCTTGGCTGATTCAGCGACGACAAACTAATGATAGTTTTCTTATTTTTCCAAGAAAACTGGATTTGACATTTCATGCAAATTGTCTCCGTTGGAGACAATTTGCATGATATGTCAAATCCTGTTTTCTGGAAAAAAATAAGAAAAAATATTTCAGTCTGTCGTCTGCTGAAAATTTTACTCCGAGTGCTAAGCGTTAAGGTAAATACTATAGTCTGGACAGGGCCCATGTTTGAAGAAGATTGTGTTGACGAATGGCGAAAAAAGACTAGACTCTGTTAAATGCATGGTTTTCCGCTGAAAGACTTCAGCTGTCACCTACATGTAACTGATTATTCTGACCATTCTGGCAGGTCACTCGTAGACGTCTGAGGACAGCTGTTTTCGGTGGATATGGAACGAGGCGATGCCTAAATCAGCCTGCGCAATCGGGCATTTTCTATTCGTTCATGATTCGTTCTGCAGCATCCAACCATCTACTAGCCGTTTACGAAAACCCAAGTCTGACTGTACGGATAATCTGCGCTTTCGTTATTTGCATGTGCCCCTTTCCCATTTTTCGTGGTGAGACTGGAATTAATATTAACGGCAACAGATGGCTACTTCCTGCATTACCAAACATGTATACATGACGATGCAGTACAGGGTTATTTGGAACGCTACATGAGAAATTGTACCTTCTGCACCTTCTGACATGTGCGTCCAACGAGGATTCAAATCAGACAGTGCATCCAGGTGGTCTGATCAGAGTCTACATTGTCCGCACCACTGGCTATCCAAAATGCGCCTTTGTAAGCTTCTGATCAGATTGCACGAATGCAATGCACAGGCTGATCTGAATCTTAGCTGGGCGTACACGTCCAAAGGTACGTTTTCTGGCGTTGAAGCTCATTTGTTGATAAGCTCAAGGTGAACCTGTACTTTATTTACAATATAATTTTTCAGACTGTAACAATAGTCAAATGTCAATAAGGGGACTGGATATGCTTGGAGGACTTTAAACGACGGGAGACAACTTACAGTCAGTCCCCTTCTAAAACGGGATCCATTTTATAAGCAAAGAATTTGTTCCCTCTAGGAGCAAATTCTTTCCTTATTTACAGAAGGGGACAAAACCTAATTTGACAGAGTCTTCTCCCCGGAAATTGCATTAATTCCCCTTAAAACATAAGCAGCAATGCATCTTCGTGTCGATGCGAACAACTGTCTGATCCGGGTCTTTGCGTTGAAGTATTATTTAATAGTTTCTGATTTTTCTGGATTTTTCTGTAGGCGGAGTGTTACATCCCATCATCCGACTGAGGGCATGCGCAGTCAGATCGCATATGTCTCATCGTTTCTAGCAATAGCGATGACAACAGATGGCTTTATTTCTGCATTACGAAACATGCACTTTAGACATGTACATTTATAGTATATGGTGAGCGGTTGAATGGTGACTATAAAGGAAAGATTTCTTTTCACACCGGGATTAATTTTTTCCTCGAACGAGTGAACCACATTTCTTAAAGTTTATTTATTTATTTATTTTTTTATACTAGGAACGTTTCTAATCTGCAAATGGCGGCAAACCCTTTTTAACGGGGCTATGACCCTCGAAACGACTTACAGGAAGAAAGTGCCATATCATTGGCTAGCTGGCTTCAGCAGTGATTGGCATCAAGATTATGCAAGTCATAGCTCAAAAGTCATAAGTCATAACTCAAAAGTCACAAGTCATAAGTCAAAAGTCACAAGCCAACACTCAAAAGTCATAATTCTTTAATCGCAAGTCAGAATTTCCCTGCAGGACTTCCATAGAAAGCTACCATCATACCAGTTTCTAGCTATTATCATACTAGAACTAGATTGTAATCCTGATCAACACTCAGTTAGCAGTCAATCAGATGATAAGAACCCGCACACTACATGTTGCACTCCTATACTGGGGAGCTGATAGTCCCGTTAGTAGAATTATAAGCCTCTCCCTGAGTGCGTTTTAAAATGAGGATATGATGACTGATGCTAAAACATGCAAAAGCATGTGAACATGTTTCTTTGGGAACAGTGGCCCAGGTCAGCCAGTGCATGTGTATCGTCTGCTCAGAATCTTTGTGGTCTATAGTATCCGATCGTTCAGGATCAAAACGAACAACTAAGGCCCCGATCAGGGTGCACAGGTACACAAGTTGAATCCAAAACCATCAAATTATTTGTAATTTGCAGTTTACATGGCCTACATCTGAGTTCAAGGTTCAGATACGTTCCGTTTTCTCATAGCAATGCTGAAATTAATATACCTGGCAACAGGTGGCTCTATTTCTGCTGTGCGTTGCTAAGCATGTATATCGTGTTGCAGGGTATATAGACATAAGCTTTTCCTTACATAACGATAGGTATACTTAATGCATACAGTGTAGACCCTGATCAGACACCGCGTTCTGCGGCATCTGTTCTGGTTATGCACTGTTTGACAATTACCCTTTTAGGGGTCTCCTGACTAAAATGGGTTGAAGTGCTAATCATATCTACAGAATTTGGGCACACCTTTTGTTGTAAATCGGGATGTCAGTTAGAGACGAACCTCGATAGCTCGAACACCGATGGCTCGTTTACCATGGCTAATTCGAACTCGTTTTTGAGTCCCTACGAAGTTCTTCCGACAGCTCAAGAAAACAAATATTTAGGGAAATTTTCTTATTTTATCGTGAAATTGTATGTTGTGTGAACTCATTAGAATCGCCTCATCGAGGCGATTCTAATGAGTATACTCAACATACAATTATTGTGTTAGAAAACCGAAAAAGAAAATCCCTAAATTATCGCTTTTTGCTTCCTGACCTGGTACGATAATTAACCCTCAGTGGCTCGAACCACCCATGTCTCGAACAATTTTCTATGGTACCAAAGATGTTCGAGCCATCGAAGTTCGACTGTATATATCAGTCACAAAATTGCATACAGTGAAGATCCATATGAGGCGGCTTGGTCTACAAGGCTTCCGTCCTTCACTCCTACCGTCTATGTTGATAGGATCATATATATTTTATAGCGTATAGTCTTCTCTTACCAGACTTGGGTTGTGGGTAAATTTGCTGAAGCCGGTGTATGTCGTCTCTCTCTCTCTCTCTCTCTCTCTCTCTCTCTCTCTCTCTCTCTCTCTCTCAAAACAAAACTGTTCGGTGCATATGTCGTAAGATTATTAGATTTGCTGTATGGATACATATGTTAAAGATCGTACGTCACATGGACCGTATCAAGCGAAAAAGTGCCTTCGAGCATGCAGATTCACATCATCCTGCACATGCGCAAAATATCATCTGGGCCTTTGCTCTCCATTCATACATTCTCACACCGGATAGGCGGCAGTCGCGAACGGTCAAGAATCTACAAACAAGAATAATTTTATTAAGAATCCTGCGTTTTCGACTGCCAAAATGACAGTCGATGAAAGCGGATAATCGTTTTTGGAAGTCGAAAACGTTGTTTATTATTAAATTGCTCCGCGTTCGTTGATTTTATTTTTCGTTCAGGTTTGCCGCCTATTCGGTGTGATTTCCTAGTATCCAGTTACTCTATTGGCGGACAGCGAAGACCCTGATCAGACTGCGCGAATGCGCAGGCTGATCTGGGCTTTCGCTGTCCGCATTCGCCCGAAGTCGAGCAAGAAAGAAGATAAAGGTGATACCTTTGACAATCGGCGCATGGAATGTGCGCACCTCGATGGACAGTGCTGGCTCAGACAGACCACAGCGAAGAACAGCTTAGTTGGCAGAGAACTTGATCGGTACAAAGTCGAGATTGTTGCTCTGAGTGAGACTCGCATTGCAGAGGAAGAGCTATTAAAAGAAGTTGGTGCTGGCTGCACTTTCTTCTGGAGTGGACACAAGAAAGAAGAGCAGCGTGAAGCAGGAGTAGGATTCGCCATCAAGTCACACCTCGTCAGCAAGCTCTCAGGACTTCCAAAACGCATAAATGACCGTCTGATGACCAAAGCTGACACTTCCCTTATCTGGTAAGAGGCATGCAACTATTGTAAGTGCCTATGCACCCACAATGACCAACCAGATGAGGTCAAAGACAAGTTCTATGATGATCTGGAATCTGTGATTTCTGCTACACCCCGGACAGACAAACTCCTGGGAGAATTCAATGCTAGAGTGGGCACAGACCACCAAACCTGGGAAAGAGTGGTTAGGACAAGGAGTAGGAAAGTGCAACAGCAATGGCCTTCTCCTTTTGAAGAAGTGTGCAGAGCATGAACTGCTGATCACTAACACAGTCTTCATCTGCCAACTCGCAACAAGTCGTCATGGATGCATCCTCGCTCCAAACATGGCATCTCATTGATTATGTCATAGTACGAAGGAAGGACAGACAGGATGTCAGAGTGACAAAGACTATGTGTGGTGCAGACTGCTGGACAGATCACAGGCTTGTTGTCAGCAAACTCAACCTGCGCATTCAGCCTGCACGGCGACCACAAAGCAAGAAAGTGCCAAAGAGACTGGATGTCTCCAAGCTGAAATAAGACAACAAGACACAAGCCTTCATCAATGATATCTGCAGCCGATTAGATGCAATGGAACTCTGTTCAGATGATCCAGAAGAGAACTGGACAGTCTTCAGAGACCCCATCCACTCTTCAGCAATGGATTCCCTAGGACTAGTATCTCGTAAACATCAAGACTGGTTTGACGAGAATGACGAAGAAATCCAGGGACTCCTTGAAAAAAAACACACCAAAAGCACAAGGCATACCACTGATACCAGCTCAGTATCCACTAAGGTTGCATATTCAAATATATGCAAGACAGTCCAGACTAGGCTCAGAGATATGCAAGACTCCTGGCTGAGCAATAAGGCTGATGAAATCCAGTCCTTTGCAGATAGAAAGGATATGAAGAAGTTCTTTGATGCGCTAAAGACAGTTTATGGTCCCTAGAGCTCAGGAACCACCCCTCTTCTCAGTGCAGATGGAACTAGTCTTCTGACTAACAAAGAGGCTATCTTGAAAAGATGGGCTGAGCACTTTGATAGTGTTCTTAATCGGCCATCATCTTTCAATGATGACGCTATCAACAGACTACCACAGGTGGAATGTAATCTGCTGCTTTACGAGTTCCCAACCTTCTCTGAAACAGAGAAGACAATAAAACTTCTGTCATCTGGCAAGGCTCCAGGATCAGATGCAATACCTGCTGAGATCTACAAAGCAGGAGGAACTCCAGTTGCAAAGAAGATGCCAGAGTTATTTCACATTATGTGGAGAAAAGAAGCCATCCCTCAAGAATTCAAGGATGCGTCAATTATCCACTTATTCAAACGGAAAGGGAATCCTCATTTGTGTGATAATCATCATCGTGGCATCTCTTTATTGTCAGGTCCTTGCAAGAGTTCTACTTAACCGACTGAATGAACACCTTGAACAGTCAGGGCTTCTACCAGAAAGCGTTACAATTGACATGATCTTCACAGCAAGGCAGCTTCAAGAGAAATGCTAGGAACAGAACATGGGCCTCTACATGACCTTAGTTGACCTTACCAAAGCATTTGACACAGTTAGTCGTGAGGGTCTTTGGAAAATTATGGCAAAGTTTGGCTGTCCGACCAAGTTCATAGCAATGGTGAGGCAGTTCCACGATAGTATGCCTTCACAGGTCCAAAATGATGGTGAGTTTTCTGATCCATTCCCTGTGACAAAATGTGTCAAGCAAGGCTGTGTACTAGCCCCAACACTGTTCAGCATGATCTTCTCTGCCGTGCTCACAGATACTTTCCAGGATGGTAACAATGGTATACCTATTAGGTATCGATTTGATTGGAAGACTTTCAACCTAAGAAGGTTGCAAGCCAAATCCAAGGTGCAGACAGGGGTGCTAGACGAGTTCCTCTTTGCTGATGACATGGCAAAGGGTGCTCCAACAAAAGAGAAGATGCAAAAAATGTGTAAATCAAGTATCTGACACCTGTGACAGCTATGACCTCACAATCAGCATAAAAAGACCGAGGTGGTGTATCAACCAGCACCTGGCAAGCCTTACAAGGAACCCATCATTACCGTGAAAGGTCAAAATTGCAAGTGATAGACAAGTTCACCTACCTTGGAAGCACATTGTCAAGAGTCATGCACATTGCTGTTGAAGTCAATGCCAGGATTGTCAATTCTAGTGCAGCATTTGGCCGACTACGTGGAATCAGGCTTGATACAAAGCTAAAAGTCTACAGAGCTGTGGTGCTTCCAACACTATTGTATGCATGCGAAACGTGGACAGTTTTACCAACGGCACGCCAAAAGACTGAACCACTTCTATACAAGCTGTCTTAGAACACTTTTAAGGATTAATTGGCAAGACAGGATTCCAGACACAGAAGTCCTGAAAAGGGCAGTGATGCAAAGTGTACATACTCTTCTGAAACTGGCACAGTTAAGATGGACAGGCCATGTTACCAGGAAGCCTGAGTAACGTTTGCCAAAGAAAATCCTCTATGGAGAACTAGAAATGGGCAAACGCTCCCATGGTGGTCAGAAGAAGCGATACAAAGATACCCTCGAAGCCTCCCTCAAGGACTTCAACATACCAGCAGAGTCGTTGGAACAAATTGCACAGGACCGAGCAAAGTGGCGAGGCATCATCAAAAGAGACGCTAGTGAATACAAGGCAAAAAGGTTCAGCGAAGCCGAGCAGAAACGTGCACAGCGCAAAGCCAGAGCTAAGGCATCACCAACACAGCTGTCTTGCTCTGACCTCTGTTGTTCCATCTGCAACAGACAGTTTAGAGCTAGAATTGATCTAATCAGCCATCTTAGAACACACAAACAGTAGCATTTCTCGCATGTTATTAAGACTGGTTATTGTCAGTAATGACAGACGAACTATACAGTCGACTCTCGTTATCTCTAATTCCAAGGGACTCCCTGAAACACTTCGAGATATCCGTACCTCGACAGATCAGGGTTGCGGAAGTGAGGAAAAAAAATAAATCGAACAACCACATTTAACAAATGAATATGTAATTTGACTCCTGAAGTTAGAAATATGTATAAAATAATGTTGAATAGAGGAGAAATTGCACCTTAGGAGCAATTTCTCCTCTTTTCCACGATATTTTGTTACCTGTTCTTAGATTTCCATGTTAAAACAGGGACCAGAATTTCACTTCGATATAAGCGTTTATTCGAGATAAGCGAGGTCGAAATAATGAGGGTCGACTATATATACGCCCGAAGACACGTTTTCACATGGTACGGCCGACATATACCAAAAGCAGGTCTCAGACAATATTTTTCTTAATTCTTTTTCAGAGAAAATAAGGCTTGTCATTTCAAATGAATTGTCTGCCAGACAATTCACATGAAATATCAAGTCTTGTTTTCTCTGAAAATATAACATGTTTTTCAAAATGTCTTCACTGTGACGCTATAAATGTCATGAAATGTCAAATCCTAAATATTTCAAAGTTTACCCAGCATGCTAAGCGTTAATTAATAATCGCCGGTCTGTTTATGTAGCTTTGGATTTTTATATATGGTAGACTATTCGATTAGCTCACTGAGGACTTTTTATATTTGCCGGAATCGTCGGTTTTCGACGTTCCCGGCAAATATAAAAAATCTTATAACAAACTGTGTTATAAACAGTTTAATGTGTATTTTATTTTCATTTCAATCAAGAAATTTCATAAAGTTTAATAAAAGCAAACATTAAAGAATCACATTGTTTTTCTTTTTTACCTGTTACATTGAAAATTTATCAAATTTTAGTATACCCTTGTCCCATGTCTCTATGTAAAGATGAACAAAATTTGCGCCGGTCCTTAGACGTTTACGTCTTAATATTTTGTCTTGTATACTGTTAAATCTTAGTGAGTACGTGCGGCAGGAAAAGATAAAAGACAACATCTGTAAAAAAAATAATGACTTAAAGTACATTACAGTGCAATCTCTCTGTCGCTGTTGAAAAGGCATAAAACTGGTTGACGTGTGAATTTGGCCGTTGTAAAGAGGTTATATAAATTCTGAAATAGCAGAGAGCGGCTTCTATAGGGCGGTGACTATTGTAGAGGTGTTAGATATACCGTATTCGACCTAATTACCGCATTGTGCGCTTAGGTTTTTCAAACTCACAGGACACACTCATTTGTGGTCAAATATCCATCTATCTACTAAGGATACACTATAAAAAAGCTCAGAAAAGGACTTATTTAATGATGGCTATGCGATTTTTTCTGACTTTCTTTACTTGTCGATGCAATTCAAATGAGTACCCACAACATATGCCTTTGTAAAGAAGTAAAGAAAAAAGTACACTGGTTGTAATCTGAAGACTACGGAATTTCTTGACTGTGCGCTTATAGGGATATGTGCGGTAATTAGGTCGAATACGGTATATTGAAACAGTAAATGAAATGGTAGCTGCTATAGGGAGGTGGCTGTTATTGAGAGGTGATCGTTCGTGGAGGAGTCATTGTTTATGCAAATAAGCCTGAGACAGGGTAATAACATAATTATGCGAACAGCGAAGACCCAGATTAACTTGCGCGCATGCGCAAGTTGATCTGTCTTCGCCGTTCATCAATATATTCTACTGTTTTGAACGATTCTCTCGGCGGAAATCGAAAGCACTGATCAGGTTGTGGGAATTGCGCACGCTGTTCTTGGCCTTCGCAGCTCATATATGACAGTTCTGAACCGTTTTCGTTTTGTGGTCGAACTACGAAGGAAGACCCTAAATAGGCTACAAAGTCACAGTTTTTCGCTGTACTCGTATGATATGTAATTTTATATTTGAGTCAAACCACAAACCAAATAGTCCAAACACGGTCCGACGTGGTTCGACATACCTACAGCGCGACTCAGTCAATGACGTGTCTTGGTTGTGTAAGAGGGCAGTAATGTATGACTTTAGATAGAAACTGTCTGGCACCTAGGGTTACAATATTGGGTTAGGATTAGGAGGATTAGGGTTAGCGTTTAAGGTTAGGATTAGGGTTTAGGTTTGGGTTTGCGATAGGGATAGGGTTATGGATAAGGATAAAGATAGGGATAGGGATAGGGACAGGGACAGGGACAGGGATAGGGATAAGGATAAGGATAAGGATAGGGATACGGTAAAGGTTTGGTTAGGATTTAGGGTTAACTTTAAAATTTCAATGCGTACACTTCGAAAAGCAAAACATGTCCACTTTATGTAGCGGACAGATTCTGTAGTCGCTCCAAGTTCCCTTTTCTTGGCTACTGATCTAATAATGTTCAGCATGCTGTGTGAAAAATTCAGCAGACGACATTTTGAAATATTTTCTTTTTATCCAGATTATAGGCTTCGGCATTTCATCTCCTAAATTAAAGAGATAATTTGCACGAAATGTCAAAGACTATTATATCGGAAAAATAAGAAAATAAGATCAATCTGTCTTCTGCTGAGTGGTAATGGGTAACTGTCTACGCACTGGGTGTAGACTATATAGAGTTGAGGAGAGACACGAAGTGATCCATTATTGATCCACAATGCATCATTGACCTTATGCTTGTTGTCTACAACAAAAAGCCGGAACTAGCTGGAGCAGTGAATAGTATAGAATAGAATAGAATAACATATATCGGCAAACCTACCTGTACAGGTGTTCTCCATTTACACTCAATGTTTCGGCAAACCACAGTTATAAGAATAGGATCCCAGTCAGCATTCTTTTTAAATCTATAGCGGGCCGTTATCGGCCCGTCATAGCTGACGGGCCGATAACGGTCCGCTATAGATTTATAAAGAATGCTAGCTGGGATAAATGGTTATCATTGCCGCTCTTTCTCAAAGGTTATGGGGTATACATTAATTAAAATTTTGAAAATTTCACTTTTAAAGTTGGTGCATTGGTATTGATACACGCAACTGTAGCATGTCCGGGACAGCCGGACAAAAATTTGTTATTCTTAATAAACTACTTACTTTAGTTTGGATGAGGCAAAAAAAAAAAAAAAAAAGAAAATCCGAAGTGAAATTACCTGTAAATACATTTTAATGTGAGAGTCATTATTGTAAAGGCCAATGAGACGAGATCTCATTTAGACCTCTCGAGCTCATTTAGACATTTTATCTTATGTAATTTAGCAGATTAAGCCAATATTTCCATGTAAAGAATACGACTATTCCGTAAAAAAATCAACTTTAACATTTATTGTGTGCTAAGCGTAGACTAAGCTTTTTCTGAAAGCTAATACTTGTATTGTCACACGGTATCGACAGTGACAATTCGATCCACTTCAGCTTCCTCTTTTACTTTACCAGGTGCGACATGAAAATATCAATACAGAAATATTCAATAAACTGAAACAAAAGATAGGGAGGACTCCTTGCTTGGAAGGCGAACTGAAAAGATTTCCTTATATGGTATATACATTCCTGCAATTGTTTTGATGCCAACAGATATTTTTGTTTGTTTGTTTAAAGGTCACATTTTCCTGACAGCAGTCCTTTTGAAAAATCCAAACCCAGTAAGGATGTGATAGGTAATGTGTCATCTAAGCAGCTTGCGTGTCTTTGAAATGACTAACAGGTCTCGGCCAGTGCAAGAACAATTTGTTCTCTAGATGACCTAGACTGGCTCCCGTTTAATCGATATCTGAATCAGCATAAAATTGATTTATATTTTACAAAAATCCGATCTTTAGGAATGTCTTTCTTTCTTATTTAGATAATCAGTTTCTGTCAGGTAAGGGAGATCATATCTGTAGAACAATAGTGAAGGAGGAGTATTTTACCTTTGTTAGATTAGAAAACTAAAACTATTAGGCGTGGGGGCGGTCTAAACCGTGGGACACATCACGAAAACATGCTTATATAATTTTGACCCCTTAAACCCCACTTTTATATAGTAAAACTGGGGTTTACAGGGGTATACATTATTTTATTATTATTATTTCTGCTCAAAAACATAGATTGTGTTACTCGTTAGAACCGCCTCGCCGAGGCGGTTCTAACGAGTTCCCACAATATATGTTTTGAGCAGAAATATGAAAAATATAAGAATTTTTATATGGATTTTTTTTTCTTTTTGTGATGAAATTTACTATATATTTGAATAGGCATGTTTTCGTTATGAGACTACAAATTCCCTTCGAGTTTTATTTTCAAAGCAGTCACCTAAGCTATTTTTGATATAGTAGAAATGATAAAAACACCACTCATTGCTGGCATTTATTTCAAACTGAACTATCCCCTATTATTTTGGTAATTATAGTCTTTGTAAAATTAATTAGAAACGGTCTTCCGATGCCGAAAATTATTCCATGAATATATATGCTCTCAATATCAACGTCATTCTGAAGAATTTACAAACTAACTATTAAACAAATGATGTATTTTATCTTTAATACATATAAAATAAAATATATAACACAAAAAAATTGACCTAAGTTGGCTACGTAGCCAAGTTAGGAAAATACCTACTCGCTCCACAAATATATTCATAGTAAGTTAAGCAATCAGTAGCATTTTTATCAAAGTCGGGGCATCTATTATTCATTGAGAAACAGTATTTTCAGAAACTAAAAATATGCTTATATCAAAAGCAGCTCAGGTATCAACCATTACGACATACAATGTTGCCCATATCTGCTGCAACATTGCCTGAAATTTGCAATTTTAACCCATTGTAGACTGAATGAATTCACCCACACTATATATTAGAAGATTCTAACTTCGATTTAAGGTATGTCAGGCTATGTGATTTAGATATTCTGAGAGAAGAATGGTTGAACTATTTGCAAACAGTGCATTGATTGTTTAATGAGACTGGATACACCAGGGCCCAGTTGTTCAAAATTAACGATGTCGTTAGTTAACGATTCGTTAAAATTTACATCGAGTGATACGCAAATATGCTGATATTCTTTGCTGAAAAAGTGTGAGTAGCTTTTGCAGTGCAAAAGCTACTCACATTTTTTCAGCAAAAAAATATCAGGATATTGTGTATTGAATCCGCTAAAACAGTTAACGAAATGACCCTTAACGAGCTTGTTAAGCTAACGGCGCTTTGAACAACTGGGCCCTGGTAGTTTAGCCGGCCTCGGTGGTTCAGTTTGATGCGCGTCCGACTGGTGATCAGGAGGTTGCGGGTTCGACCCCCGCCGGGTGGGCAACATTCTTTCGTGGAGAGTGATCATGAAATATTTTCTACGGTCATTCCTTCCCTTCCGCTGATTCAAGAAGGGCAGTTGTCAGTTTCTGGCGGAAGAACGTGCACAATGCTGGTTAACCGCTTAGAGGACTAAGCCTGTCCAGTAAAAATGTGGTTAGGTAAACTGACCGCGCTCGACATGACCCCAATGGGTTGACTGGGCCGTAAAACCTCAACACAAACAAACACCAGGTAGTTTTCCAGCCATTTTACAAAGCAGACAACTATAGCGACTTCGTTTCTGTTCCAGCACATCAAGTCCCTTCTGAAAAGGATTCTTCTCTAGAGGGAAAGAATTTGCTTTCGATGGGAGCAAATTCTTTCCTTTAAATGTAGAACCCTTCATGAAAACGGCATCCCGAAGAAAGAAAAAAAAGACATCGCAGCAGAAATATAGACTTGGAACAGCAGCATAACTATTGGAGGAAGATAGGAAAGGGACCTTAAACATGCGCCATCTCTCACACATAAATGGTACCTAACTCATCATTGGATCAACACAGTAAAGCATTAAACATTAACTTTTCACACATTATTATGAAGAAAAACAATAAAACATTATGATAAAACAAAGGCGAAGGCGCTATTATAAACTGGAAATTACAGCAAAAGAAAACTTCCAGCAAAAAGACTATCATCACGAAAACATGCCTATATAATTTTGACCCCCTTAAACCCCACTTTTATACAGTAAAACTGGGGTTTACAGGGGTATACATTATTTTTCTTATTTCTGTTCAAAAACATAGATTGTGGGTACTCGTTAGAACCGCCTCGTCGAGTCGGTTCTAACGAGTACGACGAGGCGGTTCTAACGAGTACCCATAATCTATGTTTTGAACAGAAATATGAAAAATATCAGAATTTTGTCTGAAAACTTTCAGTTGTTGGTGGTGAAATTTTCAATATATTTGAATAGGCGTGTTTTCATAATGAAAAACAGTTTTCTCGTGCATGTTTGTTGGTTATGTTATTAATTCACTTAAAATAAAATCCTGCTAATTTGGCTTATCTGTCAATCAGCTTCTTTTCAGACTTCATCATCCTGATCTTATGATGTTAACGCTTAGCATGCTGGGTAAAATTTCAGTAGACGACGTTCTGAAACATTTTTTTCTTATTTTTTCCCAGAAAATAGCCTTTGAAATTTCATGCAAAAAAAAAAAATTTTTTCATGCAAAGTCAATTTGCATGAAACGCTCAAGTTAAAAGTTATTTTCTGGAAAAAAAATAAGAAAAATATAATCAATTTGTGGTCTGCTGAATTAGCCTAGAGGGTTGTAATGTAATTCTTGGTGTGCCCCTGATAAAAGATGTATTACGAAGATGATATCTTTAGCTTTTTATTTTAACCCAATGCTATGAGCAACCATTAGAATGCATCGGTGAGGCGGTTCTCATGAGTCCTACTACAATATTTGATTTTGTACAAAAAAGTCGTAAAGTTCCATCCAAGTATCCTTTTTATACCGTTTTCACAGTTTATCGCGTTTACAATCAAGGATGGAAGATTAACCTTTATCACTCTCTGGGCATAGTCAGCAGACGGCAAACTGGTAATGTTTTTCCTACTTTTCCCAGAAAACAGTATTTGACATTTCATGCAAATTGTCTTCATTGGAGTTTTTTTTACTGTTTTCTGGGAAAAAATACTGTTTTCTGTGAAAACTAAGAAAATATTTCAATATCGTCGTCTGCTGAAATTTTTACCCAGAGTGCTAAGCGTTAATTCTGAACTTGCAATATTTTGACAGGTGTTAATATCTGTACATCGCAGATGCGCCGAAAATTAAATCCATAAATTTAGCGTGCATTCATATCAGGTTTTTGTTTCCCATCAAGCATCGTCTTGTTTTTCCAACCATGGCTAATTTAAATGCATAATACCAGATGGTCTTGAATACAGTTGCATCTAATAAAAACCACAGCAGAGTTCGAAAGCTCTGCATACGCTGGGATACTAAGCCTGAATGATATTACAATCTGGGCCCAGTTGTTCAAAGCATCGTTAGCTTAACGAACTCGTTAAGGGTCATTTCGTTAACTGTTTTAGCGGATTCAATATACAATAGTCTGATATTTTTTGCTGAAAAAAATGCTACTTACATTTTATCAGCAAAAAATTTCAACATATTTGCGTATCACGACGTAAATTTTAACGAATCGTTAACTAACGCCATCGTTAGCTTTGAACAACTGGGCCCTGGGCCCAGTTGTTCAAAATTAACGATGTCGTTAGTTAACGTATCGTTATAACTTTGATCATTAAATATGGCATATACGCTAATATTTTTGCTGAAAAAATGTGGTTTGCAAAAGCTACTCACATTTTTACAGCAAAAATACCTGTAAATTAAATATTGTACTTACTAGAACAGTTAATATATTGACCACAAACGAGCTTGTTAAGCGAACGATGCTTTGAACAACTAGGCCCTGGAGTTTTGTTCATGAAAAACGGTTATGGAAAGAATAAAGTTTATGAAATAAAAAGCAACATCCCAGTGAACGCACAACGCATTGTGTGTTTGCTGGTTAGTACTCAACAAGCCCACCACTTCCTCAGACCTTTGTTGAACCGTAAATTTCTCATTTCGTAAATTTCACACCCATAAGAAGAATTGGTACCAATACGTCACATTTGCCAAATGTGAAATTTACGTATGGTCAATTTCGATAAATTTTGGGGTCTAAAATTTGTGCTCAAATTTCTCATGTTGATAATTTCTGACGTGTGAGGATTGGTAAGTATTCGTCACACCTGTGAAGAACTGGTGCGACTTATGACTTTTTCTCGGGTGTGAAGAATTGGTACCAATTCCTCACACATGTGAAGAATTGGTACCAATTCCTCACACATGTGAAGAATTCGTTGATAATTTCTGACGTGTAAAGAATTGGTAAGTATTCGTCACACCTGTGACCTGTGTTTTGGGGGGTGTGAAGAATTGGTACCAATTACTCTTACATGTGTGAAGAATTGGTACCAATTCCTCTTACATGTGAAGAATTGGTACCAATTCCTCTTACATGTGAAGAATTCATGAAAATATTGCTACGACCAATCATCCTCTTCCGCTGATTCCAGTAGAGCAGTTGTCAGCTGATGGAGAAAGAATTTTCACTAAGTACTGGTTAACTGCCTCCGGGAGGCCTGTCCAAGAACAGCGTGGTTAGGTCAACTGACCGTCAATAACCTTAGCTGTTGAGCGTAGACGTCAAACACTAAATCAAACAAACAAACAAAGCCAAAATAATAATAATAAAAAAATAAAAATAAAAAAAATAAAGATAAAAATAACAAAAGCACAGAATAGCTCCGTAACCACTCAGAAGAATCAGCGCATTTGTTTTTTGTCGCACTGATTGAAGAATATACCAAGTTTCTAAATCAGAAGTTAAAAATAATTATATGGAAGGCCCAGGGAGTGTCACAATAAAACAACGCAGCCCAAGCACCAAGAGGAAGAGGAAACCCCTCCGAACAGAAACCACATAATTACAAATAAACATTAGCAAAAAAAATTAGCTCTTGCTAAGACTTGCTTTTATAGTTACACAGGCAGGCGGGTCTAGTCGGAAACACCGTGAAAAGGTTTTCTCGCGACTCGGCTCATCTTAAGCATTCTAACTCTTGTCCCAGAAGTTCCAACAGCGAAACATTGGAATTTCCTTCCACGTTTATAAAATTATGGTATGCCGGCGTGTGAAGAATTGGATTCGAATGCAAAATGCAGCAGCTTTGGGGGGTATTTTATCGATGTGAAGAATATGCATGTTTGCTACATGAAATTTGACTACATGCGTATTTCTCTCACACGTGAGAAATATTGGTATGAAATCCGTGACGTATTGGTACCAATTCTTCACGCGCTTTGAGGAATTGGTACCAATTCTTCACGGCGTGAAATTTACGAAGTGTGAAATTTACGGTTCAACAGACCTCTCTTGTTCTATCTGTAACAGGCAGTTTAGAGCTAAGTTTGGTCTCATCAGCCATCTTAGAACACACAAATTAATAACATTTCACACAGTTGATTAGGATTGGTCAATGTCAGTAATGACAGACGAACGAAGAAAGAAAAGACAAGACATGTACATGTGTATATATATGCATGTATGCATATATAAATGTATTTTTATATATGCACGCACAATGCATGCATAAAAAAGCTTTTATGCTCCCATTTCTCTATCATTTTCATTCATTTGCTTGATGCAGGTCGTTATTGTAAAGAAAAATGACAAAAAAATAAGAAGGCGTATAAGGAATACGCTGTACATAAAGTATGAAAAGTATTACATTCAATTAGGGGATAACTGTATTCAAATTTGTCATTTGGGGAGGTAAATCGGCGGTTTTACGGTCGGAAATTTTGTTTTACGGCGACGCGTCAGCGGAGCCGTAAAACAAAATTTGCGACCGTAAAACCGCCGATTTACCTCCCCAAATGACAAATTTGAATGCAGTTATCCCCATTCTAATGCATTTATTCATTTTTCTGTTAAAAAATTGTACTATTTGCACGAAACGACAAGTGCTGTGAGCTGCAGTATAACCAAGTGCCAGCCAATGAGAAGCGACGTTACGTGATGACGTCGGATTTCCGACAGTATATCGCAGAATATACCGTCGCAAATTTTTGACGTTACCCAATCAGACGTCGCGTTACATACGCAAGTGCATTAGAATATGATTTGGCCTGATGGTTCTACCATGAGTTTTCATCGTCCTTCGAAGAAAGTGACGTTAAATTGTCAAGACTTATATTTAACATTTTTTTTTTTAATTGCAAACCGTTAGCTGTTAGACTATGGTGTATTATGTTAATTTTGCTCAAATGTGTAGTTAGTCTCACACTGAAATAAACCGATACGTAAATGAAATCTGATATAAATGGAGGATCTTGAAAACATCTTAGACCGTCATCCTGATCAGGAGTTGGTCAATAATCGAAATGGTTGATACTGTCGTAAATTCGCATTGTTTTTCACATGAAATTATTTATTCTGTAGATGTTTAGTTAAAGCTAGATTATATATTTTCATATGACTCTCTTGCTGTTTACTTTGTATGCCAGAGATAAATAAAATTTTGACTTGAATTTTTGACTTGACTTGACTTGGTTCTATGATTAGTTGCCTGACCCCTAGCTATGCGTAACAAGTAAAGTACTCCTGCTAATATATGTGTTATGTACATGCGTTTGTACAGCTTTGCTTTCAAGGATCTTTCATGTATACTTGGTTCCGCTGTCTACATCACGAAAACATACCTATATAATTTTTACCCCCTCAAACCACACTTTCATATAGTACAACTGGGGTTTACAGGGGTATACATAATTTTCTTATTTCTGCTCAAAACATAGATTGTAGGTACTCGTTAGAACCGCCTCGCCGAGGCGGTTCTAACGAGTACCAACAATCTACGTTTTGAGCAGAAATAAAAAAAATATTAGCGTTTTTATCTGAAAATTTTCAATTTTTGGAGTTAATTTTTGCTATATATTTGAATAGGCATGTTCTCGTAATGATCAGCAAGCACCTCCCTGCCCACTTTAAACTCAACATAAGGCACATCGAGTATGAGCGAGGTATACTATGGTTTGATTTTTTTTTCGATCCGAACGTTGAGCCGTGTCAGAGAAGGTCTTGGAGGGCAAACAGGGCTGTCAGAGACTGCTGATCTCATCTGTCTACGTTTGCAGTGCCTATTATTTGTAAATGTCCGTGGTGCAAAAAGGGTTAAACCTCCTTTCTATATCTGTATGAACAGCGATGGCCCAGATCAGCTCGAGCATTTGCGATTTTTGTAGGACAAACTGTTGAAAAATTAAAAGATTTGATCCGACTGCGTGGACGCACAGGGTAATCTCGGCTTTCGTTTTTCACATTTGCGCCGAACTTCATTCTTTAGTGAGTGAACTGTTACTCTGGTCTCCTTTCACCAGGGGCAGTCAAACAGTTATGAAAGTACGTACTTAAATATCATGAAACGTACTGCTGTCTGATATTTTCATATATTTAAACATTATGTTTAGTATCTGAAGCACAAGTAATACGTGTATATAAAAAAGTGATATTATTTTATTATCAAGAAACACGTGTATAAAGCTTTGAAAAGAATAAAAATGAGTCATACTTTTATGTATTTGGAATCAGCTGGTAATGAAAATGTTTAATATACTATCTTCCAAAAAGGCACGGGGTTGTCATTTTCCCCAAGCCGTGACAACATTGTACTCCAAAGATATTAGTTTATCAAATGTCATGCAACACTGGCAAAGAAATTTCACGCATATAGACACAATCACTTACGGGGAAGTAACAGCATTCAAATAGTTCTAACGTTTTTTTTTTTTTTTTTTTTTTTTTTTTTTTACATGCTCTCATTACTTTTCGTATGACCCTCGTATACACAGTAGCGTCCTAACAGCATATTTAGTAGAACGCCACTTTTCCTGAGGAAAGTTACCATTAGCCAACAGTGAAGTGCAAATGCGTCTTCGATGTCCTCATGTGTCTTAAAGGTATATTTGCACTTTACTGCTTTATTTATTTATTTATGTATTTATGTTATTTGATTTGGAGTGCATGGCCGAGTCAACACTGGTAAGGTCATATGGAGCCGGTCAATTAATCTACTCACATTTTTGGCAGACTTAGTCCTCTGAGCGGGTACCCAGTACTTGTGCATATATTTAACTAGTAACTGGTAACCTTCTAGACTGGCTCCAGTCTCTAGTGACAAAATATTTTTATTCTTATAATCTGTTTAATAATCCACTAAACTAAAACCAAAGTAATATCATGACTATAAAGGCTGGTCACTCAAGTGACCAGCCTTTATAGTCATGATATATTTTGGTTTTATCTTAGCGGATTATCAAACAGAATACGAGTAAAAAATTTTAGTCACTGGAGACTGGAGCCAGTCTAGTAACCTTCTTGTATCAGCGGAAGGGGAAGAATGGCCGTAGAAATAATTGCAGTCCGACACGCTACCGACTATAATATGGAGATCGGCTTGACTGGGTTGTCTACGTTGTTTGTCTGGGTGTGAGGTTGTGAGATTGCAGTGAGTCACTAAAAAATCAAAGGTAGAAAGCGATGCTCACACACACACACACACACACACACACACACACACACACACACACACACACACACACACACACACACACCACCACCACCACCACCACCACAATGTTTGTGCGCAAGCACACAAACATTGGATTACACCTAAGCATGAGTGTTACTCATACAGGTGGATAACAGCAGAATCCAGCTGCCTTTCATCGCCCTGTCTAAGAACTTACTAACTTATGTATGTTCGGAGTTATAACATCAATCAAACAAACAACTTAATATTAATCTTACCCTCAGACACTTAACCGTTACCAATCTCTGGGCTAATTCAGCAGACGAAAAAATTGTGATATTGTTCTTATTTTTTCCAGAAAATAGGATTTGATATTGCATGCAAATTGTCTCCATTGGAGACAACTTGCTTGAAACGCCAAATCCTGTTTTCTGGGAAGAATAAGAAAAATATTTCAAAAAGTCGTCTGCTGAAAATTGTATCAAGAGTGTTAAAAAGTATAAGAGAAAACATTGCATCTGGTGGAGAGAAACCTCCCTAGTGTATTAGTCCTTTGTTTCATACTGGATAAAAACGAAGGAAATGGTAGGTTTATAATGATTTCAGGTGAACAGGCTTTTTATGACTGGAGCATAAACTATGCACATGGTATCTAGGCGTGAATGCTCTTTTCATGTTAGAAATTAAAAGAATATAAAATATTTATGCTTTTCCTTTCTGGTGAAATAATAACTATGCGTTTCTTTGAAAGAAAATAGCAGTAAATGTGCGTGCTAGCACCTATGACTGAGAATTCGATTTTTTCTTACATCAAAAAATGTAACCATACTGAACAGCATTAGAAACGTATCAACTGATTTTTCATTATTATTTCGAATCTCATCTGACAAATATTTTATCAATGGGTCATACAATTCAATGTAATGTTTCAATGCTGACATGAGTTTTTGCCCCTGATAATAATTAATGTTGGTTTACTTGAATGTGATTATTTTAGTTTCATTCATCTAAACCAATGAAATTCGCAATCTGACTTATTTCAAATGTATTGCAATTTATTTGATCTATCATTTAGTGTATTCAGTTTTTTGTTTTCGCAAATGAAAATACGGATCGAAACTCTCAAACTAAGTACTGAGAAACGAATAATACTCAGAGTATTTAGCAGAATTATATTGCGTACCATCATTATTTTATTTGTCTGCTCCAAAGTAAAAGTCCAATATTGCTTTAAAATAGGGTTAGCTTAGCTCTCCAACAAACTTAATGAGGTATACAAGATGATCGGGTATCTCCATTTAGCGCACTGTAGCTTCGCCCAAGACAGCAAATGTTAACTTTTCCTTAACTTGCTCAGCAACATCCGCTGGAGTTATATTGATGTTCTAGCCTTCAATACTCTTATCATTGAGCGGTGACATTCACCCATGTCCCTATCCTTACTCTT
Organism: Anodontia alba; assembly: GCA_964016985.1. Classification (NCBI taxonomy): domain Eukaryota; kingdom Metazoa; phylum Mollusca; class Bivalvia; order Lucinida; family Lucinidae; genus Anodontia; species Anodontia alba. The sequence goes on along the minus strand of OZ024822.1, from coordinate 34,782,103 downwards.
TGAATGATGTAGCCTTCTCCAGTACATCACATCAAGTTCTGATTCTTTGCAATCAATGCTTGGTACGCATTTAAGTACAGATGTATTCAACATACAAGGTCATGATGAAATAAGAACATTTCCCTAAATACGTGTTTTCTGAACCTATCTGGAGAATTTCGTAGGGACTCAAAAACGAGTTCGTATTAGTCATGGTAAACGAGCCATCGGTGTTTGAGATATTGAAGTTCGACTGTTAGAAGGGCTGAAGCTAAGGCATATGACACTGATGATTTGTGTTTACAGAAACATGGCTGCAATCAGCTGTATCCAACGAAACTATTCGTATAACAAACTACTTGGATCCTTTCAGAATGCCTAGGGCAGATCGACTCAGAGGTAGTATTGCAATATATACAGTCGACTTCCGTTATTTCAAAGTCCAAGGGACTCTCTGAAATACTTCGAGATATCCGTACCTCGACAAATCATATTTGCAGAATTGAGGAAAGAACAGCCACATTTCACAAATGAATATGTAATTCGACTCCTAAAGTTAGAGATATATTAAAGATATTGTGGAAAAGATGAGAAATCGCTACTTAGGAGCAATTTCTCCTCTTTTCCACAATATTTTGTTACCTGTTGTTAGATTTCCGTGTTGAAAACAGTGACCAGATTTTCACTTCGAGATAAGAAGTTATTCTATATAAGCGAAGTCGAGATAACCAGAGTCGTCTGTATTCGCAGAATTTTCTTGTGCAAAATAAAAGTAAAAATGATTGCCTTTGGAAACAAAGAACACACAAAATCACGAAAATCGGAGACTCGGTTTGATTGAGTCTCTTCATATGCATCACTGTAATTTGCAAGACTGCATTAGACCCCTAACGCCGGCTTAAGCGGTATTCGATTTTAAAAATGACCAGGATAGGCTCAGTGATCCCAAAGGAAATAAAATATAACCTGCACTATGACGATGTACGGGAAGACTTTTTACGGCCGCCACACGGCATAACACCAGCTACAGTGAGAAATTGATTTTGAAATAAATCATCGGAAATAGAAGTTTAGGTAGTGATCACTATAAAATCAAAACAAAGGTATTAATAGGTGTGTTCTGTAGACCTCCGAACAGAAATCTTAATTTTATCTTAGAAAGTATCGATAGATGCAATCTTAACATATAGCAGTCATTATACCAGCAAAGGGTTTTAACTATGATTAGTTTAACAACCATGACAACAAAATTAGGAACGTTATTTACCGGTATAATTCAATACAAATGACAGACTAAGCAACACACTTTACTAAATAGTGGTCATCACTGCTTAACATATTTCTTATTCTTAATGTACAGTCGACTCTCCTTATCTTGAATTCCAAGGGGCTTTCTGAAATACTTCGAGATATCCGTACTTCTACATATCAGGTTTGCAGAATTGAGGAAAAAATAATTCGATTAACCACATTTAAAAAATATATGTGTACCTGGACTCTTGAAGTTAGAGATTGTGGAAATTGCTCCTTTCTCCTCTTTTCCACAATATTTTTACATGTTGTTAGCTTTTCATGTTTAGACAGGAAACAGATTTTCACTTCGAGATAAGCGATTATTCGAGATAAGCGAGTTCGAGATAGCGAGAGTCAACTGTATATCCAATGTCTCAGTAAGTGGAATTTTAGATAGTTTTATACCCGACCAAAGAAGATTTCACTGTCCCGTCCTCCTTCTTATTAAAGTCTCCAGAAAAAAAATCATTTAAACGGCGCATGTGGGCTTATTCTCGAGCAGATTTTGATAGTTTGATCAAATAACGCAGTCAAACGGATTTTGACTAAGCTGCATAAGAAGCTATTCCTAATAAAATAGTTACTATTCATCCATCACAACAGCTCTGTATTACCAGTTTTAAGGAAACTAAGACGTAAGCGTTTGCATCGTCGTTTTAGAAAGACTAAAAATATCTTATACTGGGAAAATTGTCAACAAGCAAAAAACAACTGTATACTGTGAATGAAAGTCGAGTAACAAAGCAACGTGTTTGACAATCATCACGAAAACATACCTATATAATTTTGACCCCCTTAAACCCCACTTTTATATAGTAAAACTGGGGTTTACAGGGGTATACATTATTTTTCTTATTTCTGCTCAAAAACATAGATTGTGGGTACTCGTTAGAACCGCCTCGCCGAGGCGGTTCTAACGAGTACCCACAATCTATGTTTTGAGCAGAAATATGAAAAATATCGGCGTTTTTATCTGAAAATTTTCAATTTTTTGGAGGTGAAATTTTCTATATATTTGAATAGGCGTGTTTTCGTAATGATTGAACAAAAAATATATAATGAAAACTGTAACTCCAAGCTTTTCTGAAAAACCTCAAAACAACTGCTCAACCTAGAACAAAATTCAGGAAACGCACCACCACTACCATATGTCGGGGCACAGCATTTCTATGAGATTCCATATGCGCCCAGCGAAGACTCAGATCAGATTGTGCATCCATGTAGTCTGCTGAGAGTCTTCGTTTTCCGCCTGAAGACACTTTGGATCCTTGGCTAAACACAGAATGCACAGGCTGATCTGAGTCTTTGCTGGGCTCACATGCAATCTTGTAGGAAATGCTTGTCTCCGGCTCATGAAAATAATAAATACAGTTGACCCTCGTTATCTCGACCTCGCTTATCTCGAATAACCGCTTAAATCGAAGTGAAATTCTGGTCCCTGTTTTGACATGGAAGTCTAAGAACAGGTAACAAAATATTGTGGATAAGAGGAGAAAATTTCTCCTCTTTTCCACATTATTTTATACATATTTCTAACTTCAGGAGTCAAATTACATATTCGTTTTTTAAATGTGGTTGTTCGGTTTATTTTTTCCTCACTTCCGCAACCCTGATATGTCGAGGTACGGATGTCTCGAAGTGTCTCAGAGAGTCCCCTGGAATTCGAGATAACGAGAGTCAACTGTATGTCGATACTTATGAAACAAAGGCTACAGTTCTGAATGATTACTTTACTTCCCAACCCTATAAACGATGGTAACAAAACGCTTCGACGTGTCAGTATGAGCCGATTTCCTTAATTATTTCAATATAAGATGTTCAAATTGTTTTGGAACGCCCAGAGATTTCTAAAGCCTCCAGGCCGGATCTTTTAAGGTCTCAACTGTAAAAAGAAGCTACAAGTCGTATCTAGATCATTACCAGATGTGACATCTACGCAATGGTCATTTTCCGTCAACTTGGAAAAACTGTGCATACAAAATTCGAACCTTGGACTCCATTTCACTGGAACACTGGAACACAACGTTTTCGGGTAAACATAGAAAACTGCCACCTGATAAAATCCCTTATCATATGCTAGAATTTCATAACGGCTGGCAATAAATAAAGAAAGAAAGAAAGAAAGAAAGAAAAGAAAGAAAGAAAGAAAGAAAGAAAGAAAGAAAGAAAGAAAGAAAGAAAGAAAAAAAGAAAGAAAAAGAAAGAAAGAAAGAAAAACAAAAAACAAAGAAATAAATAAGGAAAGAAAGGAAGAAGAAAAAAGAAAGAAAGAAAGAAACAAAGAAAGAAAGAAGAAAGAAAGAAAGAAAGAGAAAGAAAGAAAGAAAGAAAGAAAGAAAGAAAGAAAGAAAGAAAGAAAGAAAAAGAAAGAAAGAAAGAAATGGCAGGTTTGCATGTGTTGAGAAGCGTGTACTTTGTTGTCTGTATTCAGCAAAGCCTAGATATGTGTTTGCAAACTGTACAGTACCTAGAATCTAAGATGACCAGGCTGGTCAGTTTCTGTGCAGTTACCATATGCGGTAAAGAACATTTTGGTTCTTTTAACGCTTCCGTTGTAGCATCTGCAACTAAACGGAGAATCCGAGATCGAAGCTGTCAAGGGGAATTGTTAGAGAAATTGATACACCTTCAGGGGAGCTATCTCTCTTAAAATTGCTTCGCCTCCCTTCTGAAAAAGGGTCTACTCTAAAAGGAAAGAATTTGCTCACACGGGGAGCAAATTCTTTCCTTTTAGATTAGACCCTTTTCAGAAGGGGCTTGGTGTGCAGGAGCGCAATCAGAAAGTCATAAAAGTTATCTCCCTTCTATAAAATGTCAGCAAATCGATCAAGTGCATCCAGGTTCCTTAACCCATTTATGCCTGGAGTCAAATAAAAGGGACATTGGTGAACAGTGTAGACCCAGATCTGACGCCACAGAACGCGGCGTCTGATCAGGGTCTACGCTGTTTGCATTAAATAAAGGAATTTCTGTAAAAGGTAGTAATAATAAAAACTATCCAAACACCCCTTCTGTTAGAAATGGACCTGTCCAAAGACTGCGATAGAAGCGTCCGTTCGGCGTAAATGGGTTAATCAAACGCATGATAGCAGTCCCTTATACTTATATGGTTGAATTTTTGATTGTTGTTATTGATTGTTGCAACAGACGACAACTCGAAATGTATATGTATATATATTTTCTTTTTAATTTTTATGAAAAATCAGTATTGATGTGACTCGTCTGCCAAGTAGACGATTCATATGAAATGCCAAGATTTATTTTCTCTGAAAAAAATAGAAGGTCGTCTGCTACAAATTTTGCTCGGCGCTTTATGGGTTAAAATGACGTTATTCGCCCTACCAAGCTCTTGTTCATGTTTCGATTAAAATTTCCGCAGCTGCTTTAAACATATGTCGTTCGTATTTACAGATTAAACAATGCTGCCATACGCCTAATCGAATTTCAATGCAGCATAATTATTAAGTTGAAAAGAAGCTGAATTTAGTTGGGCCGCGTCATGTGAAAACCTGTCTTCAGGCATATGTGGACAGCGAAGGCCCAGATCAGCCTGGGCATCCGCGCAGACTGATCAGGGCCTTCACTGTTCGCTAGCAGAATCATTGGATACTACAGAATATTTGAATGGATAGGAAAGGGCCGGATGATACTTTGCGCATGCGCAGGATGATCTGGATAAGCACATTTTGCGCATGTCCGAAGGCACTTTTTCGCTTGATGCGGCCCAGCTGATATTCGTTTTGTGGGTTATTTTGAGAGAAATAGCCCATACGAAGCGTATGGAGAGGGGAGATCCGTCTGCTCTGTGCTACCAGGGACCCGGTGTTTCGCCAAGCGTTCACAGTATTCTAAAGTTTAAAAAACGTAACCCTAGTCCTGCTGAACCCGGATATGTCCTGCCTTTGCAAACAGTGTAGATCCAGATCAGGATCTGCACTGTTTGCTATTAAGTATGTGAATTTACATCAACAATCTGGATCAAGTAATCTGACTGGCTGAAAACTAGAAAAGGGCGTTGCAATATATTCAGCAAGACAAGGGTTAAAATGAAAGGCTGATCGTATAACGCTTTTGGACCAGTTGGTATGGGCTTTCGCTTTATGCATACCACAAAAAGGCCTTTTTCTCACGGCAGGACCGTTTAAAATTTAACATTTACCACTCTCTGGGCTAGTTCAGCAGATGACAATTTTTCCCCAAAAAATATTTTTGATATATCATGCAAATTGTTTCCAATGGAGACAATTTGCATGAAATGCCAAAAGCCGTTTTCTGGAAAAAATAAGAAAATCATTTTAAAATGTCGTCTGCTGAATTTTTTACCCAGAGTGCTAGGCGTTAACACATATGTCTGTCTTTTAATATCCACTGTTAAAGTGAGCGGAATAAAAAATATAATTATGAATCGACGTAATCAAGAATATATCTACATAATGCCATACACGAACGGTGTTGTCCAGAGCAACCTGCGCATGCGCACAAGGCTGCTCAGGGACTTCCCTGTTCGCAACCAGTATATCAATCTTCAGTGCTCAGAGTGAGTGAATGCAAAGCTTGGTATTAGCTTTCGATTTTCGGACAGTGGTGAACGGATTCAGATTTAGTCCGACATGAAGGGAAATATGGTAGGCAGGAAGATGCCTCCTTAGTGTAAAAGAAATTCGTTCCTGAAATAAGTAGCCCCAGCGAGAAGTGACGAAACTATTTCAGCGTTAGAATCATTTCCCATGGACGGAGTGTGTTCATTCCCATTAACGTTAAATCATGGGTAAGCCTACCGATCGTGGGAAAACGTACCGTTTGACATGTATGCCCAATGAATACTCAAACAGCCTGTGCATCCACTGGGCGCACATGTCTGAAGGTACGTTTTCTGACGTTGCACCTCGGAAATATTTGAACATTCTTGTCCTGCTGAACCTGGATATGTCCTGCCTTTGCAAACAGTGTAGATCCAGATCAGTTGGCTTCTGATCTGAATCTGCACTGTTTGCCATTAAGTGTGGGAATTTGTATCAACAACCTAGATCAAGTAATCTGAATGATTGAAAATTAGAAGTGGGCGTGGCATATTAATTTATTCAGCATGGCAAGGGTTAAGAACAATTTGGTCTTTAACTATACTGTGCTTTCGACATCTTTCAGAAAGTCGTTTTTTTTTTTTGTTGGCGCTTTACACAGAAGAAGTAAATTTGCAAACTTTTGTCATGATTTAATGCAAAACCATTTTACAAATCAAAACCAACTACATATGCACAAAAAGTTTATTCAAGAAAAAGTTTTTTGTTTTTTTTTTGAATAAAATATTTTCACTTTTTCCCATAGTAAAAATAGATGCAAATTATGTAGAAATATGCAGGGTATGTAATGGAGGCAGATTTTCAACAAGTTCCACTTGATCACTTGTTCTGAAATTTTCACAATATTGTTATGAAACATCAATAATTCAAATTCAGAAAAGAAAATTAAAAAATATTTTCTCAGACAAAAATTCCAAAAATCACTTTACTATAGACATTGCATAGGTCAGACCAATTTTTGGCCGTAAATATAATTTTAGGGTAAATAATTGAGAACAAAACCCAGAAATAAAAAAGACAAATGGTTTCTGATAAAAGATGGACAATCAGAACAAAATATTTTCATTTAAAATAAAACGACAAGCGGAAAAAGTGTTTCCGAATGATGTCGAAAGGACAGTAATTCACCATTTGTGGGGCCATGCATTCAACTTCTTGTGCAAAATGTATGTGGTTCTCACTAGCAAAACAAAAGAAAAAAAAATATTTTGAATTTTCCTTTTTTTTTGTTACAAACTTCCAGGCGACAGTCAGAAGATCGCCAAATTATTTTTGAATAGCAGTAACAACTTGTAGGACGCCATTTTGTTTTTCGAATGACGTCACGTAAGCCTAACTCTGATGACGCCACAAGTGTACACTGACGTTATTCGATTACTAGCAAATAGATGATTAGTTTAATAATACTGGGTCCAGTTGTTCAGAGCGTTGTTAGCTTAACGAGCTCGTTAGCGGTCAAAATGTAAACTGTTCTAGTTAGTACAATATCTAATTCACAAGTGTCCTTTTGCTGAAAAAAATGTGAGTAGCTTTTGCAGCAAAAATATTAGCATATATGCCATATTTAATGATCAAAGATTTAACAATACGTTAACTAACGACATCATTAGTTTTGAACAGCCGGGCCCTGATGTGGAAATAACGGCTCTGAATCGCATCCTATAGTCTACTTGCTCAGACATGTTCATCCGAATGTTTGGAGTAAATAAAGAATATCTCTCTATAATGGTTTTCCTATTTACCGAAATAACCCTAATGACTGAGACAGACAGACCTGAGCTCTGAGGACCCGAGCAAACAGTGTAGACCCAGATCAGACGCCGCAGATGCGGCGTCTGATCAGGGTCGATACTGTTTACCATTCATCCAGCAGTCTTTGGACAAATCAACAAGTAGTAAAACCGATATGTTCATTTAGGACAAATATGGTAAGAAAATAAGTTGTCTAATATTTAAGGTAAATATGGTATGTTGAAATGCATGTGGTTATTCTGAAATCAGGCCGAATACAAAGGTAAAAGTAGATTTTGCGCATTTAAGATTAAAAATTTATTAAAAGGGAATCAACTCATCAAAAGGTGGTCAGATAGACTGGTTTCGCGGAAGGGCAGTTGTCAGTTGCTGGCGTGAGGATGTGCACAATACTGGTTAAGTGCTTAGAGGACTGTTTAGAGGACTAAGCCTGTCTAGTAAAAGTGTGCTTAGGTAAACTGACCGCGCTCGACATGACCCCATTGGGCTGACTGGGCCGTAAAACCTCAACACAAACACACTACATAGCTGTATAAGAAGACAGTCTTTTAGATTTTTATTTTACATGATAAGAACAAGTGCGGTGCAGTAAGGGGTTTAGTGTCCCAATACTTACGGTAAATACTGTATGCAGATATTTTGTAATATACGTGTAAATACACATCTGTGAGTTCAGTAAAATCTGTTGCACTGTTGTAATATTAGAAATTGCTTGTATACTAGTAGAGCTACGAGAAAAGAGTCTTTGGTGCGTTTACTTACAGCAAAGGTTCAGAACAATCTATGTATCCGCGTGGAGCTAGCATTCTTTATAAATCTACAGCGGGCCGTTATCGGCCAGTCAGCTACCCTGACGGGCCGATAACGGCCCGCTATAGATTCCTGTAGAATGCTTGCTGGGATGATGTTCGTAGGTATAAGTCTACCTCCATTATGTTAACTCATCTATGTAAAACATATACTTCTTAGCTATGTGTACAGCTCTAGTTCAGGAATTTTTCAACAAAAATAATATTATATGAAAAGTTCTCTTATTACTCCACAAAAGCACATGACAAAAACATGCCTATATATTTCTGACCCCCTTAAACCCCGCTTTTGTAAAACGGGGATTTACAGGGGTATAAAATATTTTTCTTTTTTTTTCTTAAAAACATAGATTCTGGGTACTCGTTAGAACCGCCTCGCCGAGCGGTTCTAACGAGTACCCACAATCTATGTTTTGAGCAGAAATATGAAAAATATCGGTTTGTTTATCTGAAAATTTTCAGTTTTTGGAGGTGAAATTTTATATATATTTGGATAGGCATGTTTTCGTAATGATATGGTGAGGGTACTCATTGGACGTTTCTAATGAGTACCCATAACATACGTTTATTGTTTTTGTAGAGAAATAAGAGAAATTTTATGTTTATCCCTCTTACCTAGAGTTATGTTAGACATAGTATTTTCACCATATAATTTCAAGAATGAGGAAGAATTAATTATTGAGCACTAAAGTTAGATTTACTCGTATGCAGTAAGGAAAGGTTGCCAGAAATAATACACACATTGAAAAGCTGGTTTAAATCTGCAAAACTATGGAAATCCACCTGATATTGTTTACCACTGTTTTCACAATACATTACGAGGGAACATATGGGTACATTACACATACATCGAAGCCCATAGTTTGATCAAGATCTCAGATGTCAGATTTCTCAATGCAAATCTATGGGATCTGAGTCAGAGACATTATTTACATAGAAACAAAAATTGTTTTGTATTAATACAGATAAATGTTGCATTGTTTCAATTAGTGGACAGGCCGACCAAAAAAATGTCGCTTTGACCTTTTGGTTATACTATTTAGAAGTATACGCTCAGTGTATACACAGGCAATATCTGTATAAGTAAGAGAATTGCTGTTTCACGTGGAATGCAGGATTTGCTTACTGCATAGAGCGTACAACTGACATGTCATCATGGATATCAAATGTAAGGGTCAAAGAGACCGGTCAGTTTGGTCGATCTATAGCATCACGAAAACATGCCTATATAGTTTTGACCCCCCTGAAGTATATATTATTTTTCTTATTTCTGCTCAAAAACATAGACTGTGGATACTCACACAATGGAGTACCCACAATCTATGTTTTGAGCAGAAATATGAAAATGTCAGGATTTTTATCTGAAAATTTTTAATTTTTGGTTGTAAAATTATCAATATATTTGAATAGGCGCGTTTTCGTAATGGCAACAAAATATCTCCAAATTATATGTAAAAACCGCGGTCCACAAATGATGCCACAGTCCTAACGTCCTGACGTCACATAGTTTCACTTTCAATATGGCGACTGTGAAGGAAACGCCTAGTCTAAACGTGTCGAAAACTACGAGTATTTACGCGTTATATATATATATATATATATATATATATATATATATATATATATATATATATATATATATATATATATATATATATATATATATAATTTTTTTTTTTTTTGTTTGGCTGTCATTTTAAGCATACGAGGACGAGCAAACGAAGGTATCGCCAAATGTTATTTTTTGTTTTGTTTATGAATTGCAAGATATTTGTTGACAATGACAAACTTTCTGATTCATCATAATGAAAACAAAAACGATGACACACTATAAGCCAGCAGGCATGCAACGTTTTAACAATGTATTATCAACGTCGGTGCAAAGTCATGATGTTGCATCGACATTGATAAGTCAGTATTACAATGTTGTGTGCCTGCTGAGAAATCCTCAACGGTTGGTGTATGCCCAGATTCAATATGTTTGTCTTCATGATTTCTAGGTCAGGTTCGAAACTGTGTCACTTTGGGTGAAAAGTAGGTCACCAGGCCAAATAAATGGAAAAACCTTGTTAAACTTTAGAGGTCATGTTTTTTAAGTAATCATCAAGAACCTTGCTCAAAATGTTTGTTTTGATGATTTCAAGGCCAAATTGGAAACTGGGTCACAGATGACCTATATTTCACTGGCGGTTGAAACTATTATGTTTCTGGGTTTAGGTCAGTTTCTCAGTAACTATTGGCTTGTCAATGATGATACTTGGCACATGCATACATCTTAGCATGCCGTCTTGAGTGAAGTCATCCATATTTGACTTTTACCTTTATTTCAAGGTCCATTAAGTGCACTACATTGTGCAAGTTGTTTTCTGGTAAATCTTCGGGTCAGTATGTTTGTCTTGATGATTTCTAGGTCAGGTTCTCTGAGTGCTAAGATACTCAGGTGAACGATACAGGGCCATCATGGTCCTCTTGTTTTTTCTTCGTCCCTATATATAACCCTTCTTTTTGCTTGTAATTAAGCAATATCTTGTATTTAATCTCTCAAACACCCACGAACATAACTACAAATGAAATAAGAACAATAACTGCATTTTTCATCGACTCCTTGTAAATTCAATAATGACTAGCGACCAGTAAAATACATCCCGGAATATAGTGTAGACTCAGATCACTGTCTACACTGTTACCAATGTCCCTTTTGGAACTCTTTCCTTAAGCTTACTTGAATGCTTGACGTGTCAAAAGTGCTGGGTGAATGGCAAACAGTATAGATCTAGATTAGAATTGCTTCGGATCAACACTGTTTGCTGCGGTAGGTTACGTGTGTTTTGGTTGAAAATACGTACATGAACGTCAGAACTGCATGTATCTAGGAATTCGTACAAACAAACATGGACAACAGTGTAGAACGAGATCAGACACGACAGATCGCGGCATCATATCAGGGTCTACACTGCTGGACAGTTATCCAGCAGTTTGAGACATGTGAACAGGTAGTAAAAGGGACTTGCTTGAAGTTTAGGAAAAGTTTGGTAAGGAGATAAGATGTTCGAGTTATAAGGGTAAATACTGTACAATTGCGTCCAAGCAAACACACAACGTCGCAACAACGCCGTTACAACGTTGCTGCAACGTCGTAACGTTGCAGCGACGTTGTCACGACATTCCTGTGACCAACAACGTCGTTACAACGTTGCTGCAACGTCGTGACGTTGCAGCGACGTTGTAACGACGTTCCTGTGACGCACCAAGAGGACCTGGATGTCGTATGTGGGCAATGGTCAGGGGATTCGTTGCCCACTTGTAGGGTAGAATATGAGCCGGGGCACAGCACTTCCTACAAGATTGCATGAGCATCCAGCGAAGATTCAGATGAGTCTTCGCATCTGTGCAGTCTGATCTTTTGCTGCCCACGAAGTGCCCTGCGAAGACTTTGATCAGACTGCGCGGATGCTAAGGCTGATCAAAGTCTTCGCTGGGCGCACATGCAATCTTGTAGGAAATGCTGTGTCCCGGCCCATTTGTCAAAAAAATAAGATGACTTGATACAATTTCTGTTTAGCAATTCTTTTTAACATTGTTTTGCCTTTCTTCTAAAAAGGGGTGAAAGAATTTGCTCCACGGGGTGTAATTTTTTCCTATAAAAATATACTCCTTTACAGAAGGGCTTTGTTCCCTCGGGGAGCAAATTCCTTTTACAGTATACTCCTTTTCAGAAGGGGCTTCTTCCTTGCATGAGTAAACCCCATTCAGAAGGGACGGAAAAAGCAAAGATGGAGGCACACAAATTGTCTCCCTTTTAAAGAACGGCGGAAATATCTACTAAGCGATTCCAGTTTCCTTAATGAGATTGTACAGCTGCATAGGCTGATCTGGGTCTGCGCTGATCGCATACTCAGAAGAGCCCTTCTCGCGCTTGGCGCTTTATTTGTAGGTTATTGCTACGCTTAGCACTCTGGGTAAAATTTTCAGAAGACGCCATATTGAAATGTTTTCTTGTTTTCCCCAGAAAACAGGTTTTGACATTTCATGAAAACTGTCTCCAGTGGAGACAATTTCCATGAAATGTCAAATCCTGTTTTCTGGGGAAAATAGAAAAATGTCATCAATTTGTCGTCTGCTGAATTTGCCAATAGAGCGGTAAAGAGTAATGTTTTCAAGTATCCAACCTGTGACAGCGATAGTTTTGAAAGCAGCAGTCGGAGACATCGATAATTCATTACTGCAGGCAATAAAAGTATAAACTCTTAATTTAAAATCGATGTTTCTTTTCACTACTGCTCATTTTGCAGCGTTTGAAGATAGCTTAACTATTTAAATTAAATGAGCAGATGTTTTATAGAAAACTACATGTTCGGCTGGCATCTGGCTGAAGGAGACGAGCTTTATTGATAGGTAGTAGCAATCGATTCGAGCTATACAATGTAGATTTATACAACAACTCGTTAGGTTTGATGATATATCTCAAAGGTACACTCTAACTCTGTGTAAATGGCAATCTTGAGCTGGCTGTTGCGCCGGAAGCACTTTATTAAAGGTCATGGGCTGCTCGAATATTGTTGTCCACTTACTGCGTAAAGTTAATGGTGCAATCTTACACTGACTGCTTAAAGCTAATCCCAGCTAGCATTCTTTATAAATCTACAGCGGGCCGTTATTTACGTAGAATGCTTACTGGGATGGGTATAGACAATAACCTTCCACTGTCTTGGGTGGACATTTTTAAACTTAAAGGTAATGTACTGGTCTAATGTTGTTTTCCACTGACTGCTTAATGTGATTATAACTAAAACCCGGGGCCTAACTGAAACACTAATTCGGCACACAACTCTCATGTAGACAATCTGGGCCCAGTACAACGGCATGAGTACACACACCAATGTGTGCATAGCGTAGATCAAACTTTTTGTGAAAGCTAATACTTGTCTATCAAACTTATTTTTATTGCTGGTACACAAGAACATTAAGAATTCAGTCTTAAACCCTTTAAGCGGCAAGCAAAATTTGTAGCAAGCGACATTCTTTTTTTTTCTGTTTGGTAGACGATTCACATGAACTGTCAAGACATTTTCTCTGAAAAATAAAATATATAAATTCAAAAGTGTCGTCTGCTACAGTTGTGATTGGCGCTTTAATGGTTAAGTTTTAAAATATTCCCTGTCAACTCGTACTTAAGTCAACTCGTCTTTAAGTCAATTCTTTCTCATTTTTGGTCCATTCATACTATTTTGGTCAACTCGCACTCATTTTGGTCAACTCGAACTTGTGGTTACGGTCAATTTGTTCTCATTTTGCGACCTCTTTTTTTGAAATTATATGTATTGAACGCAAACAGAAAAGCAAACTAATGGACGGACCCTGCCTTGTAATATTTGTGTGGACACCATCTTACAAAGTTCCTGGTGTGAACCCATTCTTTATCAAAACATAGTTGACCCTCGTTATCTCGACCTCGCTTATCTCGAATAACCGCTTATATCGAAGTGAAATTCTGGTTCCTGTTTTAACTTGGAAATCTAAGAACAGGTAACAAAATATTGTGAAAAAGAGGAGACATTGCTCCTAAGGAGCAATTTCTCCTCTTTTCCACATTATTTTATACATATTTCTAATTTCAGGAGTCAAATTACATATTCATTTGTTAGATGTGGTTGTTCGATTTATTGTTTTCCTCATTTCCGCAACCCTGATATGTCGAGGTACGGATATCCCGAAGTGTCTCAGAGAGTCCCTTAGATTTCGAGATAACGAGAGTCAAATGTATCTCAGTTTTGTCCAAATAACTATCCCCAAACACAAATCTTGTTAATGGTAAGCTTTCGACTTCATTCTAAAAGCATTTGAATCACAACAAGACATACAGTCGACTCTCCAAGGAACTATGACTAGATATTCTAAAACTGGACTTGTTAGTAGAACCACACAGAATTGATCGGTCGTGTAACATCTCAAAGCGATGATGTGAAAACAACGTGATATCCAAGGTGGCGGCTAAGTTACCCACGGGGACAAACACTGACGAATCAGCCATGGACTCGCTGGCGTCCAGTCGATCGATGTAAGGAGACTACGCCTCATAACATCGGAGGACCCCGACTTGAACAGCTACGGCCTAGTAGAGCGGGGTGAACCTAATTAACGAACAACTAACTAAGCGAGTCTCCGAAAGATCCATGGCTGACTGACCCTAAGACGGCAGAATGACTGCTATGCTTGCTGCTGGTAGACGACGATGACGAGGAGGAGTTGCCTTCACCGGACAATAAGATTGGTTCTTTTTGGTTTCCTTCTATTACAAGCTCTCCCGGTTGGTGGCACGATTGCGCAAGTGTGAGATGATTACATTGTGCATTGGTAATACACATGGGTGTTCTGCGCATGAATTATGCGCAGACACCGTTTCAAGCCAAGGTCAACGTGAAACTAATCCAGATTTTTCTGGCGCTGTCCCTATGTGCCTCTGGTGCCGGAAGCGTTAAAAATCTGATGATTGATTGATTGCCAGTTACAACACATACATGTTCAACTCTCAAACAAGCAACATCTAATCAACCATTATGGATGATCTTCGTCTACCTGTTGGAGCTGTGGCTTCATTAAAGGATCATCATCATCATCATTCATCATCGTTCATCATATACGTCATTCTTGGTTGATTGACTGACCGACCGATCTCATGGGTAACTTGCTGATGACCGCGTTACTCAATGCTCTGAAAGAATACAGCTTTGCTGGTCAGACACTTTGGAAATGTCTGACGGGAAGGACCTAGTTCGTGTAGAAAAAACCTTCCACAAGACGCAAATGAACCGACACTACAAGAAGAGGGCCGAAAGTAGGAAGCAGCCTGCACCCTCTGCTCCCTAGCCCACAGCTGCTAGACGATCTCAACAACGACCGACGCCAACTCGCCGACCATCAATGCCCTGCATGGAGAAGGAGGTGCCGCCATCATCTACACATGCTCTACTAGACATTGCAAGATCCATCATCACACATGACCGCATACAGAAAAAAAGCCACCATAGAGCCAGCATCTAACACCATTAGACCGACCACACTGCCTCCTTCTCCAAACAGCCCGCCGAAGAAAAGTCAAGAATCTTGTCTCCTTCACCGATCTTCTACTTCTTCGACCGCATTCGATAGCCGTACCCTCTGCATGAGAAATATGCCCTCCGAGATGTCTACAGCATCAAGAAGAGAGCCTTCAACGCCATGGTTGTCTCAGCTGAGCGTCTCCAACGTCCAGACGAGACTATCAACGTGGACTTACTAGTCTTCTTCATCATATGAAAGACAAGAACTTGGCCATCATCAAGGGCCCACCTCCCAGTTCCACAACGATAGAGAAGAAGAAAGAGACAGCCCAGAAACTAGATAACATCATCTCGTGGTATGACGCCTTGAAGCAAGCCTGCAACAATCCAGAGGGAAAAGAATGTCGGAAGATCCAACCACCGGATGGGACCTGAAGACATCATCTGGGTCACCGAGATCAAAGTGGCCATGAGACACCATTTCGGCGACGGCCTACATGTGGCTAGTGAAAGAAACTTATTCATGACTCGTGCTGTGTACCTAATGCATTGTGCAGTCATCCACTAGGTATGAAATTAAAAGCTCAAACTGTTTGGCTGACTGTCAAAATAATGAAACTTACTGATTGGACTCCTACTTCACGGACGGCATCCGGGCGAGGTGACCTAGTTATGAATTATAACTAGACCCGTTTCAAACCAACCCAGGAGTCCAGTAAAACTAATCCAGGTTTTCTGGCGCTGCCTCTATGTGACTCGGTTGCCTGGTACCATTAAAAATCTACTGTCTGTCTTATTAGTTAGAACACATTTGATGTTCAACTCTCGAACAAGCAACATCTAATCAACCATTATGGAAGATTTTCGTCTACCTGTTGGAGTTGTGGCTTCATTAAAGACAGTCCGCTTTACTGGTTCCCCTATCTGGCCTGTCCGACAGGGAAAGATGACATATGCCCTGATGGTGACCTGGGAGAACTCACCTCCGCCAAAAAAGGAAGCCGTCAAGGGCAAGACGTCAGCCAGTAAGACCTCTCCAAGATATAGGGATCAATCCAAGATATCCAAGGATGCATCAAAGAAACAGGTATCAACACCATCGCCACTACAGAAGAAAATTCCAACGCCGATCGTCCAGACGATGCCGGTTCCAACACCTGCGACTGTACAGCTCATCTTGTCACCGATATTAATCTACCCGACGCCGACAGGCCCACAGCTGAAGACATCTCAACTTTTGCCGGAGAAGACAAGTTGCGATCCTATACAGATCACAGACGAAGACCCGAAACCGGCACCAGATCTTGAGCCAGAGCCAAATTGGGAACTCGAGCCGAAAATCAACAAGACTACGAAATGCTAGGAATTACGGACAACACAGATAAGAACGACACCGACAATGGAATCATCTACGAGCTATACTACACAAGAAGAAACAACTACCACCAGCGTTCGCACTATTTTCGAGGGACATGGGACTTGTACTTGTAAAGCCACAGGCAGCAAACATCACTAATCGAAAGCATGGCATACATTCAACGAAAATGAAATAGGGCTAATGACAAAGAAAGACTGCAAATCTACGCTCCATCATCCGAGGGAATGGTATAAAAGAATCCTCAATGAACAACAGGAGTACCGGCTCTGGAGACCTAAAACTTGATCTCCTCTGTCCGCAAACTTGGCCATACACAGCATCGGTATGTGATCTAATTAGCACAGGGCTCGACGCAGCGCGTGGCCTTGCTCTCTCTCTCACCCAGCGAGACAGCTGAGCAACTGGGTCGAACTGACACAAGCTCAACGGCATCTTAAAGTTCATTCTTTGGCGTCCGCTCTTAATTATACTGAAACTAAGGAGACTAACACTTGCCGTATTTACTGACATGCGGAATTGCACACGACCGGGCGCGGAAAAGGCACGACACACTGTCGAATCCTTGTCATAGCCCATCCAGGGAAGCGCAGAAACTTAGGCCTGCAGTGTGTTGCACCCATTATGAGTTCGTCCCTCTGGACGACTGCAGTGCCGTAACTTAACATGAACAACAACGACTGTTACGAGATATGAGATTGTTAAACAGATAGTCTGAGACAGGGCGTATTATTTATAAATTATGTTATAAGATTGCTATAGATTCTAAGACTGGACTTGTTGGTTATAAGATAAGATTGATATATATTCTAAGACTGGACTTGTTGGTTATAAGGTAAGATATAAGATTGCTATATTCTAAGACTGGACTTGTTAGTTACAAGATGTTATAAGAATTGCTATATGTAATACGACTGGTTTTATTTTGTACACGATATTATAAGAGTGCTATATATTTATGTCTCCCCATATACGGGGAGGGAGAGGGTGGGGGCGCATATTGTTTTGGTATGGATCGCGTTGTTGGCGGCGCCGGCGATGGCGTCGGCGTCACACTTTCTTGTCTGCACAATATCCTGTGAAACAGGGGTTGGATTCTTACTAAACTTTCATGGAAAAATAATTCAGACATAACAAAGAACTATTTAAATTTTGGTGACCTTGACCTAATTTTCAAGGGCTCAGCAGTAGAAAACTGAAAATTCACAGTGAGCGACATCTGTTTTCAGAATCTCTGAAAACACTGTTACTAGTCTAAGACTGCGCTTGTCATTCAAAAGATAACTTATACGATTCCCATATGTTCTAAGGCTGGACTTGTAGATATAAGTAAGTTATATTCTATTTAATCGAATACGTCATATATTCTTAGACTGAGCTTATCAACTGTAAGTTATGTTATAAGATTACTATATATTCTGATAATGAACGTGTCAGTTATACGACAAGTTATAGGAGTGCGATATATTCTGAGACTGGACTTGTTAGTTATAACATAAGTTATAAAGATTGGTATATATATTCTAAGATTGAAGTTGTTAGTTACAAGGTGAGTTATAAGATATTTTCTAAGACTGGACTAGTTAGTTATACGATAAGTTGAAAGATTGATATATATTCTATGACTTGACTAGTTAGTTAAAAGTTAAGTTGTAGGATTGCTGTATGTTCTAATCCTGGGCTTATTAGTCACAAGACAGGTTATAAGATATGTTAGAAAATTGGTATAAGACAGAACTTGTTAGTTAAAAGTCAAGTGATAAGGTTGCTATACATGTATATTGTAAGACTGGGTTTTTTAATCATAAGATGAGTAATAAACGTGCCATGTATTCTTAGGTTGGAGTTGTTAGTAATAACAGCAGGCACACGGCGTTGACACAATGTCGGTTCAACGTTGATTCAACGTCAAGACGTTGAATCAACGTTGAATCGACGTTGTTTAAACGTCGTGTGCCCGCTGGGAATTAGTTATATGATTGCTATATATTCTTCGGCTGGATTTGTTGGTTATAAGTTATAATAATGTTACATAGTCGATGACTGGACCAATGATATAAGATCATCTTAACCCTAGTCCTGCTGAACCCGGTTGTACCCTGACTTTGCAAAAAGTGTAGATCCAGATCAGTTGATTAAGTGATGAAGCCAAATGACCTGGATCTGCACTGTTTGTCATTAATTATGTGAATTTGTATCAACAACCTGAATTCTGTCATCTGATGGGCTGAAAATTAGAAGTGGGCATGGCATCTACGGCATTTATTCAGCATCATTCAGAATGGCAAGGGTAAAGCGAATGGCGAAAGAACTAGGAACTGCTCTGAGAAGAACAGAGTCTAGATAAGTTTACTCAGTATGTGATGCCATGTGATACTAAAAGAATAGTGTTTGATAAAGGCTATAGTATATAACAATGCATGTCGTACAATGATACACTGCTGGGTTAGGAAATTGCATGCGAATCGATAAATTATTTATGTTAAAGCCTTTCATTCCTGCAGACCAAGACAGATACATCTGCAAACAGTGTAGATCCAGATGAGACGGCTCATAATGAGCCGTCTCATCTGGACCTACACTGTTTACCAATTTTCGATTTACAGCTGTCACCCTTTTCGCAAGAATGGATGTGTTCAAATGCAGAGATGGAAGAGTCTACTTCAGAAACTCGGGGTTGTAAAGGTTAAAACTGCATCAGATGTGAGGCCAGTGTAGCTTTAAATTACAAGTGTGTTCGATTCACTTACAGTAAGTCTTCGCAGTAAAAGTACATTCGTACAACCATGCTAAAGAACTTTTTTAAAACTAAGTTGAGGTCTCCGTGACAGAAAAAAATTGTGATTTAAGTCAGAGTAAATGACGTACTTAGTAGGATCAAGGCTGGTTCGACCAGAAACACAGGTGATGAGGAATCAGTACACAATCGCTGAGTTTGAGACGGTTTTGTATCTAGTTATATGCTTATTAACCCTTTCACTCCTGATTTCTGAAGCAGATTTTTCCATCTTTGAATTGAGACGCGCACAGTTGCAAGTTGTGTGTTATTCAAAACTCATAACACAGAATGACAAACAGTGTAGAACCTGATGAGACAGGCATTATATCTGGATCTTCAATGTTTTCAATGGTAAATGGTTTGGTCCGCACGGTTGAAAGAGTTTAAATTGTTAGCAACAATCATTTTTATTTATGTTTTAAGTAACTCAATTCAGGTTCTGATATTCGGTTGAGGAGGCACGTATTTTAAGCTCGCGTCATATACCGAATGTCGGCGATAAAACCTTGCAAATGCTTTTCGAAAGTTATGATACCGATAGCCCTGTTTAAGAAATTTAGCTGTTTAAAGATTGATTAAATATACTGAAATCTGTAGCGAAAAAATGAAAGTACAATACATATTACTGAGAGAGAGAGAGAGAGAGAGAGAGAGAGAGAGAGAGAGAGAGAGAGAGAGAGAGTTAACAAGATTAAAGACATTTTACTTGTGGAAATGAACGCTTTCCTTAGTATCACAACAGGTTACAACAGCCAAAATTAAAAGAAAAAAGTAGTTACATTGTTATTTAAAATAATATCAAGGATACTCCATCACAGATAATAATAGAAAATCCAGCATGTCCATAGCTCCAGATAAGGCATTTTTTAACAAAAAAAAGTGTTTATATTTTTCTTATTTTTTTTATGAAAAACATATGTTGTTGTACTCATTAGAAGCGCCTCAACGAGGCGCTTCTAATGAGTACCCACAACATATGTTTTCATGGAAAAATAAGAAAAAATATCTTGATACCCCTTCTTATCTGGAGCTGTGATATCATACTTATATTACACCATCTGGAAATCGCTTGTTCATGACGTGTAATAAAATCTACAAAGAAATTAACACCTGTCTGCGTAATATGATCAAATATACCTGGCTGCTTCTTGACAGTTTTTGTTCATCTTTCTTTGTTTATTTCAGTCTATACAGCGTTCAAAATTTATTTTATCAGAAAGTGCGATAAACCCCCGAGTGGCATTTATGCTGCATAACAGCATGAAAAGAATACAGAGGAGAATATTTCAATAAATACGAAAGGTTATGAAACACTCATATAATACAAGGCAGTGTTGAAGCACTCTAAGTGTTCGGACACCTGATTTCCTTACCATATGCGATTCTAACAAATATTCAAAACATACGTTCTATGAGGAAATAAGAACAAGGCCGTTCTTACATATCACGGTGTCCATTAAGGATTCTTTACAACAGCGAATTCATTTTAATGGCAACATCTTTGGAAACAAATGTTGTCGTTGTAACGAGGGTTCACTGTACATCAATTCAACATTGTATTTGCCTCCATTTTGAAAAGGGATCTACTCTAAAATGAAAGAATTTCAAAAGGAAGCAAATCCGTGTCTTCTAAAGTTGCTCGCTTTTCAGAATTGACTTGGAAGAAAGCAATCGGGAAGTGACAAGAGTTATCCTCTCTTGTACAATCATAGCACTGACAGCACTGGTGGGTCGAATATCTCTAAGTGTAGGCTGGGACAATAGTCCTGACTGGGAACTAATGACTTTCATTTCAACCCTTAACTTCTTTATATTTTAGCAAACAGTGCAGATCCTGATCAGACGCCGCGATTTGCAGCGTCTAATATGGGTCTGCACTGTTGGCCAGTGTCTCAAATGACCCAGTTCAGGTTTTACAGATAACCCTATATTAACAGCACTCTGACGTCACAGCGACAATAAGTATTTTCACACCTATGTATCCATCTTACGATCACAGTGCCAGGGTAGATCCAGATCTGACTGGGAAGTTGGTCTGGTTCTACCTTTTTGGAATACTTGTTTCCCTTAATATCCATCCTCATCTATTTTGTAGGGAAAACATGGCGATCAGGCGAATCAACCAATGTAGACTCAGATCTTAATCATTACTAAGTAATTTAATGGTCAATATTAATCATATAAATTGTATCTGGACAGTTTTAGCCATGACGTTGGTCATTATAAGTGCGTCCAACCCGAATCGCTCGGCGTGCAGACGCACTACTATAGACTAACTATGTGACCAGTGATGTGTGTGACCAAAACTGTGATGGTCCAACAAACGCTTGGGTGGTTCGGTGCTTATCCTGAAAAACAATAAGCGTTCCGTGATTTGGCAGAGGCTATTGACAAGGTGGCCGTGCCGATAACAGCAACAAAATAGCCAATAACGCCAATACAGTATTCCAATTGCAAGGGGTTGAATCACGAGACATGACGTCAGCCTACAAAGTTTGCGATCGCCGCCATTTTGAATTTTGTCTCCACTTCGAATTTTATTTCTATCCATTCTCCGTGTATTTACAAACTAAGCATGATTCGTTTAGCGCATAAGGTACACTTTGATGCAGATTTTTACACAACACATAGACTTAACGCTCTTTTCACGTAATAATCTGTAAAAAGAAAAGCTTCGACACAATAATGTGTTTGTTCGACTGGTTCGTAAATTGTTGTTATTTTTAATGTATTTTTTTTTTTTTTTTTTTTTTTTTTTTTTGTTTTTGTTTTCCTGCTTTTCATAATATGTAGGCTCGCAAAAAAAAAAAAAAAAAAAAAAAAAAAAAAATGAAAAACAAGGCCAAAAGAAACAAAGACAAAAACGCATAAACAGTCAAAAACTGGATTTCAGGTAAGCGTACGAAAGTGTATTGTCGTTGTACCTGCCATCGGCATACAATAGTTTTCGGTATTCGGAAAGCATGGGCCCCGCCCATCGGGGCCCGCGAAATAGATGGGCTGCCTAAAGCCTCCATGGCAGAGCTGCTAGTAACTAAGCAGGTCCCGAATTCATGTGATTGGATCGGGTAAAAGTCCCACAAATTTGGAGGCAATTTCTCTAAACTACTGAAATATTGTTGACTTTGACGTTATATCGCAATTCATGCAGTGGATTCAGAAGTCAAGCGTGGTCTGAAATCAAATTCAGTTAGATCTGGCCAACCCACCTATGAAGCATGTGATGATTATTTGGACGCACGGGTATAGGTAGCACCTATTAAATTCATATTGTAGAAAAATAAAAAAGTAGATAAAATGGGAATTACACTCAGAAATGGAGAAGACAAAATTGGAATAAAAAACAATAGTCGAAATGGGAATAGACGAGATGGGAAGTTACCAAATAAACGTTACCTGGATTTCGTCTAACGCGCGATTTGATGACATTGCTCAATGATAACCACGTGGGCAACTACCTTAAAAGAAATGTTCGCGTTTGTATACTGTGGTTCGATTGTAAACCATCGATCAAAAAAAAAAAAAAAAAAAAAAAGTGAGAACATCTACCAGTTAAAACTGTCTGATGCTTCATTTATTTTCTTTTGCGTACTCCATTACGTAAACAAGTCTATGTGTATCCCCATGCTCCCAGCCAACCTCGGTGGCTCAGTCCCACGCGCGTCCGACTGGTGATCAGGGGTTCGCGGGTTCGAGCCCCGCCGGATCCGGCAACATTCTTTCGTAGAGATTTATCATGAAATATTTTCTACGGTCGTTCTCTTCCTTTCGCTGATTCAAGAAAGGCAGTTGTCAGTTTCTGGCGAAAGACTGTGCGCAAAATACTGGTTAACCACTTAGAGGACTAAGCATGTCCGGAAAAAAAGTGTGGTTAGGTAAAGTGACCGCGCTCGACATGACCCTAATGGGATGACAGGGCCGTAAAACCTCAACACAAACAAACCCATTTCCCCCTATAATATATATAGTGAAAGTATGGTGTACAACTGCCTGCATTATTAACTATTTCACTGCCACAGGCGATAATAATAGGTTTTTGCAAACAACTTAGATCCAGATGAGACGGCTCATAATGAGCCGTCTCATCTGGATCTACGCTATTTGTCATTCAGTCTTTCAACTTAACATACAAACTTTTTTTCCAAGCGATGTATTGTTAAAAAAAAAGCAGACGACAAATGTCGTCTGAAATTTGGCACCGAAAGAGTTAAGCGTCGTATTTTCAGGACATTTACGGTAAGAACTTATGGGCCGCGCCATGCGAAAACGTGTCTTCGGGCACATGTGGACAGCGAAGGCCCAGATCAGACTGCGCATCCGCGCAGCCTGATCAGGCCCTTCGCTGCACCCTAACAGAATCATTGGACCTCAGCATTCGACACTGTAGAATGTATCAGTGGAGAACAAATGCCCGGATGAGACTTTGCGAATGCGTGGGATTATCTCAATCAGTGCATTTTGCGCATCCTCGAAGACACCTTTTCGCTTGGCGCGGCCCATATGCTGTCCGAATATTTATGATAAATATGGTATTAAGTATTCGATCCTCAGTTATCCTTGAGACGAAAACAGGAACCTCAGGACCCGAGGTTATAAAACTTTTTTCATGCTCAACTCAGCTTAGCATGAAATAAATCTCAAATTACTAATAATTGCAAATTCTTTCTTGCTAAACAGAGCAGAGCATGAAAAATACTCTGCTGGCATTTTCATATTTATTAGCAGAGAAAATTTCATGTTCAGTGACTTGAGCATGAAAAAAAGTTTTAAAACCTCGGGGCCTGATCAGACTGCGCAAATGCATAGGCTTATCTCGGCCATCTTCGTTATCAAATTCGCCAAGGCCCCTTTTCCGTGATGCGGTTTTCGTAACTTGTACCCATTAAAGCCGACTTAGATCTTTCTGTTTCCATTAACCCGTAAATCGCTAAGCAGATTTGCAGCAGACGACAATCTAAAATTTGTATTATTTTTCAGAAAACATAGGACTTGACATTTCAGGTCGTGCAAATGAAGTGTGAAGTCCTGTTTTCTGTGAAAAGTTACAATATCTCAACTTTAAGAATGTCGTCTGTTGCAAATTTGCTTAGCGCTTTAAGGGTTAATTACTGCGTTTTCACTTTTTGTTCATCATTAAACTATTTATTTTAGGCGCTTTATCAAGAGAAAATTTGTGAAAAACCCTCTCAGCTCAAAGTGACGCTTGTCTCACACGGTGGAGTTGAACAAACAGTGTCCTTGTGTTGGACCCGCAAGACTACAGGTATGCAGACTCTCTGTCGCCTTCGACAGCCGGTATGTTTTAATAAACGGGAGGTGTGAATTGCTTTACTCCATTCAAATGACATTCTTTAATTTGTTATGACGAGTATTAATTACCGTATACACCTCACCTGTACAACAGGTGAGATAGTG
This sequence comes from Anodontia alba, assembly GCA_964016985.1. NCBI lineage: Eukaryota > Metazoa > Mollusca > Bivalvia > Lucinida > Lucinidae > Anodontia > Anodontia alba. The sequence continues at coordinate 34,757,081 of OZ024822.1, read as the reverse complement.
GGCCAGACAGTTTATCGCCATCCTGTTTTATATTTCGCCAGTGAAGGACTTTGCCAAGATGACATTTAAAACTGAAACAATGATGCGAATTGACCTTTTACGCCTATCTCTTTCACACGAGTCTTGCGAGGCGAAAAACACAACTCATCCTTGTATTCACCGTGTGTATCCTACTTATACGGACATATTAGCCTTTACCATCTTCTGAGCAAAAGTCAGCAGACGACAAATTCAGACTGTTGTTCTAACTTTTCCCAGAAAATACCCAGCAGGCACACAACGTTGAAACGTTGTGTGTCAGCTGGGTAGGCTCTGACAGCTCTCTCTCTCTCTCTCTCTCTCTCTCTCTCTCTCTCTCTCTCTCTCTCTCTCACACACACACACACTGAGTAGTAGTTCTTCAGTAGTCGGGTGCAGTGGAAAGGATTCACTTTCAAGGGCGACAACTCTATCATAATTGTTTTGACTCCCTTACTAAAGGGGGTCTTCTTCAAAGGAAAGAATCAGTAGAAAAAGGATTTTTGTTCCGTATTCGCTTAAAGAACTACAATTCCGGTCTGATCATAAGGGATACTAAATAAGAGGTTGATTTTGGACATCCGCGATCGTGCCAAAATGTTAGCCTCATTTCAACTGACACCCACCTTCAATGCGTTATAAACTGACTCTCCGCAACCACCTCCGGAAGATCTTACGATTTTCTTTTCACAATACGGTGTTGCGCGTGTGGAGACAAGCAGCCGTGATATCTATTCTTAATTTCTTAATCCGTGGAAGGGCTAAGAATAGATATAATATTAAAATCACACACAAAAAATATGCGGACTTAGAATACGAAGTGAAGTGTTAAATGGGAAAACGTGTCTTAGGGCAGTCTGATCAGGGCCTTCACAGTCCGCTAACCGAATCATTGGATACTACATAATGTATAAATGGAGACTCAATGCCCGGATTATACTTTGCGTGTGCACAGGATGATTTGAATATGCGCACTTTGCACTTGCGCATAATCGAAGGCACTTTTACGCATGACACGGCCCAAAATACGAGCGTAGTAACAATTGCGGTAGTTCATACGGGTATAACGTGTAAGGTATTAATTGAATCACAACAGGTGTATTATAAGGCAATATTTTGAGGTATGATAGAGGACAGGTAATCTTAACTTCTTGCCACCCTTTACAGATCTGATCAAAGTTACAAGTGATAAACTGGCGCCTGCCTTAGACGATGCGGCGGGTATATTTTTACCATATATACTCTTCTAAAGAAAACTTTAAGAGTGTCAGTCGAATCTGTGGATTTGTCGCATACTATTTTGAGGTCTGACTGTTTATATTAATGTTTTTAATTTACTTTGATATGGAGTTATCTGGGACTCGAACTTGAGACCCTTAATCGACTTTGGAAACAAAATGCAGTCATGTTATCAAGAGTTAAGCGTATTTGAGCTAGGGTTTTAATATACAAGTTAGCGTACTTTTTGGGACAGACGTATAGATTTATAGTCTGATTCACTTTGATTTACACAAACTAGGTGATGTGTCCAAAATTATATTTGTACTAATAAACTATTTTCAAATAAATGAATTACGTCACAGTCCACCTATGACATCATTCGCCTTGGGCTAAATAACGTCATTAAAAATAACACTGGCGTCCAGTACGACGACAACGTTAAAAATGCCACGGCGATTTTCTGACTTTGACAGAAAACTATGAAGAAAGAAATGAATATTCAAAATATTATTTTCCCTATTGTTTGTTATAAGTGGCTTATTGAAATCAATGTATATCATGACGTTACGAAAATATGCCTATTCAAATATATTGAAAATTTCACCTCCAAAAACTGAAATATTTTCATATAAAAAATTCTAATATTTTTCATATTTCTGCTCAAAACATAGATTGTGGGTACTCGTTGCGAGGCGGTTCTAACGAGAACCCACAATCTATGTTTTTGAGAAGAAATAAGAAAATTAATGTATACCACTGTAAACCTCAGTTTTACTATATAAATGTGGGGTTTAAGGGGGTCAAAATTATAAGGCATGTTTTCGTGATGATATTTTCACAAGTGAAAAAATATCGATATTTCTACACATGTGAGAAAAATATCACGAAGTCCTGTGCTATTTTCACTATTCGTTTCGGAATATGTCGGTACATTGTTACCCACTGATGCAAATGGCCACTTGTTTGAACGACGTAACTGTAAATTCTCTGTTTCTGAACAAAACTATCAAGTGTGGGTTTTCATTTTCTTAATTAGGTATTGAGAAACAGTTTAGTGCCAAAATTATTTTGATTTGAGGGAAATTGGTTTTGTCTATCTAGCGCTTCGCGTGGTAGGTACTGAACGTCGTTGTCATAGCGTTTACATTTTGTTTGGCGAAGTCAAATGTGACGTCAGAAACAACTTATCATGAAAACAAAATAAAATGACAATTTACTCTTTTGAAGAAAATACCATAAATATTTACACGTCGTGTAATAAAAGCATTCAATTTTTCACTCGTGCTTCGCACTCGTGAAAATACTAAAGTTTTCAACACACTCGATGAAAATATTTCTGGTTTTCACTTAAAAAAGAGTAAATATGCTCTATGTATCACCGGAAAGTCGCGATTGTTCATATCACAAAATGATCTTTTGATATCAGAATTGTTGATATCAGATTTTTTATGACCATCACCAAATAGCCGTAAACTTATGGCTGTATAAACATGCATCATTTATATTGTAACATATGTTTATGGTGAAATGGCACGCCATACAAAGCGGGTCGTGCACTTCTACTAATGGTTGATTTATAAGAAGTGCTAGATGAATTCCTCTTTGCTGATGACATGGCAAAGGGTGCGCCAACAGAAGAGAAGAGAAAATGCAAAAAGGTGAGGAACAAGTATCTGATTCATGTGACAGCTATGATCTCACAATCAGCATCAAAAAGACTAAGGCAGTTTATCTACCAGCACCTGGAAAGCCTTACAAGGAGCCTACCATCACAGTGAAAGGTCAACGATTGTAAGTTGTAGACAAGTTCACCTGCCTTGGAAGCACATTGTGTAGAGTTGTGCACATTGATGATGAAGTCAATGACAGAATTGCCAAAGCTAGTGCAGCATTTGGAAGTATTTGGGATCGATGTGGAATCAGACTTGACACAAAGCTGAAACTCTACAGATCTGTGGTGCTGCCAACACAATTAGAGGCAACTTCTAAAGATCAAGTGACAAGACAGGATTCCAGACACAGAAGTCCTGAAAAGGGCAGGGATGCAGAGTATACATACTCTTCTGAAATTGGCACAGTTAAGATGGACAGGCCATGTTACCAGAATGCTTGATGCACCTTTGCCAAAGAAAATCCTCTATGGAGAATTACAAGTGGGAAAACGCTCCCATGGTGTTCAGAAGAAGCGGTACAAGGACACCCTAAAGCCTCCTTCAAAGACTTCAACATACCAACAGAGTCGTGGGAACAGATTGCACAGGATCGAGCAAAGTGGCGAGGCCTCATAAGAAGGAGTGCTGTCGGATACGAAGCAAAAAAGAATCACTGAAGCCGAGCAGAAACGTGCGCAGCGGAAAGCCAGAGCTAAGGCATCACCAACAGAGCTTTCTTCCTTAGACCTCTCTTGTTCTATCTGTAACATGCAGTTTAGAGCTAAGATTGGTCTCATCAGCCATCTTAGAACACACAAACAATAATACTTCACGCATTTGATTAGGATTGGTCATTGTCAGTAATGACATACGAACGAACAGATTAATAATGTAATAAGTATTAGCTTTTTACAAAATGCTTGATCTACGCTTAGCACACAAAGGGTGCTAAGCGTAGATCAAGTTTTTAAGAAAACTAATACTTTTTTTATAATAACGTTGATCAGTCCATGGAAAATAGCATACACTTTCATAAAGTACTTCCGGAGCAGTGGGAAACATGATGACGTAGACAACAAGAACTGACAATGAACCGGAACTCCATAAATATGTTACACCTTTACAGAATTGCAGTTTGTATACTGTACGTATCTTTAATGCTGCTTGATTTTAATTGAAATTATGAAGCGAATCGGACAGGCAGACGGACGAACGAATGTCAACACATGGGTATTTTTGCTAACCCAGTGGACAGGCCATTCTTAAAGGGGAACGCAACCCAAGTAAATACCATGTTCCAAAATGTAGAAATTTGCAAAACATGTATCTTGGTACAAGTTTGATCAAAGTCTTTCAAGTATTAAGGGAGTTATGGGTATTTCAAGATGGCTGACATGGGCGTGGACATGTTGAATAATATAAGCAGATTCCACAAATTTGAAAACTATTATTTAACAGGCATTTCTTCTCATAAACAGGTTTATTTTGTTGAAATTAATTGTTCATCGCATGAATTTCACATCTACAGAAATACTGATGCTAAATGTTTATGTGAACCCTTTAAATTTAGGCTTTGCATATTTAATTTGAGCTTTGTGATGTTACAGAGTACGTTATAGCGGTACCCAGGACAGCCATTTTGAACATATTTAAAGCCCTGTAACTTTCTTGTTTCTAAACAGATTTTGATCAAATTTGATTCCAAATAAAAGCCTTGTTAAGTTGTTTCCTGCTAGTTACGCTTACTGTTCACATTGCCATTCCCTTTAACAAGTAACAATTAGCAAATAAATGAAACATGATATGCTTGATTAAATACATGATCGGTGTATACTGTGGTCAGTCTTTTTATGGCATCTGTGAGATTTTGTCCTAAAGGGTTTCAGTTCAGTTTAGTTTTCAGATTTTTAACGCTGCCAGGCAACTGAGTCACATAGAGGCAGCGCCAGATAAATCTGGATTAGTTTTACTGGACTACTGAGTTAGCTTGAAACGGTGCCTAGTTATAATTCATAACTAGGCCACCTCGCCCAGACACGGAGTGCGTGCACGTCCAGACCTCGTGCGTGTCCAGACCTCGTGCGAGAGTAGTAGTCCAGTCTGTAAGTTGCAGAATTTTGACGATCGGCCGAAAAGTTTGAGCTTTTAATCTCGTACCTAATGCGTGTCAATTTCGACTGCAGAATGCATTAGGCACACAGCTCTAGTCGAGAGTGAGGTGCACTCACTAGCCACATGTCAGTCGGTCAGACGCCGGAAAGGATGCGGGATGGTCCTCAGCCAGGAGCCGAGAAGGTGTCCTCACCCGGGTATCAAGAGGGTGTCCTCACCCCAAAGTCTATTGGGTGTCCTCACCCGTCTGCGTGCCGCAAGTTTGACCTACTTAAGAGTAAGTCGTACCAAGGTAACTTGGCGGCACCAGACGAATAAGTGGTGGTCCTCAACCTCCCCCTAGGGGGTCACTGCACGATTGTTCCAGGATGTCGTACCAGTAGGCTGAGTTTCGCTGTTTGACGCCTCTCTTGTAAAGCTCTTCGATGTGCTCGTACCAGATTTCCTCGTAGTACTTGGAAGTAGGTCCCTTTATGAGCGTCCAGTGTTGGTTGTCTCTATGGAATACGAAGTAAACTGGCAGGTCGACGTTGATTTCTTCGTCGTCTCTTGGTAGTCGTTGAGCTTTGGCGATGGCCTTGTATTTGGTAGAGATGACATCCTGGAGGTCGTACTTCTCATGTAGAGGGTATTGTTCCTCAATGTTGACATGGAAGTACTGCGTGGGTGCAGTCTTCGTCGCCGGTGACTTTGTTCTCGGCTTTTTCGTCAGTGGTGATTCTGGAGAAGGAGGTGGCGGTGTAGCTGGTCTAGTGATGATCGGCGATGGCTGTATGGTTGCTGTCTTCTGAGTGCGATCATGTGTGATGAGTTGTCTTGTAGTGCCTGGTAGTGTCTGCGTTGGTGGTGGTGGCATCTTCCTCTTCATGGTTGGCTGTCGTCGTGCAGGCGTCGATCTCGTCGTCAGAGGTCTTGTAGCAGCAGCGGGCTGGCGAGGCCACTCGCCAGCAGAGGGTGCAGGCTGCCTCCTGCTTTCAGCCCTCTTCTTGTAATAAGGCTTAGTTGGTAGAGCCTTATGGAAGGTTAGTTCAACGCGAACTAGATCCTTCCCGTCGGACATCCTCCAAAGTGGAGTGCCGACAAAGTTGTACTCGCTCAGGGCCCTGAGGAGTACACCAGGCATAACAGAATCGGACATGGTTATTCGTTAATTAAAAGTTGTTAACACTTCGAAGGCTGGGTCCTAAAGGGTAATGACAAATCGGTTTTTGTATATTTTAAATTTCTCGCCTGAAGGCTCGAAATTTAAAACTATGCAATAATCTAATAATATAAGCAAATCAAAGCTTAAGTAATTCTGTCAGTAAAAACAATGCCACCAAGAAGCGACAAATAGGTTGTTGAAGTGCTTTAAATTTCTTGCCTATCGGCTCGAAATTTAAGCACTTCAACAACCAATACTTAAAGCGCCAATCACAATTGAAAATAAGTCTTGATATTTCATACGATTCGTCTACTTAGCTGTCAAGACATATTGTCTCTGAAAAAAAAATAATAGAAAGTCGTCTGCTACAAAATTTTGCTTGGTGCTTCAAGGGTTAACATCGAGTTGACTGTAGCACATGCCTGCAATGCACGTAATCATACACCCCCATGCAAAAGTTTCAAATTCCTGCCATAAACATAGTTTGAAATTCTACCGCTTACAAAACCTTAACCTCACTAAAAGCCGAAGTTTGCTGTACGAGAAATTAGACATTCTAATGCACTCGCGTATGTAACGCGACGTCTGATTGGATAACGTCAAAAATTTGCGACGGTATATTCTGCGATATACTGTCGCAAATCCGACGTCATCACGTAACGTCGCTTCTCATTGGCTGGCATTTGGTTTTACGCAGCTCACAGCACTTGTCGTTTTGTGCAAATAGTACATTTTTTTCAATAGAAAAAATGAATAAATGCATTAGAATGGGGATAACTGCATCAAATTTGTCATTTGGGGAGGTAAATCGGCGGTTTTACGGTCGCAAATTACGTTTTACGGCTCCGCTGACGCGTCGCCGTAAAACGAAATTTCCGACCGTAAAACCGCCGATTTACCTCCCCAAATGCCAATTTTGAATGCAGTTATCCCCTAATTGAATCGAATCACAACGTCAGAAAACGTACCTTCAGACACGTGCGCCCATTGAAGATTCACATCAGACTGCGCATGCGCAGTCTGATCTGAATCTTCACTGGGCGCATTTCGGACAGCCAAGGATGCAAAGCCTCTTTATGCAGACACTGAAAACTCAAATCAGACTGCGCGGACGCGCAGACTGATTTGAGTCTTCGTTGGGCGCACATGTGGTTGCGTCACAATGTATGTTGACGTCACAGGCCTCGTGTAGGTAACTGATATCTCCCAAAAATATGTGTCCATAAAATGGTTCAGGCAGCACACACACATGAAAACATACAGACAACGGAAGACCAACTAGACAATTACCCTAATAACGGAACTGTATTTGCACATTTAATGTTTAAGGTCATTTATCCTAGTGGACCTAAACAGCAGGGGGGAGGGGGGGGGGGGGGGGTGGGGGGGGGGTAATTTTGGTTCGGGCGTGCGATACAGTATTTCGAAACCTTCCCCATTCATATACCTGGCTTTGAAAAAACGGCCCCATTCATATACTTAATTGTCCGAAATGTTGACCCATTGATATACTACCCTTTGATTTGTATACACATTTTTTGCTGGTAGTTAGACGAATATCACAGTCAATTCATTGAATACACAGAGAAAAAGAAGCCTCGAAAAATCTCTGATAAAAAAATGTGAGACAAAGGGGCTTTTCACATACGAATCCAAAAAAATCGGGTCAGTCATATCCTTTTTTATGAAAAAAGGGGGCTAATCATATACCTGGCAGCGCTAAAAAAGGGGGCCATTCGGCACGCACATCCGTACTATGCCATATATAGGAAGTTAAACACACCCCTCCCCTCGAGGCATCGAAGTATGGGACGACATTTTAAGGCTCCCCACAAACACTTAACGACAACTTAGAACTCAAATCGTGAACTTATCTAAAATGGGGATTCAACCGAAATACAGAACAAATCTATAACAGAAAATAGCGAACTCAGTTTTTTGCTGAGTCTGTTGAAAAGGAATTATGAATCAAAGAACTGACAGCACTGGTGGGTGATTGTCTCTGAGTGTAGGCTGGGAAAATGGTCGACGAGGCGGTTCTAATAATGCATATCCCTGCAAACCCTAGTTTTTCTATATAAAAGTGGGGTTTTAGGGGTCAAAATTATATAGTCATGTTTTTGTGATGTGACCATATTATTTCATATTTCCCATATTATATGGTGAAACTAACATGGCTTACATAAGTAAGAGGAGCGTCCACTAAGAACCAACAACATATGTTTTTGTGGAGAAACAGGATAACATATCAAAAGGTTTGGCTTAAAAAAGTGGCTAATGCCATTACAGATGTGTTAACGTAACATACAGTCGAACCTCAATAGCTCGAACACCGATGGCTCGTTTACCATGGCTAATTCGAACTCATTTTTGAGTCCCTACGAAATTCTCCCGCTAGCTCAAGAAAACAAATATTTAGGGAAATGTTCTTATTTTATCATGAAATTGTATGTTGTGTGTACTCATTAGAATTGCCTAATCGAGGCGATTCTAATGAGTACACACAACATACAATTGTTGTGTAGAAAATCGAAAATATTTTACTAAATTATCGCTATTTGCCTCCTGACCTGGCACCGTGATTAACCCTCAGTGCCTCGAACTACCATGTCTCGAACAATTTTCTATGGTCCAAAAGATGTTCGAGCTATTGAAGTTCGACTGTATATCCATAAAAGAGGCACCCGCAGCTTGTTAATTAAGCTGAAATTGTTTTTGAATGACACTGGATAAGTGAAATGTAAATGAAAACATCAGCAAAGGAAATATCTCTTGCATGGAGAGATTCTCGCGGATGCACAGGCTTAGTAAAGTGGGATTGATATATTTTTCCAAGGGAGGTAACTGTCAAAAGAGTTTTACTTATCTTCTGAAAGGGATCTACTCTAAAAGGGAAGAATTTGCTCCTTGTGTGTGTGTGTGTGTGTGGGGGGGGGGGGGGGGGGGTGAGGGGGGGGGAGTGGGGGTGAGGAGAGCAAATCTATCTTTCCTTTTAAAGTAGATAACTTTCCAGAAGTAATTTTGGTGTGCAGGAAAGCAAACAGGAAGTCATAGAAGTTATCTCCCTTGTGAAAACTGATCAGAAATCAACAATCTGCACCCAGTCATCTATACCCATTTATGCCTAGAGTCCCAGAAAAGGGACACTGACAAACTGTGTAGACCCAGAACAGATGCCGCAAAACGTAGTATCTGAATAGGGTCAACACTGTTTGCATAAGTAAAGGAATTCCTGTAATAAATGGTAATACTGAAACAAGAGGGTCAAGATGGCCCTGTATCGCTATCCAGACAAGTTTCGAGTCAGTTTGGCCTTTCAGTTCAAGAGAAGAACTTCAATATAATTTTCCAAGATGGCGGCAATAGCGATACTTCCTATTAAGTTTCGAGTCAATTGGCCTTTCGTTTCAGGAGGAAAATATATTTTTCTATGGTTAGCTCTGGCGGCCATCTTGTCCATCGGAGCGGAGCCATTTTAGTTATTTAGGTAGAGAGTCATCTAGGCAACATTCCTGTGAAGTTTGATTGAAATCGGCCCAGGGGTGCAGGAGGAGTAGTCATTTGAAGCAAATTGTTGACGCCGCACGACACACGACGCGCGACGCACGGCGGACATTGACTGATCACAACAGCTCACCTTGAGCACTTCGTGTTCAGGTGAGCTAACAAACCTGGCAATCCTTCGGATGGAAATGGACCTGTCCAAAGCGAGAGGTAGAAGAGTCCACTCGGCATAAATGCGTCGTCTTCGCTGTGCGCACATGATAAGGTATATTTTCTAACGTTGCCTCTCATGTGTGCACCTGTATAGCCAAATCAAAATATAAGTGGGTCATCCATGTAGAAAACGACCCTATGATAAATGTGGTCCGTGTGGACACGGCTCACCTGTGCATTCGCACTGTCCGACAATGGTCTACAAAAATTCGTCAATCTTCAATGACAACATTATGTAAGTGTACAGCGTAGACCCTGATCAGACTGCGCGGATGACGTAAGGTGAGTCATAAGATCGTTTTCTGTTTGAAAGGGCGCATTTATTATTTTCTAATGATGGCAGCAGATTTAGATTTGGCTTCCAACCACTTGAGGCGCCAGTTAGTCGCAATCAAACAAAAATTAATATGCTGATATATTACTTACAGCCTTATTTCTTCGTACACATGCTGGCAGGAAAAAGTTGCAATGCTCCACCTGCAATCACGTTAAGTTGTTACAGACGATACAAGGGAGACGATGATTTAACGCTTAGCAGGCTGGGTAATAAATTCTTCAGACGACGTTTAGCAATGTTTTTTCTTTTTTTTTCCCCCAGAAAACAGACTGCCACTTCAGCATAATGTGTATGAAATGACAAAGCTTATTTCCTGCAAATAATAATAATAATAATAATAATAATAATAATAATAATAAGAAGAAGAAGAAGAAGAAGAAGAAGAACATATCAATTTGTCATGTGCTGAACCTGCCCAAGGACTGGTAATAAAGTAGATGACAGTCATGCTTGAAGCAGACGACAGTTCTAAATATTTAACTCTTTCGGCGCCAAATTTCAGACGACATTTGTCGTCTGCCTTTTTTTTTTATTTTAATAAACTATCGTTTGGAAAGACGTTCATATGTAAAGTTAAAAGAACGAATGTCAAACAGCGTAGATCCAGATGAGACGGCTCATCGAGCGGTCTCATCTGGATCTATGCTGTTTAGTTTGCAAAAGCCTGTTATTATCGCCCGTGGCAGTGAAAAAGTTATCAGACGTCATTTTAACATGTTTAAATTACTTCAGCAGATAATATTTGAAAATTGTTTGAATAAAGATAATAGAGAAAAAAGAATAGAACATATTTTAGCACACGGCAGCAGTATGTTTTTACTGGACGACAATTAAATTGTATTCACATTTTTGTAAAACAATTACTTTAATTCAGGTTGGTAATTTCGAATTCAATCGGAATAGTCTATTAAGATGATTCGAACAGAATATGAAACGTGCATATGTCTCTTAAATTGGTTGTTTCGAACCCTCGAAGTCTAAAGTTTTAACTTTAAATGTGTATACGTTATGGTAAGGTATTCTTCTAAATTTCCCGAAAAATCTCTTGACAATGAGCTTCATGGATACATAATCCTATATATGAGACATTACTTTAAAGGGGTTAAGAGCATGGGTTAACTCCTCGAAAACATAGATTGTGGGTACTCGTTAAAAGCGCTTCGCTGAGGCGGTTCTAACGAATATCCACAATATATGTTTCAAGCAGTAATATGAAAAATATCAGAATTTTTATCTGAAAAGTCAGTTTTTGGTGGTGAAATTTTCAATATATTTGAATAGGCGTATTCTCATAATGCTGATCTAGCGATACTCCTTACGTTTCTCTCACTTCTACTGGGCTGCACGTGTTTTCTGTTAAAAAAAAAGACAAACGCGCCATCTCTGACAAAGGCCATGTTAAACGCTCTTTGGCAGTTATCTGTCAAGATCGGGCGGTATGCTTAGGTCATTCCGGGAATCGGCCATGGTGGTTTTGTAATATTACTTCATCCACCGTGGAACGTTCTTCCTGCTCGAGCTCCCACCAGAAAGTCTTCTTTGGCAACATATCGCCTGGCATTCTGGTCAGCCCACCCTAACAGCTGGCACAGGGAACTATTTAAAAGGACGCTAGAAGGAAAAGTATTATCTCTAAAACGAAAATATTGCAAGACATGGAAACTGTTTGAACAAATTTTAATCTCTTCCACACAATCTGTCTGAGGAAGATACTAAAGACAGAATCCGTGAAACAACTTGAAAAGGATAAAAAATGAACAGCATCGATGCTATTCTAAGGATGGGCTGATCTTGTCTTTTCTGCACCGAACATAAGGCCGTAGTAATCACGTTTACAAAACCCGACCCAAGCTTAACCCATTTATGCCGAGTGGACTCTTCTACCTGAACTCTTTGGACCAGTCCATTTCCAGTTTAAGGGTTTCTGTTCAGTTTTTATTATTGCCATGTTTTATTGGAATGTCTGTAATTAATGCAAACAGTGTAGATTCTGATCATACGCCGCGTTCTGCCAACTTATTACTTTCGCCATCAGCAAGGGAAGCTTGTGAGTGTGTACCAATTTTGCCTGCCGCTTGGGTTTGGCATGCAGTCGTCTTAGAGAGAACAAGCTGTCATCAAAACATTATCTGGTTACGTAATCCATTATCACAGTCTTGCAAATCATTTGTAAGCGGGGTAGAAAAATTCCTGCTTTATTGAAAAATTCCCGCCTTGCTTTACTCCATTTGTCATAGGCAAACGGTCAGCGAATTCGAATCATTCTGTACACGAGCAGATTTCAATCAAGGAATAATCAAACTGTTGCAATGGTAAGTCAGATATTTCACCGGCAAATGGCCAGAGAATTCACCATCATTCTGTACACGAGCAATAATTCCCACATGGAATTGCCTAACTGCTGTAATAAACTATTTGTGCAATCACATTTTGCCATAATCCCCCAGAGCTTCAATGACTAATTCTGTGGAAAGCGTAGGTCAGGTCGATGAATTTCTGGTCAAGGTCCATATTCTCTTACTGACACTTGTCGTAGAGTTGCATGCCGTGAAAATCATTTACAATTCCTCTGTCCTTCCAGAATCCATACTTGAGTAACAGCACGGCATTTCCAGGTGTTCATTCAGGTGGGTCATCAAAACTCTTGCAAATATCTTTTCCACATCTTACTGTAAAAGTGTTGCCCAGTAGTTATCACAGACTTGACGGGTTCCTTTCTGCTTGTATACGTGGTTTATGGATGTCTCCTTGAATTATTGAGGGCTTTGTGCCTTTCTCCATATACAGTCGACTCTCGTTATCTCGACCTCGCTTATCTCGAATAACCGCTTATCTCGGTGAAATTCTGGTCCCTGTTTTTTTTTACATGTGCATCTAAGAACAGGTAACAAAATATTGTGGAAAAGAGGAGAAATTGCTCCTAAGGAGCAATTTCTCCTCTTTTCCATAATATTTTCAATATGTCTCTAACTTCAAGAGTCAAATTACATATTTATTTGTTAAATATGGTTGTTCGATTTTTTTCCTCACTTCTGCAAGTCTGATATTTCGAGATACGGATATCTCGAAGTGTTTCAGAGAGTCCCTTGGAATTCGAGATAAGGAGAGTCGACTGTAGTGTGAAACAGTTCTTTCAGTTTCTTTGTAATTTTCTGAAGGTATATCTGCATATAAGTTTTTGTTCTAGACCGTTACCTTCTTTGAAGCAGAGTGTCACTGACGTAGCCATTGCGTTGACGGTCTACCGGCCTTGGTGTCTGAAAGATACGAGCATCTAATGCAGAAGAATGCACTGCATCTTGAAATACAGCTGTTTTTTTCTGTGTCTAATGTAGAAAACTTACGCACTCGTCTTCATGTCTCGCTTCAGCTTTGTGACAGCTAGTCTCTTTGATGCTCTCTTGTCTGCTTTCTTGTCTTGTAGTCCTCTAGCAGGCTGACTGCTCAAACTGAGTTAGTTGCATAGAGGTAGAACAAGAAAAGAAAAGTTACAGGTGTTGCTAATTACGATTAGTGTATAGAACTGCGTGCGCTGTCGTGGGCAGTGCTCATTCAGACAGGCCACAGAGAGGAACAGCTCCAGTTGGAGAGGACTTGGAAGATATTACATGCAGATAGCAGGATTGAGATAGATTCGGTTGACAAAGGAGGGGCAGATAAAACAATGATGCTAATTACACTGTTATACCAAATGATGATCTCATTTTCCTTCCATTTTAGTTAGATATATGCATAGTTATATATAATTAAGGGTTCTCGTGATGAAGCATTTTCGGTCATCACGTAAACATGCCTATATCATTTTTACCCCCTTATACCCCACTTTTATACAGCAAAACTGGGGTTTACAGGGGTATACATTATTTTTCTTATTTCTGCTCAAAACATAGATTGTGGGTACTCGTTAGAACCGCCTCAACGAATGAGGCGGTTCTAACGAGTACCCACAATATATGTTTTGAGCAGAAATAAGAAAAATATCACAATTTGTTATTTTAAAAATTTCAATTTTGAGTGATAAAAGTTTGAGTATATTTGAATAGGCATGTTTTCGTAATGGAAGCGATTGCCTAAAGTCTAACTCAACGGCTCGAAGTTTTTACTGATAATATATGGGAAACAAACACGTATTGTTCTAAGGAATTTATTGTTTCAATCATACTAGACCTATATTAATGACAACTTTTTAATTGCCAATTTAAAACTTATAATTATATTTTGAGCACGAAATTCGCGTGTTTAGTATGCTTCTTAGAAGTGCGTTTAGTATGCTTCATAGAAGTGCGAATCGGGACACCAGTTTAAATGATAGTAGCTTTCTTCTGAATCCCTTTCTGAGATCCCTTTAGCATAAATGTGTAGCTGTATTGGTGTATGTAACATTAAAAATACACGTATACTGCATATGTCTCTTAAATTGGTTGTTTCGAACCCTCGAAGTCTAAAGTTTTAACTTTAAATGTGTATACGTTATGGTAAGGTATTCTTCTAAATTTCCCGAAAAATTTCTTGACAATGAGCTTCATGGATACATAATCCTATATATATCCAATGCTTGCCAGTTTGAATTCTGAACTTTCCTAAAAAGCTTGACAATGGCCATCACGAATACTAGACTGCTTCACTGTGTAGTCTGTATTTTAATAGAAGCTACGAAGCAGTCTACACGAATACAAAATTGTCAATTTGTATTCTGAACTCTCCTAAAAACGCTTGACAATGAGCTTCACGAATACGTAATCCGAATCTGTTATACTCACTGATTGTCATTTTTGTATTCTGAACTTTCAAAAAAAAAAAAAAAAAAAAAAAACCAAAAAAAAAAAAAAAAAAAAAAAAAAAAACGCTTGACAATGTGTATGTGGAGTCTGCTCATCTATTGAAATCCCAACAATTACACAAAACAAAAACATAAAACTGCTGAATTTAGACTTATTATAGTGACCGGGAAAGGATTGGCAGAAATATTAATGATTTTAATTACATTTAGTATCCTTTCTATCTTAATAACATTTGTTATTATGTTTAAGAGTTCCCAGCACATAACGTTTATGCAACGTCGCATCAACGTCGATGCAACGTCATGACGTTGCATCGACGTTGATGCGACGTTGTCTCAACGTTGCGATCCCGCTGGGTTGATTGTATATATTTGTGTGTATGTAAAATTTTAACTATAGTAAAACTTCAATGACTCGAACACCGATGACTCGTTTACCGTGGCTGATTCGAACTCGTTTTTGAGTCCCTAGAAAACTCTTCCTATAGTTCAAGGAAATAAATATTTACGGATATTTTAGGGAAATTTTCTAATTTTATCATGAAAAGGTATGCTGTGTGCACTCAGAAGAATGAGAAAACACAACATACCATTATTTTATACAAGACTGAAAAGACACCCCTTGCCTCCTCACCTGGCGCTATGTTTAACCCTCAGTAGTTCGACCCATTACGAAAATATATAGAAAACATCACCTCCAAAAACTGAAAATTTTCAGATAAAAAAATTCTGATATATTTCACATTTCTGCTCAAAACATGGATTGTGGATACTCTTTAGAACCGCCTCGTCGAGGCGGTTCTAACGAGTACCCACAATCTATGTTTTAGAGCAGAAATAAGAAAATAATGTTTACCCCTGTAAACCCCAGTTTTACTACATAAAAGTGGGGTTTAAGGGGGTCAACATTATATAGGCATGTTTTCGTGGTGTATCCATTGTTCCAAAGATGTTCGAGCCATTGAAGTTCGACTCTTTATTGTTATAGAGGGCCACTTGGCATATTGGTGTGTTTTATCTAATAGTGTCACCCTTTTGTAATATTTTATAAATAAAACATGGTAGACACATCTACATGTAGTCTTATGGACTTGTTCAGATTTCAGGAGAAGTTAGGTAATTAATTAAGGAATACGTCGATCCGAGGTCCTGTCGAGCATTTCATTTGCGGTGCATTCCTATTTGTATATGTGCTCGTAAAAATCGGATATGGGAGTTCGAATCGAAGGTGGTTCTTTGGATATAATGTAATTCTCCGACACATACGCACATACGCGCGCACGCCTGTTATTTTCGCAGCTGGGAAGTTATGACTTAATTAATTACCCAGACTAAGATAGATATGGTATCAGCCCTGTATCGACATTATCAGATATCATCTGCTTAGAATTATGGAAATTCGCATGATTAACAGGTGTCAATAATTTCATCATTTAATTTGATCAGTAACACTATCACGAAAACAATGCGAATAACGCAAAACATATTGATCTCCAGGCTGCACACAAGTATTTTAACGCGTTTATGCCTGGTGGAATCTCAAATCATGGAAGCTGGATTAATCCATATGGTATTTAAGGGGATGTTTAATAGTTCTGTAGTTTCGGTAATCAGTGCAAATTCTGGTCTTGTGTACGCGCGCGCGTGCGTGCGTGTTCGGTAGGGTTTTGGTAGTGGTGGTGGTGGTGATGGTAGGCAACTTTATCAAAATTGGTTTTGATTGCCTTTTGAAAAGGGGTACACTCTTAAAGGAGAGAACTTACTGCCTACTCTTTCCTTTGGAATAATTCCTTATCGTAAGTAGTGCAGATTACAAAGAACTAGTAATTTTTCCCATAGAGCTCTGTACTAATTCCACTCATTTTGGTGGTTAAGAATTCTTTCCAGGGTATGGCTGGGCTTCCTAACATTGTTTTAATTTAAAGTCCAGGATTAGCACAGCTAAATAAATAAGGAAAAACACCACTAACACTAGCACTTTCTGGGAGTCTTTGGAGGCTGAATATAGCAAACCTTCAATTGGCAGATATCAAAATTGCAATTTTGAAATTTAAAATCCTTTTCCATTCATATTTAAATGGAAGAAAATTTCCCCCGTTTTTTGTAGCACACACCTCTAATTTCTCCAGTCGACAGCAAGAGGGTAGTAACTGGCTCTTGAAGCCCGTAGGTGATCACAAATGGACTCCCCAGCGAGCTTGTTGAGCGTTCTGTAAGATGTTTGCTTTCATCTGCTAGACTAAAATCAAGCAGTATAATATTGCAACCATGCCTGCAATTAATCTTGCTACTTCCCAGCTAGCATTCTTCATAAATGTACAGTTGGCCGATATCGGCCCGTCAGCTACCCTGACGGGCCGATAACGGCCCGCTATAGATTTATGTAGAATGCTTACTGGGTTATGATATCATCTGATTTACTCACTTTAAGGAGAATGGATACATTTTCAGGGGAGACAATTCTGTCATAATCGATTTTGTCCCCTTTTGAAAGGGGCTGCTCTAAAAGGAAATTTTGCCTACCGTCTGAAAAGCGGTCTACTCTAAAAGGAAAGAATTTGCTCCCCTTAAATTGCTTCCTTTTAGAATTGGCCTCTTTTCAGAAGGCTTTGATTTGTTGTGACAAACAGGAAGTCATAAAACGTTGCCTTAAATGTTAAATGTAGAGGAAAATCTATCAAGTATATTTCCTCCCATTAAGGTTATTTCAGAGCGCAGAATTTCTCACAATATGTATACTTCCTCTATACTGCCACATAAATACTTGTCTTCTCATAATGTCTCCTTGTCGCAGTTTTCATGCCTACTCAGTAAGGCTCCACAATGCGCATGGCATCTATTTAGAGATTCCTTTAATGATTGACATGTGGTTTTAGGATACACTAAAAATTTAAATCACGCAAAAATTATCTGCTCTTTTGGTAAAAGTTTGAACCCCGGGAGTTTGAATGATCAGCCAAGGTTGCAAGACTGGACTAAAACGTCGCTGTGGATGTGTCCACCCATGCTAAAATGACATTTACATCTCTTGATCGGAGAGCAGCGAGTTAGAGGGTCTCGTTCACTATTTTATTTTGATATATTTCAAACTCAGATTTCAAACGCTTTTATAATTTACATGTTTCTACCTTTAATAAATTATCAATCAAAATTATGTTTCAAAGAGACAGTTCTTGTCTTATACAACTAAAGCAGTACAGTAGTT
This sequence comes from Anodontia alba, assembly GCA_964016985.1. Taxonomy (NCBI): domain Eukaryota; kingdom Metazoa; phylum Mollusca; class Bivalvia; order Lucinida; family Lucinidae; genus Anodontia; species Anodontia alba. The sequence continues at coordinate 34,738,895 of OZ024822.1, read as the reverse complement.
CTGTTAAAATACAGAAATATTTTCATATGGGAAAACGTGGGTTATTAATTTAAACCGCAGAGCATTTGTTTAATCCGCAAAGGGCAGCGCATGATTATCTCCCTTCAATTCTATAACCTATGCAATTGATGTGCAGCCATGTTTATACTCTACGACCAGGCTGGCGATTGTAATCGATTTCATGTCCAGAAGACAGCAACAGCTGCTGATATGTGGGGAAATTGTTAATTACAGTGCCCGCAGAACAGGCTTCTAATTACAACATCGAACACACAGATGGGGCTTATGTACACGGCTCTTACCATGGGTAAAGGTCCCTTGTAAGGTATCTAGATCCATATTCAAACTGCGACGATTCAGTGTGGGCAATAGCTAATGTTGATCAGAGTCCACTTTTTTTTTCAAACAATTTACTTTGAGCGAAAAGAAAACATGCTGATCAGCATCTTCACTGTTCGAATATGACATATGATATATGACAGTGGCGTAGCTAGAACGGAATTATTTGTACGCAAATCCAGGAAAACTCTTGAAAATGTATACCTGGAAGCACTTCTAAATTAGGGGCTACTCTTAAAGGAAAGAATTTGCTCCCAGAGGGAGCAAATTCTTTCTTTCAAGAGCAGCCCCTAATGTAAAGAGCCAAATATTTTATGCTAATGCCACTTTATTGTAAAAAAGTTTCTTACGCATGGTACGCACTTGCGTATGTGCGTAATGAGCGCTACGCCTATGTATGACATATGACAGGGTTTTTTTATCAATACTTTTTTTTTCATGTGGTTGACGAAGCAACTATTACGCAAAAGAGAAGTGTAGCACGCCGACGAATCGCACACAAACGGCATTTATCTTTATTAAACATAGAGGTTTTCAGCATTGAATTTCTGAATACATGTATATCAGTTCAATTGACTAAGAACAACAGTTTCCTATAATCATGATTACATTAATACACCTATGTAAAGTGGATATCTCTTAGCCATAGCTCTAGATAAGGCTTTCTTTTTCAAGCAAAAATTGACATTTTTCTCATTTCTCCACAAAAGTATGTTGTGGGCTCTCATTAGAAGCGCCTCCCAGAGGCGCTTCTAATGAGAACCCATAACATATGTTTTCTGCAGAAATAAGTAAAACATTTTTTTCTGGATACCTGTCGCATTTAGAACTATGCAACTTGCAGTTGTTGTCGTGAGGATTTTTTACGCTACCAGGCACCCGAGGCACATAGAGGCAGCGGCGATTGTTATGTACATGTATTTGTACAGCCTTGATTTCATGGATTCCCCATGCACACTTGTTGCCGCTGTCTGTCACCAAGAACCGCCCCTAGCGCCGCCCTGTCCACTTTATACTCAACCCAGGGCACGTCGTGTATGAGCCAGGCGTACTAATGGTCTGAAAATTGTCTCGACCCGAGCGGGATTCGAACCCACGATATCCCGCTTGAATGTCGAGTGCACTAACCAATAGGCCACCCAGCCCACGCAAGTTGTAGCATTTTTGCCATATAATATGGGAAATGAAAATATATCACTTGAAACGAGGAAAATGATGCTAGAAATACAAACACGTCGGAAAACTGTTTTATAAGATACATAAGACTGAAAATCTGCTAAGTTATGTATACTCCTTCATACCCCTTTTTCTATAAATTATGGAGAGTGGTGATTTCTACAGCACCTAATTAGGGGGAGGGGTGATAAGGTCATCTGATGGAATGCTGACAGCTTCCTTTAGCTTTTTTTACAAGGGTATGTCTGCTGTCTCTATTCCATTTCTTGAGAGACTCCCATCTTATGGCGCCCAACTCACAGCTAAAACGGCTTTCTGAAATGAAGAGAAAGACCATTGGGTACAGAGACATCTATATGACGCTAACTCCTCTATTTTAGTCTGCCGTTAAATACCAGTAAAGAACAACAACAAAAAAGCAGCATAGACAGCTGGTGTTTCTAAATTAAAAACTAATGAAATCCGAAACTGGAGGCGTAAACATGACGACACCAGACAAAACATTGCCATTAAAACTGATAATAATCCAAATGACTGTCACAGAAGTATTTTGATGCTATAACGAAGACGCAGTTCGATGTTTCCAAGTCTTAAGGGGAATGTATTAATTTTCAAGGGAGGTAACTCATTCAAAATTATTTAGGCTCCTTTAAAAAGGGGTACTTTTGACGTAGCCCCAATGTGACTCTGTTGACCGGCTACTTTAAAAATCTTGACTTGACTTGCCTCACGAAAACATGCCTTTATAATTTTGACCCCCTTAAACCCCACTTTTATATAGTAAAACTGGGGTTTACAGGGATATACATTATTTGTCTTATTTTGCTCAAAAAAAAAAAGGTTTGTGACCCCTAGGTGTAGTCAGGAAAACTGGAAAGCGTGCAAACGCGCGCAGCATGATTTGTAATAGGAAATTACAATTATTGTTAAAGAAGCAGCTTATTTTGCCTTCAAATGAAAACATGCTTATAAGTACGAAAGTTCATAAAATTTCTTTATTGAAAGATTTGAAAAAAAAATGATAAATTCTCAACCAGAAAAGGCAGTTAATACTTAAAAAAGATATATCATTTTGATGTGATATTTAATTCGGTCTGACTAAATAGCGAATAAAGAAACCAAGAACAAACTTTTTTGGTTTGCTCACTATACTCGCTGGTACCTAATACATGTAGCCAGAATAGTCAGTAAAAGGTCAAACATCAAATGTGCTGAAGACTTTGACTTGCATATTCGTTGCAAATATAAGCTATCAAAATATATCTCAGATATTTTGATGTGTGGTATAACATAAACCACGTGTGCGTTAATCACTGTTATCGTTGTGTAGACCAACCGCAGATGGATCTACATATGTAGTATCAGTCTCAGCAACTCCTCATCACGTTTGGTACTGCCAACTCAATCACGTATTCTGGCGTCATTTCTCCAGAACCAAACCATATCGTTTCATTATACAAGATTGTCATGGACCACTGGTACATTATTTAACTCCATTAAGTTAACTGACTGCTCTCGAAATTACCTAAAAAGTGTCGATGAGCCGTAAAACTCCAATACAAACAAAACAAAAATCATTACAGGTACTTTGACAGAAGCGTTTTTAAACGTTCGTTCAATAGTCATCAACCATTTGGTTGCCAAGGCAACTGAAAGTCTGGGCCCGGTTGTTCAAAGCGTCGTTAGCTTAACGAGCTCGTTAAGGGTCATTTCGTTAACTGTTTTAGCAGATTCAATACACAATATTCTGATATTTTTTGCTGAAAAAATGTGAGTAGCTTTTGCACTGCAAAAGCTACTCACATTTTTTCAGCAAAAAATTTCAGCATATATGTGTATCACTCGATCTAAATTTTAACGAATCGTTAACTAACGACATCGTTAGCTTTGAACAACTGGGCCCTGAGCTTTTATAGTTCAGTCGTTTACTCGGCAGGGCCATTGTGGTCAATGAGCCTCTAGTTACTGATATTTTCACAGATTTTGAGAAGTATCTTTACTGGCATTAAAATGAATGCGTTCCATTGTCGATTCCACTAATACTAGCACAGGACTCCATTATCTAGTGATCTACTATAGTCAAAATGTTGATAGCCTAGCTGTTGACTCAGGCATAAATGACATACCTTGTAATTATAACGGGTAACTTCATGCTCCACATTACGAAAACACGCCTATTCAAATATATTGAAAATTTCACCACCAAAAACTGAAAGTTTTCAGATAAAAATTCTGATAATTTTCATATTTCTGCTCAAAACATAGACTGTGGGTACTCGTTAGAACCGCCTCGCCAAGGCGGTTCTAACGAGTATCCACAATCTCTGTTTTTGAGCAGAATCAAGAAAAATAATGTATACCATTGTAAACCCCAGTTTTATCATATAAAAGTGGGGTTTGAGGGGATCAAAATTATATAGGTGTGTTTTCGTGATGATCCGCAATCATCGCGGACAATACTTTCTGCACTCAGTTTGCATTATTCCAAGCCATAAACGAACCTACTCACTTTACTGAAACGTCCTCTTCCTTACTGGATATTATCCTCGTAAGCAATTATTCCCACTTAATAGTCAGTGGTGTTGGTGATCCATTTCTTAATCAAGAGCATCGGTACCATTGTCCAATTTTCGGTATATACAATTTCTCTAAACCCAAATCGAAATCCTTTACTCGGCATATAAGGAAATACGATCAAGGTGATTATAACCTATTACGCAATAAAGCTGCATCTACTGACCGGGAATCCCTAGAAGTTAATGACATAAACACACATGCAAAGAATGTCACTGATTACATACTATCCATCTCTAAATTATGCATGCCAAATAAAAACATAAAAGGACCCTCCGATCCTCCCTGGATAACAACATTTATCAAACGATATATTCGAAAACGCAAGAGGGCTGAGCGAAAAGCTAAACGAACTAATTTGCAGTACCATTGGGATGAATTCAGGAAACTCAGAAACAAAGTAGTCTCGTTGATAAAAGAATCGAAAATATCGCCAAGAAGCTAAGTGTGACTCCCTCACTTCTACAGACTGGTGGTCCACTCTAAAAACTGTGATATCTCCCACTGCCACCTCGTCCATCCCACCTCTGGAAAGCAATGGATGTATATATACTGATGAGCAAGACAGTGCTACTACTTAATACTTATTTCAAGGAACAAACATTTTTAGATGATGGTCACGCTGAACTTCCAGCTTTACCTCCATATAATATCGAATCTGTTCTAAATTCTATCATCCTCCCCCCTTTAGAAGTTGAATCTGTCTTAAAATCACTACCGATTGGCAAAGCATCTGGTCCAAACGGATTAAGCAATCGTATTCTTACAGAACTGTCAAAAGAACTAGCTCTTCCATTATATGTCCTCTTTAACCATTCACTCAGTCAAGGTGAAATACCTAGTCAATGGAAAGAAGCAAACGTATGCCCTATTCATAAAAAAGACGACCCCTCATTAGTAAGTAATTACAGACCCATTTCTTTGCTAAATTCTGAAGACAAAGTATTTGAAAGGCTTATATTCAAGAACTTATACAATCATCTTCGAGATTATAACATTCTATCATCTTTACAGTCCGGGTTCATACAAGTAGATTCCACTGTAAATCAACTCACTTTCTTGTATAATACATTCTGTCAAGCCTTAGACATGGGCAAAGAAGTTGGAGTTATCTTCTGCGACATCAGGAAAGCATTTGATCGTGTATGGCATACAGGGCTTATACACAAACTTAAGGCAGCAGGTGTTCAGGGAGAAATTCTCAAATGGTTTATAAATTATTTAGCTGAAAGGAAACAACGCGTTATACTTCCTGGTGTCGCATCAGATTGGACATATATTCTTGCTGGAGTGCCGCAAGGCTCCATACTCGGGCCAATACTTTTCTTAATCTACATTAATGACATAGTCGCTTAAATCGGCTCCAACATTCGCCTGTTCGCTGACGATACTAGCCTCTACATTATTGTTGAAAATCCTATTACATCTGTTGTTTGCCTTAACTCAGACCTTTCAAAAATTTCTATCTGGGCAAACCACTGGTTAGCTGACTTCAATCCGATCAAAACCGAATCAATGTTGATATCTCGAAACCTAAACAAACCTGTTCACCCGCCCCTGTTTATGCAAGAAGTAGAAATAGCTGATGTGTCTTCACGTAAGCACCTAGGCTTGGTTCTGTCCAACGACTGCACTTGGCACCAACATATTGATTACATAACTAAAAAAGCATGGAACAGGTTTAATATTATGCGAAAACTCAAGTTTAAGTTGGACAGGAATTCTAAATAATATTTACAACTTTTATAAGGCCCTTACTTGAATACGGGGATATAATATGGGACAACTGCACACAATTCGAAAAACAAGAAATTGAGAAAATCCAAATTGAAGCAGCACGAATTGCCACTGGAACAACCAAACTCGTATCTCTTAATGCGTTGTACCAAGAAACCGGCTAGGTTACACAAGAAAAGAGACGGGAAAATCATAAACTCGTCATGTTCTATAAAATGTATAATGGCAACTCCGTCTTATCTTTCTTCTTTAGTATCACAGTCAATAAATAATCTATCTCAATACAACCTCCGAAATGCAGACAACTTACAATCTATTCACGCTAGAACTAATCTGTATCTTCAGCCTTTTCTACCTTCTTTTGTGAGGAAATGGAACGACTTGTCCGATGAAGCAAAACGTTCCAGTTCGGTTACTTCTTTCAAGAATTATTTAAACCGCAACAGAACGTCTGTTCCAAAATATTTCTATACAGGCAACAGGAAAACACAGATCTTGCATACACGTCTCCGAACAAAATGTAGCAGCTTAAACAGTGATCTCTACTCAAAAAATATAACTGAATCTCCATTTTGCCGCTGCGGACAAGTAGAAAATTCCCACCACTATCTACTTTGATGTCCGTTTTACACCGCACAGGGAAACGAACTCCTTAACGCTGTATCAGAGTATCAAACAATATCGCTTAATCTTCTACTAGTTGGAGATGCCTCTTTACCATACACAACAAATGTTCTTATTTTCGAAAAAATCCAAAAGTATATAGGCGACACAAAACGCTTTTAATTGTTGAAGACATTTGAATAAAATGTCTTGTACATGCAACGTTCTATTAAAAAGTTAGTTGACTCTGTGGGATACTTGCCCGAGATGCGCTGCCCTTATCCCCGCAATTGTCTTTACTAAGATCCCTTAAGTTGTGATAATATTTAAGCGATTTCTACGACTGATATTATCAGTCTTAGAAGTTGCATTAGTATGAACCAGTTATCAATTGTGGGTCTATAACCCACAATGACCTTATTCATGTTATTATCAATTCCAGTAGTTTTTCCTTTCTTAACATTGCTTTAATTCACATTCACAAATTGAGAACCATATTGTTTAACATTTTCCGTCACTATTTGTACAACTGTAATTGTTAAGAAGAACTAAACAAGTAGTCTTACTTTCGTTCTGATCCTATTTCTTATGTGCTACAATGTATACTGTTATGTAATATTTGGAAAAAATAAAATGTTTAAACCAAAATGTTGAAAAAAAAAAAAAAAAAAAAAAAAAAAACACAAAAAAAAACTTACAGAATAATAGTAAGTGTCAAAAACAAAGTCGTGGCACCTATAATTTGTGCACACATCAAGGATAAATTTGACAGCTCGGAGTGAATCAAAACTCGGAAAATAACTGGAGCCATTTAAGTTAAATACATATGCCTTGCTGAAGAACCTAAACGACCCGCTAGCTTTTTGAAAATACTTCTGAGACTTAAACTTTGACTGCAGTATTAAGGAAAACTTGAGAATCCATATCTTGGATACCACACACTGCTGAATAACTCGTACTTTGACCACATCACCGATGATGAAGTACGGAAGCAGTCCGAGATGGAAATGGCACAGCTGGTCCTTCGTTGACAGCATATGACATAAGACCGTTTTCGTGCGTTGAGCTGTCTTTTTTTTAAGTGTATGTGTATGCGTGTGTGTGTGTTATATAATGTTTTGTTTCCGAATTTCCGTAACGCGCAGACTGCTCTTGGTATTCGCTGTTTTACGTATAATCTTGAGCCAATAACATTAACGTATTAACTTATACTTATTTTATGAAAGCATCGTCTTGTTTACCCTTAAAGCGCCAATCACAACTGCAGCAGACGGCATTTTGAAATATGTTTTTTTTTTTTTAGTTTTTCAAAGAAAACAAGTCTTGACATTTCACGTGAATCATCTGTTTAGCAGATGATTCACATGAAATGTCAAGACTTGTTTTCTTTGAAAAAAATAAAATAAAAAAAAAAAAAAAAATTAGAATGTTGTCTGCTACAAATTTTGCTTGGCGCTTTAAAGCTTTAAAAGAAACAGTTCTTTTTATGTGTACTAAACTACAGCGGTTTCAGATTCAGTAAAACTTCAGCCACCTACAGGTTTTTGCTGTAATTTCAATGTTACTCAAGTAAAAGAATAGGGGAAAAATACCGTCAGGACAGGTCTACAGGTCTGTCACTCCTTCTATTATCCATAGTGTGGACATAAAACGAAGCAATTATAACACTTAACATGTTCAGTGGAACAAATTTGGCCTGCTGGGTAACATATTTCAACAGACGACATATTGAAATATTTTGTTTTATTTTTCTGAGAAAATAGGCTTTGACATTCCAGCCAATTTGCATGACATGTAAAAGCCTATTTTCTTGGAAAAATAAAACAAAATATAAATATGTCGTCTGCTGATTTTTTTTACCCAGCACGCCAAGAGTAAGCAATCTGTTGAACTACCGCCATGAGGTACAGTTATATTAAAACATTATACGACAGTTCACAGCCAAGGTGGCGACTCTGTTTCAATATTTAATCTTTCACACCGTTGACAAGATCGCCCAACGGCTATACAAGGATATTGAGCGAGTCGATCATATAGTACAGCGTTAATCGATTGTACAGCTACTCCTTGTAAACATTTTTAATTTTCAAAAGAAAATGTTTTTAACCCTTAGTGTGCTATTCACAACTGCAGCAGACGACATTTATGATTTTTTTTTTGGATTTTTTTTTTCAGAGAAAATATGGCTTGGCATTTTATGTCAATCGTAATGTCAAGCTTGGTATTTCATGTGAATCGTTAGAAGACGATTCACATGAAATATCAATCTTATTTTCCCTGAAAAATAAACAAATCGAATGTCGTCTAAACCGTGGTTCTAATTAGCGTTTTTAACCCATTTAAGCCTAGCGTCCTATAAAAAGGACATTAGTAAACAGTGTAGACCCAGATCAGACTCCGCAGAACGCGGCATCTGATCAGGGTCTACACTGTTTGCATTAAGTACAGAAATTTCTGTAAACCATGGTAATAATAAAAACTAACCAGACACCCCTTTACTGGAAATGGACCGGTCCAAAGAGTTAAAGTAGAAGAATCCACTCGGCATAATGGGTTAAGAGTTATACCAGCGATGCACAGAGACAAGTAAGTCATTTTACGCTACCCGTGTCTGTTCCAATGATTGAAGTTCATAATACCTTACCTACCGCAGTATTCGGACACCTTAATTTCTTACCATAATTCTCCTAAAACCTGGACAAGTCTATTTCACAACATGCTCACGTGTCTAAACATTGCTGGGTAGGTCGCAGACAGTGTAGACCCTGATCTGGGTCCACACTGTTTGCTCAGACCTATCTGTCCGAATACTTAGGTTAAGTGCGGTAAAACATTATTTATTTTTATTTAAAAATGCAACCAGAGAAGTCCTATTTTTAGATCTTTTAAATTTTTTTTTGTATAAATGCAAAGCGTGCGGGTGTGTTTCGCGAAGGCTGAACACAGATCGGTAATAATATATGTTTTTATCCAAATTGTCGTCAAGTTTCAACGTCTTTTTTCCCCTTTCAATTTTCTTTTTTTTATGCTAAATCCGGATTATTTGCATCTGGCTAAATGCAAGATAAAGTGTGAAATATAAAACTATGCAATGATTGAAAACAACAAATATATTTTTTTTGAACTGTCTTTTTTGCATAGCAGGATGGGTAAAATTTTCAGCAAAACGACTTTTGGATATGTTTTTGTGTTCTTCCATAAAATAGGGTTGGCATTTCCAATGGTCCAATTTCCAAAATGCGATGCCTTTTTCCTCAGAAAAAATACATAAAAAGGAAAAATAGAATAAAAAAAAAATGTCGTCTGCTGTAGTTGTGATTATCACATACGTAAAGAGAAAGAGAAAATATGGCTTGACAATTTTTGTGAATCGTCTGAAAAATAAATAATAAAATATGAATAAATAAAAAAAGTCGTCTGCTGTAGTTGTGATTATCACTTATACGAAAAGAGAAAGAGAAAATATGGCTTGACATTTTATGTGAATCGTCTGAAAAATAAATAAAAAAAAATGAATAAATAAAAATGTCGTCTGCTGCAGTTGTATTTAAAATTAGTAGATACTAGTAGTAGTAAAAGTATCATAGAGGACCATGAATGAACCGTTGACAGTTTACCTGTGTTTGGTATAGTCGAGTGATTTTAATCAACGTCTAGCAGGATAGTTTACACCGCTCAATTGCTAGTTTGCGCGATAATAATCAGAATGAGATTAGTCAATAAATAACCCACATTGAGGAATGCCTCGGCTCTACCATCTGGCAGACAGAGTGGCGATAGCGGTTAATGTAAACACGTCCTTGTTACTGCAGTATAATATCTCTGCCAACTGTAGCAAGTCATTTCAATGTAGGCAGTGGTTGTGAGCGCATGGGAATTCAATAATGAAATAGAGAAGAGCGCTGTTAGTGAAAGTAAAACATAATAATTTACTTAGAGAAAAACAGAAATAAAAGAAGTAAATTAACAAATCTGTTTGGTGAGAATAATTTTGATGGTTAATTAACGTTTATTTAATTTGTTAATAATGGCTCTTGAAGGAGTGAGACGCGATGAGATTCCTTCTCCAGAGGACAGACTACCGTCCCCGGGGATGAAATATTCACGTCATTTATCAGATTCTGAACTGTCGCCAGTGGATACTCCTAGGAAAAATAAACGGAAATTAAATGAGCCTAAGAGACGGACTAGTGATTTTAGTATTAAAAGATTTTGTCCGGACAGTCCTGGAAGTGCCTGCTCAGAGAGTGGGCGGAGCGAGGAGAGTACGCCAGAACATATCCGGAATGAAACTCCGGAATCTCCTGTTTGTGAAGACTTTTATAATGGAACTACCACGGACAGAGATGGTATACATCCACCATTCAGACATCCTTTCATGATTCCAGGAATTAGGCATCAGCCATATTTTATTCCACAGTTTTATTACAACGGACTATCAGGATTACCGTCAGGTGAAACAGTTCCCATGGGAATAAATGGAATAAACCGCGTTCCAAAAATGAACCCGTTGAAAGTTCCCAGTATTCCATATAGAAACGGATTAAAAATTCCAAGTGTTTCACACTATGACAGCGGATTAAATGTGTCGGCAGCTACAGAAGGCAGCAAAGGATTAAAACTTCCAACCGTGCCTCATTCAGGCAGTGGATTAAAAATTCCAGACTTAAACGTGTTACATTCTCAAACAACCTCAACATCCCAGTCACATGGAAATAAACATTCTCATGAACATTCTAGACTCAGTCCTGAATCTCAAAACACATCTCCAAGAAGTGCTCGAGACATTGATAACGAATCTCCCGATAGCTCTAAAGATCGGAAGTCACGGAAGAACTACAAAAATATGACACGAGAGCGTCGGGTAGAGGCAAATGCCAGAGAACGTTCACGAGTTCACACAATCAGTGCTGCTTTTGAAGGACTTCGCAGAGCGGTGCCATCTTACTCTTATAACCAAAAACTTTCAAAGTTAGCAATTTTAAGAATCGCGTGTACTTATATAAATGCTCTTACAAAACTGGCCGAACTTGATGATTCTCCCTCTCCACAGAACACATCATTTGCAGACTGTGTTGATAATTGTACTAGAACTATACAAACAGAAGGTAAAGCTCGACGAAGACACTGATCCCAAGGCATGCTGGGTAAAAATTTCTGCAGACGACATTTTGATTTTTTTTATTTTGCTTTTTTTTTCCCAGCAAATAGGCATTGGCATTTCATGCAAATTGTCTCGTTTAAGAGACAATTTGCTTGAAGTACCAAAGACTGTTTTATGGGAAAAAATAAGAAAAACAAAATGAATTTGTCGTGTGCTAAATTTGCCCAGGGGGGAGTGATAATGGTTAAAGAAGGAACTGCCAGCACATAGCTCTGGCGCTGCAGTCTTGTTTTTTCAGGATATCTTTAATGAATTCTTCCATTATGAATGTCGGAAGAGTCCATAATGTGTTTACAGGGGTGTTAAATAGAAATCACCCTTTTTGCTTATGTTGTTGCAAATTGTTTATTTAATGTCAAACTGTGTAGACCCGGATCAGACGCCGCCTTATGCGGCGTCCGGTCGGGATCTACACAGTTTGTGAATGTCCCTTTTGAGGGACACTAAGCAATTATAGATTAATGACGTGACCCAGGTATATTGCATTTTTATTTCTAACATTTATTTCTAATATTATTATTTTAGAAAAGGAAAGTGATAAGCAACTCCTTTTTCAACTAAGAAGGAATGTGTATTCCTCATCTACCCTAAATATGCAGACAATCTTGTCTAAATAAAAACAGAATAAACACAATTGCTCTTCAAGACCAGAGCGGTTTGATCAGGGTCTACACTATCTGTCATTCAACCACATTTTCGATGTCCTATTGACTTGGGTATCAACAGAAAACGGCCAGTATACATGCATAGACAACCCTCTTTATACCGACATTCGATACAACGACAAAATTCGTTAAAACGACAATTTGACTGTCACCAACCTTCGCTTAAGAGGCAACAATTAGTTACAAATTTATGCAAGAATATTGTATTTATTGCTTTAAAGAAACATATGTTTTTGGATATTTGTTAGAATCGCCTCATTGAGGCGATTCTAACAAATATGCAAAACATGTGTTCAATGAGGAAATAAGAACAAAACAAGACTTTTCTTACATATCAATCTGCTCATTTAGTATTCTGTACAACAGCCAATTCATTTTAATGGCAACGTCTTTGGGAACAAATGCTGTCGTTGTAACGAGGGTTCACTGTATCTGAATATTTAGGGTATATAGGCACCTTATTTAACAGTTAGTGCTTTCTGGTCAATTTCGGTGCCATCTTTTGAATAACTACGTTTTACTACCTCTTAATATGGCTTAAAACTGCTGAATGAGTGGAAACATTATAGACCCAGGTCAGATGCCGCTGTGAGCATGGTTATCATAAATTCATAGTTCTAGATAAGTGTGGGTATCAGGTAAATAGTTTTCTTATTTCTCGACGAAACATGATGAGGGGACTCATTAGAAGCGCCTCGGCGAGGCGCTTCTAGTGAGTACCCACAACATGTTTTCATCGAGCAATAAGAAAAAAAAATAGCTACTTTTTGGTTGAAAAAAAAAAACACCTTATCAAGAGCTATGACTCTACCTATTGAGACAGACATTGCTGAGCTAACATTGTAGACCCATATCGCGGCGTCTGATCAAGGTCTACAAGGTTTGCTATTCCAGCTGTTTGTTAAGTCATCAACAGGTAGTATAATCGAGTAGGATTAGTATGGTAACGCGTTTAAGATGTCCTATTTATGAATAATACGGTAACGATTGTACTATGAAACATCTGGACCATGTTGCATTGAATCCGAAAAATATATTCCTTTACAAGACGGGCTTTGGAATTCTGTCTTAAAGTATTTCTGAAATGGGATGGAATTGCTTCTTTTTTTTTTTAAATAAAGCAGACGGTTGCTTAGGAGCTACACAGCAAAATCGGATTCGCAAAATGTATTTCAATTAAATAAAAACGGATGTTTATGTAAAAATTCTTACACAATTAAAAGTTAAAAGCCAAGTCTTAAGGGCGAGTTTTACGGTAACAAGTAAAAATCCAATCGGCGACAGAATGTCTGTGGATTAAAATTGATTAAGGTCTCACAGAAGGATTATAAAAATTCATGAATTGTTGGGTTCTGTGCAATTTTAATAGCCTAATGTATTTTCCATTTCGCTATTTTACAAGAATTAAAAATACACACGTCTCAGTGCTTGTATGAATCTAAATTAGTATGCGAGTTTTTAACACTTGTTGTCTAAGACAACCTTTAGCACTCCCTGGCAGTCTAAGATTTTCTTTCTCCTGAAAATAGGTTTGGACATTTCAAATTTATGTGGACTGTCAATGAAAAATATTTCAAAATGTCGTCCACTGTAAAGTTCTTGGCGTGCTAAAGTTCACTATCATATGTTACTCAGCCAAACTTTCTGTTCAAAGACATGTCATAAACCCGGATACTGTTAAACTTGAAGGGTAAATTACAACTGGAACAGACATTCTATTTTTGTAATTTTTTTAAGAGAAAATACGGTTTGATATTTCATATGAATCGTCACATGAAATGCCAATCAAACATTACAAAAGCAATTTTAGAATGACGCTTCAGTTCATCATTTTATCTTTTCGGTGTTTTTTTTTTTTTTTTTTTTTTTATAGTTAGGCCAGGAAAAAAGACAAAAAAAAAAACAAAAAAAAAACAACAACAAAATAACAGCCCGAAAAAACTTCTTGTATCAATATAATATCAAAGTTCAACGAAATTAGTCGTCAAGGGAATTTTTCTGTCAAAAACAATGTACACAGAGTGAGAGAGAGAGAGAGAGAGAGAGAGAGAGAGAGAGAGAGAGAGAGAGAGTACGCATCGTGCCCATCGTTTTTGACAGAAGAAATAATAATATTGGTTGAAGAAGGAATTCTGTCTTGTTAGCAACGTCTGATGTATCCGCACAGTCTGTTCAGCGCTGTTTGCACACATTGTTGGGTGCAGCAGGGAGGTTTGGCGGGATAATTCTATCTGTTGACAGACTTTACACTGCCTAGCACTGCAGCAGTATCAGCGCCAGATGTTTGGCGCCAAATTACTTTATTGCCATTGTAAAACACTGGAACAAATAATAGAATATTATCTCGCTTATTTGTCTGCGGTGGCAGAATCTGGCATCTGCAGAATCCGATAGATCTGGTACAATTTTTTTTTTCAAATACTTTTTTTTCCCTTCGATTCAGGCTTTAGTATTTTCATTACGAAAACATGCCTATTCAAATATACCGAAAAATTTTACCAACAAAAATGAAAATTTTCAGATAAAAAATTATAATATTTTTCGTATTTCTGCTCAAAACATAGATTGTGAGTCCTCGTTAGAACCGCCTCATCGAGGCGGTTCTAACGAGTACTCACAATCTGTGTTTTGAGCAGAAATATGAAAAAATAATGTATACCCCTGTAAACCCCAGTTTTACTATATAAAACTGGGGTTTATGGGGTCAAAATTATATAGGTATGTTTTCGTGATGTCTTATTCACCGCAAATCGACAAACCTGGTGCTACTGAGTGTGAACAACTACGAGGCTTATAGCTTAGCCTGCACCGCCCGTGCAGTCTGGTCGGAACCTTCGTCGCTAGCAGATGCAATATCGAAAATAAGGATGTAGTCAGACCTGTGTTGTTGTTTTAACGCTTGTAGCGATGAGAAGACAATATTGTATTTTTTAATACTATTATCATTATTATTAGTTTTTAAAGGAAACAAGACTTGAAGGAAATAAGACTTCACATTATGGGAAGTGTATTTTTCACCGTTTTCGTACTTAGTCAAAAAGTATACGGCGCTCAACATTGCACGTGAATTGTCCTGCGTATAATTGTCCCGTGTTTTCATACTATGTTTCTTGAGGAGACGATTCACATGCACTGTTGAGCCCCGTGCTTTGTGGTTAAACTGAAAAACGCGACTGTGTCGAGCCTTCACTCTTCGCACATGGCATTCTGTACGGTTTTCATTTCCCTGGGTCAAGTTTGTATATCATATTAAAATAGTGCTGTTTGTTTCTCAATATGTCGACCAGTTGATTCTAGTCATTTCTCCTCCCCACCACCTCCGTTATATTATGATGCTTTCCGTCTGTTCTCCATATCTGCCCTACACGATGTTTGAAAAAACGCAACCAGTCTCCGCATTTGCGCAGACTGTCGTCACCTGCGCATTTTGCAAGTCCAGACTGTAGACATTGGAGAATTTATGAGGGGCGTACATGCAAGAAGAGGGTTCTGGTTCCATATGCGAACAAAGAAAGCCCAGCTCAGCTTATATTGGCGAGCAGAAAATTTCCTGATCAGATTGCGCAGATCAGAAACTTTTCTATTCGACAATGTATTCTACAATGATGCTACAAGCGGGCACTGAAGGATCTTATCTGACTGCGGATGTATAGACACCCCAATGGTATATGTCTTCAGGACCGGGTTCATGTATGTCTTACAATGCCTTATACTGCATTTACCATAAATATTTGGACATTTTAACTCCTTACCATACTTGTCCTAAAGTTTGGACGTGTCCATTTTAGTGCCAGTTGCTATGTCTAAAGACTGCTGGATGAGTGGCAAACAGTGTGGACCCTGATCAGACGCCACTTTATGTGGCGTCTGATCAGAGTCTACACTGTTTGCTCAGGCATGCGTGTCCAAATACTTACAGTATATACGGTATGTTATTTGTTTTCTGAGTATGTTTTTGTTCAGTTTCTGTTCAGTTGTAAATGTCTTTTTGTGATGCAAATGTTATCATGTTATTTGTTGATCTGAAGAAAACAGTGCGATAAAATAAACACGCAGAATTCAAATATTCCTTGTACTATTTCTTTCCATAGTTTCCACACGAAGCCTTCTAAGTGTACAACCTGAACAAACAGCACATACCCTGATCAAAACTGCTCCTAAGGAGATTCGTCCAAAAATCACCCAGAGCAGTTTGGTCAGGGAACAGATCCTTAGAAGCAGTTTGATCGGGTCTACACTGTCCCATTACGAAAACATGCCGATTCAAATATACGAAAATTTTACCACCAAAAAACGAAAATTTTCAGATAAAAAAATCTGATACTTTTGAGGTCTACTGTCCGAACATTTAGTGTATTTACGGTATATTTCTGAAAAACGTCAATATAGAACAACGAAAATCCAGGTCTGTCTGCGCATTAGCACAGTCTGGTTAGGGTTCTGGATAAACCGTGATTCAGTCTGTGTGACTATTGGAGAGTTCTGAGCAAAGTTTTCTGGTTTCCACAAAAAACATATCTTGCGGATATTGAGTAAACGGAAACCATTGAGGTTCTTCAAACCAGAACTCTCACTACACGTTTTTGTTTGGTGTTTATATAAGGGCAATATTTTATTTGGACACAGCCATGAATATCCTACAAGTTTAAAATGCGAAACACATTTTGAGCTCTGCAGAGTCTGGGCCGAAAGCTGGTTCCAGAGGAAAACTTATCTGCCTTTGGATATGGACGGAAATTATTGAAAGGGGACTGCAGATGTACTAAGTGCAAGCTTCGATATAGGGAGACCTGAGGAGTCTTGTTGTTTTGGCAACACTTCGATTTCGATACTACGTTTTAAAAAATGGTCATTTCTTCCATGGCCCACAGTATGGAGGGAATTTAGTTCCTGTTGCTTAGCAACATCACTGGATATGTAAAAAAATATCGAGGAACACTAAAGGACTTTCTCAGTCTGTGTCGCTATAGAGTCTTCAAAGATGAATGTTCTAACAGCGGGACTAAAATTATTGAAGATCAGCTTCTAAATAACGTTAGGAGAAAGGATACTTTCAGGAGAGACAACTGTCATAATTGCTGTGTCCCCTTCTGAAAGGGGTCTACTCTATAAGGAGAGTATTTGCTCCCTCTAGAGTAGACTCCTTTTCAGTTGTCATGCAGTGAAACAAAACAGAAAGTTGTCTCCCTTGGAGGAAATGGTGAAAATTTACCAAGCACAACCATCCCCCTTAAATGGGCCGAAAATCCCCCAAACCGGCAAATTCCTTGCCTCCATTTACTCCAATGAAGCACAACAACTACAATAGATTGTCCTGATCAGGCTTCGGAAGCTGATTTGGGCTGCGACGTGCAAATGGCCCTTATAAAATTCAGACACATTAGAATGTATAGGTCTAGATAAGAGTGGGCATCAGGTAAATTGTTTTCTTATTTCCCGACGAAAACATATGTTGTGGTACTCATTAGAAGCGCCTCGGCGAGGCGCTTCTAATGAGTACCACAACATATGTTTTCATCGAGAAATAAGAAAAATATAGATACGTTTTGGTTGAAAAAAGCGCCTTATCAAGAGCTATGGAATGTGTAGTCTTATAAGACCATTCATTGTTCGTTTCCAGAATTCTGTGGCACTCCCTTCTCGTTGGTCGTTCTTTTTTTCAATGAAAATTATGATTCTTTTTGTGTTGTCATTTAATGTCATTCAACCTTCTGACACAGGGCCTTGGAGGCTGTCTTCGGCATTTCTGGGTTTCTTCATACTCATTTACCATTTTTGGGTGGTTGGTTCCAATCGACCCAAAGTACACAAAAATTCCTTATAAGCTTGTTGTCCACGTGATTACCATTGACCAATGAATCCAGGTAACGGTTATTGATAGCATTGATATTCTTGTCGCTGTAACGTCAGAGTGCTGTGTAAAGGGCTTATCTGTAAAAGCTGGACTGAGTTTAGTGCTTGAACATTGAAAAACAGTGCAGACCCAGACCAGACGCCATAGAACATGGAGTCTGATCAGGGTCTGTACTGTTTGTTTAAATGACAGGAAGTTGAGGGTTAAATGAAACCGTTCAGGACCATTTTCCAGACAATCAACTCGGTCAGTGCTGTCAGTACTTTGATTATTTTTGCATAGTGACCCTGCTCTGACAGGATAAGGAGTATAGTATAGTATAGTGTATACTGTATAGTACAGGCTCGTAATGAAAGCAGTAAACACATCATGTCAGGCGTAACACTATACGGCAGCATCGACGTGACGTTGTTGCGAAGTTGATATAAAGTAACTGGTCTGCGATATAACTGGTATTAAACCTAATGTAGCATACTTGTTGAACCCACTATAAGCAACTCTAGATCCGCACTAGTTGTATTAAAACGCTTACATTATATTTTGATAGATTTTACTGTAAAATACCTCCTTGTAGTAGGTAGGTGAAAGGTGTCTTACTGCGGTGCACTTGATTGCCAACAAGCCGTGACAGCGAAGAAACCTGGCGCCGACACTGCAGACAGGTGTTTACCTAGCGCCCAAATTTGTTACCGGCTTTTCACGTAGTACCACATTATTGCGCTTGGAAGACGAACATTTTCTGTTGAAATGAGTGACTTACTTTAATTTTGAATCACTTTCAATTTAATGTTTGGTAGTCTGTCATTTATGAAATATAAACATGTAAATAAAAATAAGGCAGTGAAATAAAGAGCATCAGTATGACAGAGGATAGAGTGCACATTTCTTTTTGTCTATTTCGCCTTTATAAATGTTTATCCATATCATTTGCAATGCGTTTCGCATTTTACAAAACAAGGTCATTTAAAGAATTTACTAAAGAGTCTTGTGATCTTTATTAATGCGTTATAATTATTTACAGAGGACTTGTTGGGGATAATTATGGGATATATTTTTCTTATTTCTCCTTAATAACATATATTGTGGGTAATCATTAGAAGCGCCTCGGCGAGGCGCTTCTAATGAGTACCCACAACATATGATTTTATGGAGAACTGGAGAAAATTGTCCAACAATTATCACCATTTACTCCTCCTTAACAAGTCCTCTTATAATAGCCTCTTTACAGTTCCATCTCGTATACATTTTTCAGCTTTAGCACTCTGTGAGCTAAATTAGACGTCATTTGATGAAAATTAGGGACGTTTTCTTTAATTTCACACACAAAAACTTCATATTTTAGT
Source organism: Anodontia alba (assembly GCA_964016985.1). Lineage (NCBI taxonomy): Eukaryota > Metazoa > Mollusca > Bivalvia > Lucinida > Lucinidae > Anodontia > Anodontia alba. Next base: position 34,719,440 of record OZ024822.1, on the reverse strand, counting down.
CAAGTTGTCTCCTTAACGGAAAGTATTACAACAAATATTGTCTGCTGTTACTTTTAATCACTCTAAGCTCTGTCAACGTCGGAATCTCTTTAATGTGCTTGCGCAAAAATAGGCTGGTACTGAAAATACTATGAGTATGGGAAAATCTTATCTGTCTTGCAAAATCCAACCTTTTGTTTTTTTTTCATTTTGCCCGCCTTGCTTTGTACACATTGCCACAAATGTGAAACAGATTTTGTCCGTCCGCATTGCGAAAATCATGAAGGAAATTTTATATAGGAAGACTTAGCGTTAGGGCTCTTTCTTGGTGGGGAGTTTGTCCATCCCTCGAATATAATAATCAAGCAGATTGTTTCCTAATAAGATATTAATGACAATGTCTCCATTTTATGTCTATATTATTACAGTATAACACTAAGTGTGAGCATAAAAAAGCTGCTCATTTTTTGTATACCGTATATACCCTAAGTTTTCGGAGCGACATGCCTGGGCAAACAGTGTAGACCTAGATCAGACGCTGCAGAACGCCTCTAGCTGTTTTAAAACAGAGGTAACCGGTTAAAACGGGCGTGTTCTAACTTTAGGACAATTATGTTTAAGAGATATGGTCCCAATATTTAGGGTATATAAAGAGGTATAAAATGTGACTGATGAGCCACGCTATAAAGGGCCTTTTGCGGCCGTTAATACATATACGACCCGTCAAAACCCAGATAATGCTGCGCCTCCACTTTTCACTATTGGGGAATACAGTAAAACAGGAAAGGTAGTGGTCAGATTGGACAGGTGCAGGCTGATACGGACCTCTTTATCGTAACGCGGTACAGACTATTGTAGGTTTAGCGATAAATTTGATACGTATTAGGGCCAGGGCTCAGTATTTCCTATAAGATTGCATGTGCGCCCAACGAGGACTCTGATCAGCCTGCGCATCCGCGCAGGCTGATCAGAGTCTTCGCTGGTCGCCTGAAGACGCTACAGATTCTTGGCTACTCACAGTATGCCCGCAAGGACTCTGATTAGATTGCGGCAGTGCGCAGACTGATCTTAATCCTCACAGGACGGACATGTTCGCAGGTACATTTTCTGACGTGGCGGTTCATTATTTGATACGTATTTTATAGGAGAATCATCTAGCCTGTTACGGTTTGTTAACTTTTATTTAGACAGAAGTTTGAGATTATTGCCCCCACTACGGTCAGTCTGGCGCCACACTGGTAGCCATCTGTTCTAGGTGGTTTTATTTACTCATATACATAATAAAGTTGATGTATCATGCTTTATACGACCGAACTAAAATATACTAAGCAGATTTCATGTATTTAGAGAGAGAGAGAGAGAGAGAGAGAGAGAGAGAGAGAGAGAGAGAGGGAGAGAGAGACAGACAGGCAAAGTGGAACCGAAACTCTGTTTTGTTTTAAAAAGAGAGGAATGAAAAAAATAAAGGGTTTTCTTTCTTTTTGTCGTTTGTGTATCGTTTTGCAAGTAACCAGTCATCTCTGTGTGGCTACAAAATTACATTATGCAGAGACTAGCCGATGTACCTGCAGCCATTCAGAGACACAAGCTTAGCACGTTGGGTAAACAATTCTAGCAAACTATATTTTGGGATATCAGGCTTTGACATTTTGTGAAACTTGTCTCCTAAAGAAATCATTTGCATGAAATGTTAGTGTCTATTTTCTGAAAAAAAAAAAAAAAAAAAAAAAATAAGTAAATAAAAAATAAAAAAAATAAGACATAAAATCATTATTTTTCCGTCTGCTGAATTTGCGAAGAGAGCGGAAAAATATAAGCGCAATATTTTAACCAGAAACTCCATAATTGCTCCATAATATCATAATATTATATTCTCATCACAGCACGAATTATCATTTAACTGTTGGCAATTATCAGAAAAAAATAAAGTAAAAATAATAATAATAAAAAAAAGCAGTTTATGCAGTTTATAGAAAAAAAGTATAAATGAAATCTATTATTAGTACCTGTATAATTAACAGTGGCGTAGTCGGAACGGAATTAGTTTTACGCAAATCCTGGAATACTCTTGAAAAATTGTGCCTTGAAACGCTTCTAAATAAAGGGCTTCTTTAAAGGAATGAATTTGCTTCCAGAGGGAGCAAATTCTTTCCTTAAACTCAGCCCTAACGGTAAACATCACGAAAACACTCCTATATAATTTTGACCCTCTGAAACCCCAGTTTTATGCAGTAAAACTGGGGTTTACAGAGGTATACATTAATTCACTTATTTCTGCTCAAAAACACAGATTGTGGGTACTCGTTAGAACCGCCTCGCCGAGGCGGTTCTAACGAGTACCCACAATCTGTTTTGAGCAGAAATATGAAAAATATCAGAATTTTTATCTGAAATTTTTCATTTTTGTGGTGGTAAAATTTTCAGTATATTTGAATAGGCGTGTTTTCGTAATGAGCAGCAACATATTTTATGTTAATATCATTTTATTGTAAAGCGGTTTCTTACGCATGTTACGCATATGCGTATGTGCGTAATGAGTGTTACGCATATGATTAATTATCGTTGTACTCGTAGAGAAACGTTACGAAGGCTTGTTACACCGGGTATATTTTCGACTATTTGTTACGAGGGAGATAACTTTTGTGACGTCCTGTTTGCTTTCCTGTACACCAACCTCCTTCAGAAAAGGGATCTACAGTAAAAGAAAAAAAAATGTTCCTCGTGGAAGCAATTTTTTTCCTTTAGAGTTGACCCTTTTTCAGAAAGGGAAGTAAACGGCGTTTTGACGGAGTTGTCTACCCTGAAAGTGTATCCAATCACCTTAATTCCACTGACAACACACACGCACACGCACGCACACACGCGCGCGCACGCATGCACGCACACACGCACACTAAGAAAAAAAGATATATGAAATGAGAGCTGAGGAGATTAAAACATACAACATAGCAAACAACAAACTACATACGGCATACACGGACAGCGAAGGTCCAGGTCAACTTGCTAGCTGCGCAGTCTAATCAGGATCTCATTGTACAACATTTTTGTTCTGGGTCTACACTGTTCAGGCCTATCTGTCCGAATACTTAGAGAATATACGGTAGAGTTTATGACAAAATAAAAACAAATCTTAATTAACCACCTCCGTGAATATGATAGGGAGGAAGTAAAAAACATCACGAAAACATACCTTTAAAATTTTGACCACCTTAAACCCCTCTTTTATTTTGTAAAACTAGGGTTTACATTATTTTTCTTATTTATGCTCAAAAACATAGATTGTGGACGTTCGTTAGAACCGTCTCGCCGTGGCGGTTCTAACGAGTACCCACAATCTATGTTTTGAGCAGAAATATGAAAAAAAAACAACAAAAAACAAAAAAAAAAAAAAAACAGAATTTTATCTGAAAACTTTCAGTTTTATTTGAATAGGCGTGTTTTCGTAATGGAAAATGCCACCATCGAAGTGAAGTTTGCAGTCAATAAACAGATAAAAAGACTACGTTTCGCAGTTACCTTTATTTTTATTTTGCTTGAAGCAGTTTGGCTAATTTGCAGTCTATGCAGTGATGAAGTGTTAATTATTTCATTTACATATTGTTGCTAATCGTGATTAAAACAAAAACAAAAGAACAGAAAAAAAAGCTGAGACCGAAACAAATGTAAAACAAACAAACAAAACACACACACACACACACACACAGAGAGAGAGAGAGAGAGAGAGAGAGAGAGAGAGAGAGAGAGAGAGAAGACGAAGAAGAAGAACCCTTATAATCTTCATCATGCTTGCAAGGTTTTTTATAAAAAATATATACAAACCGGACGTTGTGAAAAAAAAAAAAAAAACAAGATATACCCATTAATTTACTATTTTGTATATTTGTAATATTTGTATACAAACATTCCTCAAAACAAAGGCATTTTATCTAAAATTTAACGGGATTGAAAATCGCGCGTAATCACTTCTTTACATATTTATCGGATAACCCCTGACGTTTCTCATGACCCCAGGACGCTAATTGAATTAATGTGGTCTCCTCGAGTTTATCTTTGATCGGGATGAAGACGAAGGACAGCCAACTGCAGTATCATTCGGTATCACATGGTTAGTAACGTTAAACACCTGTTGCAGAGATAGCATTCCTACGACGAATTGGCGCCGCCGAGATTTTTACACCTCTACCATAGTCTCGCGCTTAAAGATTGGCAATTACATTGCGGTTAATGAAAAGGCAGGTTTGATTTATTCATTCATCTGAATGAGACAACATTTTCACTTCAAGTATCCTCTATATCAAACCAGCGATCCTTACCAGTAACCAAAATTTCACATATTCTATTTTAGGGAATTGATGCACTTGGTAGATTTTCCGCCATATTTGCAAGGGAGACAATTTCTGTTTGCTTCCCTGCACCAAAAGCATCCTCTGAAAAGGGGTCCACTTCAAAAGAAAAGAATTTGCTCTCACGGGGAGCAAATTCTTTTCTTTTAGAGTAGACCCCTTTTCAGAAGGGATATAAAACAATTTCAAAAGAGTTGCCTCTCTTGAAAATGTTCCAAACCCCATCAATAAAAATATTCAGAGCCACAAGTTTTCACATCAAGACAGAGGCAGTCGAAACACATTATTTGCAGAGTATGTTAAATGTTCAGGGCATTAGCACATTACTGCATAGCGCCTCAAAATGGATCACAGGCAAACCATGTAGGCCTAGAATGTGGCATCTGGTGGACAGGGTCTACACCGCTTGCAGTCCGTAAGAATTTCTGTAGAAGAAATAATAAATATGAACTAACGTACGTATCTGAAATGAAAGATCTTTACAAACCATGCATTTTCATTAAAATGTGATCAAAATCAGATAATAAATAAGAAAAACCTTAAAAAAAAAATGCCTATTTAATTTTGACCCCATTAAACCCCACTTTATATAGTAAAACTGGGGTTTACAGGGGTATACATTATTTTTCTTATTTCTGCTCAAAACATAGATTGTGGGTACTTGTTAGAACCGACTCGACGAGGCGGTTCTAACGAGTACCCACAATCTATGTTTTGAGCAGAATTTTGAAAAATATCATAATTTTTGTCTGGAAATTTTCCCGTTTTTGGTTGTACAATTTTTAATATATTTGAATAGGCGTGTTTTCGTAATTATTGTCTCCATTTGGAATAATGATGTCAGGAAACCTTAATGAAATATGAAATATGCAAAATCTGAATAAATACTATTTGCAGCAACATGCTTCCTCTATCTTTATGCCTATAGCTTCTTCTCTAGACATTTATTTGGGTTCTGCAAGGATGATCACTATGACTGTTCTTCCGCCGGTCTGTCCGTCTGTCCACAAGTTTTTATCATGGTCATATCTCCTTTATTGCGTAATCAGTTTCTAGGTACATCTAATGAATACAATATACATGTATTGCATACCATAAGTACCTTATTGTGAACTATATTTTGACCTCTCATCTACATTAACCTTTTCATCCCTGCAATTCTGAAGTGGACTTGTCCATCCTTGAAATTGAACATGTTCACTGTTGCAAATAGGGGTTTCAGTCTATAATCTAAAAAATAAAATAAAATAAACTAAAATAAAATAAAATAAAAAATAAATAGAAACAACAATAAAAAAACAAAACAAAACAGTAACAACAACAGAATATCAACCAATGTAGATTCTGATAAACGGTTAGTAGCCGTCTCATCTGGAGCTACACTGTTTGTGCAGGTGTCTGTTTTGGCCTACCGAGCTGAAAGGGAAAAAATCCTCCAGTACAAATCTTATGTACTAATTGGCCTAGGCTCACCGAATTTTGCCTGTGGATACACTTGGTGAAGCTGTGCTACATACCATAAGTGGGTCAATGTGACCTATCTGTTGATCTTTGACCTGTATTGTAGAAAAAAAAACAACAACTAATCTCTGGTATGGTATGGCCCCTGTACCATACGGCCTCGGCTGATCAACTTGGGTGTGGGGGTACATATTGTGAAGATAGTTTATCACATACAATAAGTAGGTCATTGTGACTTACATGCTGACCTATATTAAGAAAACTATCCAGGATTTATCTCCTGTACTGAAAGCATTTGCTGATCAAATCAATGCGTAGGTATATCTTGTGAAGATGCTTACAATGAGGTCATTGTGGCCTACTGTTTTGACCTTTGACCTTTATTAAATAAAAATGTTTTCACTGCAAATTTCCTATACTCTTTGGCCTAGGCTGACCAACTTTTGTGTATAAGTATTAAATCTAGTGAAGTTGTATTGTATTGGGTATGTCACATAAGTATGTCACATCGACCAATATGATAAAAATATGAACTTCCTTGATGTATGGTACAGAAAACACTTATCCACGGTATATGTCCTACACTGTAAGGCCTGTACTCATCACGAAAACATGCCTATATAATTTTGACCCCACCTTAAACCCCACTTTTATATAGTAAAACTGGGGTTTACAGGCGTAAACGTTATTTTTCTTATTTCTGCTCAAAAACATAGATTGTGGGTACTTGTTAGAACCGCCTCATAGAGGCGGTTCTAACAAGTACTCACAATCTATGTTTTAAGCAGAAATATGAAAAATATCAGAATTTTTATCTGAAAACTTTCAGTTTTTGATGGTGAAATTTTCAATATATTTGAATAGGCGTGTTTTCATAATGGGGTCGTATTTGCTGAAAAAAATATCAGGGTACATATGCAAGAGGTGGGATTGCCTAGGGAAGGCTATAATCACAAACCAGCCTTCCCAAGGCACTTAAAGCAGAATGAAGGATGATGAGACACGTACCAGTAACCACAAAACGCAAACAATATCATGAACGGTTACCGAAGATCCAGGAACCGCAAAAAAAAAAAAAAAAAAAAAAAAAAAAGAAAAGAAAAATCGTATGTAAGTACATCCCTAAAGGCACACAACGTTGAACAACAGACAGCTTTCAAATTTAGTTGGGGCACATTTTCAACAAGTTTGCATGTGCCCAGCGAAGACTCAAATCAGCCTTCGAATTCGCAGTCTGATCAGTATTCGCAGTGCACTCTGTCACATCACTAAAACATACCTATATAATTTTGACCCCCTTAAACCCCACTTTTATACATAACAGTAAAACTGAGGTCTACAGGAGTATACATTATTTTTATATTTCTGCTCAAAAACATAGATTGTGGGTACTCGTTAGAACCGCCTCACCGAGGCGACTATAACGAGTACCCACAATCTATGTTTAGAGCAGAAATGTGAAAATATCAGAATTTGTATCTGAAAACTTTCAGTTTTGGTGGTAAAATTTTCAATGTATTTGAATAGGTCTGTTTTCGTAATGGGGTAGCGAAAGCGTCTTCAGGCGGACCTGAGTCTTCGCTGGGCCCGCATATAGTTTTGTAGGAAATGCTGTGCTCTTTTATAATTTCTTTCTGGTTTCTGCTTTCCCACCTCTGAATCTCTAGTACGATGCTCTCAAAAGGTGATATACGACAGAACACTGCCAAGATAAAGATTTCATTGTTTTATCAGACCAACAATTAATGTGCTTGGCTCCGTTGTTACAACGCAGTTCAAATTGCTAATACAGGTCTCGACAGAATAACAGGGCATAACCATGAGAAAAGGGGTCCTGCTTCAAATTCTAGCGCAGTAGCAAAACATCTGGACAACTTGTGTCATCTTCCTGCACTTAAACCTTCGGATACTGATTTATTATTATTATTATTATTATTTCACATCACGAAAACATACCTATATAATTTTGACCCCCTTAAACCCCACTTTTATATAGTAAAACTGGGGTTTACCGGGGTATACATTATTTTTCTTATTTTCTGCTCAGAAACATAGATTGTGGGTACTCGTTAGAACCGCCTCATCGAGGCGGTTCTAACGAGTACCCACAATCTATTTTTTGAGCAGAAGTATGAAAACTATCAGATTTTTTTTATCTGAAAATTTTCATTTTTTGGTGGTAAAATTTTCATTACATTTGAATAGGCATGTTTTCGTAATGATCTGGGTCTTTTGAAGGGGTGGTGGTTGAGGGGGTGGGGTACCATCTAAACATGAGCAGTTATATTTTCTTTCGTTTTTGACTGATTTTATTCCGACTTTCACACATGGAAGCTCGATAAACCGCTATATTTGCGGGGGTGCCATGATCATGTGACTTCCACATGATAGCGGTCATGTGATAAATCGGTAACAGTTTCATGAGATTAGTACAAGGCGCAGCCCCTATGTGCCTCGGGTAACCGGCATTATCGTGCAAACAAGATTTGATTACTGTCGCGGATTCAACTCTCCATTACCTGATTACGAAAACATGCCTATTCAAATATACTGAACATTTTATCACCAAAAAAGGAAAATTTTCAGAAAAAAAAAAAATCTGATATTTTTCATTTTTCTGCTCAAAACATAGATTGTGGGTACAAGTTAGAACCGCCTCGGTTGTAACGAGTACCCACAATCTATGGTTTTGAGCACTAATAAGAAAATAAGAAAATAAAAAAAAATAATGTACATATACCCCTGTAAACCCCAGTTTTACTATATAAAAGTGGGGTTTAATGGGGTCAAAATTATATAGGCATTTTTTTGTGACGATTTTGACACTATTATCACCGGAGAGTGCAAAGGTCAAGTTCGCGACCGACAAAGGAGCCTATAGGGTCTGATAGGGATAGACTGAAAAAAAAAAAAAGGCCCATTAGTGATTTTGGAGATTAATTTCACTAACTGACCTTGAATGCAGGCAAATCTTGGTTTATTTGAAAGTACATGGTAACATAGAATTAATGTCTGGAGATGGTGATGTGTGTCCAAGCAGACTCACTCAACAAAAAAAAAAAAAAAAAAAAAAAAAAACCGACAATTTTCGTTCACTGCAATTTAACCCTTGTAATGCTGAATAAATTAAAATGCCACACCCACTTCTAATTTTCAGCCAGTCAGATTACTTGATCCAGTTTGTTGATATAAATTCACTTATTTCACATACTTAATGTCAAACAGTACAGATCCAGATCAGTTCTCTTACTGATCTGGATCTACACTGTTTGCAAAGGCAGGGTATATCCGGTTCAGCAGGACAAAAGGGTAAAAGTGCATTTGATGACCAAAAGATGCGAACGGAACGGCAATCGGCGCAACCTCAGATCACATTACGAAAACATACCTATATAATTTTGACCCCCTTAAACCCCACTTTTACATAGTAAAACTGGGGTTTACAGGGGTATACATTATTTTCTTATTTCTGCTCAAAAACATAGATTGTGGGTACTCGTTAGAACCGCCTCAGCGAGGCGGTTCTAACGAGTACGCACGATCTATGTCTTGAGCAGAAATATGAAAAATATCTTAAAAGTTTATTTTTTTGGTGGTAAAAATTTCAGTATATTTGAATAGGCGTGTTTTCGTAATGGGATTGCTCTTCCCGAAAAAGTCTGATCTGGGTCTACACCGCAACTTAGATATTTCTGCCCAAATATTAAAGGTAAATACGGTTTTGGCTGAGTTTTGTTTTTCTCCTGCAAAGCACAGGAACCTGTACAATGAGAAAATCTTATTGACGTTAAATCTAAAAAACTTATTTACCGTTTTGGAAAATTCGAAGTAACAATAAGCGACTGAGGAAATCGTTTGTGCTGAAGTTTTACGGCCCAGTCAACCCATTAGGGTCATGTCGAGCGTGGTCAATTGTCCTAACCACACTGCTCCCGGGCAGGTTTAATCCTCTAAGTACTTGTGCATAACTGACAACGACCCTTCTTGAATCAGCGGAAGGGAGAGAATGACCGTAGAAAATATTTCATGATCAATCTCCACGAAAGAATGTAGCCGGACCCGGCGGGGATCGAACCCGAGACTCTCTGATCACCAGTCGGACGCGCAACCGACTGAGTCACCGAGGCCGGCTCGACCGAGTAAAACAATGTTAACCCTTAAAGCGCCAAGAAAACCTACATCTGAAAATGTTGTCTGTTTATGTCGTCTGCTGAATATTCTTGCAAACTTTTCAAACCTATTTTTGCATACAGGCAAACAGTGTGGACCCAGATCAGACTGATCTGGGTCCACACTGTTTGCAAAAATGACTTTTACAATCACAAGCAGATGACAAAGCAGACGACAATAGTTGTGATTGGCGCTTTAAGGGTTTAAGGGGAATGGATACACTTTCAAGTGGGGAGGCAACCAACTCTGTATAAATTGATTTTACCCCGTTTGAAAAGGGGCTACCCTAAAAAGAAAGAATTTGCTCCAAAAAAATTATTTCCTTTTAGAGTAGACTCCTAGAAGGGACTTAGTGTGCAGAAATTGGCGGAAAATCTTCCAAGTGTATCCAGCCCCCATAAATGAATGGAATTATTATTCAATTAAATTTTACTCAAATTTCTTATCATCACGAAAACACGCCTATTCAAATACAATAAGAATTTTACCACCAAAATATGAAAATTTTCAGATGAAAAATTCTGATATTTTCTTATTACTGCTCAAAACATAGATTGTAGGTACTCGTTAGAACCGCCTCGATGAGGCGGTTCTAACGAGTACCTACAATCTATGTTTTTGAGCAGAAATAAGAAAAATAATGTATACCCCTGTAAACCCCAGTTTTACTATACAAAAGTGGGGTTTATGGGGATCAAAATTATATAGGCATGTTTTCGTGATGAATATTAGCCAGCGCACGACAAAACCTACAATAAGACTTGTGACCAACAAAGACTCAGATCAGCCTTTATATCCACCCAGTATGGCAAGGGTTCTCGTTTATTGTGTCTGTGTTGAGGCTTTACGGCCCAGTCAACCCAACGGGGTCATGTCGAGCGCGGTCAGTTTACCTAGCCACACTTTTACTGGGCAGGCTTAGTCCTCTAATCCTATACTACTTCTAAGCGATTGACCAGTACTTATGCACATTCTTTCCCCAGAAACTGACAAAATCAGCGGAAGGGAGAAATGACCGTAGAAAATATTTCGCAATCAATCCCCTCGAAAGAATATTGCCGACCTGGCGGGTGTCGAACCCGCAACCTCCTGATCATCAGTCGGACGCGCATCTAACTGAGCCATCGAGGCCGACACGTTCTTGTTTATCCCTCTTTGGATAGTATAGAAGCTATAGAAGGTACATGCGATCAGCGAAGACTCTGATGAGACTGTGCGTATGCTGATCTGAGTCTTAGCTGGTCGCACAAGTCTTATTGCATGTTTTGTAGTGCACTGGCTCATATATAATAGGCCATAAATGTCGGATTTTATCTGCTGTGGTTATGGCATTTCTCTAATATCTTATTGTTTTATTCAGGAATTTGTACAAAAATAAGACTTAGTAAATAAGTAGATCACTGTGGAAGGAGGCTTTAATGACAACGCGGGTAGAGTAGTTGGCTTTTTCGCGGTTAGCGATACGTGGCTACGTTGGCGGCTCGGCAAATGCACCGGGAGGGATGGTAAATGACATCACCATCAGTGGCTGGCTTTTTCACGATGTTAACCCTTTCACCGCTTCACTCTTCGATCTCTGGACATATACATTGTTGCAAATAGAGGCTTCATCCAAACTCAAAAACATAATGGCAAACAGTGTAGATGCTGATGAGACGGCTCGTTATGAGCTCATCTGGATCTGCAGTGTTTGCAAGTGTATCTGTATTAGTCTGTAGGGATGAATGAGTTCAGAAACGTAGACTGCGGTTGCAATGGCTGGATGGGTTCCTGCGGTACTCGACTTCTACAGTACAGAATGTTGCAGAGTTGCCTTCCCTGAACATGAATCCAATCCTCTTAGTTTATGGTCTTCCTGATTGTGTGTGTGTGTGTGTGTGTGCGTGCGTGCGCGCGTGCGTTTAGGTATGGAACTGCTTCGGGAGATCTTGGCGAGGATATAGCTACGTAAAACAAGAGTTGTCAGCTCACCGGAAAGGGGTGATCTATGAAAACAATATTTAAATATTAAAGATGAAATGCAGAACTTAAGCTTAAACATAGCTGTAAATGACAGAGTATGACCTGACTTTGATGTCAGAAGAATGTCATACTGAGGGATGGAGTATATGCCATTGAATTCTCTTCCCTTAGGTTGGTGTGGACAAAATATGAAACTTATATCTTACATGCTGACTCCCTTAGGTTGACATGGACGAAATATGAAAGCTAGATCTTACATACTTCAGCAGTCATGTACACTTTTCAAAACTTAAACAAAGCTGTAAATGATAAAGTATGACCTGACCTTGACCTAGGCAAAAGTTCAAACTGAGGGAGGGTGTGTGCTATTGAAAGGTCTTACCCTAAGGTAGGTGTGGGCCAAATATTAAATCGGTATCTTGAATACTTCAGCAGTCACGAACACTGTTCAAAACTTAAACGCAGAACTCGAACATGGGTTTAAATGACGAAGTATGACCTGACCTTGACCTAGGCAGATCAAACTGAGGAAAAGGTCTGTGCTATTGAAAGGTCTTACCCTAAGGTTGGTGTGGGCCAAATATTAAAGCTGTATCTTGAATACTTCAGCAATTATGTACACTTTTCAAAACTTAAAAACTGACCTTGACCTACATAAAGGGTCTAATTTGGATAGGGGTGTGTGTGTGTTATTGAAAGGTCTTACCCTAAGGTAGGTGTAGGCCAAATATGAAAGCAGTACCTTTAATCATTAAAAAAAAATAAGTAAATAAAAATAAAAAAAAACTACGTACACCTTTGAAAACTTAAACATTGTGCTAACGCGGATGTGGACGCGGACGTGGACACGGACAGACACCGACACCAACGACTGGGTGACAAGATAAGCTCTTCAGGGATATAGTCCCAGCGAGCTAATAAATGTATGTCATATTTTGTATTATTATTATATTTTCTAAAATAAATTATGTTGAACCCAAAATTTTGATTTATACTCAATTTAAATAAAAGCTGATTACATATATATGTAAATGCTCTTTATTTATTTTATCTTTTTTATTTATTTATTTATTTTATTTTATTTTATTTTATTTTTTTTTTAATTCGCTTGAAATGTCAATTCCTAGTTTCTATAAAAAAAAAATAAAAAAAATACCAATGATTTGATGACTGCTAAGCATTCTTGTCATCAGCGGTAAGACATTTCTGTTATTCTTATGCTATTAGAAGATTATTAAGGAATAATAATAACAAAATTACCAGATCCTTGACCCAAGGGACTTTTATGGGACTGAACAATATATTACACGGTGTCTGTTTTTTTTTTTTATCTTGTCGCTTGACTTGATTTTGTAAAAACTCTTCAGACAATTCAAGATGGTGGAAAGAAGTTCCGTAACAATCCTAAGTATTGGAACAGACAGGCCTAAGCAAACAATGTAGACCCCGATCAGACGCCGCCGAATGCGACGTCTAATCTTGATCTACACTGTTTGCCATTCATCCAGCATTTTTTTTTAGATACATCATAAGTAGTAAAATAGACGTGTTCAAACTCTTGGACAAGTATGGTAGGTAGTTCAGGCGTCCCAATATTTTGGGTAAATACCGGTAGTTCAATTTCTCCGCCATGGGTGATGTCCAGATAAACGGACTATTCAGAAGATGGATTTTGTTATTTCACCACATTGCAAGTACTCCTTGAAGCTGCTGTGACAAGGTGATTCTAGTGAGCACCACATACAAAAACAACTAATTATATTCTGAGTTGCCATTTCATGTCTTTAATTTTATCTGGAGCTAAACCAGCATCTCTGTTTACCGTATCTACCCTACATGTAAATATTCGGCCACCTTAACAACATTGTTCTCCTAAAGTATGAATCAGTCAAGTAGCAATAGGTAAACTGACCGCGCTCGACATGACCCTAATGAGTTGACTGGGTCGTAAAACCTCAACATTAACAACACTACCTGTTTTTGTGTCTAAAAACAGTAAGATGAGTGGCAAACAGTGTAGACACTAATCAGACCCTCTCCCAAGTATATATGTATTATGTACATGTATATGTATTATATGCATGTGCATGCGTATATGTATTTTTATATTTATCCTCAGTTTTCAGACAGGTAGTCTTAACAGGGCAGACCCAGATCAGACACCGCTGAACGTGTCGTTTGATCAGGGTCTACACTGATTACCACTCATCCACAGTATTTCAGACACACAAACAGTTTTAGATTTTGAATTTAATTCACTGCAGCTAGTGTAAGTGACATGTGGAGGTCGTAAAACGTCTCCCTGTACTTTCCCAAAGTGCGATTTATTTGAGCCAGCGCATGACAAAACCAACAAACTGGCATGTGCGCCCAGCGAAGACTCAGATCAGCCTGGGCATCCGCCCAGTCTGATCAGAATCTTCACTGTGCGCTCAATAGGTAGCTAAGGACCAAAGCTTTCTTCATGCGGACAGCAAAGACTCTGATCAGACTGGGCGGATGCCCAGGCTAATTTGAATCTTCGCTGGGCGCACATGCCAGTTTGTTGGTTTTGCCATGCGCTGGCTCATTTCATTTCCTTTGGGATCTGAGTCCATTCTGGTTAATTTGAAAATCGAATACCGCTGAAGCTAGGTCCCAGCTAGCATTCTACGTAAATCTACATCGGGCCGTCATCGGCCCGTCAGCTACCCTGACGGGCCGATGACGGCCCGATATAGATTTACGTAGAATGCTGACTGGGGTGGCATTTGTAGCTACATTGCTGCATATGAAGAGACTTGATAAAACCGAGTCTCCGATTTTCGTTTTTTTTTTTTTTTTTGTTTTATTATTATTTTTTTTTTTTTTTTTTTTTTTTTTAGTGTGTGTGTGTTCTTTGTTTCCAAAGGCAACCTTTTAGATTTTTATTTTTCAGTTTTAGGTAGTTGTTAACGTGTCCGAATACTTAGAGTAAATACGGTATTGTCGCGAATACTGGTCTTGTTCAAACCTGCAATAAAAAAAAGTAAAACAGAACGTTTCTTTACGTTCGATTATTATCTTCCCAGTATTTCTCTTGACAGTTTCCAGCAACATGAGAGAGAAAACAATCAATTATTGCTCGCTCGTTAATCAGGGAACAGATGTTCTCTCGTGCTAAAAATATTGTAAATCCAGCAGTTTCTAGCAGCGCTCAAGGTAATTGCCTCTCCGTATTGACTGATAGTTTTAGCTAACAAATACTAAAATCAATTAGAAAAGATCTGTTCTGGGCTGTGTGCGTCAGTGGGCGTAGACTACCTTAGAGATTAACCTGAACTACTGTATGGGCAAATTCAGCAGAAGACAAATTGATGATATTTTTCTTGAGAATGGCTTGTCAATGGCACCAAGAAACAACGACGGACAGTACACACTTTATAAATTAACGAAAAACAATGTAACCAGCTGCCTCTCCTCCAACGTGGTAATCACGTAGCCAGACAGGACCCAGCAAACACAACAAAACATAGGGAAAAAAAAAAAAAAAAAAAACACGAAAACGCCCCAGAGCGAGAAGCCACACTAATAACGAATAACATTAAAACCTCTGCCTCAGAACTTGGCCAAATGAAAAAAAAAATCTCTTTGTGTGTAGGATACCATGTTAGAAAAAATAGGTAGGTTAGTAAGGATTCTGTTTTTTTTTTTTTTTTTTTTTTTTTTACACTTTTTTATGTAGAATTATACCATAATTATCAAATACATTTGGACCGCACATATTTCACATAGAAATTTTACTAAGTCTGTTTGACTATAGAAATTTTACTAAGTCTGTTGACTATCCTTAGATTATCTAAAAGTACTGATAGAATGACAAACAGTGTTTGTTTGTGTTGAGGTTTTACGGCCCAGTCAACCCAATGGGGTCATGTCGAGCGCGGTCAGTTTACCTAACCACACGTTTACTGGGCAGGCTTAGTCCTCTAAGCGGTTAACCAGTATTGTGCACATTCTTTCGCCAGAAACTGACAACTGCCCTTCTTGAATCAGCGGAAGGGAGAGGATGACCGTAGAAAATATTTCATGATCAATCTCCACGAAAGAATGTTCGTGGAGATTTTCTACGGTCATCCTCTCCCTTCCGCTGATTCAAGAAGGGCAGTTGTCAGTTTCTGGCGAAAGAATGTGCACAATACTGGTTAACCGCTTAGAGGACTAAGCCTGCCCAGTAAACGTGTGGTTAGGTAAACTGACCGCGCTCGACATGACCCCAGTGTAGACCCAGATCAAACTGCTCCTGTAGGAGCAGTTTGATCTGGGTCCACACCCTTTGCTCTGATCTACCTGTCCGATTATTTAACATAAATATTTTATCCAAGTAAAACAGGAAATAAATTGCTAGGTTTCACTGGGAAAATAGGTAGGGTAGGGTTACCTTAACACACATATATTTTTCTGTTTGGCCCAGTCAGTAGTGAAATAAACTCGACATTTCTGTCCCGAACTGTTCACCACAGGTTCAAACATTGTAAAATACAAAAGAAATGTTCGGCTCATATAGAGGCCCCCTAACTCAGTGAAATATCACAGAAGAAGTAAATCCAATACCCCAGACACTGATAGTCGCAGCTAACGAAACCACTAGTTGAGCCACGGAGAGCCCGAACAAAGACATAACATCAGGCATCAATATTAAGATCCAAATAAGAATAGCTTTGTTATATTTGTAGCAAATACTGTTGGGTAGGAGCATTTAAAAAAGAATGTAAACAGAAACGAAAAGAGTAATAACAAGACCCAGAAACATTTAAAAAACGAATGAAATAACTGTAATGCCAAGATGATAGACATAGTTATCACATAGTGGCCTAAATTCCCAACATCTCGAGATGTAGATGATCTACATGCATGCAAATGTGATAAGTCAGTTATACCATGGTTCTGCGCATGTACGTGCGATAATGCACTCGCTCACGCTCGTGCATTATCGCATCGTACATGCGCACGAACCATGGTATAACTAAGACTTAACCTGGAAAGGCCACAGTCACGAAGCATGGCACCGAAAAAAGAAGCCATGAGGAACAGACAATGACAAGCCGCAAGGTGCAGTTACCATAACAGACATAATAGAATCAGAACTGATTATGTCGTTCTGTAATTTGTCTACTGGTATCCACGTCATAAAGTATGGTACAGCGCAGCAAACAGTGTTCAAGATTTTGGTACGTTGTGTTTACTGTATTCATTGTACCAAAAGTGGGGTTTGAATTCTCTTTGTACCGAAAGTGGGGTTTGAATTCTCTTTGTACCAAAAGTGGGGTTTGAATTCTCTTTGTACCGAAAGTGGGGTTTGAATTTTTGTACCGAAAGTGGGGTTTGAATTCTCTTTGTACCGAAGTGGGGTTTGAATTTTCTGCGAAACACATAAAGGTCAATCGTTGTAATCATGGCTCTAGTTGTTATTCTAAATTTCTTTCTAGAAGCGAAACGTAAATTAGAAGGCCTATAGAATCATGACGTTGAATCAACGTTTAAGCGACGTTGTTTCAAAGTTATGTGCCTGCTTTGGTAAGACCTGGATTCGTAAGTAATATAAAATGGTAATTTCTGACTCTTGTCCACAGCAAATAGATCTAATTTTTTTTTTAATGTTTGTTACTTTGAAGATCTGTAATCCTCAGAAAAATCTTGCCATATCAAAGGTAATTGCTGATTACTGCTACTAAGTTCATCGATTGGTTTATAGTGCTGGAGACTTGCTGGACTTACCAGTATTGATTCTAATAGATGAACTCAGTGCATTTTTATTTGAGCCGGGGCACAGCATTTCCTACACCCAGCGAAGACTCACATCAACATGCGTATCCGCGCAGGCTGATCAGAATCTTCGCTGTCCGCCTGAAGACGCTATGGATACATGACAACCCACAGAGTGCCCTGCGAGGACTCTGATCAGACTGCGCGGATGCGCAGGCTGATCTGTCTTCGCTGGGCGCACACAGAATCTTATAGGAAAAGCTGTGCCCCGGCTCATTCCTGGGGTTCAGACAGTTTGTACCGACTAATATTTTTGAACTAGGAAACAAAAAGGAAACACCAGACAGTACCACAAGCCAGATTTCGGAAAAAAGTCAGCATTCTGAAATGACCTAGTAGTTTATTATTTTAACCCTGACATGTCAACAGTAATTGTTTTCTTGCATTTTAAACTGCTAATGTGGTAGATAAATTATTTTATAATACACTCTCTCCCGAGCCTAGTTGGTTTATACTAACTTATTGTGTACTTGCTGGCGATTGAAGGAATATTAGCATGGAAGAAAAAGAACCCAGGGTTCATAGAACTTACTTTATTTTATTTTAGCATTCTACAATGATAATAATAGAATAAACAAATAAGCAACACTGTTGGACATGATTGCAAATTCAATACTGGCATATCATGAGGGAGACCATCGTATTTATCCCAAATAGTTGGACACCTTTACTTCTTTACCATACATATCCTAAAATTATAACAAGTACAATTTACTACCTGTTGATGGGTCTGAAAACTGCTGGAGTGGCAAACAGTGTAACCTTGATCAGATGCCGTATTATGCTGCATCTGATCTGGGTCAACACTGTTTGTTCAAACCTGTCTTTCCAAAATCTTAGGGTAAGCTTAGTATATTATGGCATGTCTCGCAGCATAGATTCAGATCAGTCTGTGCATCCATGCTGCTGTATACGCTGATCATAGGATCTGACCAAGGACAACCAGCACTATTTTTTATTTAAACACTATTTTATTTGTATAAACCTTTACAGAAAATACATAACAGAATGATTGGATTCCGATGGTACAATTTTAGCTATTTTTGATCTACAAGTTGCCCCCATACTTCCTACAAGTTTCAAGTCAGTTGTCATTTCCGTTCAGGAGAGATTTTCATGATGGTAGCCATGATGACCAGCTTGGATTTCCGATCGAAAAAATATTTTAGCTATTTTAGCTCACCTGTCACATAGTGACAAGGTGAGTTTTTGTGAGCACATTTTGTCCGTCGTGCGTGCGTGCCTGCATCCGACCACCGCTCTGACGAATGTTTACTTGTGTGTTTTAAAATAATGAACACTTCAGTGTATTTCAACGGGATTTATTCCGTAGACATGGGATTTATTCCGTAGACACAAACTGACTGATTTCCGTGCGTCCGTCCATAAATAATTTCTTCAAACGACATCTCCTCCTAAACTACTGATTGGCTTTTGACCAAACTTAACAGGAATGATCCTTGGTTGGTCCTCTTTCAAAGTTGTTGAAACGGTTCTGATCCATTGCATATCTAGGTCACAGGAACTAAAATAGATTTGTTTAACTGAAAACTGAATAAAATCTCCTTATCTGAAACCAGAAGGCCCAGGTCTTTGATATTTGGTATATAGCTTCATCTAATGGACCACTACCCAAGTTGTTAATTATAGCCCTGGGTTCAAAATTGGCTCCGCGCTGGGGGTCTCTTGTTTTACATAGACCCATACATTAAAAATCTTGTCTGAAAACATAAAGCTCAGACCTCTGATATAGCTTCAGCTAGTGGACCTCTACCAAGATCGTTCAAGTTATACCCGCCCTGGGGCCGACATGTTTTACACGGACTTATATAGAGACAACCACAAAAAATCTTATCTGAAACCAGAAGGCCTGGGTGTTTGATATTTGGTATGCCAAATTTGTTCAAATTATAGCCCTGAGGCCAAAAATGGCTTATACAGGAAAAAAACTTAAAAAATCGTCTTGTCTAAAAGTGCCTTTGATATTTGGTATGTAGCATTGCCTAAAGGTCTTCTAATAAGAGTGTTCCAATTATGACCCTGGGGTGAAAAGAGGCCCCACCCAGGAGTGGGGGGTGGGGATGGGGGCTAGAGTCACTTGTTTTACATAGAGCAAAAGGCCATTGGCAATGATTAAGCCTAGGGCTATCAAATAAATAGGGAGGATGGGCCTGAAGAGTAGGTGACCTTTAAGTCAAAGGTCAAGGTCACTTGACCTTTAGTATCAAAAAGGCTTATAATTCTGCAATGCTTATGGTTAGGACCCTCAAACAGTAGACATGTTGGTCCCCACCAGTAGATGATCCTGAGGGAAAAATTCAATGTCACCAGGACCTTTACTACTTAAAAGCTTGATAACTTGACAATGCTTGGGGCTAGGACCCACAAACTTAGAAGGGATGTTGGTCCTCACCAGTAGATGACACTGAGGACAAGGTTATGGTCATGGTCACCATAACCTCTAATACTAAAAAGTTAATAATTCAGCAGTGCTAGAGGCTAGAACCCTTGAACAGATGGTATGTTGGTCCTGACCAGTAGATGACCCTAATGGCAAAGGTCAAGATCACAGTAACCTCTAGTACTAAACAAGCTTATAACTCAGCAGTGCTTTGGGCTAGGACCCTCAATTCTAGTAGGGATGTTTATTCTGACCAGAAGATGACCCTGAGGGCAAAGGTCATGGACAGGGTCACCATGACCTTAAGAACTGCATCCCTGTTAGCAATGCTATGTATAACATGATTCAGGTCAGAGATATAGGGCCATGATGACCCTCTTGTTGATCTACAAGTCACCCAGATGCTTCCTACCAAATTTCGAGTCAGCTGGCCTTCCTGTTCAGGAGAAGAAGCCCAAACTAGATTTGCAAGATGACCGTGAGGGAAATTGTCATGGTCAGAGTCACCATGACCTTAAGAACCGCATCCCTGTTAGCAATGCTAGCTATGTATAACATGATTCAGGTCAGGGATATAGAGCCATGATGGCCCTCTTGTTGATCTTCAAGTCACCCAGATGCTTCCTACCAAATTTCGAGTCAATTGGCCTTTCTGTTCAGGAGAAGAAGCGAAAAAAATATTTTCAAATGGTGGTCATGACATGATGGAGGCCATCTTTAGTTTCCGATCAGAACAATTTTAACTACTTTTTCATCCAGATGCTTCCTACCAAGTGTCTGGTCAATTGGCCGAGGGTTGAAGGCAATCCTTTTGACGTTTATTTCAAAACAAATTGTTGATGACGCGCGACGGACATTGACTGACCACAGTAGCTTACACTGATCACTGGTGAGCTAAAACGCGAATGTACGAGGGGTGATCCAAAATAATTGCTCACTGTGTCATTGCTGGATATCGACATGCAACTTGAAACAAATCAATGCATACTTGTATAGCGCTATTTAATACCTACACAATAAATCTGATTGAAAGATAAACAGTTTGCCATTTCAATACACACAATTTTCGACTACTATAGCCAAAAATGGCTGGTAAAAGTGTTACCAAGAAGGAGGAAATACAGGCCTTTATAAAAGCTTGCTCTAAGATAGGTTGTTCATTGACACAAATATTTGCTGAAATTTCTGTTGTTTATGGATCTACTAATGTGTCTCATGACGCAGTTCGTAGATGGAAAAAGAAATTAGATTCTGGGTTAGAGTTGATCGAAAATGCACCCAAATCAGAAATGCCAAAGTTTACATCTTGTGACGAAATTGTATCTAAAGTAAAGGAAATTGTTAAAAGATAAGCTAGGTATACATTACGTGATAAACCAACTTGAATGTTTTTGGTATCTTGCCATCAAGAGTCCACTACATTCTTAAGAATATCTTAAATTTTAGAAAGATTTCTGCTAGGTGGGTGCCTCATTTGTTGACTGACGGTCAAACGAAGCAGAGAGATAAAATAGCCAAACAAATGCTCAAAATATTACTAAACTTTGATGAAAAGAAGTTTGCAAATGTTGTCACTGGTGATGAAACTTGGGTTCATTATTCTGAACCTGTTAGGAAGGTTAGCAATAAAATATGTGCCATAATTTTTTATCACTTTTTCCGCATTTTTAACTTAGACATTTTTTTAGTTCTAAGACTACAGAAGTGTATAGGGAGCAGATACCTTGTCCCCTTAACTCCTCTCACAGTTTTTGACCGATCCTTTTGAAACTTTACAGGTGCGTTAAAGATGGTCTGGAGATATGCATGTGGGTTTTTTTCAGAATCCTGAAATTATTTTTTATTACTTTTTACACGTTTTGAACTTAGACATTTTTTGAGTTCTAATATTACAGAAGTCTATAGGGAGTAGGTACCTTGTCCCCGTATCTCCTCCCACAGTTTTGAAACTTTACGTGGGCTTTTAGGATGGCCTGAAAATATGCAGGTGGATTTTTCAGAATCCTGAAATAAATTTTTATTACTTTTTCCGCATTTTTAACTTAGACATTTTTTGGAGTTCAAATGTTACAGAAGTGTATAGGGTGCAGGTACCTTGTCCCCTTAACTCCTCCCACAGTTTTTGTCCGATCCTTTTGAAACTTTACAAGGGCTTTTAGGATGGCCTGAAGATATGCATGTGGTTTTTTCAGAATCCTGTAGTAATTTTTTATCACTTTTTCCACATTTTTAACTTAGACATTTTTTGAGTTCTAATACTACAGAAGCGTATAGGGTGTAGGTACCTTGACAGCGTAACTCCTACCACAGTTTTAAGCCGATCCTTTTGAAACTTTACAGGTGCTTTAAGGATGGTCTGAAGATATGCATGTATTTTTTTCAGAATCTTGAAATTATTTTTTATCACTGGTTTCCTGCTTCAATACTTAGGTAAGTGATACAGGACCAATGGTCCTCTGGTTAACTTTACCATTTTTAACACCTCAAATAAAAATAAGGCGGGGGACTATGGCGTGATATACGTTGCAATATTGTATCTGGTAATATATTTGTTCCATATTAAAAATATGTATTCTATATTAAGATATTTATTGTCAATAAAATATATTTATTCACAATAAAACATTTATTTGCGATATAAAAAATATGTTTCTTTGCTACAAGAATATTTATTGCCAATAGAAATATATTTATTTACGATAAAATATTCATTGGCAATAAAAAATATATATTTATTCATAATAAAAATATTTATGTGCGATGTATATATATATTTTGCAAATTAGATATGTATTGATACAATATTTTATGTGGACAATAAAAAAGATCACAATATATAAAATATATATCTATTTGCCAAACAAATATTGAAAATATTTACAAAAATATTCATTGTAAGTTCAAAAAATATATTGGGTAAAATTAGCATTGTGGGATATGATGTAGCCTTGTAACAGAAAATTTCATTGGCTCGACAAATGTTCCGGTGGTTTGATCCTTTATCAACTTGCTGCTTAGATTTTCGCACCTTAGACTTTCGTCCTTAGATGCCCCTAGGTTTGCCGGTTTCCTAGAATGTTAGAGACTTTGTTGCTTTTTTGTTAACTCTTCTATGAGAACTTTAGCTCTAGTTTCCCAATCTGCACGGAAATATTAGGACCGCTAGACACGTATGGACTAATGGTCCATGATCAGCCCCTAAGATCTGGACTATATATTCAAGTAAATAATACTTTTAGGTTTAAAAAAAACATATGGACCATTATTCCGCGAGGACTACAAGTCACGTCCAAAACAAGGAATCTGCAACACACGAGGGAAATACTGAGTTGACTTGTGTCGGCAGAAGCTCTCGTCCGGGGGTGCGAGGTGACCAAGAATCAAAAGGTGCGAATTGACTAAGGTCGAAACGGCCAAGGATCGAGTTGACCATAAACCGCGAACCAAATCAATATGGCAGCGCTCTGTGAAATCAATGGAGGCTGCCATTATTAGGTTTCACAGAGCCAATGAAATTCGCTGTTACGAAACCGTGTCATATCCCACAATGCTAATTTTACCCAACATATTTTTTTTAGCACATTGCAAATAAATATTTTTTTTTTATTATGATACAACAGAATATTGATTCAATAAATAAATATCAATTTTATAAACACATTTTATATTTTGAATCAATATATTTTTATTGCCAATACATATGTTTTGTTGCCGATGAATATACTTATTATAGAACAAATATTTTTATTTTGAAAAAATATAATTTTGTGGCCAATAAATAAATTTAATTATCAGTAAATATATTTTATTGCCAATGAATATTTTATTGCCAATAAATAAAATTTATTGCCAATAAATATATTTTATTGCCAATAAATATCTATTTTGCATATAAATATATTTTTATTGGGCATAAATATCTTAATGTAGAATACATATTTTAATATGGAACAAATATATTACCAGATACAATATTGCAACATATGTCACGTCATAGGGGACATAAATTCCCCATGGAATTTGCTTGTTTTTTTTTTTTTTTTTTTGTTTTTTTTTGTTTGTTTTTGTTTTTGTTTTTTCGCTAAAAAAGTAGGTAACAGTTTTACCACACCTCCTTTGGTCAAGGAAAATGTTTTTTCTTATTCACCTGATCTTGCCCCTTGTGACTTCTTTCTTTTTTCCGAAACTGAAATCAGGGTATGCGTCACCGTTAAGCCAGTGCTAGGGGGCATATGCAATCTTGCAAACAACAGTGCTGTATAGTCTTGATAAAACCGAGTTTCTGATTTTCATTCTTTTATGTGTTCTTTGTTTTCCAAAGGCAACATTTTATTTTATTCAAGGCAGGAAACTAGATATCTAATATGAACTAAGGTCTTGTAGGGTATAAAAATCCCTTCCTGCAGTTACATTCAGAATAAGCAGAAAAACACTCACTTGAAATGACAATTAATTTTATTACTATTATTATTATTATAAATGATTCCTCTTTCTTCTATTGCGTCTTCTTATTTCTAATACTATTATTATCCATATTTGTTAAAGCAATGCCACATGAAAAGGGTTTTGTCATATAATTATGTGAAATCAAGGCCCAGACCACTTTGAACTTCTGCACAGTCTGATCTGGACCATACACTGATCCACTTGTAGAATTGTTGAGACTGTAGAATATACCAACAAAATGAGATTGTCCTGATGAGTATGTACTGATCCTTCGCTGTTCGCATATATGAAAAAAAAATATTTTCATTGCCTAACTACTTTCTACTGTGATAATAATTATCAGCATTAATAAATGAAATATAGTCAGGCCTAAAATAAACAAGAGGCAGGCCCATGGGCCATGATTCGCTCACCTGAGCAAATCGGCCATTGCATATCTGCAGATGCCATGCAAAATTCTTCCAGTATTGCCACAGCAAGAGGACAGGAATTTGACTGTGCCCTTAAAAGGTTGAAAGTCATCCTAGGATCATCATTTGAATATATTTGGTAGACCTTGCGTCCCCGATGCTATATACCAAGACTCAGCCTCATAGCTTTCTTGATTCTGGAGAACAGGATTTTTAAGAGATGACATCATGGTGCCCATCTTGTTTAATAGTGCAGAACTATTTGAACAAAATTGCCATACCCCTTTGACAGAAAGCCAATGTGGTGAAAATTGGTCAGAGGAAAAAACATTTAAAGATCACACGAGTTTATACATGTATATACTAGCCCAGAGGCAAGGCAGATAACTGCCCCCTACCCCCATGGTAAGTTCCAGCCGTTAGTCTTTAATACGTTTTGAAACAATGATGTTTCAAAAATCTGCTTGGAGATACAAATTAGACCTTGCCAGAAAGAAGTCATCCAAAGATCACCATCTGATCAAATTTGGTAGACCTAGTCCCTGATGCTATATCCAAAGATTCAGCCTCGAAGCTTTCTTAGTTCTGGGGAGAAAAAAGTTTTTTTTTACCATATATGGGCATGATGGCCATCTTGTATAATGATGGAACCATTGAACAAATTGACAAGAGCTCTTCAACAGAAGGCCCCATGTGAAATTGGTGAAAATTGGGCAAGTAGTTCCAGAGAAGATGACCTTTAAAGAGTACAGAATTTTATACATGGATATAGCCCAGTGGCAAGGAGAGATAATTCACGGGGGATGAAATTTTGATCGTTACTAAAAAATTTTACTTCACTGAAAATTTCAGCCAATAGTCTTTAATACATTTTGAGAAGACGATTTGTCAAAATTTTCCCCATACAAAAGTATGGGAACACAAATTTGACCTTACAAAGGTCAAAGGTAATACTAGGATCATCACTGAACAAACTTGGTAGACCTTGAGTCCCTGATGCTATATGATGATTCAGCCTCAAAGCTTGCTTGATTCTGTAGAAGAATTTTTTAAGTGTTTTTTACCTTATATGGGCATAGCGGACATCTTACTTCACGGACCGTGACCATTTGTATAAATTTTCAATTCTCTTTTAGCACAAGTGTCCGCATAAAGTTTGAAAAAAAAAAAGCCAAATGGTTTCAGGGAAGAAGACGTTTAAAGATTATATAATTTTATGCCCAGGGACAAGGGCAAATAGTCCTAGGGGACAACAGTTTATTATAACTACAAGGATTTGCTACTTTGATCATACATTGTAAGTTTCAGCCATTAGCCATTAAAACATTTTTGTTTCAATATTTTCCCACAGGGACGCAATTTTTACCTGGCTATAGAAAGATCAATGGTCAACCTAGGGTCATTATTAGAACAAATTTGGTAGCCATTGAGTCCCCAATGCAACATACCGAAATTCAGCTTCAAAGCTTTCATGATTCTAGAAAAGAAGAGTTTTAAGTGTTTTGCCCATATATGGGCATGACGGCCATCTTACTTAACTGGTCATGACCATTTGCATAAATTTTCAAACCCCCTTCAAGACAAGACTCTACATAAAGGTTGAGGAAAATTGGCCCAGCAGTTTTAGAGAAGAAGACATTTCAAGATTAAACGATTTTATACATGTATATAGCCCAGGGGAAAGGGCAGATAATCCTGGGGGGCAAAACTTTTTTATTGTAACTGAAAGGGTTTGCTACTTTGATTATAAAGTGTAAGTTTCAGCCATTAGTCTTCAACAGATTTTGAGAAAATCATGTTTCAATATTTTACCCATACAAATTAATGCCTAGGTAGGCAAATTTGATCTTGCCGTAAAAAGGTCAATAGTCAGCCTAAGGTCATCATTTGAACAAACTTGATAGACCTTGAGTTCCCGATGCTATACTTCAAGATTTTTAAGGGTTTTTACCATATATGGGCATGGCAGCCATCTTACCTAATGGACCATGACCATTTGTACAAATTTTCAATCCCCCCTTAATTTAAGGCTCCACGTGAAGTGAGAAGAAATTTGGCCCAGGGGTTTCAGAGGAAAAGTCGTTCAAAGATGTGGACGGACAGACGGACGGACAGATCACGGAGAGAGAGTGATCACAATAGCTCATCCTGAGCCTTAGGCTCAGGTGAGCTAAAAAGTGTGTATTTCAGGTAACCCAACTGTGCCTAATTTTTCACCACCGACCCTAAAGTTTTTAGATTTTGGGGGGTGGATTTCCCTGTTCGGTCATATTGTTTTCCTATTAACTTCATATAAAAACTTTTAACAAAATAAAACTACAATTTTTTTTTCAACCTACCGTCCCTATTTTAAAATTCCATGTAACCTGAAACACATATTTTTTTTATTAGGCTTAATATAATGATAATCATAAAAAAGATTTTACTATTACTATTATTATTATTATTATTAATTTAATTACTTTAAAATATTTTTATTATTATTAGTAGTAGTAGTTGTTGTTGTAGTAGTGTTGGTGTCATCATGTGCTGCCAAATTCATTAAAAATAAATTGTGCTGACATCATGTTTTCTTTTTTTTTTTCCCTTTCCACTTACTTGGTCCAAATCACACAAAATCACAAGTGAGAAAAAAACAAACAAAAAAAAAAAAAAAACAAAAACACACACACACAATAAGAAGAAATTGGAATAAATTAATTATAAACTTTGTACACCATGAAAATATTTTCTATACCAGCAAGTATATACAGCTCAGTATAGAATTGGGGGGGAAAGTTGACATTTGATATAGCTTGATGAGAGATTTAATGGTTTTTAGCAGAGCCTTTTGTTTTGATTTAATTATCAAAGGTGATAAGGCAGCAAGAGACGCTTGTGCAGAAATTTCACCATTTTTTGGTCTTGTGGGAAGGACTGACACTTAATTACTGAGTTTTGTATTGAAGAATATAAATCTTTACCAGTAACTACGATGCACAAATATTGTTTCCCGATCTATTATTAGAAAATACGTAAGCAATTTTAGATCAAAGCCTCTTCAGTGCAGAGAGTAATTACTTTTTGATTTATTTTTCTGTTTATATCAAAATATTAAAATACCGAACTGTTAATTCAAATATTTCCATATGATACAGCACAAACAAATGTAAAAATAGAGTAACCCTAATCGAATTGGATATACTTGATAGATCTAATGGGAACAAAATTCATTTAGAATAGATCCCGCTTTCAGAGGGGAAGCAAAACAGTTTTGACAGAGTTGCCATCTATGAAAGGCATACATTGTCCTTAAAGGCATGTAAGCAATGGAAAATAAAACTTGGTTTAATACTCGCCACAGTTAATTGTTTTATTAATTTTAAACTTTTCTGCGAGAAGCTCTGTCGGAACTCAAATTTTATGGCGACTTATTCTACAAAGTCAAAAGCATTGTTCGGAATATTTATTTTTCGGACCAGTTAAAAGAATTGTCATTTGTTGCAAAAAGAAGGTTACAACAAGAATGTTATGCGTCAACCTGCATGTATTATGTTAGACTATTCTCCGGGCTGATAACTTTGCTTCTCTCTTTAATTGCACGACATTGTGTCGGGCCAGAGACTGAAGGACGACTCCTTCCTCAGTCCCTTTCAGAACGCTGGCACCTGACAATTAATATGTGTCGTGGGGCCCATCGTGGCCCCATTGTGGGTTTCTTTTTCTCTGGCTTCCGATTGCCATGCAGCCCTCTACTTGATTTCATCGCAGTTTTGTGAATATTTATGTTTTATTGTGAAGTTTCACTGATGTTGCAGAGGACCCTACGTGGACCGAACAGGATTAATGGCAAATTTTAATCGAGTAAAACTAGTTTAAAAAAGACCCCTCACTCACCAACACAATAGTTGTTTTCTGCTGACCGTTGCAAGGCGGTTCCTCTGTTCAAGTTCTTCATTGTTTGTGTGTCGGTAGACTGGCTCCAGTCTAGTGACTACATATTTTTTTCTTATAATCCTGTTTGATAATCCACTAAAGTAAAACAAAAATAATATTATGACTATAAAGGCTGGTCACTAGTTTATAGTCATGATATTATTTAGGTTTTATTCTAGTGGATTATCAAACAGGATGTTTACAAAACAAAATAATCACTTGAGACTGGAGCCAGTCTAGTATGTCGGTTACTGCAGCTGTGTCTTGTTATTGTTTGTTCCGCATTTCTTCTTCTTTCGCTGACTCGGGAAAGCTGTGCTTCGTGATTGTGGACTTTTGTGGATACTTGGAAGTATCCGGTTATAGAACCTTTTGCCTTTAGCGTCACGAAAACATGCCTATATAATTTTGACCCTCTTAAACCCCACTTTTATATAGTAAAACTGGGATTTACAGGGGTACACATTAGTTTTCATATTTCTGCTCAAAACAAAGGTTGTGGGTACTCGTTAGAACCGCCTCGCCGAGGCGGTTCTACCGAGTACCCACAATCTATGTTTTGAGCAGAAATATGAAAAATATCAGAATTTTTATCTGAAAATTTTCATTTGTTTTTGGTGGTAAATTTTTCAATATATTTGAATAGGCGTGTTTTCGTAATGGTGCTTTTTAAAGGTTTGCATGGTTCCGAAAGGCGGAACTGTTTCGGTGAGAAAAAAATGCAACATTGATGCAACTTTGTATAAATGACATGTGCCCGCTGGGTCTGTTCTAACTTTCCCTTGATTCAATCCTGTGTTCTCCGCGGTAAAGTTGGTTTATAAAGCGTTTATGTGCATTGTAGTTTTCATGCTATTTTTTATGGAAAATGGGTGAAAATGGTTGGCATCCAAAATGAACTGGCATTTTGTAGAACACATAATGGTTTACTTGAAGCAATAATGTCCCCATTTTTTTTTATTTCAGTTGTGGCTCCTTTCTGAAAAGGGGTCTACTCCAAAAGGAAAGAATTTGCTCCCAAGGACCCATTTTCAGAAGGGGACCATCATGTGTACAGGACAGCAAACATGAATTCAACTTTAAAAAAAAAAAAAAAAAGAAGAAAGAATGCAGAAATTCAAGTTTTTATTTTCTTTTAGTATTTAGGCGAGGAGAAAACAGATCAGCCAAAATTTCAACTAGACCGGCACCTTTATTGGTCGACTTACAACTCGTGTCTTTCATACACCTTTATCAATGTTTGAGCCGGACCACAATGCAACCAACCATGTGACATGTGCGAGTAGCGAAGATTCACATCAGTCTGTGCATCTATGCAGCCTGACCAGGTCACTGCCGATTCTATCAATTCCACATGGTTTGTATATTTGTTAATGTAAACTGCAAAACCTCTGATCAGACTGCGAGAACAGGCTGATTGAAATTTCTTGCTCGTTTCAATAGCATATTCATAGCTCCAGATAAGAGGGGATATCCACATGCTTGTTTTCATATTTTTCCATGAAAACATATGTTGTGGTCCTCATTAGAAACGCCTCACTGAGGCGCTTCTAATGAGTACCCACAACATATGTTTTCATGGCGAAATAAGAAAAATATTAGTCCTTTCCATCGAAAAATAAATCTTACCTGGAGCTATGCACATTGGCCTGGCCCGTTTATTTTCATTCAGTGTCAACGAGGTTTTACATGAACTTATTTGACACTCTCTCGGTTCCACAAAGTCTGGGTTTATATTTAATATGCTTGATCTCAGTAATGACAAATGCTATTAACATTATAATACGCTTTTGAGCAACGTGCTTGAGTTATAGATTTAAAACTACCACCTGTTTGAAATCGTCTTAAGACATGATTGTCACAATAAGGTTTCAATTGATAAATACCTGGCGGCACATTTAATGTTTGTGCGTTATTGTTAACCGGTAAATGTCAACACAGACGCGTCTCCGGTGATTGAAAAGTATAAATAGAGGGCAATAATGGTGGGATGTTTCAAAATCGTCCACTAATCATAACATCAATGAATACATTTATGAAGTTTAAAAGATAAAAGTGATAAAGAGTTTTGCAATAACGATAATAGTGTTTTCTTTCCCAAAGTGCACTCACTTTGAGAGAAGTCATAGCAAAGAAGAAGCAACTGTGACCTGTTCATAGTACATGCGCTATATGATTTTAATGAGTTGTAAAGATTCTTTCACACGCCTTTTGGAATGTCTCTAATTTTCAATAGGCCCACGAACCAGAGGCTTATAATTCTACTAACGGGGCTATCAGCTCCCCAGTATAGGTGTGCAACATGTAGTGTGCGGGTTCCTATCATCTGATTGGCAGCTGACTGAGCGTTTATCAGGAATGCAATCTAGTTCTCTCAGAGAAACTGGTATGATAATAGCTCTCACCTCTGCAGTAATTCATTAAATGTTTACAGAAATAATAATTACACATGCCAGTTGCACAGTCAAAGAAAAAAAAATCAACAGACGACATTGAAATATTTTTCTGATTTGTTCCAGAAAACAGTATTTGACATTTCGTGCAAACTAAGGAGACAGTTTGCATGAAATGTCAAACCCTGTTTTCTGTAACACAATATCATCAAATTGTTATCTATTGAATTTTCCCTGAGCGTGGTAAAGGTTAAACTTGAAACCATATTAATTTGGAGCAAGGGCTATACAAACCCATTAATGCCAATCACTGCTGAAGGTTAGTTAACCAGTGATATGGCACTTACCTCCTGTAAGTCGTTTCGAAGGTCATAACCCCGTTAGTAGAATAAGCCTCTGCACCATATTCAACTAAGCATGATTTCTAACTGCCGAGGTTAACAATAGCTGCTGTAACCACAAAATAATCAGACATGTCAATCTTTTGGAGTTATAAAATTAACTCTTTGAACCTTGCGTTTCTGGAATGGGCTCTTCCATCTATGGCTTTGGACACATCTATTATTTAAATAGGGATTTCGGTCAAAAATCAACAACAGAAAGTCAGTCAGTGTAGATATTGATGAGACGGCTCGTTACGAGTCCTCTCATCTGAATCTACACTGTTACGAAGGTATCTGTGCTTGTCTGCAGGGATGAAAGGGTTTAAGCTGCCAGCATACACGTAAATAAACTTCTCGCCTAAATACTACAACGAGTAATATTTAATAAACTCCGAAATAAAAGAACAGTGCTCTACTTTCATTAGTTTTTGGTGATCTAATATACGAGACAGCGCATGACAAAACCTACAAACTGGCATGTGCGCCCAGCGAAGACTCAGATCAGCCTGGGTATCCGCCCAGTCTGATCAGAGTCTTCGCTGTGCACTCAGTGGGTAGCTAAGGACACAAGCTTTCTTCATGCGGACAGCGAAGACTGATCAGACGGCATTTCTGTTTTCTTTCTAATTACGAAAACATGCCTATTCAAATATACTGACAATTTTACCACCAAAAAATGAATATTTTCAGATAAAAACACTGATATTTTTCATATTTCTGCTCAAAACATAGATTGTGGGTAGTCGTTAGAACCGCCTCGATGAGGCGGTTCTAACGAGTACCCACAAATCTATGTTTTAGCAACATAGATTGTGGGTAGTCGTTAGAACCGCCTCGATGAGGCGGTTCTAAAGAGTACCCACAAATCTATGTTTTGAGCAGAAATAAGAAAAAATAATGTATACCCCTGTAAACCCCAGTTTTACTATATAAAAGTGGGGTTTAAGGAGGTCAAAATTATATAGGCATGTTTTCGTGTTGTGTTTGTATTGTGTACTGTTAGGAGCTGCATCAGAGGACAAGGGTTAGGTTTCGCGCGAGTAAAAGTGGTTTAAGTAGTTTTCCCACTGATCATTCCAGGGTGGCTCCTCTGTTGCAGTTCTTCTTTGTGCGTCTGTGGTTTCATATGGGGCGTTTGTTATCATTATTTATTCCTCTCTCCTTCGTTTGGTGGAGCGGGAGGGCTGTGCTTCGTGATTTTGGCATTTCCTGGGTATCTTCACTTCTATGTTTTAATAACCGGAAAAACTTTTAACTGCTTAACTTCTAAAACATGGATATCGGTATCATAAACTGCCTACAATATTTTCTAGGATTATCGCCGTCATTCTGAATTAATTTTGTAATTTAAAGTTCGCTTGAAATCACTTCTGTAGGAAGGTGTATCGGAACCCGAATCTCATGAGGATTTTCAGAAGGATTGTTGGTTTGTTTCGGAACAAAATGGAAAAACGATTGTCATTTGTTACAAAAAGATAGGTTTGAATAGGAATGTTACGCGACAAAGTGCATGAATGGATTTTAGCCCAATTATTGTTGATAACATTTCTTCTTCGGCTCTAATTGCACGACCATGAGCCAGGTCTCGGACAGCTTGTTCCTAAATCTGTTTCAGAAGATTGGCGCCTGCCTATTGCCTGTCTGTGGCCCAACTACTGATTTTCTTATTTTCTTTTGCTATGTTTCAAATGGCCATTGAGCCATATATATGTTTTTTTTTTCGGTTTTGTGATTATTTGTGCTTTACTGAGACTTTTCAATGATGATTTAGAGAACAGAACATATCTGAGCCAGCGCATTACAAACCCAACAAAATGGCATGTGCGCCCAGCGAAGACAGATCAGCCTGGGCATCCGCCCAGTCTGATCAGAGTCTTCGCTGTGTGCTCACTGAGTAGCAAAGGACCAAAGCCTTCTTCAGGCGGACAGCGAAGACTCTGATCAGACTGGGCGGATGCCCAGGCTGATCTGAGTCTTCACTGGGCGCAAATGCTCTTTTGATGGTTTTGCCATGCGCTAGCTCATATATTTGTAATTTTGAGATGCACCAGAATTAAGGATGAGGTTGTGATCATCGTGTAAAACTAGTAGTTGTTTCTATTGACTGTTTCAAGACGGTGCTTCTGTTGCAGTTCTTTTTGTTTGTATGTCGGCAGAGGTTTATAATTCTACTAACGGGGCTATCAGCTCCCCAGTATAGGTGTGCAACATATAATGTGTGGGTTCCTATAATCTGATTGGCTGCTGACTACGAGTTTATCAGGAATACAATCTAGTTCTCTTAGGGAAACTGGTATGATAATAGCTTTCACCGCTGCAGTACTTCATTGATTTTTTATAGAAATAATAAATACGCTTACCGGTTGCACAGTCAAAGAAAAAAAAAATCAACAGACGACGATTTGAAATATTTTTCTGATTTGTTCCAGAAAACAGGGTTTGACATTTCATGCAAACTGTTTCATGAAATATCAAAAACCCTGTTTTCTGAAAAAAAAATCAGGTTGTTCTCTGTTGAATTTGCCCTGCGTGTGGTAACGGTTAAACTTGAAACCACTTCTTAATATGATATTAATTTGGAGCAAGGGCTATACAAACCTATTAATGCAAATCACTGCTGAAGCCAGCTAGCCAATGATATGACATTTTCCTCCTGTAAGTCGTTTCTAGGTTCATAACCCCGTTAGTAGAATTATAAGCTTCTGTTTCGGTTATTGCTACTGTGCCGATGTGTCCTTTCGTTGCTCGTATCTCATTTCTCCTTTCGGTGCCTCGGGAAGGCTGTGCTTTGTGATTGTGACATTTCCTGGCTAACTTTATATATAGTTGTTTCTAATTCTTTATATTATAGGGATCAAACATGGTTTTTCATTCATTACCATTCGCCAGGTCCCGAGAGAGGTGTTGAAAACCGAGGCCGGAGGCCGCGGTTTTCAACACCTCCCTAGGGACCTGGCGAATGCAAATGCATTAAAACAACGTGTTCGATCGCTATTATTGAATAAAAACTGAAAAAAGTTGCTACATTTCGTGTTATTTCTCGCACTATTTTCTTTCGCCTTTTCACCGATATCTCACGAACGCAATTTCCACGGAATATGCTCGTTCTAGGGCCGGGCAGTACACATCTCGTAACGGCAGCAAATATGTGGCCCCGGTACGACCATATTGAAAGTTGCGTAGCCGTGCATTAACAGCGCGTGGATCGCCTTATTAATACACGGCTTTTCGCCGGTTAATGCACGGCTGTTAATAACGTGCGACACTGCTTTTTATGCAATAATATATAAATACAGAACAAATCAAGAAAAGAGAAAATAGCAGACTTGTTTTGATTGAGTATGATCATAAACAGTAATGTAATTTGCAACATTGCTCGCGCCCCATAGTACTTCAGAGCATAGCACCGGCTTGAGCGATACCGTATTTACCCTGTAAGTATTGGGACACCATAACACCTTACCAAACGTGTCCCATTATTTGTAAAGAACCGTTCCAGTACTGTTGATCAATGTGTTTGAAATATTGCTAGACGAGTGGCACTTAATTATAACTTTATTGATATAAAAATAAACAAAAACTGCTTCCTGTGAACGCGGCAATTAATGTACGCAGCCCAACTGTTGATAATCTGGCGTAGACTTGTGAAAATCATAACGTGCCAGTCAGTAGTCGCTGAAACCAAAAATGCTACTCTAAATCGCAGATTTGAGGTAAAACATGGCTCTATGAAATTCCGACAGCAGAATGTATAGGGCTGCCAAATCGTTGAGGACAGCATTCAAAATGACTTTCGAACAGAGTTCATCGATTACAAAATGTGATATGAATGGTAATCCTGTAGTGACTGTTACAACTAGCTCATGTGACTGGTGCCAGAGATTCCAAAGCCGAATGGGAAAGCCCTGACTGCATTTCGTTGATCAGCAATTTTTTTTAGCACTCAAATCCTTGATGTACGAATTTTCAGACAGATTGTTGTAGAATAAAATTGTTTAAAAGAAAGTTGAAGCTAATCCCAGCAGACACATGACGTCTATACAACGTCGCCTCAACGTCGATGTAACGTCATGACGTTGCATCGACGTTGAGGCGACGTTGTATAAACGTCATGTGCCCCCCTGGGAATGCCTCTCGCGGAGATGAATTTAAGACAATCTGCCATTGTGATCACCTCTTTGGGGGAAGATGGATCTGGTTGCGTTGTTTTTCTTTGGTTTGTGGTACGTGTGCTCTCTGTAGTGGTTTGGTTTAACTTTCATTTTAATTGTACAGTGAACCCTCGTTACAACGACAGCCGCATTGTTCTCACAGGCGTTGCCATTAAAATGAATTTGCTGTTGTAAAGAATCCTTAATGAGCCGATTGATATGTAAGAAATGTCTTGTTTTGTTCTTATTTCCTCACAGAACATATATTTTGATATTTGTTAGAATCGCCTCACTGAGGCGATTCTAACAAATATCCAAAACATATGTTTCTTCAAAGTATTGAATATATATTCTTGCATAACTTGTGACTAATTGTAACTTAAGCGAAGGTTTCATGACAGTCAAATTATCATTATAACGAATGTCATCATTTTATCGAGTGTCGGTATAAAGAGGGTTGTCTTTATAATATATATGTAAATACATCAATATCACAAATACAACCATTATAGGAAAGGGATACAGAAGAAAATTGTTTGTTCTTCCTCTTGGTGTCATTGTCAGTTCTCAGCTGGCATATACTAAAACCTGGAGAGGTGTCAGGCTTTGGTGTGGAGTGACTTTTTGGAGTGAATTGGAGCGAGATTTTGGAGCGAACTTAGTTGAACCCGGTCAAGGGTAAGGCCTGCATAGGGTCAAGACCTCCAAAATGTACATCAACAAACACACTAACAACAGCTGACCAGTCATGAACTTTAGCACTGCTGATTAAGAAGTCCCTTGAGACAGGGTGTCAAGAAATCTGTGTTACTGCCATACGTATACTGCATTATAAGTTGATCGGGAATAATGTGATCATGTTGTAACATTCTATAGTTTATCAATAGTATTTCGAATAGGTTGGGAATATGATAAAATGTTAAAATAAAAAAAGTCATACTCAGATGAAAACCGTACAAAAATTCCAGCCTATGGGAATTTAACACCCGCCCCCTCCACCACACAACCACAACTTTGGCGAGTAGACTCCGCTAACTCAACTATTTGGTTAGGTCTTTTTCTGACAGAAGGGTGTCTGGTTAGCTTTTATTATGACTATGTTTTTGGTTTGTTTTTCCTGGGCTTAAAACTCTACACACACTGTTTTGCGATATGCCAAATTATTCTGGTGTTCTAGAATAAAAGCAAATGAGGAAAAAAATCCAGCATAACCAACAAATAATGGGGAGCTTTATGGGGAATGCCATAGATAAGGAAAACCTACCGTTTTTACCTAAGTATTCGGACACCTCACCTCATTACCATATTTTTTCTAAAGTTTGAACAAGTACAATTTATTACCCGATGTTGTGTCTAAAATTGCTGGATGAGTGGCAAACAGTGTAGACCCTGATGAGACGCCGCGTTCTGCGACGTCTCATCTGGGTCTACACTGTTTGCTCAGGCTGTCTGTCCGAATACATACGGTAGATACGGTATATTTAAAATTAATAACTATATTGTAGGTACACATCAGAAGCGTCTCGATGAGGCAAAGTGATCCATAAAATTTCACTTCAAAATACGGAAAATGAGTCCGAGGTCAACATACCAAAATCGTATTCCTGAAAATCATAAAGTCGATAATTGTGAATGTTCAGACAGACAGACATGGACCCAAAATAAATGGGGTGTAATCAGGCGTCCATGGAAAGTAAGCATTTCTTGGTATTCACGCTTCGCCCACCATGCCTATCAGTCTGAACAGAGATTTAGGGAAATTTGAGAAATAATGTCCGGGGTTTAGAAAGTCTGTTGATGACTTGGCTGTGGCAGAATCATCCGATATAAGTCTGGAAACGGTCACATTGTAGGAATTGACCAGATCATGATGTCTCCCATAGAAATTCTTAAGTGTTGACAGCAGTTTAGCTCTCTGATATCCCTGAGTTAACAGTCTCGTAGTGAGCAGTATTAAACTGATTAAGCGGTTTTTTTTTTCAATACAAAAGATCGATAGGCATAATAAACAAAATGTAAAAATGACCCCTCAAAAACTAAAGAATTCTGAAAAGTTGCACTATAATGTTTACCCATGTATATACCCTTATTTTCAATATATAATGTAGGAAGGGGTTTATATAACATAGACTTGTTAACGTAGTGCTATATGCTATAGATTTTGTGTCTGATCCCAGCGGGCATATGACGTTTATACAACGTCGCATCAACGTCGATGCAACGTCATGACGTTGCATCGACGTTGATGCGACGTTGTCTCAACGTTGCGCGCCCGCTGAGATCTGGATAGTTATTCTTTGCACATGAGCCAATGACACATATTCTGTAGGCGCGGCTTATTTGTACCTTGGAGGTCAAAGGTGAACGATGCATGTTCATTTCACAGTGTGCATGTGAGGTTTGTCCTTACGCGGCTCAATTCATAGTAGGTTACAAAGTCGCCTCTCGGAATGCAGTATTACTTTTAATACAATAATTTACTATAAAACCTGGTTAATTGTGAGTTAACTCCGCCCTGGCTTAATAGCTATAACACTTACATTTATTCGAATGCACTTGACTTCCCTACAAAAAACTGAAGACGTTTTAAATATGAAATTGCTTACAGGCGCCAACTGCAATTTTTATTTTACACCGAACAAGTGTTACGTTTCTCCAAATAGGGAGTAAATTGTAGTAATTAGATTCAATTACTATAGTGTTTCAGTTTGTCATTTACTTAGCTGTATATTATGTCCATCGACACGCAAAAAACAAGGTGTAAATAT
Organism: Anodontia alba; assembly: GCA_964016985.1. Classification (NCBI taxonomy): domain Eukaryota; kingdom Metazoa; phylum Mollusca; class Bivalvia; order Lucinida; family Lucinidae; genus Anodontia; species Anodontia alba. The sequence goes on along the minus strand of OZ024822.1, from coordinate 34,680,874 downwards.
TTGTCTGCTTTGTTTTCTAGTAAGAAAAGTTAAAACACAATTCTTCAAAAGAAATTTAATACTGGTAAACGACTAGCTGCAAATATATAAAAGCATAACTGGGCCTGTCAGGCGAGAAAGGATCTCCGTGCGTATGCAAACAACACAGTTCCAGATCTGGGCGTGCACCAGGGTCTGCGATGTTCGTTGTATACCGCATTTACCCTAAAGATTGGGACAGACAGGCTTAAGTAAACAGCGTAAACACAGTCATAACGCAGCGTCTGATCAGGATCTACATTGTCACTCATCCGGCAGTTTTCAGTGTAATTCAGTGGACGTGATGAACATTTTAGGAAACCAAATATGGTAAGGAGTTAAGGTATACCAATATTATAGGTAAACAATGTATAAAGAATGTACAGTCGTACCTCAATAACTCGAACCTCATTGGGACCATGGAGATTTGTTCGAGGTATGGGTAGTTCGAGCCATTGAGGTTAATTATAACGCCAGGTCTGGAGGCAAATGGCGATAATTTAGGGAATTGTTTTCGATCTTCTATAAAATAATGGTATGTTTAGTGTCCTCATTAGAATCTAATTCTAATTACACACAACATACAATTTCATGATAAAGATAAGAAAAAAATCCTTAATTATTTGTTTTCTTGATCTATCGGAAGAATTTCGTAAGAACTCAAAAACGAGTTCGAATTAGCCATGGTACTACTAAATGAGCCATCGGTGTTCGAGCTATTGTATTTCGACTGTATGTTATAACACTCCAGGCTCGAGCCAAACTGTGCTAATGTGCAGGTGGATCTTATTCTGTGCAGTTCGCATATACGGCGGAAGATACATTGTCACTTGGTATAGTCTAGTAATGACAAAGATGTTTAAGACTGTTGTGGATGCAATTATGACGTTCCTATACGGTAGCCTAACTTTCCAAGCAGACGACAAATTGACAATATTTTTTTCTTATTTTTCCAAGAAAATTGGCTTTCACATTTCATGCAAATTTTCTCCACAAGAGGCAATTTGCATGAAATGTCTAAAGCCTATTTTCTGGGAAAAATATTTCAAACGCGATCGCTTGCTGAAACAATTGCAGATTCAATTCTGACGTTCCTATACGCTTTCATTTTAACACCAGGACCCAGTTGTACAAAACTTAACGAAGTTGTTAGCTAACGTGACGTTAATATTTCTATCTTAAAATATGGCAAATATATTGATATCCTTGATATTTTTGCTGAAAAATGTGAGAAGCTTTTGCATTGCAAAAGCAACTCACATTTTTGCAGCGAAAATAACAATGTATTTGAAAATACCTTAGCTACATTAGTTAACGAGTTTGTCATTAATGAGCTCGTTAAGCTAACGATGCCTTGAACAACTGGGCCCAGATGTCACATGTTAAGGGGACTGGATACACTTGGTAGAGCTTGTCAGTGTTTTACAAGGGAGACAACTTTTGTGGTTTTCTGTTTGCTTTCCTGCACACACGTTCTGGAAAAGGGTCTACTCCAAAAGGAAAGAATTGGGAGCAAATTCTTTCCGTTTAAGTAGAACCCTTTTCAGAAAGAAGATAAAACAACCTCCCATGAAAGAGTATCAATTCTTAACTCTTTCGGCGCCAAATTTCAGACGACATTTATTTTAACAAACTATCGTTTGGAAAGACGTTTATATGTAAAGTTGAAAGACTGAATGTCAAACAGCGTAAATCCAGATGAGACGGCTCATCGAGCCGTCTCATCTGGATCTATGCTGTTTGCAAAAGCCTATTATTGTCGCCTGTGGTAGTGAAAGAGTTAATAAACGTAAACACACAAATATGACATTGCAAAACGCGTTATGAATCACTATGGTGGTTTTAGAGAGATGTATTAAGTATTAAATGTTAAGAAATGGGCGTCCTTTGGCATAACATGTGTTACTGATGGTGACGTGAAATTATTGTGAGTTTTATTGGTGAAAAACATATATTATTATGAAGAACAAGGACAAATTAAATTACTGACATAACATGCGTAGTATATAAAGCGAAAATATGGAAATGACGTTCTGTCTTTGTTTTGTTCTATTCTGGACGAGGCGCTGTTTTGTATGATCGTTTCTTGTGATGTCCAGATTAAACTGCACGGATGCGCAGGGCCATCTGGACCTTCACAGCTCCCATATAGCATAAGGATCTTTTTCTCATGTTGCACATCAATTACATTTTTCCCACTGATGAGTTTGGGAACCTCATGCAGATTGAACTGCTATATGTGTAGTTTGAACTGTATCAGGATTAAGGGCGATGGTCATTTTAAGCCTCCAACTGTTCAGGGCCCAGTTGTTCAAAGCATCGTTAGCTTAACGAGCACGTTAATGAAAACTCGTTCTACACCCCTGCACGTGTTGTTCCTTTTTTGTCTTTACATTTCTAGCCATGCTTTATCTAAGGTATTTGAGCACTGAGCACAGGAATTTCGTCGCGCGCTATCGATAGGAAACCAATCATATTTGCGAAAGTTCCCCCTCCCCCCACCCCCCCCCCCGACACACACACACACACACACACACACACACACACCATGGTAACTATGGACGCTAGCTTACAATATTCGCCGAAACATTCATATACATAATAAATTATATTATGTATTAAGACAGAAAATGATCTATAAGCATTGCAGTAACTGACTTTTTTTTTACCTGATGAGTTCCTGTACAGGTTATACCATTCAAACACATTCGTTTTACATCTTGTTTCCATCGTGTTGATTTATTTGTTGACATGTTCGAAAACAAACGTAAGTCGGTTAACATTCTTATTTTGCTGTTTCATATCTGTTCTTCTTAATTCCATCGCGGCACTCAAATTTCATACGTTTTGCAATTTTTTCATGAACACAGGATTCAAGTTTATATATAAATACATCGCTTATTTATATTTTTCATCATCAGCTGATCCGCATAAGTTATCCGCCATTTTGAACATTCGTCATCGAACCTTGTAACTACGTAACCGCGTGACGTAATGCTTAAGAGGTATTGTCAACTACCAAAGGGGAAGTCGGGTAATAAAATTAATATTGTAAATCAGTAGAAAATTTAATTTATGCAAAATTTGCTCAATGTGGGATGTTAGAAAAGAAATAAATTATTCCGAACCGTGCTCATAAGCCCCAGATAAAGCAGAGTTGAGTTTGGATTGTATCCATTTGAGCACTTGCTCGCTGCGCACGCTCGTGCTCAAATGGGTACAACCCAAACTCAACTATGCTTTATCTTAGGCATTTGAGCACGATTCGAAATAATTTATTTCTTAATTAACTGCTGTGACTGAGGTATTTTCAAATCCACTGATATTTTTGCTGCAAAAATGTGAGTACATGCAAAAGCTACTCACATTTTTCAGCAAAACATATCACTAGATAGAGATTTTAATGTCACGTTAGCTAACAACACGTTAAGTTTTGAACAACGGGGCCCTGGTGTAGACATTTCCAAGGTGGTATTTATGCTTCAGTTCCTCTTCAGTTGTCCGTGCTGATTTTGATAAAGTGCTGTTTTGTGTTGCCATTCATATCATTTCGACACTTGTCCGGCTTTGGTTATCCGTTCTGTGTTCGATGACATTTTGTTTTGTATTGTCATTGTATGTCATTCGACCCTTTTCTGGTGCCATTGGAAAGCTGTTTTACGTGACTGTTACATTGTCTGTGTATCACCATATTAATGGTTTGGAGTCTGACTGGAAAACTATAAGTGAAAACTCGAGAAAAGACCCGAGTACTTAGAAATGAGATGCTAGGCAAACTACTGAATCTCTTGTACTTGGACAACCAGTGAGAAGGTATGCAATTAAATCCAATATGTTAACTGTTCGCATTATGAGCTTCTCTCCATTATCAAGAAATGAACATTCCCCAGCTAGCATTCTGCTTAAATCTATATCGGACCGCTAGCTGGGTCAGTTGATATGATCACATATCATGTTCTTCTGGGATGACAAGACGATTCTGCAATGAAATATTGAAGACCAGAAGAGGGAATAGGTAGAAGAAAAGGCGGGAAGACAACATCAAGGAATGAAGCGGTTTCAGCTTCGCCAACTCACAAACAGAAGCTGAAGAAATAAGATGGAGAGCAATAATCCTTTAGTTATCAGTCTTGTCCCAACGACCAACAAGTCTAACTTTGGTTGTATTACTTCTGATGGAAAAAAAGAATCGGAATGTATGTTATTATGGCTGCTGCATAGTTTTGGTTTAGTGCGAATCAGGAACGACGTTCCTTGCCGTGAAAGGAACTTTAATTGTTGTCATTCCTTGTCGTAATAGAAACTTCCTGATCGTTGTTTCTTGTCGTAATAGGAACGTTCCTTGTTGTTCCTTGTCGTAACAGAAACGTTCCTGATCGTTGTTTCTTGTCGTAACATGAACGTTCCTTGTTGTTGTTCCTTGTCGTAACAGAAACGTTCCTGATCGTTGTTTCTTGTCGTAACAGGAATGTCCCTTGTTGTTGTTCCTTGTCGTAACAGAAACGTTCCTGATCGTTGTTTCTTGCCGTAACAGGAACGTTCCTTGTTGTTGTTCCTTGTCGTAACAGGAACGTTTCTGATCGTTGTTTCTTGTTGTAACATGAACGTTCCTTGTTGTTATCCTTGTTGTAACAGAAACGTTCCTGATCGTTGTTTCTTGCCGCAACAGGAACGTTCCTTGTTGTTGTTCCTTGTCGTAACAGAAACGTTCCTGATCGTTGTTTCTTGTCGTAACATGAACGTTCCTTGTTGTTTTTCCTTGTCGTAACAGAAACGTTCCTGATCGTTGTTTCTTGCCGTAACAGGAACGTTCCTTGATGTTGTTCCTTGTCGAAACAGAAACGTTCCTGATCGTTGTTTCTTGCCGTAACATGAACGTGTTTTGTTGTTGTTCCTTGTCGTAAAAGGAACGTTCCTAATCACTGTTTCTTGCCGTAACAGGAACGTTCCTTGTTGTCGTTCTTTGTCGTACAGGAACGTCCCTGATCGTTGTTTTTTTGCAGTAACAGGAACGTTCCTTGTTGTTCCTTGCCGTTGTTCCGTGCTGTAGCAAGAACGTTCTTGGTCGTTGTTTCTTGCCGTAACAGGGACATTCATTGTTGTCGTTCTGTCATAACAGGAAAGTTCCTAGTCGTTGTTTCTTGCTGTAACAGGAATGTTCTTGTTGTCGTTCATTGCCGTAACAGGAACGTTCCTGGTCGTTGTTTCTTGCCGTAACAGGAATGTTCCCTGTTGTCGTTCATTGCCGTAACAGGAACCTTCCTGGTCGTTGTTTCTTGCCGTAACATGAATGTTCCTTGATGCTGTTCCGTTCCGCAACAGGATCGTTCTTTATTATTGTTCCTTGTCGTAACAGGAACGTTCCTTGTAGTCATTCCTTGTCGTAACTGTAGCGTTGGTAATCGTCATTCTTTGCCATAACATGAACGTTCCTTGTTGTAACGTTTAGGGCTAAACAGAGCTGTAGACTGTCTGCTGAAAAATTATATGGGATTATGTCACAGATAACTTGATCCAGATTATTGATATAAATTCACATACTGAACGACAAACAGTGCAGATCCAGATCAGTTGGCTTCAATTAATCTGGATCTACACTGTTTGCAAGGCAGGGTATATCCGGATTCAGCAGGACAAGTTTCTGACGACAGAAATGCCGTATTTGTCTTTATTATTTCGACTGGCAGGCATGAGCAAATAGTGCAGACCAAGATCAGACGTCACAATCTGATCATAACCTGCACTATTTGCGATTTATCAAGCAGTGTTTCGACACATAAACAGAGATGAAATTGGAACTGTTCAAATTTTATGACAAGTATGGTTAGGAGTTTATATGTCCTAATATTTAGAGTAAATATGGTAAAGATATTTCAAACTTGTCTGAAAACAATCGAGAAAGTCGTTCCTTAAGTCAGTGAGCACTTGCGTCCAGGGTAAAATGTCCTGGGCATTGTGATAATGCTTCTTGATTTACCTGCCTAATCTACCCTATATCATTTTCAGTCGTATCACCTGTCAAATAACAGTAGAACATTTCATATCTAAACAAATGCGTGTGGCGAGAACATAGCGTAGAAATATCTCTCTTTAATCTTTCTATTTCAACCTAATTTAAGCCTCATTTACTAAGCTAAATAAAGATGACAGTAAAGAAATGCGAGATCCTTACAAAGCCTACCTCGAGCTGTCACACGTAACTCTAGATTATGTGAAAAGGTTATGGACTGACTATATGGTAATAAAGATAATAGAGAGATATAAAGAGAAGATCATGGGGTTGACAGGTGGAGTCGAATTGTCAATACGAAGTGGCAGATTATAAATTTTGACAGCACTTATCGATGATAATAACAATTTCATTGAGGAAGATCGTCAACATTAATTATTGACAAGTTGTATTGCCAGTATTGTCCATTACGAAAACACGCCTACTCAAATATATTGAGAAGCATTTTACCACCAAAAAAAATGAAAACTTTCAGATAAAAGAACTCTGATATTTTTTTTTTCACATTTCTGCTCAAAACATAGATTGTGGGTACTTGTTAGAACCGCCTCGGCGGGGCGGTTCTTACGAGTACCCACAATCTATGTTTTTGAGCAGAAATAAGAAAATTAATGTATACTCCTGTAAACCCCAGTTTTACTGTATAAAAGTGGGGTTTAAGGGGATGGGGAGGGGAATTATATAGGCATGTTTTCGTGATGACTATGATTACATCGCATTTTCAAATCATATTTCATAGAGCTAGAACACCCCCAGCAGTGGGTGTCTCTTAGATTTGTAGCCGTAGGGGCGATGGGAGTTAGAGCCCATCGTATTTGGGCTACAGCACATGAAAGGCGGGACCCAATCTCCTCCTTTCGCTGACGTCAACCTTCCCCCGAATGGTACCCATTCGCTGCTGGGCGAACAGAGAGAGATTTTCAATGGATGGTCTGAGCTGGGCTCGAAAAGACAACATTTAGCACCGCAGTCGAAGTAAAGAGTGGATCGGAATTTAATCAATTATTTCCTAATGGAAATATCTACCTCAATGTTACTCTTTGCACAGGTCCAGTTTCAATTTGAGGGACGATGGGGTCTGGTTTTTTTTTTTTTTTTTTTTTTTTTTTTTTTTTTTTTTATTTAATTTGGAAAAAATTCTTATGATTAATGCAAAAGAGTGTAGATCCTGATTTGACTCCATGGCGTCTGATCCGGGTCTACACTCTTCGCCTAGGTTCTATTTTTGGGACGCTGGGAACTGATGGGTTAATGAAACACGTCAGATTTGCGTCGCTGTCCCTAGGCACACAGAAAATGTTCACATCTTCAGGACTTTATCACGCCTGGGCGCACGGGTAGGATCAAATTGAACACTACTGATATGCACTTTACTTAACCATTATCCTGTTGTATTTTCTTCTTATCTGGGTCTACGGCAGGGATATCCTTACCTAAGCAGCCACCGATTTTATTCAGATTAGCAACAGACACGCTTGCTAGTATGGGCTCCGTCGTGATCACATGGCCATCACGTGATAGACAGTCACGTGATAAATCGATGTCTGTTTAGAGATTTGCGCCAAATATGAACATTGCTGGAAAGATTTGATTGGGGTATGTTTTAAGTATACAGTATTTCATTGTGTGTAGTAACCAGTCAATTTGAATCTTTGTAGAGATTTGTTTTATATTGACAAGGTTGATGTGGTTAATGGGATGTCAGGTGTTAAGATATTTCAACTTTGGTTTTCACTTTTTTCATTTCAGAGACAATGTCCGCAAACCCTGGTCGGGTTATGTTTGCTGTCGAGAAGACAAGTCATTAACCAGAAAAAAAGTATTTTATCCTTCGGGATACAACATCATTTTCCGGTACGTTTGTGAGGCAGATAAGATAATTTCTTTGATTTTGCTTGTAAAAAGAGCCAAAATATAACTATAGGTGTTAGAAATACAAATGCCCTATCCATTCTGCAAGGATACGCATGTTTGTCTGGATCCTTACAGGTCTATATATGAAACAATTGCATGCTCCTTAACTGTTATTTTTAGGCTTGCTAGCTATATTAACCCACTTACTCTTTACCATTCTGTGGGCTAATTGAGCAGACGACAAACTGATGACATTTACTTATTTTTCCAAGAAAATAGACTTTGACATTTCGTGCAAATTGTCTCCTTTCAAATTGTCTCCTAAAGGAGACAATTTGCACGTAATGTCAAAGCCTATTTTCTGTGAAAAATAAAAACATTGCAAGATGTCGTCTGCTGAATTTTTACCCAGCATGTAGTAGATTGAATATTACGATAATCATAACTTCCAATTTCCTCCCAACATTTAGCAATCAAGAAACCTAAACACGGTGGAATGAAGTTATTGATTTCTCAGAACCATCGAGCTTGGGTCATTGTTTGAATTGATCTAAGTTCCCTCAGTAAATAAATGAGTGATGCTGATACCAAGTTATGAACAATATTGTCAATTTCTATGAAAAGATTATTCCAACGTAAGTATCAAATTAACTCCCATGTGAGAAGGAGATTTTAGTTTTGTTTTTATTTAATCATAATTACACTTATTTATTTAATACTTCCAGCCATGTAATCAAAAAAAGATCATTTGCAAACCGTGTAGCTCCATCTGAGACGGCTCGTTACGAGCCGTCTCATCTTGATCTACACTGTTTGCCATTCCGTTTTAGATTTTGTACTGGGATCCTTTTCAACAGTGAGACATGTCAAAATCAAAGACGGAAGGGTCAAATTCTGAAACGCGGGGTGAGAGGGTCAATAAATTTGTACTTACCCTTGCAAGAAAAACAAACAAACAAAAAAAAAAAAAAAACACAAAAAACAAACAAACAAAAAACCATTACATGCATGTGAATAACGAAGGCCAGATCAGCCTTCCTCCCACGCAGTCGGTTATGCCTTCCTTTATTCCTTTATACCAGTGAACTCTGTGGCCATCGATGTTTCTGTAAGCGAACATTGAAATCCTTGGCCAGATCACGTGACTGTGAAGGCTTTACTGGCCGCATACGTGTTAGGGTAGTGATCGAGCCTTCAATGTGCACACATAAGTTAAGCTTAGAATGTTTCATGCAATCAAATTTTTAACGCACTCAGCAGTTTAAATGAATCAAATATGAGTCAGCCACTCAGTTTTCTCAAAGCATAAATATCTGGCTAGGCTCAAGAGCGCTTTCGGTAGCGTATCTGACTTCCGACCCAAGGATTACAAATCGAATCCCAGCTAGGCCACATAACTTTCGTGGAGATTGATAATGAAATAATTTCTACGGTTATCCCCTCCCTCCGCTGATTCAAGAAGGCCAGATGTCAGTTACTGGCAAAAGTACGTGCACAATGTACTGGTTAACCACTTAGAGGACTACTACTTGAAGCCTACCCAGGAACGTGTGAGTAGGTTAAATGACCGGATCGACATGAGCTGAAATGTTGAGTGGACCATAAAACTACAAATAAGAAAATGAAAGAAAAAGATTGAAAGACTAATGCATCATAGGAATAATACATGTTACATATCCTTTTAACAGTTTGTTCGGCATGTCTGATTGTTTGTATAATGTACTTCGTACTTTTTTTTTTGCTCTTTCCCCGCTAGTGGCGACTTTGTCGTCTGCTAGTAACCTTCGCAAATAGTTTGGACCCAGATCAGGCCCGACAAAACGCCGGGCCTGATCTGGATCCTAACTGTTCGACACTCTGATGGTATTCCTGAAAGATTTTTTTGAAAAGGTTAATTTTAAAAAAAATCCTCAGACGACAAAAACGCATGCAAAATTACTAAGGGTGCACAAATAATTAAGTAGCAAACAAATTGCCATACTCATTAACTGATAACTACTATGTCGGTGTGGGTGTGGGTGTTTCCACAAGCCAAATCCTTTGCTATCTTTTGGCCGATGAGAGGAACTATTACTTTCTTATTCACTTGCAGAGATGATTTTTCCCCTTTTCAAACAAAAAAACCGGATCTACAACTGACAATAAAATATCTTGTTTCAGCTTTGTCTAGGCTTTGTTTCCAAATATTTAGGGTAAACTTGACCAGAGTTCTCATTATGAAAACACGCCTATTCAAATATATTGATTTTACAACCAAAAAAAGGAAAATTTTCAGATAAAAAAAATCTGATATTTTTCATATTTCTTCTCAAAACATAGATTGTGGGTACTCATTAGAACCGCCTCGGCGAGGCGGTTCTAACGAGTACCTACAATCTATGTTTTGAGCAGAAATATGAAAGATAATATATACCCCTGTAAACCCCAATTTTACTGTATAAAAGTGGGGTTTAAGGGGGTCAAAATTATATAGGCGTGTTTTCGTGATGTAACTAAACATTGTTGGACATAGGAATCTTCCACAGGACAACGGTTGCCCTGACATTTTTCTCTGCGTTTATTTATACAGACAATTTTATTTAGTGGAGAAAATTCGATATTCTGTTTTTAAAAAATGAAACAGAACATGACCCCCGTTTTTATTTTTATACCATCAGATATACATGTAGTTTATATTGTGGTTAGGCCAGTTTCAGGAAAAAAAAAACAAAAAAAAAAAAAAAAAAAAAAAAAAAAACGTGGCTATTCATACCTGGATTGCAGAGATGGCAGATTTTTAAACGCGAAAATAGTTTTAGAAACTCAAATACATGAATATATGACAAAAAGGAGGTTTGAATTGGAAATGGTCAATTTACCATTTTTTCCATGGTGATGTCTCACATGCAACATGATTAGCCGATCTACCCATAGGATATATATTTATCAGTTTGTTTGTTAAGTGACTTCAGTGACTTTAACATACAAGATACGTTTGAACAGCTAATTTTATTAAGGGGACTGGATTCACTGGGTGGATTAACCGCTATTTTTAAAAGGGAAACATCTTTTGTGACCTCTTTTTGTGACTCTGTCTTGTCATTGTTTGTTCCTCATCTCTTCTTCATTCGATGCCAGGAAGACTGTGCTTTGTGATTGTGTCCTTTCTTAGGTAATTTCATTTAAATTTTCCTGTTTGATTTGTCCCCATGGGGAGCAAATTCTTTCTTTTTAAAGTAGACTCCTTTTGAGAGAAGAGGTTAACAATTCTGACCAAGTTGTTTCGCTGAAAGTGTGGTAATGTTGGCCTGAAGACACTTCTTCAACAAGGCCTGTCGGAACCCGACTTTTAGGTAGACCTCATTTAAGAAAGAGGAAAAGCTGAATTTTCGGAACAATGTAAAAAGGTACACAAAACTTCTGTTCTAAAACGGATTTCATTCGACAGACTGCCTGCATGATGCTCGACCCAGACATGCTTGACATTTTTGCTCCCTTCTTTAGTTGCTCTCCGATAGACCGGACATAACCTAAATCTATATCAGATGTTTTCTGAATATTCACTTGTCTTTGATCGAAACGGGCGTTTTTTTTTAGTCGGACCCCTAAAATAACTATGTACATACACAAGAAAGGCCACGATCACGACACACAGCACTCCCCGGCAGCAGACAAGCGTTTAATTTTATGAAATGACAACACAAGAGAGCGCTTTGTTAAAACAGAACGAACAAACGAAGGGAGAACGAACGGACGAAGATATCGCCGTGGAACGGTTAATAGTAAAACCGTTTTGGTCTTATAACTCGTTTATTGGATAGTCAACCCTCGCCCTTAATCCTGAAACAGTTCCAGCTACACGTTCAGTCAGTGTAGGGATTTCCCTATTTCAAAACCGAAAAATATGTATTAATAACACGAGAATGAGGGCTCAATGACAGATCGGAAATCAGAGCTAAAGCACTTGTGGAGCCGTGTAAACCTTTTCAGCCGTGCAGACCAAACCAGGTACCTGTGCAAACAGTGTAGAACCGGATGAGACGGCTCATAATGAGCCGTCTCATCAGGATATACAATGTTTGCCATTCTGGTTTAATTTTTGATTGACATCCCTATTTGAAACTATGGACATGTCCAAATTCAGTGATGGAAACGTCTATTTCATAAACTCAAGGTGGAAAGAGTTAAACTCGACTACAGACGAGTAAAGTCAGGCACATGAAAGATTTCTAGAAATGGTTTAGGACTGTGACGTCATTGGGTCTGCGGCCCGAGATTGTTTCATCACAGTTTGGTAATGAGTTTATTCTTTGATGATCCATCAATGAACTAGGATGCCCTTAGCGGACAGAGCAGTTTCTTGTAAACTGGAACTGCATCAAACTTGAGGGTAAGGTTACAGCCATGTAAATCTGGTTTAAGGACTGGTACACTTGGTATAATTTGTCGCCGTTTCCGCCGAGGGAAACAATTTTTGTGACTTCCTGTATGCTTTCCTGAACGTATAGCTCCTTCTGAAGAGAGGTTTACTCTATAAGGAAAGAATTTGCTTCCTCTAGGAAGGAGAGCAAATTCTTTCCTTATAGAGTAGACCCTTTAGGGCACAGGAAACCTGTGCAAAATAGTGCCGGGGAGCCCGTGGTAGTTAATTTCTGTAAGGCGGCCTATGATTGGTTAATAATAAAGATAACTTCAAACTTATTATTCTAATTTGAAGGAAACATGTTTCTGTGTAATTTCTTGATTGTTTCAAAGAAATAAATGTTTCTGTTTGTGTTTGCTGGAGCCAAAAGAAAAAGTGGTGAAACTTCAAAGTTTCAATTTTTGATACCTGCCAATTGAGGGGTTGCAAAATTCAGCCTCCAAAGAGTCCTAGAAAGTGCTAGTGACAGTGGTGTTTTTCCTTATCTATTTTGCTTTGCTAAGCCTGGTCTTTGAATTCTAACAAAATTTGGAAGCCCAGTCATACTTGAACAGAACTCTTAACCACAAAAGGGTAGAGTTACTATGAAGCTCTATGGGAAAAAGTAAGTACAGTAGAACCTCAATGGTTCAAACATCTTTGGGACCATGGACATTTGTTCGAGACATGGGTAATTCGAGCCACAGAGGGTTTATCATGGCGCGAGGTTAGGAAGCAAATAGTGATAATTTAGGGAAGTCCTTTTTATCTTCTTTTCAATAATGGTATGTTGAGTGTACGCATTAGAATCGCATCGATGAGGCGATTCTAATGCGTACACACAACATACAGTGACATGATAAAATATGAAAATTTCCTTAAAATATCCATAGATATCTGATTTCTGGGGCTGTAAAGAGAATTTCCTAGGGACTAAAAAACGAGTTCGAATTAGCCTTGGTAAACGAGTCATCGGTGTTTGAGTCATTGAGGTTTTACTGTAGTTCCCTGTACCATTTAAGAAGTGAAAAAAAAAAAATTAACAGTAGTCATACATGTGATTCAGTTTTTGACCATCAAAATACCTTTAAGACTGTAAAGACCGTTATCGGTCCGACAGGTTTCTTCATGCGTGCGGACAATGAATACTCTGATCAAATCATATGTGCGCCCAACGAAGACTCAGATCAGCCTGCACGGATGCGCAGGCTGACCTGAGTCTTCGTTGGGCGCACATATGAGATGTACGACCAGTAGTTTTACTACTGATCGTTTCATAGACTATATTGTGGTTTGTCTTTTTCGATTCATCCTTATTCGTTCTGCCAGTATCTGGCAATGTATTGTTTGCATTTTGTACTTATTCGCCTCATATTCATAACTCTTACTTTCAATGTCGTGGGAAGGCTGTGGTTTGTAATTGTGGCCGTTCCTGGGTAATTTGACGTCTATTTTTGTGCTTGTCTACGAGCAAGAAATGACATTATAGTAACTTTACAGATCTAATCTCTCTCCTGGCAGTATTGGCAGATTCTGGCGAACAGTAGCGACCTGTCTGTCGTTTATCCGAGTATAGGAACAGTTATTGGAAAAATAGAAATTGTTACAGCAAGTTAACATATTGTTCCTCGCCAAGAACATGTGAATAAAATTCGATTATGGCTCTTGTTGCCAGATGTGGACTAACAATCCTAGTACCATACACTGCCAACGATACGATGTAAAGAAATGAATGCAGAGGAACCATAGGTCCAGACAAGATGGTATCCAACCTAATATTTTGCCTCTTTGAAACATAATATTGAGTTAGGATTTAACGACACGTCAACCCTTTTGGGTCATTTTGTGTCCTCTCCCAGAGAAAGAGAGAAGAGAGAAGAGATAGTAGAGATGATCAAAGAGGGACAGGGGAGAAAGGAAAATGAATGAAAGTGAAGAAACAGAAGAAATAAAAACATTCCCCCCTCTACCCTTACCTGCTGCAAGGACAGCAGGCATTGCCCAACTGTAAGCAAGTATCAGCTGGATGCCCCGGTGACGTAAGATACCCGACACCTTTGCCTCACCCAAACACCCCCTGAAACATAATAACTTGAACCTTTCCAAATAGAAAACACCCATATCACATATGGGGCACACGTAGACCCAGTTCAGCCTGCGCAAACAGTACGCTCTAATCAGGGTCTACGCCATTCGATAATAGATTATGTAATGGCGACCAGCGTAGACTCAGGTCAGACTGCGCAGATGCGCAGTCTGATCTGAGTCTACGCTGGTCGCATATATTCTTAGGCCATTCTGTGTGGGCCAAATACAGCAGATTTTAAATTGTCCATACATAAGTTGAGCGAGCACAGTAGACTTAGATGCCAGTTTAGACCCGAGTCAGTCTGCGCAATGTAAATAGAGTATTTTAGGGGAATGGATACACCTTCAAGGGAGACAACTATGTCAAAACTGTTTTGCTTCCTTCTGATAAGGGATCTACTCTAAAACGAAAGAATTTGCTCCCCATTGGTGAACATTTTTTTTCCTTTTAGAGTAGATCCCTTCTCAGAAAGGGTTTGGTACGTAGGAGAGTAAACAAAAAGTCACAAAAGTTGCTCCCTTGTCGAAATTGGCAGTAACCTTACCAAGTGTAGCCATTTACGGTGATCTCCTTCCAGTATGTCAGCGACCAAACTGTGCAGGTGACGCTGGTCGCATATGTCATATGGTCTAATTCAATTTTGAATAGAACAGAATGTTTAATTGCCCATATATTGGGTTAGCAAGCAGTGTAGACTCATGGATGTGAAGACTGATCTTGATCTCTACGCAAGCCGCGTATGACATATAGTCGCACTGTTTAAAGGGACTTGTTTACTAGAATCGCCCTGATGTGGCGGTTTTACGAGTACTAAACTGCAACTGCGCGTTTTATGTTGTGACATACATCAGCCATGTGGCATAGTAATCTGTCAGCTGCATTTCTGGGAAAATAACAAAAGTTCTGAAATAACAAAAAATCTGCTGAAACAGTTATCCAACTTGCTGAGCATTAAAAACCCATTTATGCGCACTGGATTTTCTTCTTTTTTTTTTTTTTTTTTTTTGACTTTTGATATCGGACTAATCCACTCAAGTGGTGTCGATAAATTTTCTGTGGCAACAACTCTGTAAATTATTTTACATCTCTTCTAAAAAGGGATTTGATGCTGTGGTATTTTTCCAGGATAACAATTTAAGATTACCTTCGGTTGTTTATATTGAAATGGAATCGCAGTGAAATCTCTCTGAAAATAAAGTTTTGCATTTTACTTGACAGAGGTACTGTCGGCTTTTCTTTGCGTATTTCAAATTCACAATGATGTACAGTGTCTGACTGCCATGCCAGAAGACTGGCCATGTATGCACAAGAATGTTCTACTAGCAAATGCCGTCTGGAAGAAATATTCTTCTGATGCAGGCACACTTAACTCTTTCGGCGCCAAATTTCAGACTACAGTTGTCGTCTGTTTTTTTTTTTTTTTTTTGTTTTTTTTTTGTTTTGTTTTTCTGTTTTTCTTCAACAAACCATCGATTGGAAAGAAATTTATATGTAAAGTTGAACGAGTGAATCTCAAACAGCATAGATCCTGATGAGACGGCTCATAATGAGCCGTCTCATCTGGATCTACGCTGTTTGTAAAAGCTTATTATCACCTATGGCAGTGAAAGAGTTAAAGGGCTTATTCACATAAACGGCTGCCAAAGAAAATTGTCTTGTGGAAAACTGTAGAACGAAAGTTCACCCATGGTGACCACCACCAACAACAACAAAAGTAAAACTATTACCATGAAGTTTCCTTTAAAGTGACTGGATACATTAGGTAAATTTTTTGCCATTCCCGTTTGCTTTCCTACGCACCAAGCCCCTTCTAATAAGGGTCTACCTTAATAGGAAATAATCTTTTTTAGAAAAGAGGCAGAACAGTTTTGCCTGAGTTGCCCCCACAATTAAACTGCATCTCTGCCCCTTGGATAAAACTAAAAGCGGCTTAATCTTTAGCACTCTCTGGGCAAATTCAATAGACGAAAAATTGATGAAATATTTTCCGATTTTTCTGGAAAATATTTCAAAATGTCGTCTGCTGAAATTTTTTCCAGGAAGCATAAACTCTTTGGGCAAATTCAGCCGACGACAATTGATGAAATGTTTCCATATTTTTCTGCGAAAAAAAAAAAAAACAACAACAAAAATTCAAAAATTTCGTCTGATGAACTTTTTACCTTGCATTCCAGGCGTTAGCCCTTCAGGCTGACGAGCAGACCAAAACATATACCGGTGCAAACAGTGTAGTTCCAGATGAGACGGCTCATAACGAGCCGTCTCATCTGGATCTACACTGTTAGCCATCATGTTGTTAATTTTGGACTGAAACTCCTATTGGCATCAGTGGACATGTCCAAATTCAAGGATTGAAGAGTCCACTTCAGAATCTCGGGGATGAAAGGGCTAAAACTTACTCATTTCTCGGATGGAACGGTTTACAGGCAAGTATAGTGGTGTTCCACTGTTTGTAGGGCCGATCAACCTGTTCAGCTTCTGTTTCTAACGCTTTGCATGCTTGGTAAAAAAATTCAGCAGGCGAAATTTTGAAATATTTTTCTTATTTTTCCTAGAAAATAGGATCTGACACTTCATGCAAATTGTCTCCTGAGGAGACAATTTGCATGAAAATGTAGATCCTATTTTCTAGGAAAAATAAGAAAAATATCATCCATATGTCATCTGCTGAATTTGCCCATAGCATGGTAAGTGCTAACATCGAAAATCAATAGACAACAAGCTGTAAAAAGCAACAAGACCATATTTAGTTGTAACAAAGATGTCAAATAGATTAAGCATGGCAGGAAGCGAGAGTACTGTTGCTTCAAGTCTTAACAGCATGTTTGCAATATTTCATTAACGTCACTTGTGTGCGCTGTCGGTCAATTGATAAAAAAAAAGTCAGATTGAGAAAGCAAACCATTCCATGAATGGATACCATCAAAACAAACTGTATACATAAACCCTTAAAATACTAATCACAACTGCAGCAGGCAAAATATTGATTTTTTGTATTGATTTCTCAGGAAAAAAATTGACATTTCATGTGAAACATCTGCCTAGCAGACGATTCACATGAAATGCCAAGTCTTATTTTCCCTCAAGAATAATAAGAAAAAGAGCATGTCGTCTGCTACAATTTTGCTCAGCTCTTTAAAGGATAAACATTTCAGCCCTTCTTTAAATTTTAATTATGGTTGTGGAAGTTTAATTAACCAAACTTCAGTGTGGCACAATTTAATGAATAAAGGGTGATAACACATGTATTTAAATTCCATCAAAGCGTGTTCCATCATCATAAAACCATCTATGCCTGACGCAATAGACTGTCGCATGTCGTCAAATGCTTTCTGTGGAAACTCATTTGGGTGACTTTGGATTTGCGTGCGTGGGCAACTTTTATCCAGAAATTGCTAATTTCAATGTTCATTCAGAAATGTGATAATTTACCATTAATAAACGCGACTGGAATTGAAGATATGAAAATGGATGCGTCTTGTGGAATTTCACTCAACACATCTAAGCCCAAATCACCTTATAACATAATATACATGTATTCTGTACTTACCCTAAGACACCTTCTCTTCCTATACTTATCTGAAAATCTGAATACATTTTACTGCCTGAAGATGTGTCTAAATTGTTGAATACTGACAAACAGCGCAGAGTTTTGCGATGTCTGACCTCGCCCCGAGGTTATAAAACTTTTTTCATGCTCAACGCAGCTGAGCATGAAATTTTCTCTGCTAATAAATATGAAAATGCCAACAATAGTTGGCATTTTCATATTTATTAGCAGAGAAAATTTCATGCTCAGCTATGTATAGCAAGAAACAATTTGCAATTGTTAGTATTTTGAGATCTATTAGCAAGAAAAATTTCATGCTCATCTGAGTTGAGCATGAAAAAAGTTTTATAACCTCGGGGCCTGGAACTACAATTTTTGCTCATACATGCATGCCCATGTAAGGTAGATACGATAGGAACAACATGGACCCGGATTAGCGCTGACCTGGGTCTGTGGTCTTCACCCCTTAAATCGTCAAGGTCAACACATGTGAGCAAACGAACAGACCTTGATCAGACAATGAGGGTGCTCTTGTTATCTTGACGACGATCTTCGCAAATACCATGCGGCCTGCATTGGTCACCCCCAAGCTTCTTCTCCATCTTATAACATTCTATTTTACGGTTCTGGCTATATAGTCCGCAACCGTGTCACAATAGTTTTCCCTCCTTTCTTAAAGGAAAGAATTTACCCCCATTCTTTTCTTTTGGAGCAGATTACTTTTAAGAATGGTATAAGAAAGAAAAAAAAAGTCCCAAAAGTTGTCTCTGGTAAAATATGGCGAAAACCCTATCAAGTGTATCCAATATAAGAGTCACTGATGATGCCTAGTTTGACGCATTACGAAAACACGCCTATTCAAATAAATAGAAAATTTCACCTCCAAAAGCAGAAAATTTCCGATGAAAAATTCTAATTTTCATTTTTCTGCTCAAAACAGATTGTGGGTACTCGTTAGAACCGCATCGACGAGGCGGTTCTAACGTGTACCCATAATCAATGTTTTTGAGCAGGAATAGAAAAAAAATAATGTATACCCCTGTAAACTCCAGTTTTACTATATAAAAGTGGGGTTTAAGGGGGTCAAAATTATATAGGCATGTTTTCGTGATGGTAGTCTGGTCCAGAAAACTTGACATTTCATTTGTTTTCATTTGTGTGAGTGAGTTATCTGCTCCCAAGGATCTCTTCTTTCAGAGTTCATTTAGTCTCCACCTCAATATGCCAGATTCGACGTAACACCAACCGGAAACTTCTCGGCTTTACATCTTAGAAATATTTTGTTGTTGAACGTCTACAAAGAGATTCCAGGAGTTGGGATAGTAAGCCAGTTGCGGACGAAATAGCGGGACCAGCAGGTTGCTTTTATGCAAGGGTCGTTTTACAAGGACAACGCACACGATGCGAGTGTCTGCAATCCGCCGCCACCCACGCTGATGATGAAAGGCATGTCCTGCTTCTAACTCTGGACCCGGATCCGAAGTGAGCCTTCTGACTGGTGGCCAGACGAGTGTGGTGACAGATGCAGTTTAGATCTCGGTCTGCATGGTTTGTCAAAGACTATTTTTGGGATATTAGACATTTATTTAGCAACGGCTTTAGGTTCTGCTGCTGTCAATCTGAAGTGACTACCATATTTATCCTAAGTATTCGGACAGACGTACCCGGAACAAACAAAGTAGGTCAAGGTCAGACACCGCGGAATTCGTAGTCTTATCAGTATCTACACAGTTTAACACTCCATTAGGAAAACATGCCTATTCAAATATACTGAATTTTTTACCACCAAAAAATAAAATTTTTCAGATAAAAATTCTGATATTTTTCATATGTGTGCTCAAAACATAGATTGTGGGTACTCGTTAGAACCGCCTCGACGAGGCGGTTCTAACGAATAACCACAATCTATGTTTTTGAGCAGAAATAAGAAAAATAATGTATACCCCTGTAAACCCCAGTTTTGTTACATAAAAGTGGGTTAAAGGGGTCAAAATTATTTAGGTGCGTTTTCGTGATGCATTCAGCTGTTATTGGTAGATCAGTAAGCGGTAGTATTTCGTTTTTATCATAATGCTAATATGAATGAAAATTTTATTATTGTTTGAATTTGCATTTGAAATAAATATGTTTGAACCAAGAAGTAATACAAGTGGTTACAACTGAAATGCTGTTGGACCTGAAAGACCTACGTGCAAGTACACTCTGAGACATACGTTAGCATTAGAGTATAGTATAAAAGAGTTACATAACATTACAGTTATTATTACTTTTTTATTTAAAAAATCAGAAGAAAGTTGCATTAGTTAAATCATTTACATCTAGAAAATGTATCATTTAGAAATTAAGAAATTTTTATGTCAGTACCTGCAAATACATATACCTTATACCGGAGCGAAGCCTGAGGTGTGTCACCGTTATTGACGGGTCTAAATTGTTAAAGATTTAAAATACTGCTTTTATTACTACTAATAATATTAATACTCTTATCGTCTGTTTAAGTGATATGATTAAAATAATATTATTACCCCATCGAATTATCTGACGAGCATCACCTCAACGTGGTGATGGGGTGACCACGCCATCACACGATCTAAGACAGCGGCCAAGATGCCGACGGGGTGAACACCGACAAATCAGCCATAGACTCGCTGGCGTTTCAAGCCAAGGTCAATGTGAAATTAATCAGATTTTTCTGGCGTAGCCTATATGTGACTATGTTGCCTAGCTATGTTAAAAATCTGCTGACTGATTGGTTAATAATATTATAAATATAAAAATAAAATCATTCAGTATACACATAATAGTCAAAGCGTACACTAAAACAGAATGCTTGCATGAGCATGTCTATTATAGAAACATTAAAAAGTATTAAAAAAAAAAAAAAAAAAAAGAATTTCTGCTAATATGTTTAGAAGACATTGAGAAACCTCGTCCTCTGCACGAGCGTCAGGTGTAAGTCAATAAGGTAGATGTTCTTAGTATGAACTTGTGATTATAACTGAGATGCTGTCAGACCTTGATAGACCTACGTGCAAGGACACTCTACATTAGCATGTCTGGGCCGGTTTCCCACCCATGTGCAGAATTGTGTACGTCTGTCCTCAAAGAAGACATGATTAGATTATAGCATACAATGATTTTATAATTAATAACAATACAGTTACTTTCTTATTATACATTGAATATATATTTTCCAAAATTCCGCAGAAATTTCCATCATGTAAAAATGTATTATTTAAATATTTGATTTTTTTTTTTTTTTTTTTTTTGATATCAATATATGTATAAACACGCGTACCTTGTATCTACTCAAGCGTAGCGGAGGATGCCTAAGGTATTTATCATTTACTAACTGGGTCTAAGTTGTGTTGAAGATTTTAAATAATCTTTATTAGGAGAACCACTTTTTTTTTATCAAGTAGAATTGTGTACTTACTGCATATTATCAGTATATACATGCATACGGAGCTAATTATTTCCATTGACTACAATATTTTATATATGTAACGTAAACAACAATTTTATACTTGACGTGGCAAATATCCGTTTTACCCAATATGGTTATGTATAAATTTGCAGTACCACAAGGTAACATTACTACTACTATTAATGCTAATAATAATCACAACAGCAGTGGTATACAAATAATCAGTATTTAGAATTTTTAGTGTTTTTTTTTTTTTTTTTTTTTTTTTTTTTTTTAATAGATATGTATATAATGCATATTACTTAAGAGTGTTTCTCTATAAATAATACATTATGTAAATGTGGTGTAAAATTGTTCCAGTTAAAGGAAGAGTTCATTTTACTCTTCGTTTTCTACATTTAACCATGTTATTAACCAACACCATTAAATATATTTAAATGCAACAAATGTAGTAAACACCAAAAAACAAACAAACAAAAAAAAAAAAAAAAAAAAAATCCATACAGATACTGGTTTTATGTACTGCAGTTTTTATATATTGCGTCGCATAATTATTGACTTTATCCTATTTATAAATAGTAGCACTTTCAATTTATATTCATACAAGAAGTATTACAAATGGACTTGTTCAAATTGTAGGACAAATATGGCAAGGCGTATTTCGGACAAATACGGTATGCTAGACACATGACATTTAACGTGACCATCTTTTACGGAGGCTTGGTATCGCATATAGTGAAATGTTTCGAAGCATTTATATAATGATTTTATGTGAATTTACGTTTCGACAGGGAGAATCCAAAACAACAACAAAAAAAAAAAAAAAAAAAAAAAAAAAACAGTTTTCCGTTTTTCTTTAACTGTTTTTCTTTGTCTTTGATTTGAGCATAAAACGCAAAAGAAAAACATAGTTTAAATTATTGATGGTGTAACACAGGCAGATGCAAGTGTGTTTGCGCGTGACAACGGTTTTCCATCTGTATATTAACCTTTAAAGCACCAATCACAACTGCAGGAGACGACAGTTTTAAATATTTATTTTTATTTTTCATATAGTTTTTTCATAGAAAATAAGTCTTATCATTTCATGTGAATCATCTGCTAGGACGATTCACATTAAATATCAAAACTTATTTATTTTGAAAAATAAAATAAAAAGAAGTTGAATGTCGCCTGCTACAAATTTTGCTTGGCGCATTAAGAGCTAACGGATGCATTGACCTCTGACATTTTTTCTTGAATTTTCTTAAATTTTATTTGTTCAACTGTGCAGCAGGATACAATTGAAATTTAAGCTGTCAGGTGTTCACATCTGTCTCCGATTTTGGCCGGCCAGTGTCGTCTGCAGGGTGACATATGGTTTTGTGCATGCGATCAATAGGTAGGCGAATAATGATTATTTGTCGTCTGCAGAATCAAAGCCAATAGCTCCACTATGCACCAGGTGCCAGTGGAACATGAAAACAATTGAGACAAAACTTAAGAAAATGGACTTTTTTAACATATGCACAAAGTTAAGACGGCGATCAGCCTGCGCATTTTCAAATCTGCCGAGCAGATTTTCTATTCATCTATAGAGTCTGTTCTACCCAATGATTCTGTGAGAGAGCAACGAAGGCCCTGATCAGACTGCGCAAATGCGTAGTCTGATCTGGGCCTTCGTTGTCCATATATATGATACTATCCCTTTTCTTGTGTCGCGACGTGATTTCTGCAAGGATCGTAATTAAAATTCGCTCGATACGTGTGCCCGGACACCTGTCTAGGACAACGTTTCAGTCAATTATTGATGTCGCATGAATGACAATAAAAACTTGGAAACCTGACAGCATTTACGTCTTTAACCTTTGGCATGATGCAGACGTTTTCGTATTTGGGGCGCGTAAAGCGGAAAAGGCGCCAAATTGGCATAATCGGATCATCACGGATTTCACTGCCCGCTGATACACCCGAGAGTATCCAGCGATTCTGTCAGAGAAGAGAGAAGGCTCTGATCAGACGGATATCCGGTCTCATTACGTGAAGCACCTAAGTAAATTATATAGTTAAAACCATCGCTTTAGATAAGACTTTTTATCAACCATAATATATTGATATATTAATTTTTTATTATTTCTCCTCGAATGAGTACCCATATCATATGTTTTCATGGAGAAATAAGAAAAAAATCTGGATGTCCTAGGTGGGAGCTATTCTATCTAAGGCAATATCACTTTATAATGCAGAGAAAATGAGGTACATTAAGGCAGACTTGTTCAGTGCTAAATTTTAGTAGAAATAACAAACAACTTGAAACAGGGTAGAAAAAGTTCATATTCATGAAAATTCGTCAAAAAATCGCCTTATAACGTAGACACCTGCATAACCCTATTTCTGCTATTGTTATAGGGGAACATGGGATTACATATTACATAGACTCGTTAATGTAGTAGAGTCTGGGCCCAGTTCCTCAAAATATCGGTAGCTTAACGAGCTCGTTAATGACAAACTTGTAAACTGTTGTAGCGAAGGCATTTTCATATACATTGATATTGTTACTGCAAAATGTGCAAAACCTACTCATATTTTTTAGCGAAAAATATCAATGTATTTGTCATATTTCAAGGTAAAAACTTTAACGTCACGTTAGCCAACAACTTTGTTAAGTTTTGAACAACTGGGCCCAGGACTTGTACGTTCGGCATTGTCCACGGATGCCGACGGCACATCGAATCGTGAAGGCCCAGTTCTGATGGTTAGAAGGAAAAGCCAGATAAAGGTTTTGGAAAAAGAAAAGAAAACATTGCATTTTTTAAACCATTCTCTTGCTGACATGCCCTGTCTTAGCAAACAGTGTAGATCCAGATCAGTTGGCTTCTGAAGAAGCCAACTGATCTGGATCTGCACTGTTTGTCATTAAATATGTGAATTTCTCTTAAAAAAAAACGGATCAAGTTATCTGATTGGCTGGAAATTAGAAGTGGGCATGGCATCTTAATTTATTCAGCATGACAAGGGTTAATGTATAAAGGCTTTACCTTCAGCAGGTAAGAGATCGTGTAAAGAAGCGTTTCCTTTTCAAATAGTTTTATCGCTAAAAAGTTTGATTTGATAACATATGCAATCATTTAGGACACGCACTTCTTTTAGTGGTAAGACTGTTTTCAAATATGCCGTTGTTATGCCGCAGTAAACTCAGTCCACTCAGACATAACCGGTTCCTAAATTACGAAAACACGCATACTCAAATATACTGAAAATGTTACCTCAAAAAAAAAAAAAAAACAGATAAAAACTCTATTTTTCATATTTCTGCTCAAAACATAGATTGTGGGTACTCGGTAGCGGTTCTAACGAGTACCGACAATCTATGTTTTGAGCAGAAATAAGAAAAAATATGTATACCCCTGTACACACCAGTTTTACTATATAAAAATGGGGTTTAAGGGGGTCAAAATTATATAGGTATGTTTTCGTGATGAATTGCAAACAATTTAAACAATTTGTCATGTTCCGTTTGTACCACTAACACACACTGGAGAAATTAGAAGAAAAATATTTATCTTGACACCCCTATTATCTGGAACTATGTAAACAATGACATTTACATCAGTTAATATGAGAAAAGTGAAATGTTTGGTTAATAAAATTAAGACAGATATATGTATTGCAAAAACGTGTAAACTAGACTTGTTCAAAGTTTAAGACAAGTATAGTCAGGTGTACCTAGGGTAAATACGTTCACACAGCGGCAAACTAACCCTTGTCATGCTGAATAAATTAAGATGCCACGCCCACTTCTAATTTCCAGCCAATCAGATTACTTAATTCGAGTTTTTGATAGAAATTCACATATTTAATGACAAACAGCGCAGATCCAGATCAGTTGGCTTCTTCAGAAGCCAACGGATCTGGATCTACACTGATTGCTATGACAGGGCATGTCGTGGTCAGCAAGAGAAGGATTAAAATTAAATTCGCAATGCAAGACTAAAATAATAATAATAATAATAATAATCATAATAATAATAATAATTATTATTATTATTATTATTATTATAATAATATAAAGCCAAACAATGAAAATACAAAAGAACTAGGAAGAATATAAAGGATATATAACTGATTTGTCTTGACTCTTAAATGATGATAACAAAAAAAAAATGAATAGTTCCGTCCAATCATTCTGTGTGAACTATCAAAGAAATCAACAGGTGTAAATTCTTTATCAGGACCACGTGGACCACCTGTTTCCACTACCAGTTACCTGTCAGCTGGCGTGGAGATAGTGGGTGAGAGGCGTGACCTGACCCTGGCTGGAGGTCATTTCTGGCAGATGGCGGTGTCGTATTGTTAAGGGCCAATTCAGCGAGACGAGACAAGACAAGGAGCGATAAAGAAGTACCTATTATTTAAAGAATAATTTAAGCTCGCCACGGGAAAAATGTGTTATGTCATATGGAAATAAAGGAAACACAGACCAGCTGGTGCATCTGTGCGATTCATTACCACAATATCTGCTGTTTCTAGAATATACATTATAAACAATTCATTGATTCTGAGTGCCATGTGAAGAAACAGAAATAAAAACATTCCCCCTCTACCCTTACCTGCTGCAAGAACAGCAGGCCTTGCGCAACTATACGCCAATAAAGTTGGACGCCCTGGTGACGCAAGGTACACAACACCTTTGCCTCACCCAACCACCCCACTTCTACTACTACTACTACTATTACTACTACTATGCAGTACTACTACAACTACTAATACTTTAACTACTAGTACTATTACAGCAACTACTACTACTGCTTCTACTACTACTACTGCTACTTCTACTATGCACTACTATTACTCACTATTTATTTAATGAAATTCCCGTATTAAATGCAAACAGTGTTGACTCTGATCAGACGCCGCGTTATGCGGCGTCTGATCTGGGTTTACACTGTTTGCAAAGATCCAATTTATGGGACGCTAGGCATAAATTTTCAATTTGTCTCTTCTAAAGACCTTTCTTTACCACATAAATCTGTTTTGATGTGTTTAATAACCAAAATCTTTCTCATTTCCCATATTGTATGGTGAGAATGTCATGGCTTGCACAGCTCTAAATAAGAGGGGAATCGAAATAATTTTTTTACTCATTTCTCCAAGGAAAATATGTTATGAGTACTCATTAGTAGCGCCTCGCTGAGACGATTCGAATGAGTACCCACAATATATGTTCTCAATGAGAAATTAAACACTATCAACATTTTTTGGGGGCTAAAATGGCCCCTCTAGAGCTATGGCTAAGAAGTATACATTTTACATAGACTATGTTAACATACTGTAAATCTACATGGCCCATAATTTATTTAGCGAACTGTGCATGGCCAAGACAGACTGCACAAATGCGCCGATAGGTTATAACGCTTAACATGATGGGTAAAATTTTCAGTAGAAACCATGTTAAAATATTCTTATTTTTCCCAGGAAATAGGATTTGACATTTCATTGAAATTGTCTCAAGAAATGTCAGATCCTGTTTGCTGCAGAAAATAAGAAATATCATGAATTTGTCGTCTCCTGAATTCTCTCAAAGCGTTCTAAGTGCTAAGATTGAAAGGATGGTTTTATGAAAAGATGAAATTGAATCAAACTGACGTATTACTATTGCCTTGATAGGATATGTTTTGATCACCAGACACTAAAGATGCGATAAAAGATACATACAAATTATCAGTCAATTCATAAATGGTCCTTGCCAAGGGATAATGCGCCTTCGGGCATAAGCGGACAGCGAAGGCCCAGATCAGCCTGCGCATCCGCGCAGGCTGATCTGGGCCTTCACTGTCCGCTTAGAGAATCATTGATTACTGTTGAATATTTCAACGGAGGAGAAAGCTCCAATGAGACGGATGATCTGAATCTGCGTACTTTGCATGTAATTGAAGACACCTTTTTGATTGACACGAGTTATTAATAGGGTATTTATGTAAACTGAAATATATCAGTATTCGTCGTCATTTTGGTCTACAGCTGTCGTTATCACCTGTCGCTGGAATGTGAAGAGGAGATCACATTGTTTGTTTTACCTCATCACAGGTACACTGGAGATAATGGGAAAGTAAATAAAATAACTGGTGTGTCTCAACCAATCAGATCGTTCCAATTTTCAGTTAAACCTTACTGGGGATCGATTGTGAACGCATTTTTGCCCCCCCCCCCGCCCCTCCCCCCGCCCCCCTTTTTTTTTTGTTTTAACTGTTTTGTTACTTTTTCACACAAGTAAAATTCGGTCCCTTTGATTTATATAAAAATATGAAGAATTTGATGAAATATTCGGACCAGTTATTTTGTCAATTCACATAATGCTCCCATTGAGGAAAATTCCATAATTGCGCCATCACACTTATGACAACAACAACAACAACAAACGATGGGACAGAAGTTGCAGAAGTATATATAACTGATATTAATGCGTAAATAGCGTGTATTTTTTTTTATCAAAAAAGGAAACTTATTACAATTAAAATAATAATAAAAAATACTTCAAAATATTTCTAAGGGTCAGACTTCAACAATAATAGTAGTAGTAGTAACAACAACATTAATAACAATAAAAACAAAAATAATGAGAGTCGAGCTAAATACTACTACTACTATTACTACTACTACTACTACTACTACTACTACTACTAAATGGCAGTCACAGAATGCGTTGGGAACCTTTCATTATTAACTCTATAGGCTAATTCAGCAGACGACAAATTGATATTTTCTTATTTTTTTTTCTCAGAAAACAGGATTTGACATTTCATGCATATTGTCTCCATTGCAGACAATTTGCATGAAATGTCAAAACCTGTTTTCTGTCGTCTGCTGAGACTTCTACCCAGAGTGTTGAGCGTTAACTGACCTTCGTCACGAAATTAGAGGTGACTAGGAGGATTAAATTTAATACAGTGCAAGGGAGATAAACAATAGACGGCAACACAAAAAATGACGGACGGAAGTTTAAAAAGGTCAGTTCCTATTTACACAGTAGATGCGTTTACTGATGAGCCATTTCACGGTAATCCAGCGGCAGTATGTCTTCTACCGAGAGGAATGGTAAGTTTGATTTTATTATGTCCATTTTTCAAAAGAAAAATACAAGTTTAAAATTGTGACTTGGTAAAAAAGTGAAGATAGAAGAAACGCAACTGCAGAATAGTCTGTCAGTTTCACGCTGCATAATTGCCTCCCTTGAAACGACCGTTACCCTTAAAGTGCCAAGCAAAATTTGTAGTAGACAACATTGTAATTATTACTATTTTTTATTTTTCATAGGAAATAAGCATCGACATGTCATGTGAATCGTCTGCCAATCAGACGATTCACATGACATGCCAAGACTCATTTTCTGAGAAAATTTAAACAATAATAAATAACTTTAAAAATGTCGTCTGCTGCATTTGTAATTGACGCTTTAAGGGTTAACCCTTTCAGCCCGGTAACTGTGCAAACAGTGTAGGTCCAGATGAGACGGCTCGTTAGGGTCTGCCCTGTTTGCCATTCTGTTTTCGATTTTACACGGGAACCAAGATACAAGATAGTTTATTTCCAATTCTGGGCTCACCAGGGCATACAAAGTAAGGCATGCAGAAGGACTAGAAATCCAAATGATAGAGAATTCACAAAAGTAAATGTGAAATTAACGCTAAGCTAGGCTAATAAAGTAGGAAAACAAAATAATTAGTCAAGTGTAACCAAGGAACACAGGAGTGATAGGTTCGCAGATGTATACATATCAATGATCTAAATTATCAAGCAAAAATTTGCCGAATCTATATAATACATCAGGATCTTCATTATTTATAATCCAAATAAATTTGTTAAAATCATCTAATCTGTCAAAGTTTTTGCAGCGCTCGTATATTAAGGCTAGTCTTTCATTGTCAAATGCTGAACAAGCTAATAAAAAGTGTATCTCATTATTTGCACTATTTGTAAATTCAATGTTGGAAAACTCAACTTCAGAAACTCAGGGTTATTTCCGCATGCTTTTTAACAGGACTGCACTTTGAAATCAGCAACACAGTCACATAAGGGTCGTGTAAACTGAAACTATTAGTTATATATGTAATAATAAATTTCAAATCACAATGATTATAAGTTCTCTCTTGTGTTTATAAACAGACCAGAACATACCTTTCGGTCAGGTTTACTGCGTCATTTTATACGCTACAGGGATACACCTGAAAGATGTTGCAGACATCTTGCAAGACATGTGTTTCGCTTGTATCTAAAATCTTTTGAAAATTGGGGACTACTCTTAATAGGAAAGACTTTGCTCCCAGAGGATAAGAAGATGAGAAGGGAGACAAATATTATCATATCATAGTTATTTCCCTTTGAGGGGTATCCATTCCCCGCAAGGTGAATGAATACTCATTCAGGGAGAGGCAACATTATCAAAATTTATTTTGCCTCCTTCTGGAAGGGGTCTCATTTGAAAGGAAAGAAGTTGCTCCCACTGAGAGCAAATTCTTTCTTTTCAGAGCAGACCCTTTTTCAGAAGGGACTCCATGTATAGAAAAACAAATAGCAAGATACAAAAATTGTTTCCCTGTTAAAACATGGTGGAAAATCTACCATGTATCAAATCTGCTTAAGAAATGCAGGTAAACCTTAAGCCTTCAGTTCTTCCATGGCAAAACCATTTACCTCAGATTCTGCAACTGTATTTATCTAATGGCTCCAAGAAGCATTTTCCAGTTGTCAATGATAAGTTTCAACACAGCATATATGCAGGTCAGCAGTCATTTGTAAAAAAACAAAACATTTCAGTTATAATTTTTAATTTTTCTTCAGTTCTGTAAAATGGAAAGCTAATTTTCATGTTATCAGTTCTTGAACATTTTCTCCTACCACCAACAGAGTAAACGCATGATTCAAACTGGCCAATAAACGTTTGTTACCAAGCGTCTCACAAACCATGTTCCTACATATGAGGAGACTTAATAAAAACGAGTCTCCGATTTTCGTTCTTTTGTGTGTCTTTGTTTCCAAAGGCAACCTTTTATATCATATTAGTATTCTACATGTATGTAAATCTGTGCTTTGTTAAATGTCATCACAAAAACTCGCCTATATAGTTTTGACTCCCTTAAACCCCACTTTTACATAGTAAAACTGGGGTTTACATGGATATACATTAGTTTTCTTATTTCTGCTCGAAAACATAGATTGTGGGTACTCGTTAGAACCGCCTCGCCGAGGCGGTTCTAACGAGTACCTACAATCTATGTTTTGAGCAGAAATATGAAAAATATTAGAGTATTTTTTTTTTCTAAAAATTTTCAGTTTTTGGAGGTGAAATTTTCTATGTATTTGAATAGGCGTGTTTTCGTAATGCGAAATGCAAAATCAATGGGCACAGAGTCCCATCTACTTCCGTGTAAACTCTCACAGTTGGCTGTGGTCTACATATGAACGTGGTCTCATCAGTACCCGAGTATATTTCGGTTTAAAGGTTACTGGCACACTTAAAACTTTTTCTTGTGAAAGCTTTTGAGGTTTCAGCGGCATCCGACCTAGGTCTTACTTAGGGCAAATAGGTAAATAAGGTTATAACTCTTCATGTTTTTTTTTTTATAGAACCTCACAGATGAAATGTTACAAAGCATAGCAGCAGAGATGAATCTTTCGGAAACGGCCTATATAGAACACCTGTCTGACGACAGTAGCTTTGATACAAGTAAGAACTCTCTCTCTCTCTCTCTCTCTCTCTCTCTCTCTCTCTCTCTCTCTCTCTCTGTGTGTGTGTGTGTGTGTGCGTGTGTGTGTGTGTGTGTGTGTGTGTTGTTCAACCTTTGACATCTGGCAACTGCAGGTACAGTATTACATGTACGAACAGCTACCTAAATGTTCCAACTAATTCGTTTTATATACAGTGTATCGGAGGTATTTTATGCTGCACAGTTGCCTTTCAAACGTACATGACTAAATCAAGAAATGTATCTGTAATGTATTGAACGCAACAAAGGCAAGACAAATTGTCAAGTGTTTACGGATGAACTATAATGAACACTCAAAATATGCCAGGACAGAACAGTACCAGACAGTTAAACAACTCACTTGTTGTGCTTTCCATTCTTTGAGCTGCTTTGCTAGTATCTATATAAAAAAAAAAATACAACAAAAACAAAAACAAAAGTAAAAGAAGTACGGTAGAAATAATTTGTTGCTATATGCTGAACACAAATATTGTTTTAAAGGAGCACCGTAGAGGTTTATGGCAGGATGCTGAAAACCTGTTATTTTATGGAAGTACTGTAGAATAAAAATCTAAAAAGTTGCCTTAAAAGAACACGGAAGAACGAAAATCGGAGACTCGGTTTTATAATTCTCTTCATATGCAACAATGTAGTTTGCTAGGCTGCATACGCCCTTAACAACGGCTTACACGCTATTCGATTTTCAAAGTAACTAGAATGGACTCAGTGATACCAAAGGAAAAATGTTTGTTACAGTAAGTAGAACACAGATACATGCATTGTTTTATAAAAGTACTATAGAAGTTTGTTGCCGAATGCTGAACACAAACATTATTTTATAGAAGTTTTGTAGAAGTTTGTTACAGAATGCTGAATATAAAAAAATATTTCATAGAAGTTCTGTAGACATTACGAAAACACGCCTATTCAAATAAATAGAAAATTTCACCTCCAAAAACTGAAAATTTTCAAATAAAAAACTCTGATATTTATCATAGTTCTGCTCAGAAACATAGATTGTGGGTCCACACTCTATGTTTTGGAGCAGAAATAAGAAAAATAATGTATACCCCTGTAAATCCCAGTTTTACTATATAAAAGTGGGGTTTAAGGGGGTAAAATTATATAGGCATGTTTTCGTGATAAGTATGTTGCAGAATGCTGAACAAAAACATTATTTATAGAAGTTCTGTTGAGGTTTGTTGCAGAATGCTGAACCCAGACATTATTTTATAGAAATTCTGGAGAAGTTTGTCGCAGAATAATGAACACAGATGCAGAATGAGAAGTAAAACAATGTGATCGTTACACAGCACTCTAATTAAAGTGGAATGATATTCATCATCGACTTCTGAACTAATAACCAAATTTTACATCTGATTCTAGTTTGTGTTTCCATCATTTGATTTCAGTCGGTAATCTAGTTTCTAATCTCTACATGTGAACATAATATTCATTGTTTTCCTGTGCCTTGTATCGTAATTTGTCTTTCTTACTTCAGGTAATAATTTCAAGCTGCGATGGTTTACGCCGACTAATGAAGTGTCTCTGTGTGGACACGCTACTCTCGCCTCAGCTGCCGTGTTAATGTTTTCTTCTGGTAACCTATTTTATTAATCTCACATACTATTAAAATGATGATGATAGTGAAAATCAGTAGCACCTATGATCCCAGCTAGTATTCTACTTAAATTTACATCGTACCGTTATCGGTCCGACAGGACTCCTGTCTGGCCAATAACGGTCCGATTTGCATTTAAATAGAATGGAAGCTGGGATATGTCTTTTATATTTGGCAAAAAAAAGTTCATTAAAGTTCCACCATCTTACCATAATTGGTACCTCATTTATTTAGATGATTGTTACAATACTTTATTTACCTGACCTAATTAAATTCAAGTCCGGTTTCCTATATTTACCAAAATAATCAAGAAAATGTTCACAAAGAATCATAAGAACATATCACGATGGACAGCACACATATCACAAACCAATGAAACGCAAAGCGACCAGAAAACCTTCAAATTGTGTGTATACATTTATATAAAGAGACAAATCGAAACACTGAATCGAAACACTGAACCGGATTCATCATGGTTAATATAGCTGAGGTGTTTCGCAAAGC
Source organism: Anodontia alba (assembly GCA_964016985.1). Lineage (NCBI taxonomy): Eukaryota > Metazoa > Mollusca > Bivalvia > Lucinida > Lucinidae > Anodontia > Anodontia alba. Next base: position 34,647,698 of record OZ024822.1, on the reverse strand, counting down.
ATTCCAGAATAACCTCTTTACTTCATTACTGTCTTGTCAAATTGTAAGGAGTAATACTCTACTGTATGCAATAAGACTATATTATGGTACTTTATATGCCTTTCTTTAAGGCATCAAATGCTGTAACAGAATATATTTGCAGCTATATATATAATTATTATCATAGGTTACTATTTGAGTGTCATTTGGGTAATCGTTGCAAATAAGTCTAAATCCCTTTCAGAGAGAGTCTATGGTGTTAAAGGAAATTGTTGAAAATACATAAGCATCGTTAATACGAAAGAACAAACGGTGAAACAAAATACTGTGGACAAGTAAACTGTTGAAATAATATCGGAATGAAAATAGTATCACCCCAATGACAACGATTTTGTAAATATGAGTCGAATCATAGTAATAATGCACGAATTTTAAACATATTGATAATGTCACCCGGCAGCCTCCTCCTCCTCCTCCTCCTCCTCATCATCATCTGATTTGTTATTAACGTGCACGTACATAGGCAACATCCACATGAGGCCCCCTTCCAGGTAGCTAGCTGGCTAGCTGCAGGCATGGCAGATCTCACACCAGATCTCCAGGTGTGTCTATCATCTTCCACTCTCTGCGATCCCTCTCTGTCAGCTGCTTCCATGTCATCTTGGACAGCCCAGGCCCATGCTTTTCATCAACCTGCATGTCACAGGCTATCTTGACTGTACCATTGGAGCGTTCCACGCGCTCATACCAGCGGAACCTTCTCTCCTTCAGGATGAGGTCTATACCCTCACTGCCAAGCTGCGCAAGTAACTCACGGGACCTAATAGTGACAATGTCTTACGCTTTGACATTGCAGATCTGTCTGATCATTGCCCTGTCATTCTGCTGCAGACATTGGAGGTTTGGCTTTGTCAATGGCCAAGTCTCAATGGCATGGAGCATTGAGCTCCTCTCACAAGAGCTGTATATGCGGCCACGTGTCTTGCAAAAGAGGTAACGGCAATGACCAAGTCTCAATGGCATGGAGCATTGCGCTTCTCTCACAAGAGCTGTATATGCGGCCACGTGTCTTGCAAAAGAGGTAACGGGAAGAGAGAACTGGTAGCAACTCCTCGAACTTCTTCCAGGCGGTTTTCACATGTGTTGTGTTTGAAAGTTCACAGCCACCGGCTGCTGAGAGCATGTCTCCTAGGTAGCAGAAGGAAGCTACCACCTCTAGCTTATCAGATCCGACCTGGACCGCAAATACCACAAATACGTGAAAAAGTAAACGTGTGCAGGGAGTATCACAATCGCAGAACAAAAACCACAGTATAGAAGATGTACAGAAGAGGAAGAGTAAACAAAAGTTTGACGGTTAGTAGATGTGCAGTAATACATCAAAAAGCAAGGAAACCAGCTCTCTCTTCCACATAGAGGTAATCACAATGCTAATCAATACTCACCAAACACAACGACGAGGCCATAAACAGGAACAAACCGGAAGAAAGCCCGCAGCGAGCATCCACAAAGTATCATGAAGAACGAATAAGAACACCTTAGAATAATCAGCAATGAAAAAACTATGCCGCCACCTTGTGGGGAAGTGGGAATGGGGAGCATTAAATCGATTTTACTGGTACATAATCTTCAAACTACATGTATGTTCAAATATTGTCCGCAATACAAACAAACATAGTAACATAGTGCAAACAGAAAGAAACAGAAAGCAGAGTGGGCAGCTATTGTAGGTTACCGCAATGCTAGTATTAGAACAAGAAACCTGATACACGAAACCAAAACAGAAAGCGAAACAGACAGCCAAAACAGAAAGCGAAACAGATAGCCATACAGAAAGCGAAACAGATAGCCATACAGAAAGCGAAACAGACAGCCATACAGCGGGTGACCATAATGCTAAAATTCAAGGAGTAAAAATGCGAATGAACATTACGAAAACACGCCTATTCAAATATATTAAGAATTTTACCACCAAAAAATGAAAACTTTAAGATGCAAAAATTCTGGAAGTTTTCATATTTCTGCTCTAAACATAGATTGTGGGTACACGTTAGAACCGCCTCTCCGAGGCGGTCCTAACGAGTACCCACAATCTATGTTTTTGAGCAAAAATAAGAAAATTAATGTATACTCCTGTAAACCCCAGTTTAACTGTATAAAAGTGGGGTTTAAGGGAGGTCAAAACTATATAGGCGTGTTTTCGTGATGAGATACCCAGGAAATGCCACAATTTCGAAGCACAGCCTTCCCGTGCTACCAAAAGAAGAAACAATGACAAAACAAAGGCCACGTATGAAACCACTAACGCACGAACAATGGGTATGAGGTCAACATGTCAAATCGTATTTCGGAAAATCGTAAAGTCGCTATACTCAAAGGCAAAATTAGGAATGTTCAGACAGACAGAAATGGACCTCAAATAAAGTGGATGTAATCAGGCGTCCATGGAAAACGTAAGCATGCTTCGCCCACCAGCAGTCCTTCTTTGTTTGTGCGTCGGTGGTTTCAAATGTGGAATTTGTTTTATGTTTATTTTTTCCTCATCTCTCCTTTTTAGGTGCATAGGGAAGGCTGTGCTTCGTCGTTGTGACAATTTCCTGGGTACCTTTACTGATACTTCTGCAACAGAGGAACCGCCTTGGAGCGGTCAGCAGGAAAGCTACTGGGGTCTTACACCAGTTTTACTCGCGCAATGCTTCGCCTTTATTTTTGATCCCGACAAGCACACAACGTCACAACAACGTCGTCACTACGTCACTGCAACGTCGTGACGTTGCAGAGACGTTGTGATGACGTTGTTACCACGTTGTGTGCTTGCTAGGACGTTGCTCCAAATTACAAAAAATATTTCGGTCCGTCTTGGGATCCCCTACCTCTTCAGTGAAATATCATCATTAAACCGACATAATCACAAACACTAAGATGAAATAAAGCAAACCCAGTGAGCATTCTACATAAATCTATAGCGGCCCGTTATCGGCCCGTCAGGATAGCTGACGGGCCGATAACGGCCCGCTATAGATTTATGTAGAATGCTAGCTGGGAAAGGACCAATGGCGATCTTCAGCCAGAACACAAGAAAACCACAATCGGGACCACGATGGGCCCGTCCACAGATATTGATAGTCAGGACCCAACCTTCTGAAACAGGTTAAAGAAGGAGCTGTCGTTTGGTCTGGCGACCGACTCTTCGTCGTGCATTTAAAGAGGGAAGCAAAGTTATCAACCATAATTGGATTAAAACTAAGCATGCATGTCGCCGCAGAATATCCATGCTTTGTAGTGAGGAATTAACAAACAGCGAAGGGCCACAACGTTTGACAAAGAACGAACAACACAGCAAACAACTTAGAACGATCATTAGTAAAAATGCTTCCGGGAGGGATTAGATCGATTTTACAGGCACTAATGACCAGCCTAGATTTACATGTTGTAAAAACACAAAATGTTGTTCCCTAACTAAGTCAATCACAGAAAAGCAAATTAAATCACTGTGATGAAACAAAGGTGAGGCTTTTGGCCAACACCTCACACACTAACAACCAGAGCTTAAGAAAATAACTTGCAGATAAACGGAGGCCCCGGCCAAAGGTACAACATCCGGTACCAATCATTCAATGAAAGGCAGACTTTTTTTGTGTAAAATATTAGCTTTTGGTTTTGTAAGATATTAATTCTCTCTCTCTCCCCCTCCCTCCCACTCTCTCTCTCTCTCTCTCTCTCTCTCTCTCAAATACTACGTGTTTCATTGCACTACAACTGATGTTAGTGCCGGCGGCCGTAAAACCTCTCCCCATAGTTCAATATAGTGCAATTTATATTTTCTGATCGTGATCATTGAAACCATTGCGGGAGTTTTGAAAATTATTTTCGATCCCCAGGCGTTTACAGTATTGTGAGTTGCGCATTTGTTACAAGTACTAATTCCTTCCAACTGAGTTAATACGTTTCTTCAGGAACAATATATTTATTTGTGTACTCATTCATGTTTCTTATTATTCATTTTTCAGGCAATACATCACCGGAGATATGTTTCAACAGTATGAGTGGACCATTGATTGCCAAAAGGAAGGACAATGTGATAACTTTAGATTTTCCTCTAAATCCCACACAAAAGATGGTAGATATTTTATTAGGGATCTTAATAATCCATGCAGTTTGTCTCAAAATCTCTGATGTTTCCTGACATATAGTTGTTCCTTACAAACGTCCGTCTCATTAGCAAATTACAAAAAAGGTAAGAGAAAAGTCCAGGGAAAAGTGCCACAATCACAAGTTTTGTTCTCCAGTGGTATAAGACTTCATCGGACCCATAGTGGTCCTGTTTGTGATTTAGCTGTGTCTGGCTTCATATCGCCATTGGGCTCTTTGCTTTGTTTCATCACAGTGGTTTTGAGTATATGTATTTCAATGTGATGTTTTACAGATGAGATAGAAGACCCCTGATGCGGACAGAAAATATATCTGTAAGTTGGCGCTGCATCAGAATTAAGGGAAAGGTTTCGCGCGAGTAAAACTGGTTTAAGCACCTCTATAGGTTTCCTACTGACTATTCCAGGGCGGTGGTTTTATATATGGCGTTTGTTTTGTCATTTGTTCCTCATCTCCCCTTCTTTTGGTGCCCCTGGAAGGCTATGCTTCGTGATTGTGGCATTTCCTGGGTATCGTCACTTATATTTTTTCATATAAAAAAAGAGTAAGAGAAAAGTCCAGGGAGTGCCACAATCACAAACCGCAGCCCTTCCCAGACACCAAGAGGAAGAGGAAACCGACAAGTCCAAACAAGCACAAATCGAACAAACGTACGAAAAGCACTAAGATTAGCTCTCTCTTCCCCAAGCGAGGTAATCGCAATACTAAAAGGACTGAAAAACACAAGATCAAACTGACACATGGTAAGACATACAACAAATCGCCTCGTAGAATAAACCACAAAGCAACAAAGAGTAAGACTAACACCGAGACCTTGATATCATAATAAGTTTGAAATGCCGCTTGTGGATGTCTGTCCCATTGTTGCCAAAAGCGTCCCTTAGATCAGTTAAATGCAATACTATCTCATGGCGACACCTTTTCGTTTCTGTATTTCATTTTGCACATGTCTCTTGTTACCTGCTATTTTCCAGTCATAAATTGTATGTCAACACTTGTGGCAAACTTAACCAGTTACCAAACAAAGTTTACTAAATAAGGTAGTGCTTTCAAATAACCCATATCATTGTCAGTTTGTTATTCAATTACACGGATCGTTGTTCTAACTCAGTAGCACTGGACATGAGCACAAACCATGCTGTTGAAAAAATAATCTTAAAGGGGGATCCTTTGGCAATATACATAACAAAACGAAAGACACAAAACAGCATACATAGTATGAATGCGTCTGATTTTGAGGAACGATTAAAACTGTAACAATCCTCACGTCCTCAAGCAGCGCTTTAACGCTTGTCCCTCTGGGTAAAATTTTCAGCAGACAGCATTTTGAAATAGTTTTCTTATTTTACCCGAAAACAGGATTTGACATTTCATGCAAATTGCTTCAATTTGAGACAATTTACACGAACTGTCCAATTCTGTTATCTGGGAAAATAAGAAAAAGAAACACATACTTATCGTCTGCTGAATTAGCCCAGAGAGTGGTAAAGGTATTATTTTTCACATGAAATATATGAGCTTAATAATTCCAAAAGAAAGTTTCAATAATATCAGCACTCTATCGAAAGGCGGAGCTACGGTTTTACGATCTCGACACTAGAACTTAACGGCAGCAGCCGTGATTATAATGTAATCTGAAAGTGGGCCCAGTGTTAACGTGCCAGTGGCAGCGTGATGTAGGTGAATTGGATTATATAAATTTAGTAATTCTTTAGCCTTTCTCTAACAAAATTAACACCTTCAGCCTGGCAGACCAGTTTCAATACCTGTGCAAACAATATAGATCCAGATGAAACGGCTCATAACGAGCCGTCTCATCTGGATCTACAATTTTTGCCATTATGGTTTTGATTTTAAATCGAAACCCTATTTGCGTCTGTGGACATGTCCAAATTCAAGAATGGAAGCTCTTCAGAAACTCGGGTATAAAAGGGTTACTGCCCGATGTCTGATGCTTGTTGAAGGTACCGATGCCTGATTCATGCAGCGTTACATAATCAAATTGGACGAAATTTTGCCCCTTTTCATATTTTTATTGTAAGAACATTGTACTTTAAAATACTTGATATCATAATAAGTGATCCGTTATATTTTCAGGAAAAATCAGAAGTGGATCAGGTTTTGAAGGTAGGTATAGTCATAGGTCGAGTCTGTGAGCTACAAGTAGATACATGCAATGTTCCAAGGTGTAATCGGAGTTGTGTTATCATATCAAAGATGCGTTTTCATGTTAGCTCCCTTATAAGTCGGTTATAATATTCGTTGACCCATGAATGTAAATATCTGTATGGAAAACAGTATATGTCGTGAGATATTCGTATTTCGCGTAAAACGTTATTTTTTATATTGTGAAAGTCGATTTTTTAACTAATTGCAGTGCTTTTGGTTGTTTCATATCTGGTTTTTAAATTATCACTGATAAATTGTATTAAAATATGAAACCTAAATGCAGTAGAAAGAATTAATTGTTTGGTAAAATTCACTTTTTTCCCACAAGTTTGACTGTCCTAGTGTGCTTCCGTAAGAAAAGATAAACAAGGTTAGCTTTAAAACAAGTAATATCTGTAAAAAAATAGATACACGACGTTGGAACGAAAGTATATTTACATACTTACAACAATGAAAAAAGGAGCGGGACTTATTCGTAAAGAAAAAAAGTCCTGGGTTTCGAACTCGCAACCTTCCGAGTGGGACGCAAATACTTACCCGATTGAGCTACAGGAGCTGTTTTGGCGCTGCCCAAAAATAATTATATATTGCTAAGCAGCTACATTTTTCTAAAGCTAAAAGTAAATAAAATAAAATAAAAACAACAATGTGCGTATAGAAGGACAAAAGAGTCTGTATCGTTCGACAAGAATTACAAGTATCCTGTTTTAATTTTCATTATTTCCCTGTTTAGGTTTTTCTAGCCTTGCAGTTTTACCGTCATCTTGAAAGCACTTTCACATCATAATTTACTATGAATAAGACGGCCTGGCCTTTATCTATGTATCTACTTGTACTGCAACACCTCCTCGCGAGGATTACGTGCAGGATGATTGCGCGGTCGTGAGACTAAAGGAAGATGAATAGTGAAACTAAAAAAAGTATGATGGTGAGGTGTGAAAAACTGATGACAGTGCTAGCTGTTAAAAACAGATGAGATTGAAATCAGGTTAAAACTAGATCTGTTGTGTTTATGACATTTGGCGGTTTATCTCTTTGAAACATACCAGGGTATGTTTGTATGCATTGGGTGTTTAGACGCATTCAGCAAATGACTGTGGTACTTCCTTACGTTTAGCTTTACCCTCCTTCCACCGTCTCGATATAACTGAGATACTTTTTTGGTAATAGCAGAAAAGGTAGTTTTTTCATACAGCTGCTGACAGCGCTAGCTCAAAACGATGATCTCATACGACTACGTCGAAAAAGATACGAGATTAGCTTAAAAAAATAAAAAATATTAAAGTTTAGAAATTTATTGAGCTATAATGGATGAACTGTAAATGATGAATTGTGATATGTGAACTGTGAAGTGTCGAATGTACACTGTGTTTGAATTGTGAAGTATGAACCATAAACTGAGATATACGAAGTATAAACTGGATTGTGACCTATGAACTATGAAGTGTTATCTGTGAATTATGGACTGTGATATGTTAAGTGTGTGGGCCGTGAATTATGAACATTAAAGCACGAATTGTGAAGTGTGAACTATTACTGTGAAGTGTGAACTATGAAGTATGAACTGTTAAGTGTGAATGTCACCGCCGGTCTTTTGTTGAATGATTAATTCTGCATTGAATATATTTATCAAACAACACCAGGACATTTCAGTTTGGTATTTTCCTTTATTTTTATACCCCGCCACACGATAGTTGCGGGGTATTATGGTTTCACGTTGGACGTCCGTGTGTCTGTCCGTCCGTCCGTCCGTTTTTCGTTTCCGGATGATAACTTGAGTAAACGTCAATGGATACTCACCAAACTTGGTATGTGCATTGATATTGTAGAGATCTGGTTTGGGATTGCTAATGGGCAAATTTCGTCGAATTTTTACGGAGTTATCTGCCTGAGAAAGGCCCATACTTTGGTTTCCGGGTGATAACTTGAGTAAACATCAATGAATTCTCACCAAACAGGGTATGTGCATTGATATTGTGAAGATCTGGTTTGGATTGCTAATCGGCAAATTTCGTCAAATTTTAATGGAGTTATCTGCCCGACACACGCCCATATTTTCGCTTCCGGGTGATAACTTGAGTAAACGTCAATGGATTTCCACCAAATTTGGTATGTGCATTGATATTGTGAAGATCTGGTTTGGGATTGCTAATGGGCAAATTTCGTCAATGCTTGACAGTTATCTTTATTATATTAAAAATTTGTTAGAGCAACTATTATTCAAGACATGAGCAGAGAACAAAAATAGTTTTACTGAAAGTAAATGTTCAAATCTTCTTCAGGAAATTTGTGAAGAAACAATGATAAAAGATGTTGAGTATTGTCCGACAGCCAAGAAACTACTGGTGAGGCTAAATGATGAAAAAACCAGGTAACTTGTATTTTGGTTTAGTTTAGTTAAAGCATATTAAATATACCCATGCCTATACCGGGATGATATATATATATATATATATATATATATATATATATATATATATATATATATATATATATATATATATATATATATATATAAACAAACTCTGTATTACAGGAAGGATAATGGTGTGTTTGTCGAAAAAAAAACAGCTAAACGCCAAAGAAATTAAGAAATAACCATGTTCAATCAGGTTTATAGTTTCATTCTTTCATTCTTTATATACGTATATATATAATGAAAGAATGAAAGTACAAACCTGATTGAACATGGTTATTTCTTGATATCTTTGGCGTTTAGCTGTTGTTTTTTTTTTCGACAAACACACCATTATCCTTCCTGTAATACAGAGTAATAGACATATTATACATTGCGTGTTCATGCCGTCTGAAAATGGTTGAATGATTTGGTAATCTCCCGTCGGTTGTAGTTTTCTGTTCTTAAATGGACACGTCGCTTGATTTTTACATTCAACAGGTATAGTGCCTATGAAGGTGGGCTAATAGCTGTGAAAGGTGGCGAATAGCTGTCTCGCGTCCTGACTGTCCGACCTTAATTGCACAGTAGACATTAACCCATTTATGCCTAACGTCCCATACAAGGAACATTGTCAAACAGTGTAGACCCAGATCAGACGCCGCAGAACGCGGCGTCTGATCAGGGTCTACACTTTTTCCATTAAATATAGGAATTTCTGTAAAATCTGGTAGTGGTAAAAACTAACCAGTCATTCCTTCTACTGAAAATGGACCTGTACAAAGAGTTAATGTAGAAGAGTCCATTTGGCATAAACGGGGTAAACAGGAAACAGTCATCTATCTTGTAAAAGTGGCGGAGAGCTAGCAAGTATATTAGTCGCCTTAAGAGTCGACCTGTTTTGTATATTATAATTACAGAATAGATCTAGAGAACCTGAGACCAGACACTAAAGCTCTTCAACAAGCTGATAGTACTGGTAAAGTTAAAGGAGTGATAGTAACACTGAAGGGTTCAGCAGCCAACAACTGTACCGATAAGAGAGGGAAAGTGTATGATTTTGTTTCAAGATACTTCGCTCCTTGGGTTGGAATTCCAGAAGATCCTGTCACTGGTAAGTATAAATCAAAGCACAGATAGCACTGCTAGGCCAATTGACTCTGAGTGTATCATATGCTGGGAAGATGGTCCTGAAATAGGAATTATTTTGTTTCATTTAACACTTAACTTCCTGTAATTTAAGCAAACAGTGCAGTCCCTGATCAGACGCGCTTTCTGGCGCCTCTGATCTGGGTTTGCACGTTTTGCCAATGCCCCATTCCAGGTTTTACAGATGGCACTCTTTACACGGCACTCTGACGTTACAGTGATAAGACTAATGCGGTTTGATTGCATTGGTCAGTGATAATCAGGTAAGGAAATTTTGGCGTATGTATACTTTGGCTCATTTGTAAACAGTCGACCCAAAAAGGATCATGTTACTAGGTTTATTTCTCCATTTACGAGTGACAGTGAATATAAAGTTAAGTTAATAAATATGTTTACGATTCCTTGTAGAAACCATTACGGCGGCGGTTGCAAAGTCTGATTTGAGTCTTCGATGGGCGCATATGATATACGGTACATATTTTCACGTTGCGACACATATACAATAAATGAGGACATCGGTGCGCTTCTAATGAGTATCCACAACATATGTTTTTGTCGTGAAATAAGAAAAATATAGGTACTTTTTAGTCAAGGGAGGCAACTTTTTCTGATTTCCTGTTTACCATACTTAACACCGACCCCCCGACCCCCTTCTGTAAAGGGGCTACTCTATAAGGAAAGAATTTGGTTCCTCTATTAATAAATTCTTTCCTTATTTCAGAATGGGACAATTTAAAGCATTTGACAATTGTTTCCCCTGAAAGTGTATCTGTTCCCCTTAAGGTGTCTGAATAGTTAGGGTAAATTTGGTATACAGTAAAACTTCAATGGCTCGAACATCTTTGGGAGTATGAAAATTTGTTCGAGCCACTGAGGGTTAATCATGGCGCCAAGGCTGGAAGCAAATAACGATGTTTAGGGAAATCATTCCGATTTTTCTACACAATAATTGTACATTGTGTGTACATACAATTTCGTGATAAAATAAGAAAAAAAATCTAAATATTTGTTTTCTTGAGCTATCGGAAGAATTTCATAGGGACTCAAAAACGACTTCGAAGTAGCCATGGTAAACGAGCTGTCGGTGTTCGAGCGATTGAGGTTCGACTGTATTTCGAGTATATTTTGTTCCTTTTGCTTTGAATGTTTTCATGAGACGTCAAACTTTCAGGGGATGACTTCTTTCTGTAATGTTATCGTAAGCCTTTAAATTGTATTGTAGGTTCTGCCCATACAGTTTTAGCGGATTACTGGAGGAAACAGCTTGGGGTGACAACATTTTACGGTACGTTTGGTCGGACTGGATATTAAAAAGCTGTTTTAGTAACCTTAACCCTTGTCCTGCTGAGCCCTGCTGATATATCCTGCCTATACAAACAGTGTAGATCTAGACCAGTTGGCTTCTGAAGAAGCCAACTGATCTGGATCTGCACTGTTCGCCATTAAGTATGTGAGTTTGTATCAACAACCTAGATCAAGTAATCTGAGTGGCTGAAAATTAGAAGTGGGCATGTCATCTTAATTTATTATATTATAAATCTGAGAACCTCATGGAAGAGTACCTGTTGTATGTTTATTGTTGCCTTTCAAATAAAGTCTTTACTTACTTAATTATATCATATGCATTCCTCTTACTGAGACACTGTCACCTATCATACAGAAACCTGCTCCAATACTTTTTGCCAACATCAAACAATTCTAGTGCTAATATTAATTGTTTTCAGCTCTGTAAACGAATCAGATACTTTTGCAAACAGCCTCATCAGTATCTACACTATATGCAATTCCGTTTTTAAAGTTGATTGCATCAGTGGTGGGTCCATATTCAAAGATGGATAAGTCAACCACAAAGTCATGGTAAAATAGTTAAATACACTATTGTTTTCATTTTAGCCCGCCAGTGCTCGACAAGAGGAGGGGAGTTAACCGTCAGTATCCAAGGAGACCGTGTTGAACTGTCAGGAACGGCACAGCTTATTCTTAAAGGAGAATTATTTCTCTAAATAAATAACAACAAAATAACAGAAACGTTGCCGTATATTACCGTATTTAATCGAAGTAACAGGGCGCTTCAACTTCTAGCTGTTTTAAAATTGGAACAGTTCAGTTTGTTTAACCTGTTAATGTGTCTAAAATTGTTTTTAATTATCTGTTAATGTATTTAAAAATTGCTGATGAATAGCAAACAGTGTAGACCATGATCAGACGTTGTGTTCTGCGGCGTCTGATCTGGGTCTACACTATTTGTTCAGGTTTGTGTGTGTGAATATTTTTGGTAAGTACGCTAATGTGTTACGATTAACAGTAAAGTATGAAATGCGCAAATGTTTTGAATGTATACGCTTACAGAAATTCTGTTAGGTATCATGTATTACTTTTCATTTTGCTTCTTAAGGTTTTGAGAATTATGAGGAATTGTGCTTTTAAAAGTTATGGTCTTGTTACAACAACAACAACAGACCGACGAAACTGGCCCTTTACTTTGATCTTTCGACTTTGTGATTGTAATATTTAAAAGTACACATTACCTGTACAGAGGAGGAAATGGCTGTTTCACGTGAAATTCAATGATTTCTGATTGTCATGTCTAATTGTACAGTGGACGTATCCTTATGAATATTAAATTTAAAGGTCAAACCGACAGGCTAGTTTCATTGATCTATAGGTAAAATAATGACAATAGTCAGTCTAACCCTTTCAGCCCGACAGGCCAAAACAGGTACCTGTGCAAACAGTGCAGATCCAAATGAGACGGCTCGTGACGAGCCGTCTCATCAGGATCTACACTGTTTGTCACGCTGTTTTCGATTTCGAAGAAGGACCCCAGTTTGCAACTGTAGACGGTGTTCGAGTCATAAAGTTTTCTTGTGTAGCGCAGTTAAATTATGATTAATATTGTTTAATGATAACTGATTATAAAACTGATGAAAAAGCAAAGCAATTCAACTGATATATGTTTTCGCAAATCTTGTTTTAATTACCTTACCGCCATACATTTTCTGAGAATTGCTGTAAAAATCTGACCGAGAATGATCAGTGTTCGGTGTTCTCAAGTCGTTGTCTTGCTGTTTGTGCGATGATCCTAGATAAGAGCAGCAAGAACACCGTGCACCAGGACAACCAAAGTGCTTGATAGTATGCGTTTATTACTACTTTACCAGTAATTTATACACTCCCGAGTTTCTGAAGTTGACTATTCTATCTTTGAATTTGGGCATGCCTAGGAAATTATTCCGATTGCTCAAGAAAACAAATATTTAGGGATTTTTAGGAAATAATCTTATCATAAACATGTATGTTGTGTGTACTCATTAGAATCGCCCCATTAAGGTGATTCTAATGAGTACACTCAACGTACCATTATTTTGTAGAAGATCGAAAAGACATCCCTAAATTGTCTCCATTTGCCTCCTGACCTGGTCCTATAATAACCCTAGTGGCTCGAACTGCCCATATCTATATTGCAAATGGCATACATTTTCGTAACTAGTTTATTAGCATGTTTATATCATTAGAGCGATAATGGACTAGAACGAATGCATTGTTCCCGTTGTTTAGGCCCTGTTTGTGGTTCGATCTGTGTAACAAAAAGAGCATGTCGTTTAAGGTAGACATTGGAGTTCTTGAAGCGCAATCATTCATGAACAAATGCATGGCTGTAATAAATGATATAACAATGTCTAATGTGTGGCAGAAATTTATTTCTATACTTATGTTTATGTTTTATTTTTGTTGACTTCCAAATTATTTCCAGTACACGCTATTTTACGAATAATACGACCATAGCACAATCTAAATGATCCTGGGCGCAACATTTCCTACAAGATTGCATGTGCGCCCAGCGAAGACTCAGATCAGACTGCGCATCAGTGCAGTCTGATCAGAGTCTTCGCATGGCACTCCAAGTCGCCTTTAGGCGGACAATGAAGATCCTGATCAGACTGCACGGATGCGCAATCTGATCTTAGTCTTCGCTGGACGCACGTACATACAATATTGTAGGAAATGCTGCGTCTCGGCTCAAATGTAAAGACATTTAAATGTATAATTCTTTGGCATCTGAAGAAAACGGAGAACATAAACACTCTAAGTGATCTGATACTCATGGAAAAATCCGCCATTTTTGCCAAGGGAGACAATATTTATGACTTCCTGTTTGCTTTACTGCACGCCAAGTTACTTCTGAAAAGGGATCTACTCTAAATACAAAGAATGCAACGAATTTGGCTCCCTTGGGAGCACATTCTTTCTTTTTAGAGCAGAGCCATTTTCAGAAAGGGTGCTAAACTAGTTTTGACAGAGTTGCCTCCCTTGAAAGTGTATCCATGCACCTTTAATTTTGCCATGTGAAAAATAGAAATAGAGATACCCAGAAAAGGGCACAGTCATGGAACACAGCCATCCCAATGCGCCGAAAACCAAGAAAGAGAAGGTTTTGAGATATAAAACGACAACACAAAATAACACATCCTTGAAAAGCAGAATGAACAAACAGTGAGACTGTTGGAGGGCTTCCCGGGTACCCCCGTTTCTTTTTTGAACATGGTTTACGAGTTCTGAAGAGGGCGTGGCACCTTAATATATTCATGACAAGGGTCAACATTGGTTTTGTAAGCAAATGCCGTAATAAACTTGGATATTAGGACAGAGAGGCCTGATCAAACAGTTTAGACCCAGATCAGACGTCGCGGAACGCACTCAACATTGTTTGCCACTATTCCAGCAGTTTTATACACCTCGACAGATAGTCAATTAGACGTTCAAATTTTAGGGCAAGAGTTCCCCTTAAATTTGAAGTTCCTTGGAAAATTATCACTTAAAAGGGCTCTAGGCTACCTTTGAGACTGGGGCATACCGTTTCTTTCGCAGAATAGCATTAGCATGGTTTGTAAATACGGGTCGTTTGGTAGAAAGGAAACTTGTCGGTGGATCGGAAATTGAGAACTCGATAATACTGAAGAAAACATGAATATGGCGATACTATGAAAGGCCTGCATTACGGTACACGACCCTTCCAAGGTACCAAATAAGGGTTTTATGACACAAAACAACCGAAAACAGAACAACGAGCGAAGACAGGAAATACAAAGAACTGCAATAGAGCTTGAAACAGTAAACGCCAAAATCGCTTGAAGCTCAAACATATACATGAAGTTACTTAGGAAATGCCGCAATTACGAATTTCCGCCCAGCTAGCATTCTTTTTAAATCTATAACGAGCCGTTATCGGTCCGTCAGCTACCCTGACGGGCAGATAAAGGCCCGCTATAGATTTATAAAGAATGCTTACTGGGCGCCTTCTCCAGACAACGAAATACGCAGAGACGAGAAACAAACAATAAAAAGACACAACTGCATAGAAGAGCGGTCTTCTGTGGAAAAAAAATACAGGAGAATGATGGAGCGGGGAGGGGGAGGGTCCTTAGACTAGTTTTACTCGATGGAAACCTCACCCTTAATTAAGATGCAACTCCAAATTTCAGATATGTGTTCGGTCTGCGTAGAGTGCTCTACCTCACCAGTAAAACATCACAGTAGATACAAATACATCAATAATCACAAAGTGGCAACGAAACAAAGTAGATGACTATATGCCGATCTGAAGCCAGACAAACGAGAGCCACACTTTGGACCAAGCAGTCAAACCTGGTTTTGCGGCCGTCCAAATATAACTTACTGTTTCAACATTACAATGAAACAAAGATGAGGGGCTCGACTACGAACCGAAAGTAAAACAAAAAGCAAAAAAAGAAAAAACAAAAACAAAAACATCCTCCCCCCCCACCCCCGCCCCACCCCACAAAACAAAAACCAGTAGATCCACGGTGTAGACCAGAAAAGGTTCAAGATTGAACTGACACTGTGTCTCCGGCCCGATTCAGCGCGGCCCGATCCAGCGCCGTACAATTTAAGACGGCAGCAAAATTGTCTTCCTAGATTGGGTTAAAACTAAGCATGCAGTCTGTCGCACACTATCTACATTATATCCTATCGTTTACTATTTATAATATTTTTAATCGCTCCGAGTTTTTGAAGTAAGCCAACAAAAAAAAATCTGGTTCCGACAGGTCTTGTTGAAAAAGCGTTGTTGTTGTTTTCTTTTCAAGCCAAATTATATTTAGAAATTAATTTAAGTGCTGGCGATAGAATTTAGGGCAAACTTTACGATGTATATGGCACCGACATCCTTGTTTTGGAAGTTTAACAGTTAAAAAATTATTCTGTTTGTTAAAGTCACTGCCATGTTCACGAACAGAAATTGTAAAACGCAAACTTCACACATCCTCCAGTCTACGGCAAGCCATTTTACTATTTATTCTATAAATCAGATATCTGATTTAATATATCAGATATCTTATATAATATATAAATCTGATATTTTATATCAGATATCGTATATAAATAAGATATCTTATATGACAATTAAGATATCTTATATGCTATAATAGATATCTGATATGCTATATAAGATATCTTATATAGGATATAAGATATCTTATTTACTAAAGATATCTGATATGCTACATAAAATATCTTATATAGGATATAAGATATCTTATTTACTAAAGAAGATATCTCATTTATTCAATTAAATAAGATATCTCATTTAGTATATCAGATATCTTATTTAGTATATCAGATATCTATATTAATATATTAGATATCTTATTTAACAAATAAGATATCTTATATAGTAAATAAGATATATGTGTGGAATTAAATAAGATATCTAATATGATATATCAGATATCTTATATAGGATATAAGATATCTTATATAGGATATAAGATATCTGATATACTCATTCAGATATCTCATATCCTATATTAGATATCTTATATCCTATATAAGATACCTGATATAATGCATAAAAAATAGTAAAACAGCTTACCAGCAAGCCGTTTTACAATTTTTTCTATAAATCAGATATCTGATTTAATATATCCGATATCTTATATAAACCAAATATCTTATATGTCAATTAAGATATCTCATATGCTTTATGAGATATCTGAATTGACATATAAGATATCTAATATGCTATATAAGATATCTGATATGCTATATCAGATATCTCATAAAGGATATAAGATATCTTCTCTGTTAAAGAAGATATTTCATTTATTCAATCTAATAAGATATCTCATTTAGTGTATCAGATATCTTATTTAGTATATTAGATATCTATATTAATATATAAGATATCTTATTTAACAAATAAGGTATCTTATATGGTAAATTAGATATTCTATATGCGGAATTAAATAAGATATCTCATAAATTATATCTAATATAGGATATAAGATATCTGAATTAGTATATCAGATATCTTATATCCTATATTAGATATCTTATATCCTAAGATTGTTTGTTTGTGTTGAGGTTTTAGGGCCCAGTCAACCCAGTGGGGTCATGTCGAGCGCGGTCAGTTTACCTAACCACACGTTTACTGGACAGGCTTAGTCCTCTAAGCGGTTAACCAGTATTGTGCACATTCTTTCGCCAGAAACTGACAACTGCCCTTCTTGAATCAGCGGAAAACATCCTAAGATATCTGATATAATATATAAAATATAATTTAAGATATCTATTTTGCTTAATAAATAGTAAAAGAGCTTGCCATACCAGTCACATGTTGAGCAGAACTCTATTTTCACAATTGCACAAACCGGACATGACAATCGCAAAGGACATGAAAACATAATCTAAGTTGTACTGAAGAAGAGGCTAACGTTTTACGGCCGCCATAAAATAGCAGCCGTAGTGAAGTTAAATATGTTCTGTAAATGGCTGAAACTAATGAGTTCTGAAACAATGAGATATACGTATTCAAAATAAACTACGTGAATAATACACAAAACCATTTGCCTTCATTATACATCCGCTTGTGAATAACACATGGATGGATCATAAAATAAATTTCGACTATATTTGCTTTTGTTTAGAACTGTTAAGTGAAAGAACGACATCAATGTGCACTTAACAGGTATGGAACAAAACAGAGTTACTTTTACCAAACTTTAAGCCATATTTATAAAGCATGTTATTGTAGCTTTGGGACATAACTGATAACACACAGTATAGGTTTTATGTAGTGGATATCATATACCGGACAATTGTTTTGATAAAAGCGACGCACTCTAGGACGCACTGCCCCAGTAAGCATTCTATATAAATCTATATCGGGCCGTTATCGGCCCGTCAGGGTAGCTGACGGGCCGATAACGGCCCGATATAGATTTATATAGAATGCTAGCTGGGGCGTTAAGGTCCTGTCGGCGTTTAGTTCGAAATATCTCTAAGTCATTGTTTCCAAGTTCGATATGACTGAGGTCAGGAGTAAAATATCTGTGCCTGTCTACACAGTAGATGCTTTCACCGACGAGCCATTTCGTGGTAACCCAGCTGCAGTATGCCTCCTCCCAAAAGGACATGTAAGTCATTATTATTTTACTTCTAAACATATACCCTTACCGAAGTTAAAATAGAGGACAAAAGAGTAGTAACTGTGGAACATTTAGTGAACTTACGTTTTACTGAATCACCCCCCTTTGAAATGAAACGAATACATTCTTGATCTTTTTATTCTTATTAGATCTAAAACCAGTCAATCGACTTTCTTCTGAATCCCTTTTGTATATTCCTGTCTTGTTTTTTCATGTCTCAAACTTTGAACATGTGCTTCAGTTTATACAAATAAATAATGTTTAAACCAAAGAACAGTTTTCAGGGTTGTTAATATCTTCATATCCTATGTCTTTACTTATGAGATAGCGATTCCGCAGTCTGATCAAGGCCTTCGTTGCCCGCTTACAAAATCATTTATAACTCATCTGAGCATGCGCAGTTAACAAATACTATGTCATGGCGCGACTCAGGTGTTAGTATCGTGGCGATTGGTTGGACGTGCGGGCGGTAGGGCGGGATTTTTTTCCGGCAAAAATATATCTGGAGAAAGGCATTGCCAATATTTATCTCATACTTCCGTTTTACAGTCACTTTCTGATGAAACTCTACAAACCATCGCTGCTGAGATGAACCTGTCTGACACCGCATTTATAGAACTCCAGTCTGACGATAGTAGTTTTGAGAAAAGTAAGATGAAAACACTACTCTTGTTTCCTATTTATTGCTTCTCTAGGTGTTTTTTTCATGTTATTTATGTATCCTTGTCGCTACAACTTCGGGTCCTATTCGTTGTCTTATTATTGTGTTTAGTGTAGCACTGCGATTACCTCATTACGAAAACACGCCTTTTCAAATATATTGAAAATTTCACCACCAAAAACTGAGTTTTCGGATAAAAATTCTGAAATGTTTCATATTTCTGCTCAAAACATAGATTGTGAGTACTCGTTAGAACCGCCTCACCAAAAGAAGGAGTAATGAGGAACAAAGTGGGTTATTGGAACTAAGTAAATATATCGTCTTCAGTGTACAAAATACGTTTTAAAAAGTTAGAAATTCCAAAAACTAGGACACATACCGGCAAGCATTCTACATAAATCTACAGCGGGCCGTTATCGGCCCGTCAGGGTAGCTGACGGGCCGATAATGGCCCGCTATAGATTACTAAAGAATACTAGCTGGGATATAAGAAAGAAAGAGACTTGCTTTTATGAAGTACCTGTATGAGCAGCCGTGTAATATGCCGTTGCTCACGTCTCTTCCCCCTTATAGTATCGGCTTCATCAGAACTCCAGTTCTAAAATCTCATAGCAATTTATATGTCATTGATCTGAACATGAAATGTATACTGTAACACACAGAATAACGCAATAAACATTTATTATAAAGAACTATGTTGTAAATGGTCGTTTAAACAAAAACAGTCATTTTATACAAAACATATTTTAGCTTTTTATATCCCCCCCCCCCTCACACATACACCATAGTTGCTGGGTATTATGGTTTCACGTTGGACGTGTCCGTGTGTCTGTCCGTCCGTATTTCGTTTCCGGATGATAACTTAAATAAACATCAATGGATTTTCACCAAACTTGGTATATGCATTAATATTATGGAGATCTGGTTTGGGATTGCTAATCGGCAAATTTCGTCAAATTTTGATAGAGCTATCTGCCCGAGACACGCCCATATCTTCGTTTCCGGACAATAACGTGTAAATATCAAGGAATGTCAACCAAATTTGTTACATGCATTGATATTAAGGAGATCTGCTTTGGGATTGCTAATGGGCAAATTTCGTCAATGTTTGACAAAATTATCTGCCCGCGACACGATAATGGTGGGGTATTATAGTTTAACGTTTTTATTTCACGATAAGATACTCTGTCTTTTGCAGCTCGACAGTCTATCTCAATACTTCTTCCAACCATCTAGCAAACATAATATATTGCCAGTGAATCAGGGATCCATTGGTTTTAAGATTCTGTCTTACTAAATTACCCAGATACAATATACATTTGCATGCTTGTGTGTTTGAGCCGATAACTGTCGACCTTAACGCGTTTGATATTCTTTAGGACATTAATATGTTAAGATCTTGGGTGCTATCCAAATATTTTAAAGATGACTACTCTAATATGTTAGACACCCTCAGAATAGACATCATTTCCCCTATTTAATGTTCCAACACTGCATGCATGCAAATCCGAAGCTAACATTAGTAGTATTTAAGATCTTTTCAAAGTTATCCCGCATTGCAGTATCTGTGACGTCACCGGTTGTTTAAAATATGTATTACCCTCATTAATTATAATCGAATATTTAATGTTTAATTTTTTTTCTGAAAGATATTTAAGCAAAACTCCAAGATATCTAATAATTATAAAACTTCATTTATATGACAAATTCATTCATTCATTCATTCATTCATTCTAATTTCATCGGGAAAATAAAAAAAAAAAACATGACAACATTAATCCATATTAGCGAGCCTCTAATAAGCTCTTGCTGTTTTTTTTTTTTTTTTTTTTTTTTGTTTTATTTTTTTCATAATTTTAGGTGACACATTCAAACTGCGATGGTTTACTCCGACCAATGAAATGCCGTTGTGTGGACACGCAACTTTAGCATCAGCTGCTGTGTTGATGTTTCCTTGCGGTAAAGTATTCATGCATGCTATTGTCTTTACTAATTCTGGAAGTGTTGATAGCTATATATAAGAGCTTTAAAATTCCGTTTTGCCGTTCAATAGCATTACGCTGTAAAGCCATATTTTTCTTGCTCTTATTTTCTAGTTTTTATGTATTGTATTTAATTTTTACTTGTGTACATAAAATAAAAAAAAAACATAAGTGAAGAAACACACGAAATGTAAAAAAGGACATGGAAAAGTATAAGTGAAAATTCCCAGGAAATGCTACAATCAAGTAACACAGTCCTCCTGAGTCATCGAGAGAAGAAGAGACGGGGAAATAAACAATAACAAAACAAACGCTACATATGAAACTACCGAAGCACGAACAAAGAAGAACTGCAATCAGGGTGACCGCCATGGAACTGTATATAGACAAACTACGGGTGGGTGAGCGGGGTAGGGGTGTGTGGGGAGATTAAATGGGGGATTAAACAAGTAATAGTCGCAAACCTCGCCTTTCTTTCTAACGCCGCTCCAAAGTACAAACATATGTTCGGTCCGCATATGGGTCCTCCACCATGAAACAAAGCAAATGGTGATTTACGTAAAGCCAGAATACAAGAAACCATAAACATGGCCATACACCGATTTTTGCATTTAATAAAAATAACAAACAGATATCGCTTTTAAAGCAGCCAGCCTGAAGCTCAAGAATTACCTGACAATTGGAATCTTTGTGCGAGGTCTATATCATTATCCTGTTTTAGAAGGAATGAAAACAAAGACAGAGTTGTTGGTCGCCAGTACAGACATCCTGATTATGATACCTGACTGTCTTCCGTGTTTAACGTATTTTTTCTTCTTGCAGGCAATACATCCGCAGAGATATGTTTCAATAGCATGAGCGGGCCATTGATTGCCAGAAGAAATGGTAGTATGATAACTTTAGACTTTCCTCTCAATCCCACACAGAAGATGGTAAGGACTGCACATGTGTTTCCGTCTTCATTAGTGAAATAATGAATATTATATGGTTATTCAAATTACATAAAACTGCTGACACAAACTTATCACAAACCTTTGCCTAATCTTTAAAGCGTAAGTCACAACAACAGCAGAGTGCAATGCGCAAAGGTATTTATATGCAGATAATTCACATGAAATATTGTGTCGGAAAAATATTTTAGAATGTCATCTGCTTCAATTTTGAATGGTGTTTAAAGGGTTAAAGTTGATTCTTGTTGCTTCTTATCTGAGTAGTACTGTATTTACCCGACGTGTTTGGACAGACTGGCCTGTGCAACAGCGTATACTGATCAGACGCTCCAGATCGTGCCTTTTGATCTGGGTGTCTGGCTGGTTTAGACATATCAACAGGAGAGACACAGTCTCGTAAACCATAAAGGCTAAATAATATAAAATTACAACACAAAGCAGTACTTCACGCGGACTGAACAAATGTCTTGTGTATACCAGAGCAGAACTAAGGGCGAGGGTTGTGGCCACATAAACTCGATTTAAGCCCCCAAAAATGATTTTACTGACCGTTCCAAGGCGGTGCTTCTGCTGTGGTTTACCATTTCTGTAATTTTATGTCTACTATTTCTGTAATTGTATATCTGGTGAAATTTTTATTTTGGATAGCCGTTTGGCCAATCTTTGGGAAAGGAACTGTCCTTTTGGCTTTCTGCTTGTAGTGTTTTGATTGTGGTGCTGTTGCTTTAAGTGCATCCTTCTTT
Source organism: Anodontia alba (assembly GCA_964016985.1). Lineage (NCBI taxonomy): Eukaryota > Metazoa > Mollusca > Bivalvia > Lucinida > Lucinidae > Anodontia > Anodontia alba. The sequence continues at coordinate 34,625,071 of OZ024822.1, read as the reverse complement.
CCCTTTGGTGTCTTGGACGGAAGGTGTTAGGTAATTGTATCGATTCCTGATCATTGCCATCCGTTCTATATTCATCATAGGCGGAACGAACAACAAAGAGGAACTGCAACACAAATATCCCATTGGAACAATCGAAAATAAAAGAAAAATGAAATTAATCCGGAAATGGCATATTTGCGAAGCACAGCCTTCCCGAAGCACAGATAGAAGAAGGGCTGAGGAACAAACAATGACAAAACACAATGACCCCAGCAGGCACACAACGTTGAAACAACGACGATTCAATGTTGATTCAAGGAAGGAAAAATGAAGAACAAATAAGGACAAAACAAACGCCACATATGAAACCACCAACTCGCAAACAAAGATGAGCTGCAACAGACGAACCACCCTTTAACGGTCAGTAGGAAAACTACGTGGTGGGGGAGAGGGAGGGGAGACTTAAACCAGTTTTACTCGCGCGAAACCTCACCCTTAATGCTGATGCAGCTCCAAATTACATATATTTGTTAGGGCTGCATAGTGGTCCTCAATCTCATCTGTGGAACATCACAGTGGAAAACATATGCTCAAAAACATTATGATGAATCAAAGCAAAGGGCTCAATGGCGATCTGAATCCAGAACACAAGAAAACCACAAACAGGACAACGATGCGTCCGAACACAGACATTGGCAGTCAGGCGCCGACCATCTGAAACAGACTGAGAAGGGAACCGTCATTTAGTCTGAGAACCGACCCACCGTCGTGCAATTAAAACTGTTTAAGCACAGCCCACAGTAATACTGTCCGTTTCAAAACCGTTCTTCTCTTTGGATCCTTATGTGTTTGTTAAGTGGAATTGGTACGCTTGGTAGATTTTCCATCATGTTTTACAAAGTAGACAACTTTTGTAATTTTTGGGTCTCCCCGTACTTCACCGTAGTGCAGCTTACATTTTTTATTTCTTTTGGGATCATTGAGCCAAATTTGGTTATTTTTAAAATCGAATACCGCTTAAGCCAGTGCTAGGGGCATATGCAGCCCCGCAAATCACATTGCTACATATGAAGTGATTTATTAAAACCGAAAAACCGATTCTCTGATTTTCGTTGTCTTGTGTGTTCTTTGTTTCCAAAGGCAATCTTTTAGATTTTGATTTCTGTTTGCATTACGGCTATAAAAGCAGAATTTGTCACCGTGGGGAGTACATATTTTCCTTTTAGAGTACACCCCTTTTCAGTAGGGAGACAAAATAAAAATATAAAAGCATAAAGTTGCCTCCTTGAAATTGTATATGCTCCCCTTAAGTGGGTAATTGTTTACGAATTGTTTGCACTTTGTTCTTACGTGTCTCCCACATTCTTTGCGATGTCTTAAGCAGGGTGTGCTTTATGAGCGTAGTCTTTCCTGGGTAGTATCTTTTCATTCTTTACATATCTAGATCTTAGTCAGTTTGGTTGTAAACATTGTTGCTTTTTTTATTTCAGGATAGGTCTCAAGTTAGAGAGGTGTTAAAGGTACACAATAACATATTTTATTTTTGCTTCTTATACTAACTTGTATTACAAAATATTCCATCTACACGTAGAATATTAGCTATTAAACACCGGGACGCTAAAGAATGCATCAATTTCACGGGTGCAAATAAATTGAAGTGGATCATTTTCTGTACATTTGCTCTGTTGTTGAAATGTTGTTTTTTTTTTCTTAATGATTGCGATTGTGCTTACTTCATTGTGCTAGAGGAGAATAATTATAGGCGAAATTTTAACATATTTCCTTTTTTGTTTTTCTAGAAAATGATTCCGAATTCATAGCAGGCTGTTTGTCTGAAATACACATATACCTATTTGCTGAACCACAGATAAGGTGAAAATCATCGTTTACTATTTGGCATCCCCAGTGGGACAAATATTGTTGAAAACAACTTCCGGTCTTCTTTTCTTGTTTCTTCTACGAACTTTGCAATGGTTACGAGCTACATCGTGACAAAATGTGTCTTTGGACATATGCGCCCATTGATAATTAATATACAGCCTGTGCATCCACTCAACCTGATCAGGGTCTTCGCTGGACTCTCTTTGGACAAGGTTTCTTCAGGTGAACAGCATAGACTATAATCAAACTATGTGGAAGCGCAGGGGATCTGAGTCTTCGCTAAGCTCACATATGAGCCAGCGTATGACAAAACCAACAAAATGGCATGTGCGCCCAGCAAAGACTCAGGTCAGCCTGGGCAGCCGCCCAGTCTGATCAGGGTCTTCGCTGTCCGCAAGAAGAAAGCTTAGGTCCTTACCTACCTATTGAGCACACAGCAAAGACTCTGATCAGACTGGGGGGATGCCCAGGCTGATCTGAGTCTTCGCTGGGCTCACATACCATTTTGTAGGTTTTGTCATGCGCTGGCTCATATATCATTAGATACATTACCCAGTCAGCATTCTACGTAAATCTATATCGGGCCGTCATCGGCCCGTCAGGGTAGCTGACGGGCCGATGACGGCCCGATGTAGATTTACGTAGAATGCTAGCTGGGTATCTCATATTGTGACAATATTGATGGTATGTCTCTTTGCAGGAACTTTGTAACGAAGACATGATAAAAGATGTCGAATACTCTCCGACAACTAAGAACTTGCTTGTGTGCCTAAACGATAACATAACCAGGTTAATATTTCGGTTAAGATTTTTATGATACTGACTTTCGGGGCATTCTGCTGTATCGCATCGTCGTGTTTACTATATTTATTGAAATGTTTCACTCATGAGATTGAGGAGGCCTACGAGGGCCGAACACATACTTTTATTTTGTGCTGCATCAGCACTATTGATGTGGTTGTGCAAGAGTAATATGTTTCAGCGGCCAGTAATTTTCCGATGACCGTTTCAATGCGGTTCCTCAGACGCAGTTAATTTTTGTTTGTACTCAGTTATCGTAAATGTGTCGTTTTGTTTAATCATTCTTTTCAAGTAAGAGCCGCTCTCGGTGGCACAGTCGGATTCGCGTCCGACTCGTGATCGGGAGGCCGCGGGTTCGATCCCTTCCGGGTCCGGAAACATTATTTCGTCGAAATTTATTATGTAATATTTTCTACGGTCATTCTCTCCCTTCCGCTGATCCAAGAAAGGCAGTTGTCAGTTTTTGGCAAAAAGAATGTGCACACAAACACTGGTTAACCGCCTAGAGGAAACATCTTGCCCAGGAAAGTGTGGTTAGGTAAACTGACTGCCTCGGCATGACCCTAAATGGTTGAATGGGCCTTTTAACCGCAACACAATCAGTCAAAAACACACTCCATGTAAGATCATAATACGAGTATCCATCGTAGACTCTGATCAGCATGTACTTAAGGCGCCATGTGAGTGATCTACTTTGTTCGGCAACACTGTTTGGACTCTGGGCAGAGTTCCAAATGAGCAAAAGATAGATCCTGTGTCACCACTAATTATATATATCTTAGGATCAGTTTAAAATGAGAATGGTTTTAAGAAGGCATTGTTATCTCATGACGTTTTAATTGCCTTACATAATAATTAGAATAGATCTAATATAGTATCACTTATGTTCCTACATGTACATACACAGTAATTTACATGGGTATAGCCAAGTAATTAAATTCAATTTTCCGCCTGTCTTAATTCTGCATTTGTAATTGGCTTCTGGTACCCTGTGATAGAACACTGATAATGTAACGCGCAGCAAAGTGGGCTCAAAGTTTTTGGACATTGTATTTTTCACGCTATCTTTATAGAAATTGTTTGCAACTGAAATGACCTTAAGTAGTTTGCACTAGCATTTTCTGTGAAACATATACAATGACGTACCCTGTACGTCTATACGTCCCTGTCTACTTTAAATAATTCGATCACATTTGATCATTATGCCATTTGGATTTGGGTGTGTGACTAAATATGGACTATCACAACATTGTTTACAGTATGTGCTGCCTACCTTTAACGTTGGTTCTTTAACATTTTTTTTCAAAGAACAGTTCTACAGAACTTGCGTCCAGATACAAGAGCACTACAACAGAGTGACAGGACCGGGAATCTTATAGGGGTGATAGTAACGTTGAAAGGCTCAGAACAAAATAAATGTACGGACAAGAGAGGGAATGTTTATGATTTTGTTTCCAGATATTTTGTTCCATGGGTTGGAATTCCAGAAGACCCAGTAACTGGTATGAAATATACTTTAGGGCAAACGACCTACCCGATTTCTATTGTTCATTATGTTTAAAAGATTAAATCTAAATCTTTGTTATTGCATACAAGTATTTAAATCAATAAACATGAGTATGTTTTTGATTAAAGTTTTGAAAAAAAAAAAAAAAAAAGACATAATAAACGTTAAGCCGGGCAGGACATTTGCCTTTAAAGATTGACAACTGAGCCACTTTAAATGTAACAAATATTACAGGAACTTCTCTTTTCTTCCAAATTGGTTTTCCCAGATTTTTGGTAATCATATTCTTCATAATTAATAAGAATAAGTGTTCTGATAATGTATGCTCTCAATGAAGTGCTGAAGAACCTGCACACCTATTACGAAAGAAATATGCGTGTGTATCATGGCGATATATGAAAAATAAAAATGTAACTTTAAGTTATTGAAGCCACTAGATTGTAAGAACTATTTAATTTATATAACATAATAGTTTCTTTTGACATAGTTTGGTGCGTAGCCTGGTTAGCAAACTACCTAATTAGACAGTATTTGTTTTTTTGTTGTTTTTTTTTGCATAAAACTTTATTAAGCCCTCAAATTTGTCTCGGTGCAATGTTTATTTTGGATAGCCGTTTGGTCATTTCTTTTGTGTGAAGAAACTGTCCTTTTGATTGTGTTGCCGTTACTTTAAGTGCGTCCTTCTTTCCCTTTGGTGTCTTAGAACGGTAGGTGTTGTATAGATTCCTGGTCATTGCCTTCCTTTCTATCTAATCTACAATATTTCACTTAAATATTAGGGCATCTTAATTCTTTATCGTACCGGACCTTAATTTTGACTTACTCCGTATTATTATTTGATAATGAGCCTAAAAACTGCCAGATGAGTGGCAAACAGTATAGACACTGTCTAGACGCCGGTCTAGCCTATCTGTACCGATATTTTGTGTTAGTATAGCACGTATTTCGACAGATTTCAATCAAAAAATTAAAAGAAAAGTCTCAATATGTCACTGCAATGCGTTCATTGTTTATATAGTTTATACAGCAATGCAAACGCCATCACAAGGCATTTTATCAAAACATGCAAAAGCCTTTGTCGTAGTTTTTAGTAAAAGATTGCATTTGAAGAAAACAAAAGTATCGAATCTACTTAAAAAATACAAGATACAGTCCCGCGATGTGCAACAAGTAAAAAAATGAAAACAAAGAAGAAAAATGAATCTGATAAAGAAGTTACGGCACGTTTTAGGAAACAGCCGCTATATTAAGGCGCACAGTCAATATCTGTATGAACGTGTTGTTTCTGGTCTCATAACTGTATTTTGCATTTGTGTGTCAAATAAATTATGTTTCAGGATCAACACACACGGTGCTAGCAGACTACTGGAGGAAACAACTTGGCAAAACAGCATTCTACGGTGAGTTTCTTAGAGGAATTTCATTGTCTGAAAAGAACTTGGTAAATAATAAATAAGTTTTGTTAAAAAAATCTCTCCTTATTACAATTGCAAAATAAACATATCCAGAATAATCTAAAATTCAACTGTAATTTAAGAGTCTGTAATTTGTTGTGAACAAGTGATATTATTCCTACGAAAACTGGGTGCTATAATCTATAATCAACCTCTTATCTGACTTATACAATGAGATATATATGTCTATGAGGTTGTCTGGCACAAGAAATTTTCGCATTATAGTTGATGAATACTAATTTCCATTATTGTCGAAATCTGTTTTTATATCTTTCCGACCTTACGGTCTAGTGCAGTTAAGGAACATTTGATGCACTTAGTAGATTTATGGCCAGTTGTTTACAGGGAAGAATTTGTGACTTGCTGTTTGTGTTCCTTTACAGGAAAATATAAATGAAGTTGTCCAGAAAAGCCGTAATCACGAAACACGGATTACCGAGGCATCGACAGAAAAAAAAAACAACAGGCCTTACGAAAACTAGCCTATTCAAATATACTGAAAATTTTACCATCAAAAAAAAATGAAAATTTTTCACATTTCTGCTCAAAACATAGATTATGGGTGGTTGTTAGAACCGCCTCAGCGAGGCAGTTCTAAGTGTGCCCAAAATATATGTTTTTGACCAGAAATAAGAAAAATAATATATACCCCTGTAAACCCCAGTTTTACTACATAAAAGTGGGTTTTAATGAGGTCAACATTATATAGGCATGTTTTCCTGATTAAAGGCCAAAGTTACGGAAAAATAGCCAGAAAAATAAATATGGCACAAACAATGACAAGACACAACAGTACAGCTGCAATAAATGATATGCAATCAAAGAAGAACTGCAACACAAGAATTGCCTCGGAACTGTCAGTAGAAACAACTACTTGAATTTACATGGGGTTGAGTGTGTGCGTGTGTGGTGGTTGGGGGGGGGGGCGGTGTGGATTTGTGGGGTTGGGAGTGCGGGGATGCTTAATCAATATTTACACGACCGCAACATCGACTTCAGTTCTGATGCAGCTAAAAAACTCATCAGTGAAACAGTACAGTAAAACACAAATAATTACAAAACTGCAGTGGGTACCAGTATGCATTCTTTATAAATCTATAGCGGGCCGCTGTAGATTTATAAAGAATGCTAGCAGGGGAGAGGGCTCAGTGGCAGTCTGTAACCAAGGCAAAAGTTGGAAGACTACAGACAGCATTAGTCAGGTGCCAACCTTCTGAAAAAGATCTTTAAGTCTAAGGCCCGACGCACCGTCGTGCAATTTAAGAGGGAAGCAAAGTCAAGTTACTTCTGAAAATAGACCTATCAAAACTTAGAAGAAACAATGTATGGTAAGGACTCAGGATGTCTGATTATTTGTGGTAAATACGTTATTTTGTAGAAAACAAAAGATTCAGCATGTGCAATGTGGACTGAACTGTAAGCTTCTTACAGCTCTTTTATCACACATACGTGTTCTGTTCGATCATTTGACCGTTCTGGTTTGGTCGCTGTTTTGTGGATTGGCTGTTACTCCCGCGTGTAAGTTTCAGTCTATGAAAGCGATCAAAAACAAAATGCATGTACTGATTCCTTGCTTTTCGTGTGAAGAATGAAGACAGGAACCAGTACCGACCAGTGCTTTGCACTGTTTAGACTAAAGAAATCGGAGGAACTATGCTAAAGCGAGTTCAATGAAATTACGAATGAACTGCTAAGATATTATTGGCTGAGACATATACGAGGATATGAATGCAAGTTCACTAACACAGCAGCAAATCAAAATGGTCGAATGATCAATGTATTTCCTACCACCATTGTTATTAGCATTGTTATATATTTATGTTATCTTGTGAACACATATTTAGGCCTAGTCTAACATGAAAATGGTTTTTATTTTATTTTAGCTCGCCAGTGTTCAGAAAGAGGTGGGGATATCCATGTTACCATTAAAGGAGATCGTGTTGAACTATCTGGAAATGCTATTATTATTATTGAAGGACAATTGTTTATAAAAGAAACTTAAGAGACATAGGAAACTTTATATTTCGTGTCGGCTTACATTAATACTACTATTAATATTAGACATGAGGCATTTTTGCCGAGAAACTTGAAAGAAACGCTACACATGCACAAATTTTATAATAAAATCAATTTGTTTTTAAATTTAAGCAGATATATGTATTATGAACATTTGCCGCGTACAAAACACCTCATCCAGAGATAAAAGTTGCATTGAGAACACTTATATAGGTTAAGAAAAAACTATTCCTTGATTCAAATGGTTCAAAGGAAAGTGACGTGAAGCTCGTTTGAGAATATCCTGAGTAAAATTTGTATTATTTGTTTAAATATAGAATGTCTATCTTTACAGACAACCAAGTGCGAAATACGAAAGGGAATGGGAATAAAGTATCGCTTATGGCACATATATGCAATATCACAAAAACACTTTACGAAAATTTGAAAAAAGAAAGGTAGCCTTAAAAGATAAACCAAACAAGGAAACAATACAAATATGGCTCTTGAGCTGTCAAATTATCAGATGAGATTAATGATTGATAAAATCTGCATTAAATTATAAGTCTGCAGTACATCTGCAAAGATATACAAGATATATTCATGCCACACTGTCGGACAGGTCGTCACTTGAAATAACTGAACTTTGAAACTGTTCTTAGCTTATTTTGAGGACTGCTCCACACATTGTCTGCCTCATAACTAAATGAAGCTTTTGCATATGAACTGGTATTAACCCTTGGAGCATTGACGATATTGTGATATCTAAAAGAATATTTTGTAATTTTATACTGAACAAGTTCTTGAATGCAGGAAGTAAACATCTTATTCAAAATTTTGAAAGCGTCAATTGCCATGGTTCTAATTCTATGAATATGCAGAAAGGGTAGGTTAGATCTCTGGAGCGGTTCCTGATTAGAACTATGAGAGTCATTGTATACTATTTAAATAGCACTGTATTGGAAGTTTTCCAGCTTGTTCGTGCTATTCTTATAACAAAAATGACACACTAACGGGCACTGATTACAATTAGAACAGATAAAAGATCTATAAATTAATAATTTAACTTCTGTTGTCAAATAAAGTAAAGGTTTATTTGCTTTGCTGATGTTTTACACAAATTTGAGATATGGTCATCGAAACTCAACAAACAGTCTATATCCAACAAATATTTTTTTAAGGAGGCTGGATACACTTAGTAGCTTTGTCACATCTTTACAAGGGAGACAACTTTTATTCCTGGTTGCTTTCTTGCACGCCAGCCCCTTCTGAAAGGGGTTCTTCTCTTAAAGGAACAAACTTGCAAAACATTTTAAAAGTGTTTTTTCACCCTAAAATGTGCGTTAGTTCTTCTTAATACAACAGATATTTAGCTGAATTTCTTACATGCCGAAAATGGGTTTTGCATGACATATTAAAATCAGTTGTAACTGTTTACTATGAATTTTATTTCCAGTAGTTCGTAACAGACTGAACCACATATTGATGTTCTGGGCCAAGGTTTATAATCTTTCCTTAAGTTAAGGCCCGCCTTAAGGACTGGGATTTACAAAGCACATTTTGCGCTTTCATATAATATCTGTTTGTCAACGATAAAACCAATAGATCTATTTTGGCTTCAACTACTTGACAAACATAAACAATTCAGTCTAGTTGATTTTAAATACCGTTTCGAATGATACAATTTCAGACTTTAAGTTAATGTATACCTTAACCCTAAGTAATAATTGTGAAATTTGGGCCCCGATGACAGTTTTGAACTGCGTTGATAGTCAACGTAGTTCTTTGTCAGAGACATATATCAAAAAGATTGACAATTAAAACCTATAGAGGTTGTCCTCGGAAACAAATAATACATAAAAGAGCGAAAATCGACTCATCTGCTCATTTAATAAACTACAATATTTATACTTAGGGAAGAAGGTTTTGGACCACTTATTATGTTCCAAAATAACCTGATTAGTTAAACATACCATAGATATTTATTTAGTTAAAACATTTTATTCAGATTATAGGCTCTTAATAAGCAAATAAAAATGACCCTTCACAAAATCAGTAGAGCGTAACAAAGCTTTAAAGTACAGCGGGTTGTCCAAAGAAAGTGACTAAAATTTGCTGTAAGTGGTTGACTTTCAGATATCCATGTCTCAATTTATGGTGTTTGGATGTGCGTGGGAGAGCAGTTTTAGCATGTCTAGAGAGAAAGGCTGCAAGACTTTCGGCGGTTCCTGCAAGAAGAGTAGGCCAGGATTCCTTAGCAGAGTATCCGAAACTTTACTCGTCAAAGAACTGAGCCAGAGAATACCGACGCAGTAATGGTGGATACGCGCATTACTGTCATTTGGGACACTTTTCTGGGCAAAGTAAATAAGTGAACTCAGGAGCTGATATAATCAGACCCACATCAAGTTCTCAACATCAAAGGGAAAGACAAATAAATACAATTAAACAGCCACAAAAAACAAAAAAAAACAAAAAAAAAACAACAACAGATGACAAGCAGAGTTTGCAATCCTTTCCCAAAAAGGTGGCAAATCTTATAAACAAACTTAACTGAATATATCTATAGCTTACATAATTGTTATAAGAAAACCATTTGAAGTGAATCACTACATAACATTAAGCAAAAAGTGCCACTGTAAGTACCGCCTTGGAGGCTTGAGATAGCTTTACGGGATCCTAACCCTTGCCCTCATTTTCGCATAATGATAAAACATATATTTGTTCGGTCCGCGTGGAGGTTTTCTAACTCATTCATGAATCATTACGGGAAACAAATAAAGCACAAATATAGCCTATAATGAAGCAAAGATGAGGACTCAACAGAAAGTACGTGTTGATACACTTGGATGTCCCTGGGATGTCAGACAACACCACTGGAATACTGGAACAAAGGAAAACCACCAGTAGATGTTAGCGGAAGCTGCCAGGTGATTAGTATAGCCTTTGAATGAATTTTTCATTGTTTATGATCCGGAATTAAAAAATGTAAAAATGTAAATTGTTCATTTGATTGTTTTTGAATGATAAATAACGTAAACTGGGTATAAAACTTAAAAGTGGTCCAAAACTTTTTGTCCGAGTATAGTTATTGATCGCCATCGGTCTGTGATATTTAAATCTTGTCATCGAAACTGTATGATTGGTTAACTCCTAAAGCACCATTCAAACTGCGGTAGACGGCATTTTGAAATAGTTTCATTTTTTTTTCAGAGCAAATGAAGTTTGCTATTCGTTTAATCGTTTATCTAGCAGACAATTTACATGAGATGTCAAGCATTATTTTCTCTAAACAATAATTGAAAAGTAGACGAATGCATATGATAACTTCTTTAATGTATGAGAAACAAAACAAAAAAAAAAAGAAAAAAAAAAGACAAGACATTTCGGACACTAAGCTGCTATCTGCAGCTAAGTCCTGCCCAACCTGTGGCAAGGATCAAACCTCAGTCACCTAACACATAGTAACGCTGAGACAACTCTGTAATTACTGAAAAGGAGTCTACTCTAAAAGGAAAGAACTTGCTGGGAGCAAATTATTTCCTTTAATAGTACACCCTTTTCCAGATGGAGACTGATGTACAAGAACGCAAACAAAAAGTCACAAAAAATGAAATTGTACAAAATGGCGTAAAATCTACCACAAGCACGCAATAGATTGTCATGGTCAGTCAGAACTGGACGAATGACTATACATATACCAACACCTGGTGGAGTATAGGTGAGGAGTGCTTGGTTTTACACGTCTTTCATCAGTGCTTCATTAAATCACGCCTTTGCTTTGATTTTTCAGGGAGTTCATTACTCGATTTTAGAGTCAAGGCCCACATAAGCACCACGCCCAGATACATAGCGTGATATTCTACCCAGCCATATTATACCAACACCCGTCTGACTCGTTCTGAATACTACCTGCACTTTCTTAACCCTTCTCTTGCTGAACAGGACATGCCCTGTCTTAGCAAACAGTGTAGATCTAGATCAGCTTGCCTCTGAAGAAGCCAATTGATCTGGATCTGCACTGTTTGTCATTAAATATGTGAATTTTTATCAAAAACACAGATCAAGTAATCTGACTGGCTGGAAATTAGAAGTGGGCGTGGCATCTTAATTTATTCAGCAAGGCAAGGGTTAATGTTTAGCATTCAGGAAAATGTTAAGTCTTTGTTACAACTCTGCCAGAGATCGCATTCGCTGCTGCCTTGACAAAGCGTACGCTCTAATTAGAGCTTGCAGCGGTGGCACTGAGAGCAGAAGGTTTGTTTGGTGCCTGGAACCAACTTGCCATTAAAGTCTTTTTTAAACAAAGGTAACAACATTCAGCATATACATTTAATTAATCTTAGCTAATCTTCCATGAGACACTCACAGGTATGCATAGATGTACAAATCAATGATTGCCTTCTGACCACCATAACACCCATTACAAAAAATTATTTATAAAAATAGCAAATCACAAGCTACGCTTTCGCCTTGTATTATTATACACAATAAACATATAAATAAAGACAATCTATGTAGAGTAATTACAAACGATAAAAAATATGCAATTTATATATAGTACATTTGTAGTTGGCAAAGGCTACAGCAAATTTGCCTTCATTGTACAAAATTTATAATCAGAAGTGCAATTTATGTATTATATATGTATACATTACGCATATAATGATATACATAAATGCAGCTTTACTGGTAGCATTACAGTCTAAAACTATCCTTTCTGGCATTGCTACTGTATAAGAATATGTAGTAAACTAGCAATAGGCAGATTTTGGGAGGCGGATTTATATGTCTTTGGCTTACTTCTGTATCCCATTCAATTCTCTGTCCAATGCATCAAATTGTGTTTATGAACACACTTCTGTTATATTTACAGTATATTGAATAAAATACTGTTTACATCAAACTAGCAATAAGTAGGAAACAACCCTTAAGTATTTAAACAAGTGAAACAATGATTTTGACAGAATAAATACAAATGTACATGTATTCAGATAACCAGCCACTTTAGGCACCTTCTGTGAAATGCATCCTGGGTCTTTGATTCTGTTTTTATTTCTTCTGGAATACTGTTCGATACTAACCATCCAGAATACCTGAAGCTATACTTGAAATATTCGGTCCTGAGCTAAGGAGGGACAAAATATGCAATGGAGATTGACCTTAAAGTTATAGACGTATTGACATTGTTATGCAACATAAAGTTTTCAGTGATCAATTTTGGTGCATCATTTTGTAAACTTTAAATATATTTTGCTTTTCCTAAACAGAGCCAATCTTATATGGATGAAATCTTCAAAGAGTTCGTGGTTACCCAGGGTGAAGTTGGCCGGCTGTGAAAGTGCTTTAAACCCCCGGTGGTTTATTTTACTGACCGTTCTAAGGCGGTGGTCCCAGTGTTAGTCTTACTTTTTGTTGCTTTGTGGTTTATTCTACGAGGCGATTTATTTTAAGTCTTGCCATGTGCTATTTTGTTCTTGTGTTTTCAGTTCTTTTAGCATTGCGATTACCTCGCTTGGGGAAGACAGAGCTAATCTTAGCGCTTTTTGTACGTTTGTTCGATTTGCACTTGTTAAGTTTTGTTTCCTCTTCCTCTTGGTGTCTGGGAAGGGCTGCGGCTTGTTCTTTGTTTCCAAAGGCAATCTTTTTGACGTTTATTTTACTACACTGCAGCTGGTGTTAGTGCCGAGTGGCGATGGTAGAATGTCTCCCCGTACATCACCATAGTGCAGATTATATTTCATTTCCTTTGGAATCATTGGGCCCATTGTGGTATATTTGAAAATGGAGTTCTGCTGATGTATACGCTAGAGGGCGTAGGCAGTGTTGCAAACTTCATTACTGCTTATGAAGAGTCTCAATAAAACCGAGGCCCCCATTTTCTAATCCGTAGTGTGTTCTTTTTACCAAAAGCAATCTTTTTGACATTTATTGTGATTGTGGCACTCCCTGGACTTTTCTTACCTTTTTTTTTTATATGACTCTTTTACATCATAATGTCTAGAATGACTCGTCTTGCCCGCTGTTGTAATTTGATACCCTTTAGCTTATTGGCCTCGGAAGAGTTTCCCCATATAATATTACAGAAGTGAATAAGTGAATATGTGGTTGGATGTAAGACTTTGGTTTTACCAGTGCACGAGATTTGGGTCTGTAGACATCAACGCTCAAACTATAGACCAGTATCCCTAACTTCCGTGACATGCAAGATCTTGGAACATGTTGTACACAGCAACGTGATGAACCACTTCCTTCATAACGACATAATATGCGACAACCAGCATGGCTTCCGGGCAACGCGATCTTGTGAAACCCAGCTAATCACAACCGTCCAGAGTATCGCCAGCCAGTTACGCTCAGGAAAAGATCCGGTAGATGTTAGTCTGCTTGACTTTTCCAAAGCGTTTAACAAGGTTCCACACCAGCGACTGCTACACAAGCTAGATTATGTTGGATACAGACGTTCCTTAGCTATAGGGATCAGCAAATGTTGTTAGAAGGAGTCATGTCGGCTGAAGCCGAAATCATCTCCGGTGTCCCTGAAGGCACGGTCCTTGGACCACTTTTGTTTCTTGCATTCATTAATGATCTCCCCGAGTCAACATCAGTAGACACTAGACTATTTGCGGATGATGCGCTACTTTACCGTCATATTGCGAGCAGTGATGAGGCAAAACAGCTACAACAGGACCTTGATGCCTTCCAACAGTGGAAAGGTAGAGGCAGGTGAAATTTCACCCAAAGAAGTGCCAGGTCACTAGAATATGCATCAACAAGCGCCACAAACGTGAGACAACATACAAGTTACATGGTCATATTCTTCAGATGATAGACAGTGCCAAGTATCTGTGAGTCACAGTCAGCGACGATTTGCAGTGGAAGACTCGTATAGAAAACGTCACTGCTAAGGCATCCAGACCCCCCCCCCCCCCGGCTTCCTCAGGCGGAATCTCTATAACTGCACCATGGGAGTTCGTGAAGCCACCTACCACGCCCTGATCAGACCTACGGTGGAGTATGCATCAGCCGCCTGGGACCCTTACCTGGCTACTGACATCAACAGGTTAGAGCAGGTCCAGAGACGAGGAGCACACTTTGTTCATCGAAATTACTGGGAAACGCCCAGCTGTGTCTCCAGGATGATTGCTGACCTTGGCTGGCAGTCCCGTGAAGAAAGACGCCTCATCCATAGGCTGACGTTACTCTACCAGATACAGCGTGGATTGATATATATATTGATAAACTCCATTGGCAGCTGTCATCTTCGTCGCTCTATAAGCAGTTATCCCCTCGTGCTTTTAACTGTACATAGACATTCTTTTAACTGTTTTAAACCGGAAGGAGACGGCTGTCTTATCCTCCTTACTAGGTCAACAGTACAGTCTGCGAAGACTACTGACCTTTTCCTGGAAGACAAAGACGAAGACGACTTATAGTACTCAACTCAATGAGTTTGAAATGAGAAACATGTTATCTTTGAAAGAAGCCATACACTTAAATAAATATTTTTGTTAGATGCTTAATGTGTTCAGACCAGATCAAATTGGAGCCAACAAAGGCGTCAAATATTTTATCATTAGTAATCATGTAAAGTTGATTATTACTGATATTGAGGTCAAGAGTTTCTTTGCTAAGTCTTTGATGTGTGTGTGTTTTTTGGGGTTTTTTTTTGTGACAAGCATAATTGTAGTTTTGCACAAAATGTGAAGGTTGGTTAAGTCAACTTGAAGGTTATTTTCGACTGGTTCAAGTGAATCTTGAATGACATAGAATGTTCAGTCAGATCATTTATGAAGAAGAAACAGGAGTGTGCCTAGGATGGACCCTTGAGGAACACCGTATGTGATTTATTTGATGTCTGATTTACAACCATTTACTGACACTTGCTGCTTCCTTTGACCCCGATATGTGTTAAACCATCCTAAAGCTTCATCTTTTATGCATAGATTTCAAGTTTAGACAGTAGAATTTGGTGATCAGCAAGATCAAATGACTTCTTAAAATCAGTTTATACAACGAACACCAATCAATTGACCATTATCAATAGCATTTAACCAGGATTCTATCGTATGTATAAAAGCTGTTTCACATGAATTCTAAGATCAAAACTATGATTCTGTCTGATCGTAAAGAATATGTGACAAGTTGTTAGGTTAAGCAGCAGATTAACGTTTCATACTAAACCATGAAAGGACCACCTCTTGAAAATTCCATATGCAAACTGGGATTTAAAAATATTTTTCTGACCTCTGTAACATAACGAACTGTCACCTGATCAACCGACAGTCGTATCATACTCAGTGAGCCAAACAACAACACAAGCAAGCAGTTTACCCTGATATAATGGAACGTTCAGTGTATCCTGCTCTGACTATATACTCTGAGTAGACTTCGTGTAGTCAATATAGGTAACGTAGTGTTTTTTTCAAACATGTTAAGAAAGTAGTATCAACTGTGGTATCTAAGATAAATCTGTAGACTAATCTATCTCGAGGGACTATTATAACCGTAGATAACATTCGTTTACACACAAATAAACCGTCTATGACCTTTGCCCTTAATAAGTCACCCTATTTGTTGACACATTTGTATTGATCCAGCTTTTGTACATTAACCACATGTTCATAGACAAATTTATATAAACATCAAGATGACAGACGGACAGACAAGGAAATCGGTGCCTATATACACAGTAGATGCGTTTACCGATGAACCATTTCACGGTAATCCAGCGGCTGTATGTCTACTACCGAGAGGAATGGTAAGTTTAGTTTTCCATATGTATACTTCACTATAGTGTACTTTATATTTTCTGGTCCTTTGTGATTACTGAGCCATTTCCGAGAGTTTTGAAAACGTATATGAGGGTCACTGATGAGGTCCATTTGGCCAAAATTAGCTAATCTGGCAAACAAAAAAAAACTTGACACTTCAATATTTTCGATTCCAGCAAACACACAACGTCCTAACAACGTCGTTACAACGTCGCTGCAACGTCGAGACGTTGCAGCGACGTTGTAATGACGTTGTTGCGACGTTGTGTGTTTGCTGGGTATTTTATGTATGTTCATTGCTGACAAGGGTCATTCCTTGAGTCATTCCTTTCAGAACCTGTTTATTTGAGCAGTGATAAAGAAACGGTTAATGTGAACAGTGTGTGTCTAGATCAGCCACACATCCGTGTAGTCTGACTGGATGTTCGCTATTTATTTACACACCCTTCGGTTTCTGTAAAAATGTCATTGTCTTGCAATTTGAACCGTACTATGTTTAAAGCGAGTCTGCTTTTAGATATGGTCGATTTGTTCTGTATTTCCAAAGGACCTACGTCTTTCAGAATACATGATGACCGCAGCAACTGTTGTTAAGTGCTTGTGTGGGGCCATAAAATATCACCATTTCGATATAGCCCTGATTTTATTAAATTTTATAATCTTTTGGAACTGTTGGATTTATAAATTTTAGGTTAATGTTTAGCACTCTAGGTAAAATTTTCAGCAGACGACATTTTGAAATAGTTTTCCTTTTTTCCCCAGAAAACAGGATTTGATATTTCATGTAAATTGTCTCCAATGAAACGTCAAATCTTGTTTTTTTGTTTGTTTGTTTTTTTTTTGTTGTTTTTTTTGTTGTTTTTTTTTGTATGTGTTTGTTGTGGGGTGGGGGTGGGGATAAGAAAAATATCATCAATTTGTCGTCTGCTGAATTAGCCCAGAGAGTGGTAAATATTTTTTGAAATATTTTTCCTATTTTCCCCAGAAAACAGGATTTGATATTTCAAGCAAATGGAGACAATTTGCATAAAATGTCAAATCCTGTTTTTGTTGTGTGTGTGTGTGTGTGTGTGTGTGTGTGTGTGTGTGTGTGTAGGTGGGGGTGAGGGAGGTGCGGGGGCGAGGGGGCGGATAAGAAAAATATCAAGTTGTCGTCTGGTGAATTAGCCCAGAGAGTGGTAAAAGTTATATTTCTCTCGAACTGCTTGGAGGTATGAGGGATGTTGCATTTTTCATTATTCCTAATGTACAGACTCGGTCAAAGCGATTCTGCTGTTTTGCTGTGTTGATTTGTTCTGCATTTCCAAATGATCCTTATTTTAACATATTTTGTGATCGCAGCATCTGCCGTTAATGCCTTATGTGAAGAGGCTGTAAAACGTCGCTGCATATGTAGATATGATCCTTTGGAATTGTTGGGTTTACACATTATACGTATAAATAAAATACCGCTTAAAGCTACAAGTTTCTTTATTCCTATTGAACAGACTCGATAATGCCTTGCTACCATAGAATCGGATAGTGAAGCGTAAAGGTCATAATCAGATTGCACATGGTTGGGTACGTACCAAAATTAGCTCTAGCTTCATTGGTTTTATTACTATTACAACAACAACAACTGCAGTTGTTATTTCTAAAACAACAACAACTACTACTACTTTCAAGATGTGGGTGGGGGCGGGGAGCTAAAAGATATGTTACTATAGTTATCAAGAATAAAATAGCGTCACTAAAAGGAACAGTTGCTGCTGCTGTTGTTGTTGTTGTCGTTGTCACCTGTCACCTGTTGTAAACTATACCGAATTAATGGCATTACGAAATAACTATTTTGTTTGGTTTTATGTTCAACAGAATCTGTCTGGTGAAATTTTACAAACCATCGCTGCGGAAATCAACCTTACAGAAACTGCCTTTATAGAACATCTAGCCGATGATAGCAGCTTTGACAAAAGTAAGTCTTTCATATCACTTTCTCGTCTGTGCATTATTCAATTACCTACCAAAATGTTACTTTGATAACTGGATCCTCGTTTTATCTCATTTACCGTAATAACCCTAAGTATTGGGACAGGCAGCCTTACTAACAGTGTAGACCCGGATCAGTCACCGCAGAATGCTACAATGTTTACCTCTCATCCAGCAATTTTAGACACCGTAACTCTTTACCATATTTATCCTAAAATTCGAACAACTCCATTTTACTACCTGTTTTTTTGTGTGTTTTAAAACCTGTTGGAAGAGGTGGTAAACACTGTAAACTCTGACATGTGTTTTTTTGTGCTTGCACAGGCCTGCCTGTACAAATAATCAGCCTATCTTATTTTTATTCAGGCAATACATTCAAGCTACGATGGTTTACTCCAACCGATGAAATTGAGTTGTGTGGACATGCCACTCTAGCATCAGCTGCTGTTCTAATGTTTTGCTGCGGTAAGTTTGTTCTTGACTGTGCTAATCGTTTGTTAAAAATGTGATAGTAATGGTCCGAGTAAAACAGACTACTCGGATGCGTAATATAATCTGGGCTTCCACTGTACTCGTATGAGTGGCGGCTGTAAAGAAACGTTTCCCCGTGCTTCGCTTTATTGTAGTTTTTTAGTTGATCACTGATCTGATTCGGATTTATTTGAAAATACAGTTGACTCTCATTATCTCTAACTCGCTTATCTCGAATAACCGCTTATCTCGAAGCGAAAATCTTGTCCCTGCCGAAACATGATAATCTAACAACAAGTAAAAAATATTGTGGAAAAGAGGAGAAACTGCTCCTAAGGAGCAATTTCTCCTCTTTTCCACAACATTTTCGATATATCTCATACGTCAAGAGTCCAATTACATATTAATTTGTTAAATGTGGTTGTTCGAATTATTTTTTCCTCAATTCTGAAAATCTGATATGTCGAGGTATGGATATCTCGAAGTGTTTCAGAGGGTCCCTTGGAATTCGAGATAACGAGAGTCGACCATGGGCTAGGAGGATTGAACAGTATTACACATTATATTACTCTTCATGAACCATCCCATTAAAACTCGGTCTGCTATTCTTGTTTAATTTATGTATCACTTTGCTTCCAAAGGAGCCTCCCTTCAAAATGTATATAATTTCAAAGACAGGAAATGAGACAAAGAAGTGGTTATATTACATATATGTGCACAGTCGGCATATCATTAGGTGCTTACATGGGCATAGTGGATCAATGAGGTACAGGGAGTCCGGTATATTATTGCATAACAGCCGACTTGGCCCTTTAGCTTTGGCTTCTTTTATAAGGGAAATTGATAGACTTTCATGGCAGGAAATTCTATCAAAACCTTGGTTTGTCCATTTTGAAAAGAGATCAATTTCAAAAGAAAAGAATTCTCTCCCCTTGTTGTCTTTTTGAGTAGATTTAGATTTGGGTTTTACGGCCCTTTCAAGAATATTTCACTTATATCGAGCCGATCGTTCATCGAAGGTGGGCGAAAACCGGAGAGCCCGGAGAAAAACCACCTGACCATCCGCTTTTTGAGTAGAACCTTATTCAGAAGGGAACCAAATTTTGACAGTTGCCTCCCCTGACAGTGTATCAGTTCCCCTATTATGAACTCTTACATAAAATCCAGCCTTCAATCCTTTGACCTTTCTATTGTTTCTTATATACTCGTAGCTTTCAATGTTTCTAGAAGTAAAGGCTCAAATTCTATTTATGTAGGTAACGAATCAGAAAAGATATGTTTCAATAGCATGAGTGGGCCACTGATTGCCAGAAGAAATGGTGAAATGATAACTTTAGATTTTCCTCTAAATTCTGCACAGAAGATGGTAATTATTTACTTTCTGATTTTTTCATGTCGTTCTTACTTTCTTGTCGCGACTGCTTTAGCAAGCAGGAGTGACATAAGGATCACTTTCTGGCGTCGTCGATGGCGTTTGCGTCGTTGTCCACGTCAACAATGTTAAGTCTGTGTGTTGAGCTCCGTCTCACAAACACCAATACTTCCTGGATAATGAAACTTCATGCACCCTGCCCACTGCTACCGACCGTTACTGACCTTGACCTACTTTTCATTGTTGACTGAACAATGTTTATTTACAAGTGTATTTAGCTCCATCATTCGGCGAATTCCTTGTTATTATAGTACTTGGTCTGTTATGGGGGAACGAGAGCGAAATCTTAACATAAGGGACAATTGAACTTTCTTAAGAGGGGTAACCACGTATTTTTTTTTTATTTCTCCACAAAAAATAAGTATCTTGCGTCTACTCAGTAGAAGAGCCTCGCCAAGGTATTCTAATGAGTAACCACAACATACCCAGTGGGCACACAACGTTAAAATGACGTCGTATCAACGTCGATGCATCGACGTTGATACGACCTCATTCTGATGTTGTGTGCCTGCTGGGTACGTTTTCGTGGAAAAATGTGAAAAATGTCAGTATGTTTAGTTGATAAAAAATGTCAGTATTTTTGGTTGATAAAAAATGTCAGTATTTTTGGTTGATAAAAAATGTCAGTATTTTTGGTTGATAAAAAATGGTCAGTATTTTTGGTTGATAATACTGGAGTTATGTTGCAAATATGCGACTTATCATCAAATTAGCGCAAACGAAAAATTTCCCCTATCATTGATTTAGCGCAAAACCTTCTCATTGATTTAGCGGAATCGGGAGAAAAGACAAAATGATAAAATTCCAAGAGTTGTACCATACGTATCTCAGTGGATAAATGCACAGAGTGAATTATGTGAAGGCAATAAACTACAAGAAGCTTAACTTAAGCCATCGCGAACCAGTCTCGAACTTTCTTGTAAATACATGTGCTTTTAATGGATTTTTTAATAAACTGACTTCAAACATCCTGCCCGTTCTTCCAATCTCCGCGGTGAGCAGAGGGCAAGGATAATACATGAACACAGAATGTTCCTGTATTAGGCCTGTAAGGCTGTCGGAAGGTTAATACAGGTAACTCCAAAGGTAACTGCTCAAAATATTTGCGCTAATTCGATGAGCAGGGTTTCTGAAATCTACAGAGAAATTCCTGTGCTGTTTCAATGGCTTTTTTTTCACTGTTTTGATGATCACTTTCGCTAATTTGATGAATCACCAAATAAGGTTTTTAGATGTAAGGGCGACGTTTTGTACTAGTAAAACTTGAATCGACCAGCAAATAAGGTTTAGATATAAGGGCGACATTTTGTATTAGTAAAAACTTGAATCGACCAGTAATTGAGGAGGTATTGTTGCCTTGTCACGCAGTGATTCTATTTCTATTGGCTTACTTTCTTTTCTTATTTTCTTTCTTTCTTTCTTTCGTTCTTTCTTTCTTTTTGTCTTTTTGTAATCACTTTCTAGTCTTGCATTGTTCTCTTTTCTTTCTTCGGATTATTTTGCACTCGAAGAAATAATGTTTAGTAGCAAACAACATTTAGGCAGTTTCGGCTTTCGTATGTCGTCAAGGTGGCCATTTTTCTCTTTATCAATTTGCTGTTCTGTTTCATGTATTATTCCATCGGTTCAATAAAATTAGCCGCAACGTCAGAAAAAGTACTTTCGGACATGTGCGCCCAGTGAAGATTCAGATCAGCCTGCGCATTTGCACAACCGCATCAGAATCTACAATGGGAGCATTTTGAATAGCCAAGGATGCAAAGTTTCTTCATGCGCACAACGAAAATCAGACTGCGCGCACAACGAAGACTCAAATACTGCGCGCACAATGAAGATACAAATCAGACTGCGCGCACAACGAAGACTCAAATCAGACTGCGCGGACGCGCAGTCTGATTTGAGTCTTCGTTGTGTGCACTTGGCAGAAGGTATGTTTTCTCACGTTGTGGCTCAGATAGCATTTGATTGAAAGGGGAAAAAAAAACGTTCCATTACTAGCTATTTCGTAATCTATGAAATGATTATTGACGCAGCGTGAATATTTCTGAGGAAACAGAACAAAACAGAACGGAAGATGTCCTTATTGTCGAATATGGCAACATGTTAACATGCCTTGTAGGGCTTGTGGTTTCTTAGAATATTCGTTATTTTCTTCACTGAAAGGTAAAGACAAACGATAATTCTTGTATGAACTTTCCTCAATATTCCTAATCAGAACACGTATTGTTATTTCAGGAACGATCTAAAGTAAAAGATATCTTGAAGGTAAGTTATTCTGCTTTTCGTACAAAAAACCCACAAACACACACACACACACACACACACACACACACACACACACACACACACACACACACACACACACAAACGAGTATTTAAGCTTTGTCGCTTTACGTCTGTCTTATTTGTCCATCAGTATATCCAACTGTCTATCGCATTGTTTGGCTTGAGCGCTGTAGTGCAGTGGTAAAGCGTCGGACTCGAGATCGAGAGGTAGCGGGTTCGATCCCCGCGAGCACCAAGTGTTGTATCCTTGAGCAAAATATTTTATCTGCATTACTTATCTGCCAAGAAAGACCTCCCTAGAATGCCCTTGAGGCGAATGGCAGTTTATATAGAAAGAAAGGATGGCTTACTACTCTGTACTTGTTCTTCGTAAAATGCCTTTTGCCAGTAACACGACCAGGTTTGGCATTTCACCGCAGTGCGGTTGTCAGTTTGAAAGTACATCTAATGAATTATATATCTGTCCGCGCCTTATACATATATATGATCCCAACACTCTGATCCAGTGCGGCAGGACCTAAACAACAAGTAAAGATACCCAGGAAATGTCACAAATATGAAGCATTGCCTCCAGAGACACCAAAAACGGAAAGGTGAGGAACGAAAATGCCAAAACAAACTCCACATATGCACAAACAAACAAGAACTTTAACAGAGGAACCGACTTGGAACGGTCACAAGGGCACTAGGGAGATGGGGACGGTTATTCGCGCGAAATCTCACACTAGTTTTGATGCAGCTCCAAATTATAAATACAGTCGAACCTCAATGGCTCGAACATCTTTGGGACCATGGAAATTCGTTCGAAACATAGGTAGTTCGAGCCACTGAGGGTTAATCAAGACACCAGTTCAGGTAGCAAATAGCGATAATTTAGGGAAATCTTTTCGATTTTCTACACAATGGTTGAATGTTGAGTGTACTCATTAGAATCGCCTCGATGAGGCGATTCTAATGAGTATACACAACATACAATTCCATGATAAAATAAGAAAATACTCCCTAAATGTTTGCTTTCTTGAGCTATTGGAAGAATTTTGTAGGGACTGAAAAACGAGTTCGAATCATCCACGGTAAACGAACCATCCGTGTTCGAGCCATTGAGGTTGTACTGTATATGACTGGTTCGCATAGCGTCCTCTACCTCATCTTTAAAAAAATCACAGTGGAACACATATAATAAAAAAACACTGTGATGAAACAAAACAAAGAGCTTAATGGCGATCTGAAACCAGGACACAAGAAAGTTACAAACAGGACCACGATGAGCCAGACCACAGACATAGGTAGTCAGGTGCCGACCATCTGAAACAGATTGAGGAGCGATCTGTCATTTAGTCTGAGGACCGTCGTGTAATTAAAGCTATTTGCCACTCAGCTCAATTGTTCCAGACACATCAACAGACTTGGACATCGGAAAACCCAGGGTCAACAGCCCCAGTCCAGCCCGAACGATTTTGCTGTTTACGGTTCCAAGTCCGTGTTTCTGTTGCACTTTCTGCACACTGGCTTGTTATTCCATCTAACTAAAAACCTTATCTGGGAAATCTGTGTTCTACGAGTGTGACTTTTCCTGGCTGTATCCACCCAACAAACACATAACGTCGCAGGAACATCGTTGCAACGTCACGACGTTGCAGCGACGTTGTAACTACGTTGTTGCGACGAAGTGTTTTTTCTGGACATATTTAATTTTTGTTCGGAATTTAGGACAAATACGGTAACGAGTTAAGGTGCCCAGCATGTAGGGTAAATACGGTAGTTATCATTATTTGTGACTAATGCAGCTGTATTTTCCTCTCCAAAAGAATGGGCTTGTTGATGCAATAAACGTTTTAATTAATTGAGAAAAGTGCAATTTGGACCGCGTCAAACGAAAATACATCTCTATGAAGTGCGGAGATTCAAATCAGCCTTAACGCACACAGCCTCATCAGAGTCTTTATCTTCCATTGATCACTGCAGACTATTAGACTGGCTCCAGTCTCCAGTGACTATTTTTTTTTTTTTAATCCTGTTTTATAATCCACTAAAATAAAACCAAAATAATCATGACTATAAAGGCTGGTCACTAGAAAAAAAAATAATCACTGAAGACTAGAGCCAGTCTACAGACTATAAGAATCAATGATTCTTTAAAAATGGTAAGAGGAGAATGAAGGTTCTGATAAACCTGCGATATACGCATATAATAAGATATATTTTCGTTTGTCGCGCGGGTTAATTTGATTTAAAAGACACAGTGCCATCAACCAAGCTAGAAAAGGTGCACGTCATCTCTAAACATAATGACTTCTTTTTTTATTGAAAGAGCCATCATAAAAATTCGAAACTACGTGTTTTTTGTCTAAATATAGTTCTGCTGACGAAAAATGTCGAGAACGCATAAAACATTTGAAAAGAATTGTTCAAATATCAGACAAAACATTTAAAAAAGGAATTGATCCAAATATTTATTCATCAGTGCGCCCATCGTACTGATAGTCTACACTAAATGACTGACACTTACGCTGCCCATGTCAAATGTTATGTTTAATTCAAGATAGTGAAGTGAGATATATGGCAAGCCGTTTTACTATTTATTCTATAAATCAGATATCTGATTTAATATATCAGATATGTTATATAATATATAAGATATCTGATATATTATATCAGATATCTTATATAAATAAGAATTCTTATATGACAATTAAGATATCTTATATGCTATATAAGATATCTGATATGCTATATAAGATATCTTAATTGGCATATAAGATATCTGATATGCTATATAGAGATATCTGATATGCTATATAAGATATCTTATATAGGATATATAAGATATCTTATTTACTAAAGAAGATATCTCATTTATTCAATTAAATAAGCTATCTCATTTAGAATATCAGATATCTTATTTAGTTTATCAGATATCTATATTAATATATTAGATATCTTATCTTATTAACAATAAGATATCTTATATAGTAAATAAGATATCTTTTATGTGGAATTAAATAAGATATCTAATATGATATATCAGATATCTTATATAGGATATAAGATATCTAATATAGGATATAAGATATCTGATATGCTAATTCAGATATCTCATATCCTATATTAGATATCTTATATCCTATATAAGATATCTGATATAATGCATAATAATTAGTAAAACGGCTTACCAGCAAGCCATTTTACTATTTATTCTATAAATCAGATATCTGATTTAATATATCAGATATCTTATATAATATATAAGATATCTAATATATTATATCAGATATCTTATATAAAAGATATATCTTATATGTCAATTAAGATATCTAATATGCTTTATGAGATATCTGAATTGACATATAAGATATCTAATATGCTGTATAAGATATCTGATATGCTATATAAGATATCTCATATAGGATATAAGATATCTTATTTATTTAAGAAGATATCTCATTTATTCAATCAAATAAGATATCTCATTTAGTATATCAGATATCTTATTTAGTAAATAAGATATCTTATATGCGGAATTAAATAAGATATCTCATATATTATATCATATATCTAATATAGGATATATGGTATCATATATAGGATCTAATATAGGATATAAGATATCTGAATTAGTATATCAGATATCTTATATCTTATATTAGATATCTTATATCCTATATAAGATATCTGATATAATATATAATATATCTATTTTGCTTAATAAATAGTAAAACAGCTTGCCATAGAGATACATGTATACATTTATATACTTTTTTTTCAGGCCCTTTGTGAAGAAACAATGATAAAAGATGTTGAATATTCATCAACGACGAAGAAACTGTTGGTGCGACTAAATGATAACGTAACAAGGTAGAGACCGATGATATCTACGGTATCCTAAAATATTGGGACAACTTAAGGGAACTGGATACACCTCGTAGTTTTTCTGCTATTTAATCAGTGGGGGTGAGGGGGGGGGGTAACTTTTGTTATTTCCTGTTTGCTTTCCTGTACACAAAGTATTTTCTGAAAAGAGGTCTACTCTAAAAGGAAAGAAGAGGCAAATTGTTCCCTTTTAGTGTTGAACTCTTTCCAGAAGGGAAACAAAACAATTTTGACATATTGCCTCCCTCCTCCCCTTAAAAGTGTATCTTTTCCCATTAACTCTTTTAGTCCGAGTGGACTCTTCTACCATAACTCTTTGGTAAAGGTCAATTTCCTAATAAGGGATGCTTGGTTAGTTTTTTTTTTTATTATTTTCATGTTTTGTAGAAATTTCTGATCTTAATGCAAACCGTGTAGTCCCTGATCAAACTCGGCATTCTGCGGCGTCTGATGTGGGTCTACACTGTTTGCCAACGTCCCTTATATAGGACGCTATGCTTAAATGGGTTAAGTCATTAAAGATAAAATATGAAATTAATATATTATATATGAAATATAAGAGAAGATACCCAGGATTTGCCATAATCATGAAGCACAGAGTTTCCGAGGCACCAAACGAAGTAGAGATGAGGACCACACAATGACAAAGCAACCACAAGATCTGAAACCACCGACGCACAAACAAGGAAGAATTGCAACAGGGGAATCACCTTAGAACAGTCAGTAGAAAAACTACGAGGGTGTAGGGGCTTAACATCATAAGAACATGCCTTTATAATTTTGACCCCCTTAAACCCCACTTTTATATAGTAAAACTGGGGTTTACAGGGGTATACATTATTTTTCTTATTTCTGCTCAAAACATAGATTGTGGGTACTCGTTAGAATCGCCTCGGTGAGGCGATTCTAACGGGTACCCACAATCTATGTTTTGAGCAGAAACATGAAAAATTATCCGAATTTTTATCTGAAAATTTTCATTTTTTGATAGTAAAATTTTCAGTATATTTGAATAGGCTTGTTTACGTAATGAATAGTCTTACTCGCGCGAGTCTATTTTGCTACCTTTTGATTCGTCTAATTTCTGCCGGATGAGTGGCAAACGCCGTAGACACTGATCAAACGCATTCTGCGGCATCTGATCTGGGTCTGCACTGTTTGCCAATGTCCCAAATGTCCCAGTCCATGTTCTACAGATAACCTTCTATCAACAGCACTCTGATGTCGTAGCGATAAGAATAGCGCAGATATAAATAACCGTTACCTGGATTTCGTCAAACGCGCGGTTTGATTACATTGGTAAATGGTAATCACGTAAACAACTACATTAAGAAAATTTTGGCGTTTGTTTATTATGGCTCGATTGTGAACGATCGAACCAAAAACATGGTCATAAGGTATACTTTGGAAACAAAGAACACACAGAAGAAATGAAAACAGCAGGGCCCAGTTGTTCAAAACTAACGATGTCGTTAGTTAACGATTCGTTAAAATTTACATCGAGTGATACGCAGATATACTGACATTTTTTGCAGAAAAATGTGAGTAGCTTTTGCAGTGCAAAAGCTACTCACATTTTTTCAGCAAAAAATATCAGAATATTGTATATTGAATCTGCTAAAACAGTTAACGAAATGACCCTTAACGAGCTCGTTAAGCTAACGATGCTTTGAACAACTGAGCCCAGATGCTTTAGTTAGTTAAAAGAAACGTTTTGACTAGTATTTAGTAACAGTGGCTCTTGCAACACTGTTTAAATAGTTAAGGGGACTGGATACACTTGGTAGATTTCCCACCATTTCCGGTAAGGGAGACAACTTTTGTGACATCTGGTTTGCTTTATTGAACACCAAGCTTATTCTAAAAAAAGGTCTACTCTAAACGGAGAGACTTTCTTTCCTTTTAGAAAGACCCATTTTCAGAAACTTGGGGAACAAAATCTTTCCTTTTAGTGTAGACCCGTTTTCAGAAAGGAATTTCCCTCAAGTACCTTGACCAACACTGTAGTTCCTGACAAATAATTACTCTGCTGCAAGAAACTGTCTTACCAAATGTTCTTATATACTGTACAACTTCAATGACTCAAACGCCGCTGGTTTGTTTACCATGGTTGATTCGAACTCGTTTTGAGTTCCTGAAAAATTCTTCTGAAAGCTGAGGAAAACAAATATTTAGTGATAGTTTAAGGGAGTTTTCATTTTTATCATGAAAATGTATATTGTGTGTACTCATTAGAATCGCCTCAGTGAGGCGATTCTAACGTGTACACTGAACATACCATTATTTTATAGACGATCGAAAAAACGTCCCTAAATTATTACCATTTTTCTCCTGATCTGGCACGATGGTTTTGTTTGTGTTGAGGTTTTACGGCCCAGTCAACCCAATGGGGTCATGTCGAGCGCGGTCAGTTTACCTAATCACACATTTACTGGGCAGGCTTAGTCCTCTAAGCGGTTATAACCAGTATTGTGCACATTCTTTCGCCAGAAACTGACAACTGCCCTTCTTGAATCAGCGGAAGGGAGAGAATGACCGTAGAAAATATTTCATGATCTATCTCCACGAAAGAATGTTGCCGACCTCGGCGGGGGTTGAACCCGCGACCTCCTGGTCTCCAGTCGGACGGCGCATCCAACTGAGCCACCGAGGCCCTGGCACGATGGTTATCCCTCCGTGGCTCGGACTACCCAAATCTAGAACAAATTTGCATGGTCCTAAAGATGTTCGAGCCTTTGAGTTTCAAATGTATTCAATAATATACAGTCGACTCTCGTTATCTCGAATTCCAAGGGACTCACTGAAATACTTCGAGATATCCGTACCTCGACATATCAGAGTTGAGAGAGTGAGGAAAACAATAAATTGAACAACCACATTTAACAAATGAATGCGTAATTTGACTCCTGAAGTTAAAAAAATATATATAAAATAATGTGGAAAAGAAGAGAAATTGCTCCTTAGGAGCAATTTCTCCTCTTTTCCACATTATTTTGTTACCTGTTGTCATAGTTTCATGTTAAAACAGGGACCAGATTTTCACTTCGAGATAAGCGGTAATTAGAAATAAGCGAGTTCGGGACAATGAGGTTCGACTGTATTTGTGTATGTTACAGGAAGGAGTTCGAAACGTTGACACCTGATTACAAAGCTCTGGAAGAAGCTGATATGACAGGAAATATTCTGGAAGTCATATTAACGTTAAAGGGTTCTGCTGAAACTGTTGACAAGAAAGGGAAAACTTATGATTTTGTCTCCAGAAATTTCAGTCCCTGGGTCGGAATTCCAGAAGATCCTGTCACAGGTAAGGACAAATATTTAAAGCCATA
The DNA here is from genome assembly GCA_964016985.1 of Anodontia alba. Classification (NCBI taxonomy): domain Eukaryota; kingdom Metazoa; phylum Mollusca; class Bivalvia; order Lucinida; family Lucinidae; genus Anodontia; species Anodontia alba. The sequence goes on along the minus strand of OZ024822.1, from coordinate 34,595,327 downwards.
CTCCCTTGAGGTATACTTTTTTTTAACTATAAATAAATGAATCACTCACTCTGTATGGATAGGCTTATGAGCAGCATTTTTGTCTTCATGTTGGTTCCAATTCTGGAGAAGCTGCGGGTGTTAATGTTTTGACGTTCGTCCGTCAGTTCTTCCGAACGTACAACCGTAACACTTATACATCTACTGTAACTAAGGAACAGTTAACCCTTGTCATGCTGAACCCGGATATACCCTGTCTTTGCAAACAGTGTAGATCCAGATCAGTTGGCTTCTTCAGAAGCCAACTGATCTGGATCTGCACTGTTTGCCATGAGATATGTGAATTTATAGCAACAATACGGACCAAGTAATCTGATTGGCTGAAAATTATAAGTGGGTGTGGTGTCTTAATTTATTCAGCAGGACAAGGGTTAAGAGTGAGTCTGAGATCAACACACCAAATTCGTATTTCGGAAAATCATAAAGTCGATGTATACAAAAATAAAATTAGATCTGTTCAGACAAACAGACGTGGACCAAAAACAAATGGAAAGTAAACATTACTTGGTGTGCATGCATGCCTATCAGCCTAAACAGAGATTTTGGAAAATACGGGAATAATAATGTCCGGGTTTAGAAAGTCTGTTTATGGCTTGGCTGTGACAAAAACATCAGACATAAGTCTGGAAACAGCCTCATTGTAGGGATTAATAAATGGTTCTGTAATTCTTGTATGGGTCGAGCATAATTTCAAGATAAATAAATATAAGAAAATAAGATGCAACCTCGTTAACAAGATTTCCGAGAAAGCGTTTGAACTGGGATGTTCATATTTGCCAATGTGCCATATTTGGGACTGAGGTGTTGATAACCTAATAAAGTTATCGGCAACATAAAAGTAATGTCTTTTTTTCCACTTTTTGATTGAGTTGGGGTTTAACGAAACGTCAACCCTTGTGGGCCAATTTGTGTCGTCTCCCAGAAAAAGGGAGAAAAGAGATAGAATAGATAGTAGAGGAGAAGGAAGAGGGACAGGGAAGAAAGGGGAACAGGAATGAAAGTGAAGAAACAGAAGAAATAAAAACATTCCCCCTCTGCCCTTACCTGCTACAAGGGTAGCAGGTCTTGCCCAACTGTAAGCCAATATCAGTTGGACGCCCCGGTGATGTAAGCTACACGAAACCTTCGCACCACCCGACCACCCCGCTTTTTTTCCACTTAGATGTATGTTTAACATTTGATTCAGTTGACTCAAAGAGCCGATTTGTTTTCTTGTTATGAAACTAGCATTGTGGTCATCTTCTTCAATGGCCGCCATCTTTTCTTTTCTTTTCTGTATTCTTTGTTAATATTGTTTTAATGTTTGGAGCAGCAAAAGGAGACAAGGCAAGATTCCGCGCGAGAAAACCTTGTTTAATCCCCTTGTAGTTTTTTTTTTTCTACTGACCGTTCCAAGACGGTTCCTCTGTTGGGCTGGACCTTAGAATCTGTCCGCACTAGTTACTGACTTCAACGTGAGTCTGCAAATCCACTGACTGCATAAAGAGCTATGGATACGTCAGAGCTAGTTCACTGATGGTTAGGGTTATGTTAGGATTAGGGTAATTATCTTATTCATGTACCTATAACTGGAATCTTTACAGATAATATTAGGGTAAGGGTAATTCTTTCGCTGCCAAATTTCAGACGACATTTGCCGTCTGCTTTTTTTTAACAGAGTATTGATTGGAAAGAAGTTAAATGTAAAGTTGAAAGACTACATGTGAAACAGCGTTGATCCTACTGAGACGGCTCATTGTGAGCCGTCTCATCTGGATCTACGCTGTTTGCTAAAACCTATTGTTATCACCATGGCAGTGAAAGAGTTAATCGCAGACAGATTCTAAAAGTGTCCCCTTATCTCTCTTTCTCTTGGTGTCTCGGAAAGCCTGTGCTTTTCCTGAATATCTTCACCTATATCTTTCGTATACTATCAGTATTTAGCTATCAGTTTTTAGTTTTGTTAATCATTTGGTATTATTGACCAAGTGGGCCCTTTATAGAATGGATTACACACGTTTGATATGTAATATACCTAATGAACCTTTAATATTAGGGTCCTCAAGTTTTATTTATAAATTGACAGTAAAAAATATTGAACTAGTATAATCTTTTTTTTCCTTACTTTCTTTTTTGTAGGACGGGGAGTTTTATTGCTTTAAGTATAAAATTGTGCTTGTTGACAGTTGGCTTATCGTTTATGTCCCGCAACGTCATCACGAAAACATACCTATATAATTTTGACCCTGTTAAACCCCACTACTATAAAGTAAATTTGGGGTTTACAGGGTATACTTTATTTTTCTTATTTCTGCTCAAGTACATAGATTGTGGGTACTTGTTAGAACTGCCTCGCTGAGGTAGTTCTAACGGGTACCCACAATCTGTTTTGGGCAGAAATATGAAAAATATCAGATTTTTTTTATCTGAAAATTTTCAGTTTTTGGAGGTGAAATTTTCTATATATTTGAATAGGCATGTTTTCGTAATGGTGAGAAAACGTACCACCAAACGAAGACTCAAATCAGCCTGTGCATCTGCGCAGTCTGATCAGAGTCTTCGTTGTTCCTATAAAGAAATTTTGCATCCTTGGTTATTCAAAGTGCGCCCAGTGAAGTTTCAGACAAGACTGCACGGATGTACAGGCTAATCAGAATCATTGATGGGCGCACAAACCCAAAGGTACGTTTTCTGACGTTGCGGTTCTTACGGTTTCGGTGCGTTTAATCGGTTTGAAAATTTTCACCTAGAAACCTGGGCCCAGTTGTTCAAAACTAACGATGTCGTTAGTTAACATATCGTTAAAACTTTGATCATTAAATATGGAATATACGCTAATATTTTTGCTGAAAATATATGAGTAGCTTTCACATTTTTTTAGCAAAAACACCTTTGAATCAGATATCGTACTTACTGGATCAGTTAACATTTTGACCACTAACAAGCTCGTTAAGCTAACGAAGCTCTGAACAACTGGGCCCTGATATTTCTGTGATCTGCTTTTCACTGACGATGATGATTTAGCGTTTTATGTCCTTTTCAACATGGTTTAAGTCATATCAAGACGATGAAAGGATGATAATGAAAGGCTCTTTGCAATGAAGCCCCGTACAGTCATGAGATGACTTCCGCCTCCAGTAGGATTTGAACCCCTGACCTCGTGATCCGAAGTCGGGAGCGCTAACCACTTGGACACATGGACGCTTCAGTATGTATTTCAATGACAGGCATGTTCTAGGTTGCTTTGTACTTTTTATATATCATTATATTTGGTCAATGTTCAAGTTCATATGTTGTAGCCCATTGTAGTCGGGAGACCCGTAAAAGGGTAATTGGCAAACAGTGCAGATCCAGATCAGACGCCGCAGAACGCGGCGTCTGATCAGGGTCTCCATTGTTTGCAAATAGTTTATCCATTTTTCTCTAGGAATATGTAGATCTCATAGCCGGACGTACCTAAAATTGAAATTAGACTCTTCCAATATATTGTGTGGGAGAGTCTATTCAGTATACAATGGGTTAATAAGAATTATATTTTTGATTTAAGAGTATATGGTTTTGGGATGGAAAGTATTATATACAATATATACAGTATTGATCTAAAAGGTGCAACATTTGCACGCTGCCTCTATAACAGCAGATATCTTTACCAATATTATGCTTATAGTTATTACATGCATTATGTAAGAAAAGCTGTTTTTGCATATACAGCAGCCTGCTTTTTCTCTGGTTGAGCATCATGTAAGACAGTACAAATACATCCAGTCATCCAACAACTAGAGCAATTAGCTATTTATAGTTTGATAAAACTTGTTCAATAACAGTTAAAGGAAGGGGGCCAACAGACAGTTGGTCAATAGGAATCATTTGCAACCAAGCTTCAACTCTGAAAGCAGATGTTGTGTATCTGTAATATTAAAGTGAACGGGCGCTCTTTAAAGAGAGAATACTTTAAATTAAAAGGTGTTTGAATGAAGGTCACTGGATATGAATGTCATTGGATGTATCACCAGTAAAAATTCTGAAAAAAAAATCTGACAAGAATTTATCCTCTGGTCTGCATATCCCGTTTAAGAGTGGAGCTACTCTTGAAGGAAAGAGTTAGCTCCTTCTGGGAATGAGAACTCGTTAAGAAGGGAGGTAAATAATTTCAATCGGAGTATTCCCCCCTGAAGGTTTATCCATTTACCATATATCTTATAGGGTCAGCTCATACAGTGTTAGCAGATTATTGGCGAAAAGAATTGGGATTGACAACATTCTATGGTAAGTATGCTCTCTGTTTTCTTGGTGAACACGAAAGTGTTCTGTGCTCCATTATTCTCTTCTGAATACAGAGCTCTCAAGAACAAGTCATATTTTCTCTAAATAATAATAAAACAAGAGGACCAACATGGTCCTATATCGCTCAAATGGGCAAACAGAATTGCACATATACTATTGAATTTTCACCCAAGTTCACTGCTTTAAGATTTTTGTATAAATTTTATGTTCAAGAGTGACATGATGGTCCTGAGTTGCAATGCCGTATACGACGAGCAGTGCCTCATTTATTCAATCTGTCTTCAAAATTTCTACTAGGTCTCTCTCTCCCTCCCCCCGCCCCCTCTCTCTCTGTTTTCTCGGTGAACACGAAAGTATTAGTATTCTGTGCTCCATTATTCTCGTCTGAATACAGCGCTCTCAAACCATATTTTCTCTAAATGCACACTTACTATATTGAAGTTTCACACAAGTTCACTGCTTTAAGATTTTTGTATAAATTTCATATTCAAGAGTGACATGATGGTCCTATAAAATGGAGTTGCAATGCCGTATACGACTAGCAGTGCCTATTCTTTTTTTATTAATCTGATATTCAACATTTCTGTTAGGGCGATTATCTAGAATTTCCGATCAGAACGATATCTACAAATCACACCGATACTTCCTAAATGGTCTTTTCTATTCAGGAGAAGTTAAAAATAGATTTTCAATATGGCAACTGTGGCGGCCATCTTGTATTTCGATTGGAACGATTTTAACTGTTTTAGATCTCAAGTCATCCTGATACTTTATATCAAGTTTCGAGTCAACTGGCCTTTCGGTTCAGGAGAATAAACGAAAAATAGATTTTCAAGATGGCGGCCATGGCAGCCATCTTGGATTTCCGATCGGAAAGATTTTATCTATATTTGATCTACTAGTCACCCCAATGCTTCCTACCAAGTTTTATGTCAGTTGTCCTTTCGGTTCAGGAGATGTGAAAAATAGATTTTCAAGATGGTGGCCATATATAGCGGCCATTGCGGATTTTCACTCGTAATGATTTCAGCTACATTTGATCTACAAATCAACCCGAAGCCCTCTACCAAGTTTCAAATCAATTGGCCTTTCGGTTCAGGAAAAAAGCGAAAAATAGACTTTCAAGATGGCCGCCATGTCGGCCATCTAGGAATTCCGATCGGAACGATTTTAGCTATTTTTGATCTACAAAAAGAAGGTAAGAGAAAAGTCCAGGGAGTGCCACAATCACAAACCGCAGCCGTTCCCAGACAACAAGAGGAAGAGGAAACCGACAAATCCAAACAAGCACAAATCGAACAAACGTACGAAAAGCACTAAGATTAGCTCTCTCTTCCCCAAGCGAGGTAATCGCAATGCTAAAAGGACTGAAAAACACAAGAACAAAATGACACAAGGTAAGACATAAAACAAATCGCATCGTAGAATAAATCACAAACCAACAAAGAGTAACAAGTCACCCCAATGCTTCCTACCAAGTTTAAGGTCAACTGGCCTTTCGGTTCAGGAGTGGAAAGGAAAAATTGATTTTCAAGATGGTGGCCATCTTGGACTTCTGATCGGAATGATTTTAGATATATTTGATATACAAGTCCCCCCGACGCTTCCTACCAAATTTCAAGTCAATTGGCCTTTCGGTTCAGGAGAAGCGATAAATAGATTTTCAAGATGGCGGCCTGTCGTAAGGCTGGGTTTCAGCTGTACTCTACCAGTCATCAACTTGTATTCCAATGTCATAAGAAAAACGAGACTTCGAGGGCAATAACATTTAAGCCGAGGCACATTTCCTACAAGATTGCATGTGTCCCCAGCCAAGACTCAGCTCAGCCTGCTGGTAAGAAACTTTGCTGTCCGCCGAAAGACACTTTTAACCTTAGCTACCCACAGTGCCTGCGAAGACAGATCAGATTAAGTATTCGTTGGATGCTCATGCAATTGTAGGAAATGGTATGCCCCGGCTCTATAATAGTTCCACTTTTTGTAAAATAGTATGAGCCAGCGCATGACAAAACCAACAAAATGGCATGAGCGTCCAGCGAAGACTCAGATCCATCTGTGCAGCCGCCCAGCCTGATCAGAGTCTTAGTTTAAACATATTTTATTTCTAATTAAGTCTCATATATATATTACACAAAAACAATAACTTATAAAAGGATCCTGAAAGAAGCCAATAGGCTTCTATAAATCTGTTTCCCATCTAACTTGTAAATTGCACATAGAATCGGTGAAATGAATATTACCAAGACAAACATATATCTATTTAAACCACACATTAGACAAAATATAATAAGGAAAAAGAGAACTGTGAAAATATGATAGAGAAGGAAAACAACAAAAGCTGAGTTTATCTTAGAGAGAGAGAGAGAGAGAGAGAGAGAGAGAGAGAGAGAGAGAGAGAGTTTTCAGTTTGAAGCCCTTACTCTCAATAATGAATTTTTGTACAGCTAGAAGAATGTCACGGTTTGGGTTATAATCTAACTCAGAGTTGCCAAACAAAAGAGTGTTAGTAGTCGGTTGACAGTGTACTGAAACTTTTACTAACATATCATTTCGTATTCTGTTGTATCTCTGGCATTTAAATAAGTAGTGTCTAGTTGTTTCTTCCACAATTGGGGTCATTCACGATGTTTTTTAGGAAGAGATGATGATAGAGTGGACTACATGAAGTTCTGAGCCGAGTATGTTGAATCTGAACACATCTTTCACCAATGAAATAATATTTAGGGGTTTTATGGCACTTTCGTTTATACGATTTATGAAAATTGCCAAGGAATTAACATCTCTGACATCAGGACAAAGTTCGTTCCAGGCTCTGATGCAAGAGGGTAGGAATGAATTATAATATAACTGGGTTCTGGACAATGTCTGTCTAATGTTCGTTGCATTTCGAAGTCCATAAACTGTTGTATTTTCTTCAAGAGGAGGTATTAGCGAAGAAAGGTAAGTAGGAGTAATATTATTAGTCATCTTGTAAAATAAATAAAGTTTGTGATTTTTACGTCTAGATTCTAGGGTTTCCCAGCCTGTTTCCCTATAAAGCATATCCAAAGAGACCAATTTAGTTGCACCTGTAACAACAATTCGTGCTGCTACAACCTTATTTTCTCTAGGGCATTTACCTCGTACTTGGTGCAATTATCCCATACATTGTCCGCATACTCTAAAAGAGGTCTTATAAATGAAACATATATTTTTTCTAAGGATTGTCTATCAAGAGTTTTTTTTGTTTGTGTTGAGGTTTTACGGCCTAGTCAACCCAATGGGGTCATGTCGAGCGCGGTCAATTTACCTAACCACGCATTTACTTGGCAGGCTTAGTCCTCTAAGCGGTTAACCAGTATTGTGCACATTCTTTCGCCAAAACCTGACAACTGCCCTTCTTGAATCAGCGGAAGGGAGAGAATGACCGTAGAAATTATTTCATGATCAATCTCCACGAAATAATATTGCCGACCTCGGCGGGGGTTGAACCTGCGACCTCCTGGTCTCCAGTCGGACGGTCTATCAAGAGTAAATTTGAACTTACGCATAACATTTATTCTAGCCCAATCTTTTGAAGTTATGTAATTGATATGGGGCACTGATATGCTCATGCCAAGTTCCGTCATTAGAAAGATAGATGCCGAGATGTTTATAAGTTACCTCGTGAATTGGTTAGTTATTCATCAAGAGTGGAGGATGGAGAGGTTTATTTGTTTTTCTAGAAAGAAGTAAGGCTTCAGACTTGGCGGGGTTAAATTTCACAAGCCAGCGTTCTGCCCAAACATGTATTTTTTCTAAATCGGAATTTAATTGTCTGGCAGCTCCATGAGGGTCATCGACGATTAAGTATAATGTTGTATCATCTGCAAAAAGACGAACAGTAGAATCTATGTTGACAACGATATCTTTTATATAAATCAAAAAAGAAGCGGGCCTAATGTAGAGCCCTGTGGCACACCTGCTTTAATAAAACGCCAATCAGACATTCCCCCTGGCATAACTACGCTCTGCTTTCTATTTGAAAGATAACTAGCTAACCAATGAAGACTTAATTTATACCAACTTCTAATTTATACAACAAACCTTTATGCCAAACTCTGTCAAAAGCCTTGCTTATATCACAAAATATTGCTCGCACCTCTTTGCCATCATCCAGGGCTTTGCAAAAAGTGTTATAAATGTCAACAAGTTGATTGACCGTTGAATCACCGGGAGAGAAACCTGATTGTAAACATGTGATTATGTTGTTTTCTTTAAAAAATATTAAATAAGTGTTCATGGACAATTTTTCCATCACTTTTCCGATAGTACTAAGAAGAGATATTGGTCTGTAGTTACTAATAATCGAGGGGTCGTCCTTTTTGAACAAAGGAGAAACATTAGCCTCCTTCCATTTACTGGGAAAATCACATTTGGATAAAGAATAATTGTAGAGGTCGCTTAACGGCTTTGACAAAGGTTCAGCAAGTTCTTTAAGAATTCTGTTATTTATATTATCAGGACCGGATGCCTTTCCTAATTGTAAGCTTTTGAGATTATCTTCAACCTCATCTGGAGTAATCTGAATGGTATTTAGAGTAGGTGTGTCATTTTTAATAGCACATGGCAATGTTGCAGACTGATCATCTATTACAGTTTGCTCTACAAAATAATTACTTAAAAGATTTGCCTTTTCCGAATCTTCAGAATTATATACATTGTCATTACGTACAGGAGGGATAGTTGAGGTTTGTGAAGGTTTAATGAATGCTTTAAGTGTTTTCCAATAATCTTGGGTTGTCAGATCGGTTGTTTTTAACTTGTTTGCAAGGGATGCTATATAATTTTGCTTACATTTACGGAGCAGGTTGTTGACATCATTTCTTGCCTGTTTAAGCCTATTATATGTATCTCTACTATGGTCACACTTGTATTTTTTGAATAGCCTATTTCGTTTTCTCATACGTTTACGAATATCTGAAATAATCCAAGGTAAATCACGAGGTCTTATGGTTACAGTTTTAAAAGGTATGCACTGCTCTGCCAAAGCCAACAAGTTTTCAGTAAACGAATCTGCATATACGTTGACATCATCATTACGTATGGTATTCCTTTTACAATCAGATACCTTTTGACGAAGTTCTGCGTAATTACCTCGATCATATAACCAACTTTTACGGGTAAAAGATTTAAGAGTATATTTTTTTTTAAATTAAAAATACAAAAAACAGGACAATTATACCTAATATCTTGCATTAAGAAAGGTTCGCCTACTCTGGAGAGATGTACAGAATTCATATTACTAACCATAATTAAATTGATAACAGTTGACGTATTTTTAGTATAATTTGTAGGTTCATTGATAAAGTTGATTAAAACTGAATTGTTGGCACAAGTCAGTTATTTTCCTTTTAGACTGCGTATTAAGTATGTTTAAGTTAAAGTCTCCAAGTATAACAATATCTGTTATGCCTGTGTCTACATCCAAACCAATAGAATAGGGGTAATTGTGGTATGGGTGTGTGAGCCAGTATTTCAAAACCTACCCCATTCATATACCTGGCCTTTGAAAAAACGGACCATTCATATACTTGATCATCCCAAAGGTTGACCTATTCATATACTGCCCTTTGATATTTTTGTACCCATTTATTGCTGGTTGTTAGACAAATACCATAGTCAATTCATTGAATACCAAGAGAACAAGCAGCCTCGAAAAATCTCTGAGCGAAAAATATGTGCATATACCAGAATGTCAGAAAAATGGGGCCTTTCACATAGGAATCCAGAAAAATTGAGTCATTCATATACCTTTTGTTGAAAAAACGGGACCAGTCATATACCTGGCAGCGCTGAAAAAGGGGGCCATTCGGCACGCACATCCGTATGCAACCCCCCCCCCCCCACCCACACACACACACAAGATGGAAAGCCGTGATCTTAGTATATTTTGTGCATTTTTTGTCATCGGAAGGGCCATGTGATAAACAGAATCTTACATTCGTGGTCATTTAATATGAAAGTCGTTGGGTAATTTCGGTATTTTGCTCGCCAAGGCTCGCAAAATACCCCGAATTACCCAAGGTCGTTTTATAAATTTCATATTAAATGACCACTCATGTAAGATCCTCTGTTTAAAAATAAATATTCCTTTCAACGTCATTCAGCGAGTCAATACGTCACTGAGAATCTGTAGGGAAATCCCCCGAAGTTAGCTGTCGCATCTAAGGTCATGGACCTAGATCAATACAGTTTATACGGTGGCTAATACATCCAAGTAAATGACAGATTTCAAGTACATAAAACATTTTAACTGTAGTTTGGCTTTTAATTCGACATATTTATTGACTGTCAGTCATGTTACAAGAGTCCTGCAAAAAGTTTTGTCACTGGGTTCGAATTACTTCAGTGCTACGTTTTATCAAACATATTTTTTATTACAAACCTTAAAAGTATCCCCCCTTTACTGAAACACATTTTTTTAACCTTTTTACCCAGTCGCGAAAAAGCTGATAAATAGTCTTCTTTTGATATCTGTTGGAGACACTGATAAATAGCGCTGCCAAGAGAACTTCTAGATGTATACTCATTTCCAGAAAGCATTTTCTTAAGCCTTGGAAATAAAAAGAAGTCACAGAGACTCAGGTCAGGTAAATAAGGTGGATGGTTTAAACTTTCACCTTTTTAGAAGCCAAAAGACTTAACAACCTCACACTTATGAGAGGAGGCGTCATGTAAAAGGTGGACTCCTGACCATCCTTTGCTTGGTCGTTTCTTATTGTAAAACTCCTTCACTTTCTTCAGTACAGAATTCTTGTAGAATCGGCCAGTGACTGTATGACCAGATGGACAAGGCACTTGACCGACTGGCCCACTTGAATTAAAGACAATTGCGTACATCTTTTTCGAACTTATGGTTCTCTTGGCTATACATGGACGTTTTTGATCTTTTCGCTTCCATTGCTTATTATCAGCCCTTCTTTGTGGCTCAAACATGTGCACCCAGGTTTTATCACCTGTTAGCAATAACCCGACTGTTACAGCCTGTGTATGTTTTCAAAAGTTCGCGGGCACATTTAAGGCGTTGTGTCTTTTGCTCCTCAGTGAGCAAATGAGGTACCCACCTAGTGCAAACCTTTCTCAGGTCCAAACGCTTTTTCAGAATTGTTTGCACACTGCCTTCTGATATGCCAGTACAACTAGCTATATCTTTGACAGACAATCGCGCATCCTGTTCGACCACAATCTTTACAGCAGCAATGTTTGCCTTCGTAACAGAGGTTTTAGGCCTTCCAGGATGGGTATCATCTTCAACAGAAAATTTGCAGCTTTAAAAGCTTTAACTCACCTAAAAACTGTGCGCACTGAAATGGTCTGAGGTCCATATATACCACACAGTTCATTAAATATCTGCTTTGAATCTATATTAAGTCTAATGCGGCATTTAATATAGCTACGAATTTCAGTCTTCTGGTCCATGTTCCAATGTAACAAGTAAATTGGTCAGTGTATATGACTGCATCTATTTCAATTTGAAATAACTCGGTCAGTTGGAAAGCAATTTGCACGAAATGAACGGGTATCGTTAGCTATTCAACACACCATTCAAGTGCAGTGAAGCATTTTAAAATATACCTGGGATAAAACTAAGGAAGCCTATTAGTGACAGAACTTTTTGCACGACCCTCGTATCCTCCAATGCTTTTTTGGAGGTGATTTTTTTTTTCTTTTCGACTGTTTGACATGAATATTGATCTGTTGCGGGAAAACATTGAATTTTAACCACCATGAATATTTCTGGTAGCTGTCCTATTCACACTGTGATTGTGTTGTGTCTTCCCCTTCCATTGGTCTGACATTTATCGTTCATCTCAAAATTGAAGGCAGGATCTGTTTCAAAAGTGAAAGTTGTATCGGCAAACGGGGACACCATCTTGGTTGCTGTCAATAAGCGGAGTAATACGAATATTAATGAGGGTAATTAGGCTAACCAATGGGAAGCCTTGCAGGTGTTATAACACTTGTGGTTATATGATTTTTATGAAATGGGTTATTTCATTGAATAACTTGACGGTAATGTGATAAATTTATAATTGTTTGTTTAGTCAATTCAACAATATGTGAGTTGACTAAACATGGGCTGAGTTAGGAATCAAATCCAGTAAATGTCCTAAAATTTCAAATGCTTTTATCCAAATTTTAGCCTGATTTTTAGTTTTTATGCAGTTATTTCTTAAAGTATTTAGTGGAATGGCAAATGGTGTTGACTGATCAGACTGCTCCTCCAGGAGTTTGGTCTGAGTTAGCATTGTTTGCAAATGCCATTTGTTCAGAAACTTTGGTGTATGAAATTTTAGGACATTTACTGTACATGTATTTGCGTTAGGTTGCAGTTTCCGAGGATATATCAGTCTTCTATACACGATAGTGGCTGGGTATTATGATATACCCTCCGATGTCTATCCGTCTGCACTTCGTTTCCGAATAACTCCTCCTACAGTTTTCACCGGATCGCGTTGGAACTTGGTGGACAGTTAGACCATGAAGTGGTACAGTGCATATTATTTCGAAGTTACAGAACACCAAATTTTGATAGAATTACGTTTTTTAACGATTTTTCGGACTTCTGACGTTTGTTTCCGGGATAACTCCTCCAACAGTTTTCATCCGATCGGGTAGAAACATGGTGGACAGTTTGATTGATTGTGTTGGGGTTTAACGACACGTCAACCTGTGGGTCATTTTGTGTCATCTCCCAAAGAAAGGTAGAAAATAGATAGAACAAATAGTAGAGATGAAAGAGAGGGATAGGGAAGAACGAGAAACAGACATGGAAGTGAAGAAACAGAATAAAAATATTCCTCCTCCACTCTTATCGGCTACAAGAATAGCAGGCCTTGCCCAACTGTAAGCCAGTATCAGTTGGACGACCTGGTGACGCAAGATACACGACACCTTCATACCACCCAACCACCCCTATGGACAGTTTGACTATGAGATGTTGCAGCCTATATTGTTTCGAGGTTACAGTACACCAAATTTTTGATATAGCTCTTAAAGATTGCTCAAGCACTATTTGATTTCCAGCTCCTCCTATAGTTTTCATCTAATCAAGCTGTTATTTGTATTTTGTTGGATAGAAAGAAGATGTGGAAGATTGCAGCCAGGTTACAGTATACCAAATTTTCATATTCTTTCAAGGTTACAGTACACCAAATTTTCATAGAGTTATTACTTATTAAAACATCCTCACTTGCTTTCAGGCTAACTCTTCAGTTTTCACCAGTACCGGTTAAAAGTTATTGCTTATTAAAGCACGCTCATTTGCCTTCAAGCTAACTCCTCCTCCTGCAGTTTTCATCCGATCGGGAAACCTGGTGGACAGTTTGACTGTAAGGTGATATAGCACATATTGTTTCGGGGTTACAGTACACCAATTTTTTGGTAGTTATAACACATAAAGACACAGCCTTCTTCTCTACGATTTGTTACCCTGCAGTGGCAGGGTATCATGCAGTGTCTGCGATGATTTTATTAAAGTGCAAAAATAATAAATAAATAAATAAATAAATGGATGAAAGTGCATTCTTGTTTATAAATCCATTTTTGAAAAAGTTCAAGAAATGACAGCTGTTCTTTTCCGGATTCAAACATGAAAAAATTTTTAACACAAAAGTAACTGAATAAAAACTGTATAAAATTATTCAAACTTCCAAGTCCTATAGCCAATGAATTGGGGGAAAAGTGAATAAGATTCTGCTCAATATCCAATTTGCATGGGAATGTTTTAATTATCCTGGGATGTTGCATTTAATCAGTTAGCAAGTTATGCTTTTAAAATACTATCTCCTAACTTTGCAATAGCATTTGACCGTAAAACAAACATTCCTCCCAACCACCTATCCATGTCTAATGGTAACTGATTTTGTAAAATGTGCGAGCACAATACACAACAACAAACAACAAACGCACTTGTGAGAGAGAAAGAATGTTATGGCAAGGTAATTAAAAGTTCCTTGCTGCAATGTCTGTTTACATTCTAGGAAGCTTTTGAAAATTTTCGACAACTGGAAATTTTGGCAGCTTGAAGTAGTTATTGGCGTCATATGACGTCAGCACTTTCTGAACCTTTGCAGCTTGAAAGGGTTGACTTAAAAGGGTTGAATGATTATTCCAAATGTAACTTGTGAACAAGAACGCTGTTTCTGATAAGGGTCTACATTTTCTATCACTCGTTAAGCAGTTTTTAGACAGACAAAATTAATTTAAAAAAATCAAGGTGTTAAAAACTTTAGAGTAAAACCTGGGTACATTAGGGTTTATTTGGTAGATAAGGGACTTTGCTGTGGCAATTCCTGATTCGTGTTACTTGTATTTCAGCTCGCCAGTGCTCAGCTCGAGGAGGAGAAATGACTGTAACTATTCTAGGTGATCGTGTTGAACTGTCAGGACAAGCACAGATTATTCTTAAAGGAGAAATTTTTATTTGAGATATCATCGCAACTCCAGGCATTTGATGATATAGCCATGTTAATCTTATACCGAACAGCCTGAGAAAAGTGTAGAAACAAATCAAACTACCAAGAAGTGGTCTGCAGAACTCAAGATATGAAGTTTTTCAACCAAATACTATTGCTGTTTTTTTTCTTATTTCTCTACGGCAATACATGTGGATTGGCTCTCATTTACAGCTACAAGTCTGCCAGGGTCTGCATTGTTTGCTTTGCAACCAGCACACTTTACAAATTATCAGGTAGTCAAATATTCAATACTTTAAGGGGACATGATACATTTAGTAGCTTTTCTATCTTTTTTTGAAAGGGAGACAACTTATGAGACTTCCTGTTTGCCTTTTATCACACCAAACCTTCGAAAACAGGTCAACTCTTAAGGGAAAAAATTTGCTCCCAATTGAAGCAAACTGTTTCTTTTAAAATAGATCCCTTTTCAAAAACAACAATTTTGACTGAGTTGCCTCTCCGGAAGGTGAATCCATATAGGTTATAAACAAGAAAAAAGCATTTTTCTACACCAAATTTCTGATACATTGCAAACTTTCTTTTTGAAGTTAAGAAAATATATCACAGCATGAGGAACTATACCTTATATTGTGCATCCAGCAAGGACTCAGATCAGCCTATGCGGTGTGTAGTCTGATCAGTCTGCTGGGTGCTCTGTGGAATTGTCAGCTCTGGCTCAGGTGTCTGTCTGGTTCTGTAATAATTGATTCGAGTTCTTGTTTATCCCATTGTAGACTGAATGGACTCCCCTACACTATAGATTGGAAGAGTCCAATTTCAATTTTAGGTATGTCAGGCTATGTATTTAAAACATTTCTAAAGAAAACAGGTAGAACTGTTTGAAAACAGTGGATACCTGATCAGACACCGCATTCTGCGCATCTGATCTGGGTCTGCACTATTTGCTAATTAACCTTTATGGGACTACAATGGGTTAATAACCATTGTGGGTCATTTTGTGTTGGGGGAAAAAGGGATAGAAAAGCTAGCAGATGGAAAAGATAGAGGATAAAACATGTGAATGACAGTGCAGAAACCGAAGGATTACTATCAGGTCCCCTTTCCCCCATCTGCTGCAAGTACAGCAAGCCCTTAACCTTCCCCTATGTCACCTCCAACAAACACTGGGTCATGCAGGAAACACTCTAAAATGCACCAAAGCACATATCGAGGGTTGAGCGCAAGACTATGGTAACTCAAACATATTTTTGAAACCCTTGTTTAGGGGCAACTTGGACCCCTTTGTAAACAATGCAAATTTAGGTGCCATTGCTCATACGAGCAATGGCACCTAAATTTTCATTGTTTACAGAAAGAAATGTAATCTTCATAACGCTTTCATTGTGAGGAGATTAGGTTTGGGGAAAAACAACCATCTGACTTACGCTAGTCTTGCGCTCAACCCTCAATATGCAAATAGTGGAATACTTGATCAGTGTTTATGCACACTGAGCTAGACCTTTGCTCTCTGCATTTGGGAAAACTACATGTAGCTCCTGTAGAATCAACTGCTAAATGTGATGACGAGTTGACTGTTTAGCATCCCTTTCAACATTATTTAAGTCATATCGAGATGTAGGAAGGTTCTATGCAATGAGCTGAACTCATCTCTAGTGGAATTCAAACCCAAACCTCATGATCCTAAGTGGGGAGCACTAACCTGGAAGCATCACTGCCAAATGTGAACATGGTTTTCACTACAGGAATATGCATACTTCTGTTTGTTTCATTTTTGATCATATGATCAGCTCAATATTTAACCCTTAAAGTGCCTATCACAACTGAAGTGTCTGCCAAGCAGACAATTCGTAGCAGACAATTTGCGTGAAATGTCAAGACTTATTTTTCTCTCAACAATCAAAAACATAGAATGTCGTCTGTTATAAATTTTGCTTGGTGCTTTAAGGGTTAATGTAGCAATTTGATCACTATGTTCTAGTTGAATTTTAGTATTTCCTGGTCTGATATACAAGAAAAAAAGGCGTAATACACAAATTAAGGAAGAAAAAGTATAATTTTAATTTAACACAGAAAAAAGTATGGAGACATGCATGATGTACAATGGGTTTGACAGAGATACAATACACTATATTTACCCAAAGCACTGGGACAGACAGGCCTGAGCAAGAAGTGTAGACAGATCTGATGCCAAAGAACATGCATCTGACCATTGTCTACACAGTTTGCCACTCATCCAGTAATTTTTAGACACATGAACAGGTAGTCAGACTTGTTCAAGTTTTAGGTAAGTATGTGGAGTTAAGGTGTCCCAATATTTAGAGTAAATACTCTAACAGGTTTTGATAATTCAAAAAGGGAAAAAGTATTATTTTATATGGTAAAAATTTCTACACAAGTCTTTATACAGTGCATTGATTTCTTATCATTTATTAAACAGAAATATAATTAGAACAGAATTGTTAAATCAACATACATTTAATTAAACTGTAAAAGACATAATATACATGGAAATATGCATTTACTGTTTATATCCTAAATACTGAGACACCTTAACTCCATACAATACCAATCCTGAAATTTGAAAACCTCCAGTTTACTACCTGTTGATGTGGCAACTGATCTGGGTCTGCATTGTTTGCTTGGGCCTGCCTGTCTCTAAACTTAGAGTAAATATGGTAATTTCTGGAAAACACAGGCACCTGGTCCATTGTCTCACCTGAAAAGTGCTGGCGTTTCAACCTAAACAACAAACACACACATGAAAATAGGCACACACACAACCCACCCCCATCAAATTTACTAAAATGATTTGTTTCTGTTTTTATAATTATCTCCATTCAAAAGATAAAAAATTGCATTCTTTGATTATTTGTGTTAAGGTTTTACAACCCAGTCAACCCAATGGGGTCATGTCGAGTGCCGTCAGTTTACCTAACCACTTTTACTGGGCAGGCTTAGTCCTCTATTTTAGCAGTTAACATAATTGTGCACATTTTTTGCCAGAAACTGACAACTGCCTTTCTTGAATCAGCAGAAAATATTTCATGATCAATCTCCTTGACAACATGTTGCTGACCTGGCTGGGATGAACCCACAACCTCCTGATCATCAGTTGGACACGCATCCTTCCAAAAAGTGCATTTCATTTCAGTAATTTTGGCGTAGGGATACATTTCAGTCATTCTGAACAGAACAAGTGCCTCTGCTGTAAAATACATTTAACATATACACCAGTCTTCTATGGATTCATCATTATAAAATACAAACTAGCCTAAACATCTCTGTATTATTCCCTTTTAGTGGCCAAAGTGATTTTTCTTTCTTTTAATTTCCATAAATATTTACTAGAACTTGTAAATATCCAGTTTTTTACTTCTACAATGTAAATGTATTTGTAATTAGACACAGCATGCAAATTTAATCTGGATAACAAACTCTGAAATGTTTATCACAGACTCAATCTAAATAAACCAAAAAAAAAAAACAACAAATAAAGTTTTATAACTTTTTACAAACACAGCAATCATAGGCAAAAAAAAAACAACAACAAAGAGGCATTTGATAGGCCTGCAATGAATTGAATTTAAGTATATATGTGTTTTTTGTCAACATTCTTTATAAAAATTCAACATACAAGATATGAGAATATGGCATACCTATGATTGTAGAGCAGTATCTACTGTAATTACCATATGTTTTCAGACAGACAGGTCTGAGCAAACAATATAGACACAGATGAGACACGGCAGAATGCCTCTCATCAGGGTCTACACTGTTTTCCACTCATCCAGCAATTTTAAACACAATATTGGTTAGTAAATTGTACTTGTTCAAATTTTAGAACAAGTATGGTAAGGAGTTGAGGTGTCCGAATACTTAGGATAAATAGAGTACTAAATATATTCATTCACCATAACCACATGTCAGTTAAGGAGACTGGATACTTGTTCTTTTTCTGCCATTTTATCCCTTTCACCCCTGAAATGGACTCTTCCATCTCTGAATTTAGACACATCCATAGTTGCAAATAGGGATTTGTGTCAAAATTCAATAACAGAATGGCAAACAGTGTAGATCCTGAGATGGCTCATTATGAGCTATCCAATCTCGATCTGCACAGTTTGCAATGGTATCCATTGTAGTCTGCAGGGATGAAAGAGTCGTACAAGAGACAGCTTTTGTGACTGCCTGTTGAATACCTGTCCCCTTCAGAAGAGGGAACTACCCTGAAAAGAAATGATTTGCCCCAAGGGCTCTACTCTAAAAGGGATCTACTTTTTAAGTAAAGAGTTTGCTCCTTTTGGGAGCAAATTCTTTACTCTTAAAAAAAAAAAAAAATAAGGGACATTTGCAAAAAAGCATAGTCACAGAAATTATTTTCCTTGAAAAAATGGCAGAAAATCTACATATGATACAAAGTCCCCTTGAAGCAATACGTTTGTGTGAACTTCCATTTTTACCTTGTCCAAACTGGACAGTAAAACTTCAGCACATAATACACATTTGCATTGATAATGCATGTCACACTCACAAGAACAGGCTATCCACTACAAGGATTTTATGATGGAAGGCATGATGATGGAACTATATATGATACATTATATTTTCTTGAAAATGCCAGCAGAGAGAATATCAGCCAAACATAAGGCAATTGCAAATGGAGAAACATTGCCTCAACAAAAGCAAACGTGTCAAAATGTACAGGCAAATAATTTTTTTTTTTATTTTTAAAGTATTGTAATAACCCCAAGTATTCAGACACACCCATCTCAGCAAACAGCGTAGACCCAGATCAGATGCTGCAGAATGCAGAGTAGTTTGCAGGTCAGATGCTGCATGCAGAGTAGTTCACCAGTCATCCAGCAGTATTTAGACACATCAACAGGTAGTAAAAATGGACCTGTTCAAAATTTTGTCGTGTAGTTAAGATCTAAGGTCTGCCATTATTTAGAGTATGTACAATATGAAGATAATCATTTTCATTTAGTTTTATTCCGTTTAAGCTAGCCTTTTGGACCAGAAACCGGTTTTCTTCTTTGATATTCTAAATATTGGGATCAAATTCTTTTCAGTACACATTTTAGTCTTGGACAAAATTTGAAGCAACTTCCCAAAGAGAGTAATAAAGATTTTACATTGTTTCTTTGTACAGTAATTCAATCCAATCATACATAGGTTCTCAAGTTGTGTGAGGTTGTTTGTGAAATAGTATAAATGAAGTGAAATAAAAAAATCTACATGAACAAGAATCATTATTGGATGCATGATCGGTAAAAAAAAGACCCTTTAGTTATGTGATTATTAGATCAGTCTGCATATTTGTGAGGACTCGTCAAGGTCTTAAATGCATACATATAAAATCAATGAATACAACAGAATATAAAGCCTTGATCTGAATTGGCATTGCTGTTCTTATCAGCCATAAAAGGTTGTTTTTCACACGAGTTTCATTGACAGCATATGCTCACCTTTAGTCATTTAATCACTGGTAAAGAATGAGTAACTCTCACATAACACATACAATATATAAATATATTGCATGTTCAAATTTTATAGAAAAAAAAGCATAACTGTTAGATTTAAATTGAAATAGTAGTAAATGCTTGGCATGCTGGGTAAAAATTTCAGCAGACACCTTGATTTTTTTTTCACAGAAAACAGGTCTTGACATTTCATGCAAATTGTCCCTTTAGGAAAACATTTGCATGAAATGTCAAAGCCAATTTTCTGCAAAAAAAAAAATATTGTCAATTTGTCATCTGATGAGTGATTGGTTAAATAGACATGGCCAGACACGGTGTTAACTGAGTTGAAATTTTTGGATATTTATTTTAGCGCCAAAACCTACCTGGTGAGACTCGCAGGAATCACTTCACCCTGGCAATTCAAATTAGTAACCACAACATGCTTTGATGCAAAAATAATATTAACATCATCTAATGAATACTCCATTTATCTGGATCTATGAAGAATGCATAGACTGCCTACTAGTGACGTTAGCATATTTACCCTAATAATTGGGACACTAAACTCCTTCCTGTACTTGTCCTAAAATTTCAGTCAATCTGGGCCCAGTTGTTCAAAGCATCGTTAGCCTAACGAGCTCGTTAGTGTTCAAAATGTTACCTGTTCTAGTAAGTACGATATCTAATTTGCAGTTATTTTTGCTGAAAAATTGTGAGTAGCTTTTGCAAATGCAAAAGCTACTCACATTTTTTCAGCAAAAAAAAATAACATATAAGCCGTATTTTATGATCAAAGTTTTAACAATATTAACTAACGACATTGTTAGTTTTGAACAACAGGGGCCTGGTGATGTGACCAAAAATTGTCGGATGAGTGGAAAAGAGTGCAGGTCTGATCAAATGCCACTGCTTGCTCAGGGCCATCTGTCCCAGTACTAAGGGTAAATATTGTATCTGAAATATTGTAGCAGACGAAAGTAAGACTTGACATTCCATGCAAAATCATCAGCTAAATTTCATAAGGACTTTTCTCAAAAAAATACTAGATTAGGCAGTCCATGGCTAACCATCGCAAAATCCCCATGCTTGGTGCTAATGTTGCTAACAGCATGACGGACAGAAACCTAGTTTTCCTCTTGCACATCCTTACCACATGGGGAAGTCATGTAGCAAATATGGTTAAATTCTGCCGTGGTTTAGGAGATAGCGTGACAGAAACATGTTGCTCTTGCACACCCTTGCCACATGGGGAAGTCATGTAGCAAGTTTGGTTAAATTCAGCCCACTGATAAATTCAGCCGATTTAGGATAGTGACAGATGGATGGACAGAACGATGGACAGGCGCGTTTATCATAGCCACATCGCTAAAGTATACGGATAAAAATTTAAAAGTTCAGATAGGCTCTATTATACCTAAACCACATGGGAAATGCACACCATTACATATGGGTTAAGCAGAACATGGCCCGCCTACATTCAAGCTGCTCAGCATCTATGCATCAAGCAGTTACACAATTTTGTCATTTTTGCACCTAAACTTATACCATTGGTACTCATTAGAATATTCTCACCTTGCCATACAATCATAAGCTGAATTCTCCTAGTTGAATTTAAACTCGGAATATAGTGACCCACTAGAAGCACTAACCATTCGGCCATTCAGACGCTTCTGAATAACATGATTTTTTGTTTGTGTTGAGGTTTTACGGCCCAGTCAACCCAATGGGGTCATGTCGAGCACGGTCAGTTTACCTAACCACACGTTTAACGGGCAGGCTTAGTCCTCTAAGTGGTTAACCAGTATTGTGCAGTCTTTTGCCAGAAACTGACAACTGCCCTTCTTGAATCAGCGGAAGGGAGAGAATGACCGTAGAAAATATTTCATGATCAATCTCCACGAAAGAATGTTGCCGACCTCAGCGGGGGTTGAACCCGCGACCTCCTGGTCTCCAGTTGGACAGCGCATCCAACTGAGCCACCGAGGCCGGCGGAGACAAATAGTCTTCAGTAGGTTTGACACAATCTTTAAAAGCTTTATTGCACATTAAGTTATCTGTCCAATGATTAATGCTCAGATACATTAGTCCTAGTAACAGAATACACTCAGTTTTTATTTAACCTCCATGAACACATAACTATATAAAAATCAGGCATTTATACCTCACATTTAATAAGGTTTTCAAAATATTTTGTGATAAAAAAGGAACAGATTGGATTATTTGTGATTTAAAAATGATCTTTTGCAGAAAAGTAATGATTAAAATTGCAAACAGTAAATAATTGATGATGCACAAGTGTACCCATCTAATCCCACCTTATGATAAAGACGAATGTATTATCAATCTTGGGCCCTTGTTGGGCCCTTGCAATGACATTTCTGTTATTTTTGTTATATAAGATGTAGCTCAAGTATCAACTCCCAATTCCAAGAATTTAGCTGGGATGCCTGAACATACTTGCAATATCCTTGAATTCCTTTTAGGTAGGCTTTAGTACTGGCTTAGGTGACCTTATGTTTTTCAAGTATGGCGACGACAGTTTAAATGTTCATTGAGGCACTTTGTTCACCAAAAAGATTGATATTTTTCCGTGTAAGCTTGAAGCTGGCACTCATTAGAAAAGCTATGTTAAAATATATCTGTATAGTCCTTTTATTCCAAGCAATGTGTTAATTCTAATATGTTTATGTTAACTTGGCCGTCCTCGGTGGCTCAGTTGGATGCGCCGTCCGACTGGAGACCAGGAGGTTGCGGGTTCAACCCCGACAAAGGTCGGCAACATTCTTTCGTGGAGATGATCATGAAATATTTTCTACGGTCATTCTCTCCCTTCCGCTGATTCAAGAAGGGCAGTTGTCAGTTTCTGGCGAAAGACTTTTGAGCAAAAAACTTTTTGAAAACCTACCAAGGGACAGAACTCCACGAGTTATGGACCCTTGGCCCCTATTCCGGTATACACAATACATCCAGTCATTGTCCATGTTTATACAAACCTTCAGCTTTCTGGCTTTCATAGTTCCTGAGAAATCTGTTAACGAAAATTTTCAAGAATGGCAAAATTTGAAAAACTATCAAGGGACGCAACTCCAAGAGCTATGGGCCCTTGGCGCCATTCTGCCACTACACCTTCCTTACCATAGAGACAAAGTGTGGTTTAAGGTTCATTGAAGTAGGACCGCAAACATAGAAATTATTAAGCAAAATGCATTTTAAATTTTGAAAACCTACCAAGGGACATAACTCCAAGTTATATGCCCTTGGCCACTATTCTGCTACTACATCTTCCTTCTTAGAGATCAAGAGTAGTTTTTATTGAAGTAGGACCACAAACATAAAAGTTATTAAGCAGTCACGGAATGACGAATCAAGGAAGGACATGGTAAATCCAGTATAGGCCCCCTTTTTCAAAGTGGGGCTATAAAAAACAACAAATGGTTGGAATACTAGCAAACACAATTGGAGAAGTAGTCAAACCTGTTTTCTATTGCATTTTTGATGTCTACTTTTCTGTAGCACATTATATCAAACTGGAAATAGCTGCATTTTATTTGGAAGTACAATGTAATAGTTTCAGATTATAATAAAATTAAAAGCTGTAGCAGTATCAACTTTTAATGACCATTACGAAAACACGCCTATTCAAATATATTGAGAATTTTACCACCAAAAATGTAAATTTTCAGATGAAAAACTCTGATATTTTTCTTATTTCTGCTCAAAACATAGATTGTAGGTACTCGTTAGAACCGCCTCGATGAGGCGGTTCTAATGAGTACCCACAATCTATGTCTGAGCAGAAATAAGAAAAATAATGTATACCCCTGTAAACCCCAGTTTTACTATACAAAAGTGGGGTTTAAGGGGGTCAAAATTATATAGGCATGTTTTCGTGATGCTGAGTAGGCCTGGATCTGTAGCAGGAAATGTCTCATGACAGTGTACCGAATTCCTGCAGCTATTCCTTGGAAAAGGAAAAAAAGGCTGAAGATTGGTGGAAATTTATTGACCTTTCTGAGACCACTTTTAAGACAGCTTTTCTATAGGTACCACTCTGGGTACTACAGCTGACAAACAACTTTTAAATCAAGCGATCATGAGGATAATACACAATGCTTGGCATGGGAAAAGCAAATCTATGTTGTGTGTACTCATTAGATGCATCTCACTTTCAATAAACCAAAGCATCCCTGCAAAAGTTATTGAGTGGAAACCAATATCAACACACCAACAAAATCTAAGTCAAAAAAGGGCCATAACTCAGCCAAAATTTGGCGGATGATTACCAGTATCGAACTTGACCTGTATTTTACATTGCTATAAAGTTCTGCAAAGTCTGAATGAAATCAATGCATCCCTTTAAAAGTTATTTAGCGGAAGCGAACAACAAAAACTAAGTCGAAAAAGGGCCATAACTCAGCCAAAATTTGGCGGATGATTACCAATATTGAACTTGACCTGTATTTTATAGTGATATAAAGTTCTGCAAAATTTGAATGAAATCCATCTCTTCAAAAGTTATTGAACAGAAAAGAAGAGTGTGAAGTATACACCAATGCCACCGCCGCTGACGCGGACGGACAACATGATCCCTATGTGTCTGCCATGCTATGCAGGTGACACAAAAATCTTTTAATAAACCCCAATGCCATGGTATCTAGGAATGTTTCTTTGATCACTAGACCATTAAGGTTCCAATATCCCAGTACATAATGTTCCCACAAACCAGGTACTTACGGAATAAACCCAATATATTTATATTCTACATTCCCAAATACTTTGTTACTATTGTTTATATAGAGCAACACCTTTACTGAACAAATGTCCAAAATTTCCTTTGTTTGTGACTAAAAACTCATCAGTAATGGAAGCTAGCGCATTGGAAGGTAACCCCCATAGCTGTAAATGAAAATCAAATGAATTAGTATCTGGGGTGCCCCCCTCTCCCCGCTGTTGCTGACTTTATTCTCCTCTGCATGAGTTCATTAATACACGGATCCGCCTCACTGGAATGTTATTTCAATCATATAACAATGCATTTCTCAACTAAGTGGTGGGGTTAGTCCGGCACCTCTGTAACCTTTGGTCGAGTTGGAGACACAACAGGGACAAATCTGGACTGTTTAATCTAGCCAATCTAGTGGGATGATGTTATGGTAGCCAGAAGTTACGCAGATCTGGCTATGTGGGGCTGTGCATTATTTTGCTGTAAAATCAACTGACCCTGCTGTACAAGTGACACTGCAAAGGGACGGAGACGCATTCCTTATCTTACTGCTGTTAAATTGCCCCTTACCACAATCAACTTGATTTTACACCATGAGAAATGCCTCCCATGACCCTAATAGAACCTTCCCCAAATCTATCCCTTTCCACAAACGAGTCGCAGAAGCATTCCCCACGACGTGGATTAATGTAACGTCGATCATTCGAGCGAAAAAAAGAGAAACAGGACTCATCAGTAAAAAGGACCAGTCTCCAATGGCTCATCATAAATCTTCTCTAGGCATGTGACTTAAACCACACCATACTCTCATGCAATGTGCCCAAGTCAGAGGTGGGCTGACATACTAGTGTGCCCAAGTACAAGCCTGGCGCAGTCGTTTTCTCAAAGTTCTAGGGTGATAGTAAGTGACAACGGTTGTACAGGCAGTTTCGGTGGCAAGTTACATGGTAACTGCTAATAACCCTACCCTGACATCACACACCACAAATGGACATCCAGACCAAGGTCGGTCGGCAACATGTCCTGTCTCTCTTAAACCTCTAACGAGACGTTCAGTAGTGGCCACATTCTCCATAAAATGATAAGCAACTTGTTGCTTCCTCTGACCCTGCATCAGGCAAACCTTTACCCTGTGTTTCCTTTTCACTTCTGTTCATCTGAGCTTGTGCATGCATTTCAGAGACACCAGCATCAGTCAGATTTAATGTTATGCAGGCTACGTGAAAACTTCAGCATACAACATTTTGAAATGTTTTTCTTACTTTTTTTCCAGAAAACAGGACTTACAGTTCATGCAAATTGGAGACAGTTGGCATGAAATGTCAAATCCTTTTGTGTTGAGGTTTTACGGCCGAGTCAACCCAATGGGGTCATGTCAAGTGTGGTCAGTTTACCTAACCACACCTTTACTGGGCAGGCTTAGTCCTCAAAGCGGTTCACCAGTACTGTGCACATTCTTTTGCCAGAAACTGACAACTGTCCTTCTTGAATCAGCTAAAGGGAGAGAATGACCATAGAAAATATTTCATGATCAATCTCCATGAAAGAATGTTGACGACCCAGTGGGGGTCGAACCCGCAACCTCTTGATCACCAGTTGGACGCACATCCAACTGAGCCACTAAGACCGGCAATGTCTAATCCTATTTTCTAGGAAAATAAGAAAAATTTAATGTTGAATTTGCGCAGTGTGGTTACGGTTAAAAGCATCATTTGAGCCAGATATCATAAAATGGTCATGTGAGGTTAAAACAACGTAGAACAGAGAAGGCCCAGCCCATTCAGCCTAAGTATTTGTGCATCAGATCTGGGCCTTCTTTATTTACGAAGTGATTATGTAATAGTACAGACAAGCCCTGATCAAACTGCAAGTACCTACATGTTGATCTGGACCTTTGCTGTCACATAATATTTATGCAACAGGACCATAAGACCCTTGTGTCTCATAGATTTTGTGAACAGTTTTGTTTTGGTGTGGACATCATTAACCCTATGCTAAATAAATCATGATGTCATACCCGATTTGTTTTGTCAGCCAATCAGATTACTTGATCCAGGTCATTGATATAAATTCAAATACTGAATGACAAACAGTGCAGATCCAGATCAGTTGGCATAGGCAAGGCATATCCTGGACCAGCAGGACTAGGGTTAATCATAACCTTTTGCCCACCCATCAGGACCATTGTAAGATAAAACAGTTTCAGTAGTCAATGTTTCAGACTTACAATACACCACAAAATTTGGGACAAAACCTGATAATTGTGAGATGGATCAACAACCATGTGGCCCAGGTTTATATTTCTATATGTCATGGGAATTTCATCAGCTATGTCCTTTAACCTTTACCATCCTATGGGCAAATTCAGCAGACGACAAATTCATATATATATATATATATATATATATATATATATATATATATATATATATATATATATATATATATATATATATATATATATATATATATATATTTTTTTTTTTTTTTTCAGGAAATAAGAGGAAGATTTTGAAATGTCCGCTGAAAACAATTTCGCCGCCCAGCACTTTAAAGCAAACTTTCCTACTGGCACGTGTCCAATGATGCAGTCTTAAAGATCACCTTTTAAGCAATTACCTCTCACAAATGGCAATTTTCTGGAATCCTTAAAGGTCAAATGTGTAACGTTACCTGTATTAGGAAAACACGTCTTAAGCAACCATTTCTTGGCTTTTCCTCAGGTGCTTTTTCTAATACAGGTTTGAAAGTAATGGTAGGCGATTTCACCATTGAAATGGTGAGAAAAATTCATAAAAGAAGGACATATCAGCAGCGAGGCCAACAAATTATTCCAGGAATTTTCTGATGTTTTCAACTTTAGACAAACTGACTGCTTAACATTTAAATATTTATTTGGAAAGGAATACATAATACACAAGTTTTCAATATTGCAGGAATCTGTTTTTGTTTTTGTTTTTTTTACTTAAGTTAAACTACCCGACAAAAACAATTCAGTCAGATTGTAATTTTCTCTCCACTGGATTTTTCACATACAAAACATGTTACAAGATTTCAAGTAGCAAATTATTACATAATACCATCTTCTTCCTCATTTATACCTATCAAAATGTATCAAACAATAATATTTAAAAGAAATTAGCATGTCACATTTTAATAGCAACTAAATATATTAATCTTTGTAATATTGAAATATAACTATTAACAAAAGCAGCATTTGTAATGTAAGTTACATATTCAGTATCTGTAATGTAAATTACATTTCAGCAACTGTAATGTAAGTTTTGTATTCAGCAACATTACTGTAATATAAGTTACATATTCATACTCTGTAATGTAAGTTACATATTCAGAAACTGTAATGAAATTACATATTCAGCAACTGTAATGTAGGTTACATATTAAGCATCTGTAATAAAGGTTACAAATTCAGCAACTGTAATGTAAATTACTTATTCAGCAACTCTAATGTAAGTTACATATTCAGCAACTGTAATGTATGTCATGTATTCAGCATTTGTAAAGTAACACATGTTCAGCAACTTTAATGTAAGTGACATATTGCACCTCATACAGCGCTCCTAGACTACAGCTTCTGATCAAGTGCTTTTCAACCAACCAACAAACTACTAAATAGATATTTTTCTCTGCTGACATCTCTGGGTACTCATATGAGGCACTTCCAATGAGTATTTTGTGCAGAAATAAGGACAATATTTACCTGGGTACTCCTCTTATCTAGATCTATGCTTAGATCTAACTACTGATATGCCCTAATATATAATTCAGGGCCCAGTTATTCAAAACTAATGATGTCGTTAGTTAACGTATCGTTAAAACTTTGATCATTAAATATGGCATATATGCTAATATTTTTACTGAAAAATGTGAGTAGCTTTGTCATTTGCAAAAGCTACTCACATTTTTTCAGCAAAAATACCTGTGAATTAGATATTGTACTTACTAGAACACTTAACTTTTTGACCACTAACAAGCTTGTTAAGCTAATGATGCTTTGAACAACTGGGCCCTGGATTCTAGGTAAGCAGGGTATTTAAATATTGTTCCACAATATATACTGGGACAGACAGACCTGAGCAAAATGTGTCAACCCAGATCAGAATGCATCTGACCAAGGTCTACACTACTTGCCACTCATTTAGCAGTTTTTATAACAAGTAGAAAAATGGACTTTGTTCAAAATTTAGGACAAGTACAGTAATGTCCCAATGGCATCCACATTCAAAGCTCTAGGCACTTTTTCAACTGAAAAATACTGATATTTTTCTTATTTCTCCATGAAAATGGAGAAATAAGAAAAATATTTACTTGATATCCCCTCTTATCTGGAGCTATGATATTACAATGCTGCAATTCTAACAAGATCCATCAATGTTCTTAGCAGAGAAAGTACCATTATTGTCATTTTGGATTTATGTAATATTGTATCTACCCTAAATTAGGGACACCTTAACTCCTTACCATACATGTCCTAAATTTGTTTGTGTTGAGGTTTTACGGCCCAGTCAACCAAATGGGGTCATGTCAAGCGCGGTCAGTTTACCTAACCACACGTTTACTGTGCAGGCTTAGTCCTCTATGCGGTTAACCAGGATTATGCACATTCTTTTACCAGAAACTGACAACTGCCCTTCTTGAATCAGCGGATGGGAGAGAATGACCTTAGAAAATATTTCACAATCAATCTCCACAAAAGAATGTTGCCGACCTCGGCGGGGGTTGAAACCGCGACCTCCTGGTCTCCAGTCGGACGGGGCATCCAACTGTGCCACTGAGGCCGGCTGTCCTAAATTTAGAAGTCGATTTGAACAGTCGATTTTACTATCTGCTGATGCGCCTAGAAACTGGATGACTGGCACTGAAGAACTTGATCAGATCAGAGTCTACACTGTTTACTTAAGACTTGTCTGCCCAACTGTCCAAATAATTAGGCTAAATATGGTAAATTTCTATCTATAGCAGCCAAATCTAAAACAAAAAAAAAAAAAAAAAAAAAAAAATGAAGGTATTGGAATTTCTGACTTATTTCAAGGTCCAGTTAAGACCAGGGAGATCACTTGAGTTGTGTATAATAATAAGATTCAGATGGCATTTTCAAATCATAAAATCAAAATACAGGGTGTTGGGTGATAAATGAAATGATTATATAGGACACTTTTTTTTTTTGGCCTAAAAGCATTTCCTGTGGGTATTCAATGGCATAACCTCATTTCCAGTGAGTACCAAATAGGTATCTTTTTGTGCAAAAATAATACCTTTCAGTCATACAATTCTGACATTAACACTAATAATATACCTTGCTGTGGGCACAGATTTTATAGCTCTCTTATGTATGCCATTCATAAGAAGTTTCATGTAAATTAATTTTTGCATGAAAAAGTTTAAACTGCAAACAATGTAAAATTAATTGT
Organism: Anodontia alba; assembly: GCA_964016985.1. Classification (NCBI taxonomy): domain Eukaryota; kingdom Metazoa; phylum Mollusca; class Bivalvia; order Lucinida; family Lucinidae; genus Anodontia; species Anodontia alba. The sequence continues at coordinate 34,564,963 of OZ024822.1, read as the reverse complement.
TTGTTTGTGTTGAGGTTTTACGGCCCAGTCAACCCAATAGGGTCATGTCGAGCGCGGTCAGTTTACCAAACCACACATTTACTGGGCAGGCTTAGTCCTCTAAGCGGTTAACCAGTATTGTGCACATTCTTTCGCCAGAAACAATGTAAAATTAAATTATTCACCCCATCATATCACATAATAAAAACCAGCCACCTCTTTATTTCAACACATATTACCACTGACTTCTAAGAGCTTTTCCTGTACTTGGTACAGGCCAGATACAGGGCACCTTCTCATTAAAGGAAGAAAATGAAGTAGTTTTTACCAACAAACACACGACTCACTGTATTCCGCATTTCACTGCACCAGATTTGATTCAAAACAAAACAGTATAATGTTCAGGGCCCAGTTGTTCAAAGCGTCGTTAGCTTAACGAGTTCGTTAAGGGTCATTTCGTTAACTGTTTTAGCGGATTCAATATACAATATTCTGATATTTTTTGCTGAAAAAATGTGAGTAGCTTTTGCAGTGCAAAAGCTACTCACATTTTTTCAGCAAAAAATTTCAGCATATTTGAGTATCACTCGATGTAAATTTTAACGAATCGTTAACTAACGACATCGTTAGTTTTGAACAACTGGGCCCTGGAATATGTAGAACATGAAGTATACACAGTTCTTCAGATTTGGGCATACAAGGAAACTTCAGAGGAGAAAAAACAACAACAAAAAAACCCTCTATAGAGAGTAAATAGGAATGCTAATAACTTCATCTATCAAGATCTCTTTCAGGTCAACATCTGTTCAGTCATCTGCAGCAGACAAAGTTATCCCTTTGAAACCTGGAGAACTCTAATGATTAAAATCCACCCTTGAAAATGGACATGTCCATGGTCTCAAAAAGGGCAGCAAACAAAAACTGTGGTTAACCCTTGTCCTGCTGAACCCGGATATACCCTGCCTTTGCAGTGTAGATCCAGATCAGTTTGCTGAAGAAGCCAACTGATCTGGATCTGCACTGTTTGCCATTAAGTAAAAATCTTAAAGCAACAATCCAGATCAAGCAATCTGATCGGCTGAAAATTAGAAGTGGGTGTGGCATCTTAATTTATTCAGCATGACAAGGGTTAAAACTGAAAATGATAAGCGAAGTGAAAATATTGATAGGATAGCTGGCTATGTCCCATCTTATCTCAATCTAAACAGTTTGCAAATACCCATTTTTTCTTGTCTGAAGTGTTGAAAACTGGGGATAGGGTGAGCATCTATCTGGCATTACCAATGGATTTGTGAAGTGTCATGTGTTTAATATCAAAAGCGAAAAACTCAGTTACCAATACATGCACAATAACAATATGCCAAAAACTATTTTCTATGACAAATCATGGTATCAGCAAATTCACTGTTCATGTCCAGGAAATAATTTTTTCCAACAGTGTGACTGAGCAGTTGATTTACCATTAAGAATTTTAGAAGGAAGTAAACATGTTTGTGTGTATATTTCACTTACTATTTGCTATTATTAAGGCATAAAACAGACTTCAGTTAATATTAAAATTTGGCAGTCATGAAACAGTATGTACAGACATGTTTTATGCACTCTCATTAAAAAAAAAACAAACTTATGGAAATATCCTTTATCTAATGTAAAACTAAGGACCTCACTTATTTAAAAACAAGAGGCCCAAGGGCCACGGGTTGCTCACCTGAGTGACATAGCCACTGCAGATATGTAGATGTTATGCAACATTTTTCCAGTCCTGTCATCGCAGCTAATGAAAAGATCAACCTTCAAGCAGTTATTAATTTTGAAGAAGAATATTATATATGACATGACAGTCAATGGAGCGTGATCATTTGAACAAACTCTCAATCACATTTCAACAGTAGGATCAATGTGAAATTTGGAGGCAATTGGCTAATTGGTTTCTGAAGAATTATGATTTTATATATGTTAACAGCACAGTAGCAGGAAAATATAATAAACATAAACAAGATGGCAGCCATCTTAGATTTCCAATCAGAATGATTTTAGCTACTGTTGATCTAAAAGTGACCTCGATACTTTCAATGAACTTGGCTATCTTGGATTTCCGGTCAAACAATTTAAGCTATTTTAGATCTACCCAAGTCATCCAAATGCTTCCTACCAAGTTTCCATTCAAATGGCCTTTCAGTTCAGGAGAAGAACCGAAAAATAGATTTTCAGGATGGCTGTCATGGCGGCCATCTTGGATTTCTGATAGGGATGATTTTAGCTATTTTTGATCTACAGGTCACCCTGATGCTTCCTACCTAGTTTAAAGTCAATAAGCCTTTTGGTTCAGGAGAAGTGAAAAACAGATTTTCAAGATGGCTGCCATCTTGGATTTCCAATCGAACGATTTTAGCCAATTTCAATCTATAAGTCACCCCGATGCTTCCTACCAAGTTTCAAGTCAACTGGCATTTGGGTTAAAAGGAGAAACGAAAAAAAGATTTTCAAGATGGCCACCATGGCGGCCATCTTGGATTTCCAATCAGCATGATTTTAGCTACTTTTGATCTACACGTTACCCTGATGCGTCCTACAAAGTTTGTAGTCAATAGGCCTTTTGGCTCAGGAGAAGAATAGAAAAATAGATTTTCAAGATGGCGACCATGGCGGCCATCTTGGATTTCCGATTAGAACGATTTTAGCTACTTTTGATCTACAAGTCACCCCGATGCTTCCTACCAAGTTTCGAGTCAATTGGCATTTGGGGTTAGGAGAAGAAGCGAAAAAATAGATTTTCAAGATGGCCGCCATGGTGGCCATCTTGGGATTTATGATCAGCACAATTTTAGCTATTTTTGATGTGATACATATCACACCTATGCTTCCTAGCAAGTTTGGAGTCAATTGGCCTTTCGGTTCAGGAGAAGAAGCAAAAAATAGATTTTCAAGATGGCTGCCATCTTGGATTTCCGATCGACATGATTTTAGCAATTTTTGATCTACAAGTTACCCCGATGCTTCCTAGCAAGTTTGGAGTCAATTGGCCTTTCGGTTCAGGAGAAGAAGCGAAAAATAGATTTTCAAGATGGCGGCCATCTTGGATTTCTGATCGGTACGATTTTAGCTATTTTTGATCTACAGGTCACCCTGATGCGTCCTACCAAGTATCGAGTCAATTGGCCCAGGGGTGAAGGAGGAGTAGGCTTTTAAAGCAATTGTTGATGCCGCACGACTCACGACGGACTACGGACATTGACTGACCACAATAGCTCACCATGAGCACGAAGCTAATAAAAAAACACACAAAAACTAACTTTTATTCTGACAACAAGTCTAAATTATGATATTTTTTTCTGTAATAAAATGCCATATAGATTAGTAACAAACACCATATTTAATTTCACGGCAAAGCAAAACTGTATAAATACAGTTCAGCAAATTTTAAGAATACAAGTAAAGAGAGTCAAAAAATGTTGCAGAACTTCCAACAATGTTGAAATCACCACCAGTAGTTCACCGAAGTTATTCCTTGCCTGTATAGTGAGGAAAACATTCTTTAATGTCAAATCTTTTCTTGACAAATATGTTGCTGTATCTTGATTTTAGCTCTATTGATACCTAGGCAAGGGCTTCTATGACGATGTTTTAAGTTTTTATACAACATAGAAATTATACATGTATTATTATAAGATCTTGTATACGAAATCAATCAATGTGAGTTGTGTCAAATTGAAAAGGCCACGTAACATGCCACCAGCTAAGGCTTACAGTAATTAATTTAAGTACACATGTATACGTAAGTATATCGTTTAGTACAGCAATTTGGTCTATTTCGTGTAAATATATAGCATGCAATTGGGTGATGATGATCATAATCATTATCTGTTCCGTTTGACCTTTATTTGCACAAATCTAGACCACAATGCGAATGCAAGGCTGATTATCTGTATATTTTCAACTTTTTAACATAGTTTTAGAGAGGAGGTATCAGGAAAATATTAATCTTCTTTCTCCATGAAAACATTTTCAGGGTACTCATTAGAAGCACGTAAATGAGATGTACGCATTTCCATAGTGAATTAAGAAAAAAAAATATCTATACTTTTTGCCTTGTCTATTAGTACACATCTCGTGCAATGTGGAAATCCATCTTTATGACATATGTGGACTGCAAAGGCCTAGATCCACTCAGTCTTACTAGGGCAATTGCGGTCCACTACTCTCTGGATATTGTAGAATATACTGATGTATAGCAAAGACACTTATCAGGGCGCAGTTGTTCAAAGCATCATTAGCTTAAAGAGCTTGTTATTGGTCAAACTAACGACACCGTTAGCTTTGAACAACTGGGCCCAGATTGTAAGGCTTTGCTGTCTGTTCTGATGATTTACTATTTGCATACTGCCCAAAGACACTTTTGCTGGCTGACCTACATTTTTACAGTTTGCCTATGGCCAATAGACACATTTTGCCCACCAGGTACGTGGGTCCTTCTCACTCTGAGTGTATAATAAAAAGGAACTTATGCACACAAGAACAACAAAATCCCAGATCAGATTGCATGTGAATATAAATATTGTCTAAGAAGTACTTTTATTGTCTGTCTACAGAAATATTGCTACCATATTTACCTTAAATATTCAGACACCATAATTCTTTACTACCCTATTTACCCTCATATTGGGTCATCTTGTCTTACTTTTCCTAAAATTTAAAGTAGTCCATTCTACTACCTTTTAAAGTCTAAAATATTGCTGTATGTATGGCAAACAGTGTATACCCTGATCAGATGCCACATTCTGTGGCATTTAATCTGTGTCTACACTGTTTGTAAAGGCTTATCTGTCCCAATACTAAGAGTCAATATGGTATATTAGTCCTAAAATTTAAACAAGTCCATTTTATTACCTGTTGATGTTTCTAAAATCTTCTCAATGAGTGACAGAGAGTGTATATCCTATGCAGGTGTTGAATTCTGCGGGTTGTGGGGCTAAATGGTTTGCTCAGGCCTGAGTGTCCCATTACTTGGATAAATAATGTACTAATAAATTTACAGGGAACCGAAAAGGTATCAAAGTACTGGGCTGCACTTGACCTGCACCTTAAAACAGCAAAAAACTTAAAAATAAAACAATAAGCATAAAGTTTGATAAAAAAAAACTAAACTGGGAACTCCTGCTAGAAAACATCAATTCCAATACACAAACTGCAGATGAAAGCAGTCAGACCAGATCAGAATGGACAGATGCACAATAAGGGATAACACGATTTATTATGTCGCAAAAGGCTGAGGACTGCCTAATCATTGAGTTCCCTTCTGCCTTAATACTCAAGATCATCAGCCTTTTGTGACAGTGATAATCCACATAATCCATCACCCCCTACATCCCCACAACACAAAGAGCTGCAGTATTACATGATGATCTGGATTATCCAGTTTCATGTTTTAAGGGGACTTGATACATTTGTTAGATTTTTCTCCATTTCAGCCAAAAAGATAACTTTCATGACTTGCTGTTTGCTTTACTGCACGTCAAACCCCTTCTGAAAAGGGGTCTACTCTATAAAGAAAGGAAATGCTCCCTGGGAGTCTTCTGTGACATGCTCTTTATTTTACTGCACACCAAACTCATTCTGGAAATATCTACTCTGTAAGGAAAGCATTTGCTCCCTCTGGGAGTAATCCTTTCCTTATAGAGTAGATTTCTTTTCAGACACAGACAAAAACTACTTCGAAATAGCTGTTTCCCTTGAAAGTCTCCTTTTCAGCTTGACATGACTCACTGTGCCTCAATGTACATGTTAGCCTTGTCCTGCTGAACCCGGATAGGTCCTTCTGTAGAAGCCAACTGATCTGGATCTGCACTGTTTGTCATTCAGTATGTGAATTTATATCAACATTCTGGATTAAGTAATCTGATTGGCTGACAGTAAGAAATGGGTGTGGCATCTTAATTTATTCAGCAATGACAAGTGTTAAAGCTCTAGTGGTAAGATGTTAAAGCCTTAATAGGATTCTAACAACAAAACAATAACATTAAATGAACTTTTAATAACATTGCATACTCAGGATAATATGGAGAGAAAAAAACAACAAAAACATTTGAAGTGAATGGATAGGACTATTAGAAAGAATGCTAAGCTGCGAGTTTTTGCCTCCCTTTTCAAGGAAACACCTTTAACAGAGAAGAATTTCCTTCACTGGCATTAGCACATCTTCTCAAAGAGCAATATCTTACAAGGAATTTATACCAAAAGTAGCTATTTAAAAGAAGTTTACACTCTGAGAAGGCAAAAATTGTTTCTTTAAAGCTCTGTATACTGGGAAAAAACATTTCAGCAGAAAACATTTTGAAATATTAGTCTTATTTTGCTAGAATATATACTTTGACATTTAAATGCAAACTGTCTACTGAGGAGATAATTTGCATAAACTGTTAGAGCCTATTTTCTGGGAAAATATCACCAATTTGTCTGCTGAATTTGCCCCGAGAGTGGTACAGTTAAAGGGTACTCTCTTTTGAGAAAGAAGGCAAATACCTTTTAGTCAAGAGTTATTTCCCTTGTAAGAGTATCCATTCACATTAATCCTTAAACTGCCAGTCACAACAATTGTCGTCTGCTTTGTCATCTGCTTGTGATTTTAAAAGTCATTTTTGCACAGGTTGAACCCAGATCAGAGGAGCAGTCTGATCAGGGTCCACATGTTCGCCTGTATGCAAAAATAGGTTTGCAAGAATATTCAGCAGCTGACACAAACAGAAGACATTTTCAGATGCAGGTTTTCTTGGCATTTAAGTGTTAATAGATAAAATAGCTGTTTCTAAATGTGCAGGCCAACTTTCCAAGAATCTAGAGCCCTACATTCAGCTGTTCAAGATAAAAAATCGACATTTTCCTTATTTCTCCATCAGAATATTAAAGGGGACTCTAAAGATTTGTTTTGCTGAGACAGTTCTAATGAGTACCCACTGATTTGTATATTCTGGTAGAGAAATAAGTTGAAATAATTAAGTACCCACAACATATTTTCCGTTCTCCCATTGAAACACATGCTACGAGTTCTCGCAAGACCTGTCTCAATGAGATAATTCTAGTAAGTACCCATAACAAATGATCTGGTGGAGAACTAAGTAAAGTAAGAATTTCAAAACACATCAAACGCGTGATACCTATAAAGCATTCACACAGGACTCACAGCACCAGACAAGGCCTTTTTTCAACTAAACAGTATTTTTTTTTTCTTATTTCTCAACAAAAACATGATTTGGGTACTCATCCAAAGTGTTTCGCACTTCTAATGAGAACCCGCAACATGTTTTGGTGAAGAAGTTACAAAACTATTTATCTCGATACTCCACTTGTCTGGAGCTATGGGACTTGGTGCAAGAGTACATTTAGGTTTCTACCTTTTGTTCAGTTTACAAGATATTGATCCTTAATTCAGCTTAATCTACAGCAGTAATGAGTATTGATAAAATAAAATGAAGTCTAGTGTATACAGAAAAGCTCATTATTAGAAATCCTGCTTCATGACATATTCAATCAGTAAAGTCCCAGTCTAGGCTGCACATCCATGTAGTTAGTAAGTAATTTTAGCTTTTATATACTGAACAGGACACAAAATTTTAGAACAGGTACTTTTTTCCACCAAATAAGAATTGATATTTTTCTTATTGCTCCAAGAAAATCACATTTAATACTGTATTTATCTTAACCCTTAAACTGCCAATCACAACAATTGTCGTCTGCTTTGTCATCTGTTTGTGATTTTAAAAGTCATTTCTGCAATCAGTGCAGACCCTGATCAGACTGCTCCTTTAGGAGCAGTCTGATCTGGGTCTGCACTGTTTGCCTGAATGCAAAAACAGGTTTGAAAAGTTTGCAAGACTATTCAGCAGACGACATAAACAAACGACATTTTCAGATGCAGGTTTTCTTGGCATTTTAAGAGTTAAATTTTGGGACACCTCAACTCTTTACCATACTTGCCCAAATATTTGGACAAGCCCATTGTGAACTACATGCCGGTGTATCCAAAAACTGCTGGATGTGTGGCAAACAGTGCAGACCCTGATCAGACACCACTTTAAGCAGCAGCTGATCTGGGTCTACACTCTTTACTTGGGCCTGTCTGTCCCAGTACACAGGGTAATTGCTGAATTCATTAGAATTATAAGAACTGGCCAAGTGCTACTAATGAGTAACCATGTATTCATGGAGAAGTAAGAAATATATTTATCTGGGCCCAGTTGTTCAAAAGTAACGATATCGTTAGTTAACCTAAAACTTTGATCATTAAATAAGGCATATATGCTAATATTTTTGCTGAAAAAATGTGAGTAGCTTTTGCATTTGCAAAGGCTACTCACATTTTTTTCAGCAAAAATAACTATGAATCAGATATTGTACTTACTAGAGCAGTTAACATTTTGACCACTAACAAACTTGTTAAGCTAACGACGCTTTGAACAACTGGGCCCAGGATACCCCACTTTGTCAAGAGCTATGGACTGATCAAAGCTCCAGGTAAGGGACTATTTTATCAACTGAAAATGGTCGATATTTTCTTACTTCTCCACGAAAACATGTTGTGGTAATCATTAGAAGTGCCTCAGCTAATGAGTACCCACAACATATTCTCGTCTAGAAAAAAACAACACATTTTCCTGATACCCCCTTATCGGAGCCCCTTAACTGGATATGCAGGATGATCTGTGCTTTCACTGTTTGCAGACTGATCTAGATACGATGGACTGCTGCATCAGATTTTTTCTATGACTAATTTATGACTATTACATAGCCCTAGATTAGATACATGTATCAACTAAAACGATATTTTACTTATTTCTCTATAAATGCATATCTTTTGAGTACTTATAAATACTCATGAATACCCACAATTGTTTCATGGAGAAAGCAGAAAAATATTTATCTGGACACTTCTTTCATCTGAAGCATTGTTACAAAAAACACTAAGAGTAAGCCTTCTAATTTCAAATGAATAATTCTACTGCAAGCTTTGGAATGTTAAACCAAAACTATCTGAAATGGGGGCATGAATAATGCATCAGCTGACCACAGTTATGGGTCAGATCAGTCTTGATATGGGCGTAGTTATTGACCATGTTGTAATGTTGCAATTCAAATCAATGTATTTCCATATACAGTCTAAATAAGTGTACCAAAGTTATTTGCTACAACCATTAACCCTTGTGCTGCTGAACCTGTATATACCCTGCCTTTGCAAACAGTGTAGATCCAGATCAATTGGCTTCTGAAGAAGCCAACTGATCTGGATCTGCGCTATTTGTGATTAAGTATGTGAATTTGTATCAAAATACAGAATCAAGTAATCTGATTGGCTGAAAATTAGTACTGGGTGTGGAATCTTAATTTATTCTGCAGGACAAGTGTTAAAACTACATCAAAAGTGGGCACCTGACAAAGTCAATATCAACAATTTTAGAAGGTCTGTAAATTTTTTTTTTTTTCAGGCAGCTATGCTTTGAAATCGAATTATAATTTAAAAATATAAAAAATCTAGAAATGTGTTTGAAATACATAAATGCCCCTTCCCTTTGGACCCCAAGCCCCACCCAAGGGCATGACCTTGGGGAAATGATAGCACAGAGTCTAAGGTTTATGTCTGGGTGAATAGCATACCAAATTTAAACTTCTTGCCTAAAAGGTACCCAAGTTATGATCTCAAAGAGAAACGCGGAAGTAAATGTCAATGTAAACTTTAATTTAAACTTCAAACGTATGTTGGACTCTGGTTAGTAATGGGACATACGCACATACAAACACACTTATGGAGGTAACATCACGGCAAAGCACTATATACCCCTGGCCAGTGGCAGGTGGGGGCATAAAAAGTATAAATCTGTTAAATTCATACATTCATTCCATTTTACCTTTAATCTTATTCATTTTCTTTCATATTTCTACGAAGAAACATGCATACTTAAAAACACAAAAAAAAAAAAAAAAAAAAAAAAAATACAGAAATACAATGATTTAATTGGCAACCTCACAAAGTGAGGGGGAATAATCAACCGCAAAATATGACTGGTGAATAATTATATCCATTGACTGTACCTTATCCACTGACTGTGCCTAATATTCACTATCTTTGAAATGGATTTAAAATGCACCTACCACCTTCATAGCTCCTGATAAGGCATATTTTCCCACCAAAAAGTACTGACATTTTCATTTATCCAAGAAAACATAAATGTGGGTGCTCATTAGAAGCGACTGGCTAAGGCATTGCTAAGGAGTACCCACAAGCACAAGAAGTTTTCACGGAGAAATAAGAATAATATCTGAATATCCCCTCTCATCTGGAGCTATGACCCTATTAGCCCCATTCATTTATTTACAGTAATTCCTGAGAATGAGGACCTGAAGACCTAAACTTAATCTTTTTAACTCTGTAAAAGAAAAAATAATCTGTGAGGATTATATATATTTTGAAGCCCCTTTCTATATTAAAAACTGGCTGTTTGGATGTTATGTTGTTCAATGGCTCTTTGACTATCTTTCAGCCAATGTTAAGCAGGGCCCAGTTGTTCAAAGCGTCGTTAGCTTAACGAGCTCGTTAAGGGTCATTTCGTTAACTGTTTTAGGGGATTCAATATACAATATTCTGATATTTTTTGCTGAAAAAATGTGAGTAGCTTTTGCACTGCAAAAGCTACTCACATTTTTTCAGCAAAAAATTTCAGCATATTTGCGTACCACTCGATGTAAATTTTAACGAATCGTTAACTAACGACATCGTTAGCTTTGAACAACTGGGCCCTGATATATTTACGACATACCAAGGTAAATTTATTTACCTTTTCAACCCAGACACCAAAACTTAAACCTTTGCAAGAAGTGTAACCACTGACAGGTGAGCTGGCTTGTAGAGACCAGTATTTACAAAGACACAGCTCATTATAATTTTTTCTCATTTCTCCATGCAATACATACATGTAGGTACACATAAGAACTGCCTCGGTGACACCCTTTTAACAATTTACCACAATGTATGTCTTCATGGAAAAATATTAACATTTTGGGTTGAAAAAAAAAAATGCTTTATCTAAATCTATGCCAAGGTCTCCATTATGGTGTTATCTCTCCACTGAATGAAAGTAGACCTTTGGTAGAAGGATGCTTCAAATATGGAAGGTCAGCGAGGTACAGTTGTTGAGACAGAATACAATCTTAACTGGCTGCTAATGCAACAGATCCTAAACAGTAAAACGATTTCCGTGCACTAAAGAGCCATTAGAGAATCTACACCATTTGATATTCTTAAAGTTTTCCTTTTCCAAAACACCAGCTATAAAATTATGCACAGATGTATTCGAATTCAAAGAAGCAAATGTATATTAAAGTGTGAAAGGACTGGAAAATAAAGCCGTTAGGCTTTAACATATTTACCCCAACACATCAACAGGTTTAAAATAACAGGGCCCAGCTGTTCAAAGCGACAATAGCTAAACAAACTTGTTAGTGGTCAAAATGTTAACCGTTTTAGTAAGTGCAATATCAAATTCACAGGTATTTTTGATGAAAAAATGTGAGTAGTTTTTGAAAATGCAAAAGCTACTCAGATTTTTTCCGCAAAAATATTAGGGTATATGCCAAATTTAATGATCAAAGTTTTAACGATACGTTAACACCGTTTGTTTCGAACAACTGGGCCCAGAAAATTTAGGACAATTAACGAAATGAGTTAAATTCTCCAGATTAGGCACTTTTTTTACAACCAAAAAGTATTGATACTTTTCTACGAAAACATACACTGTGGGTACTGATTACAAGCACCTTGGCGAGGCACTTCTAATGAGTATCTACAACATGATTTCATAAAAGAAAAATATTTATCTGACAACCCCTCTTATCTGGAGCTGTGCTAGTTATTTGTACCAATATTTAGGGTAAATATGGATCATCATTAAGCTTCCATGATTTGAGTGTTGCATCTAGAGGATTCTTACACTTATATTAAACATGATCAGATAATCAGACTTAAGTTTCAAGGTAATATGAGCAATTCTCAAACACAAAACTGGAAACAAATATATGAGCCACAAACATAGAAAACGTACCTTCTGACATGCGCGCCCTAGGACAGCCTGCGCATCCGCTGTGTGATCAGTCTGATCAAAACTTTGGATTCTTGGCAATCCAAAATGTGCCCAGTGAAGAATCTTCCTAGACTGCTCCATATGACCTCGTACAACTAGGACTGTAGAAAACCGATTTTACCAGGACAAATACACCCTGGTAATCCAGATCACTTGAGCACTTACTAATTAATTCAAGTGTTTGCTTAGAACTGGTCTATAAATAGACAGACTTTCCCAATTAGATCCATTGTGCAGCTGCATTGTGTACAGCTATCTGAAACCGTATTTTCTCAATGTAGCATGCAAATTGTTATTTTAACTTATAAAGCGCCAAGCAAAATTTGTAACAGATATTTTTTTTTTCAATTTTTCAAAGAAAACAAGTCTTGATATTTCATGCAGACGATTCACATAAATATCAAGACTTGTTTTGAAAAATAAAAATAATAATAATATAAAAAAAAAAAAAAAAAAAATCAAACTGTCGACTGCTGCTGTTGTGATTGGTGTTTTAAGGGTTATTAAACAGCTTCTATCAACTGATAGGATGACAATCCTATATGGTGACTTACTGATGACTTACTGATGATAAATTTATTATGCCAATCTATTCTGTTTCATTCCTATCAACCTGTAGATATATTTGTGTACTTAACACTGTGTCTGTGCATAATTATCACATACACTAAATAGAACAGAAAATGGAATTAGAATACAATTCTATATATACGTTATATTATGTGTTGTAAAACAATGAAAATTAAATGGATACTCGAGACTCAATATTTAGAGCCTTCAAACGTGTATTTGTCATATTTTGGTCAAAAATGTTTTTTGTTTTTGTTTCTTCAGAATGCAGACGGCATTTTATACAGCAAGTCAGCTATTTGGATGTTGCCCCTGTACCTGCACGTTAATCAAAAATCCGATTATGATAATGATATGCAGAAAAGAAATCTGTTTCACCCAAAGAGTCACCAGTGTAAATATTACGACTGCCGTTCGCAGATCTTACGAAATGTTTTAACCCTTAAAGCGCCAAGCAAAATTTCTAGCAGACAACATTTTATACATTTTTTTTTTCTTTTTGAATATTTCAAAGAAAACTAGATATTTGATGTGAATCTTCTGCCAAAATAATATAAAATATCAAAATGTCAAGTTTTATCTAATATATATCTGTAGGCCTGTTCCAGGATCGGCTGTTCTATAAATAAAAAGGGAGAATCTGATACACTTGTGTTTACAGCGTGAGGTGTTGTTATCGGCCAATGCCAGCAGCAGAATAAAACACGTGACTAACGATTTGCCACAGTGGTCAATCTTTACGATACTGAATTTTTTTAACTGTAGAGCAGTCTAGAATCTTCCCTGGGTGTGTGTGTCGGAATGCACATTTCTGATGTTTGAGGCTCATATATTCTTGTTTACAAGGTTTGCAAAATTATTGAGTGTCAACTTGCTATTAAAGTTAAAATATAACTTATCCTTGTGTTAATATGATATTAACTCTTCTCTTGCTGAACACAATATGCCCTGTCTTAGCAAACAGTGTAGATCCAGATCAGTTGGCGAAGCCAACTGATCTGGATCTGTACTGTTTGTCATTAAGTATGTGTATCAAAATTCAGAATCAAGTAATCTGATTGGCTGAAAATTAGAAGTGGGCATGGCATCTTAATTTATTCAGCAAGGCAAGGGTTAAAATGTCTTTTATTGTACTGACGATGAAATGGAAATTCTACACTGTATAAATTTAGAGGTTTAAAATGTCAACTACAATTTCTAAGATAGACAATGACAAAGTACCGCTGCAAGCAAAGGTGTACAAATTATAAACTACATTATATTAAAATTGAAAATCAAGTGGTATCTTTAATAAATCTTAGGTTAACTCTTTGTGTAACTATATACACATCTGTACAGACACCAACACATTTGTGTAATAATCTACACCCATTGTGTCCACATGAAATATCACAGTAAAATAAAAGGTCAAATATAGGGAAGGGAGAAATAACTTGCAACAATCCTTAACAATAGACTCCATGATAACCATAAAACTCAAGCTTCTTACAAAACGTGCGGTGTCACAAGAACACCTGTCTTTGGGTATGGACAGCTCTAGAAAGCTTTTTTATTACTGAAAAATATCGATAGTTTTCTTATTTCTTTGGATGAAAACTTATGTTGTGGGCACTCATTAGAAGATCTCTGGAAAGAAAATTATTTATCTAGACAAGCCTCTTATCTAGAGCAATCAGTTAATATGTGAACTTTGCATAACTGGCACAGTCTGAGACAAACACTCATACCCGAGCAAGCTCAGTCGGAGCTTGAGTTAAAAGAGAGATAAATTCTTTGTTTTTCTTACTTCTCCGGGAAAGTGTATTTCATTGGTTGTCATTTGGTTGCCTCGAAAGAAAAATCTGTCTGGATAGCCCTCTTATCTTAAGCTATAGGTTATGTGTGAACTCTGCAGTCAGTAGTCTGCATACAGGCACACTCCATTTTGAGCAAGCACAGCAGTCAGAGCTCTAGACAAAGGGGTATCCAGTTGAATGTTTTCAAAATTTCACTGAAAAACCTATTTTGTGGCTACTCAAAGAGTACCCGCATTATGTGGAAATAAGAAAAATATCAACATTTTGTGTTGTTGCTGAAAAAAAGCACCTTATGTAGAGCTATGGGTGCACAGTTTGCTTAGTCCAGTTTGCCTACACAATATAATTCCAAATATTGTGTAGGCAAACTGGATATGTTCTGATCAGATTATAAACACAGTCACACTTAAACATGCCGTTTGCCTTATGCCCAGAAGACAAATTTTGCTGTGATACAGCTCAAATTCAAGTGGTATAATCACTTTACCATATTTACCCAGTTTATTCCGACTCCTTATCATACTTGTGTTAAAACTTGATCAAGTCCATTTCAGTATCTGTTGATGTAAACAGTATAGACCCAGATCATAGATTACAGTCTGGGGCATCTGATCTGCATCTACTGTATTTGATAAGCCCCGTCTTTCTGAATACGTAGGGTAAAAATATGGCATACTCAATATAGCCCTGTATTTAAGAACCTGTTTTTGTCTTAGAAGTCTAAATTATACCTTATTTGGGACAAAAACAAGCCTGAAGTGACATCACAATGACAGGCAAAACTATGACAGTGACAGTTTGGTAATACATGTATTAACTTCATATGTCTAGCTGGAATAAAAGTTAAGATCCCATTAATTCAGTATTGCCATATAAGTTAGTTGATTTGCCATACTAATTAAAAAAAAAAAATGTTTTGCACCTAAAATCTAAAGAATTCAGGAACTACAGCCATCTGACGAACTGTATTTTTTTGTAATCAAAATCTTGCTTCAACTTCTTTACCATTTCCAAGCACCATAAATGATACTTATGTAGCTTACAAACAGTCAAATGAGATTTAAAAGGCAAAATACTACCAAGCCATTGATAGGTCACTGACAAATATGCCTAGCATAGCTCTAGAGAAGACATTTTAAACCAAGAAGCATTAAATTTTTTATTTCTACACATGAACCCAGTAAGCATTCTATATAAATCTATATCGGGCCGTTATCGGCCCGATATAGATTTATATAGAATGCTAGCTGGGAACATGATACCAGCAGAGCAACTCATTTTCATAAATATATGATCTGCATCATGGGGAAAGGTACCTTCCAGGCATATGCGGACAGTGAAGACCTTGATCAGCTTATGCATACACACAGTCTGGGCCCAGTTGTTCAAAACATCGTTAGCTTAAGTTAACCAGCTCGTTAGTGGTCAAAATGTTATCTGTTCTAGTAAGTAGAATATCTTATTCACAGGTATTTTTGCTGAAAAAATGTGAGTAGCTTTTGCAATCACATTTTTTCAGCAAAAATATTAGCATATGCCGTATTTAATGATAAAAATTATAATGATACGTTAACTAATGACATTGTTAGTTTTAAACAACTGGGCCCTGATTTGGGCCTTCACTGTACAATTATAGTATTGCTGGATACTGCAGATTTCAGTATCCTTGGATACGGTAGAATATATTGGTGAGTATTTAGCAAAGGTCCTGATCAGATTGTGCAGCTTCACTTACTGATATGGACCATCACTGTTGGCATATCCTAAAAAGACTTTTCTCATGACTCGGCTGAAGTTTTTGTAGAAAGAAAGAATACCTGGATGCCCCTCTTATCTAGATCTAAGCTCAAGTGAATGCCACTATTCTTTTATTACCAACTTCTCAAAATAACAAGTGTTATGATCACACGAATGATATGTGGGATAAACAGGGACATGAAAAAGAACAAGAAAAATGCCTAACGGCATTCTGGACGGGTTTTTCAAAAGGATAACCAAAAGGTAAACCTCGGACTCTGCCTTATGCACACCTGCCCCCGGCCATCGCTATTTTAAAGGATGGAGTTTGAAGAACCCGTCCAAAAAGACTCACATCACGCAAAGAGTTGTCTACATGCATTTAAACAAACATCGATGGCAAATATCAACTCAGTTCACAGCTCCAGATAATTGATTTTTCAACCAAAACATACACCTTAATAACCACTTGTATGGGGACAGACAGGCTTGAGCAAACAGGGTAGACCAATAGAGGACACCACAGAATGCAGCTTCTGATCAGGATCTACATTCACTGTTTGCCACTCAGTCCAGCAGTTTTTGAACACATAAACAGGTAGTAAAATGGATTTTTCAAATTTTTGGATAAATATGGTAGATTCAAGGTGTCCCAATATTCAAATTAAATACTGAGTTTCCCACAAAAAGCAATGTTCTGGGGATTACTAGAATCAATTCAGCAAGACGATTCAAATTACAGCTGGAGATTTTCTCTACAGATGCTGCGGACTTCATAGGTTTTGCACTTTTTATGAATACTGTATTAACCCAAAATATTGAAATGGCCTGAGCAAACAGTGTAGCCCCAGATCAAATGCCCCAGCATATGGATCTAGGTAGTAAAATGGGTTTGTTCAATTTAGGACCAGTATGGTAAAGAGTTAACGTGTCCCAATATTTAGGGTAAATCTGGTAGATACTACATTAGTGCTCCCAGTGTACAATGAAGGCCCCGATGAAAATGCATGAAAGCACAAGCAGGTCTGGGACAGGTTCACATTTCCACAAGTTCCTTTCATTTTGCGTGATGTGACTCAATACAGAAATACAATGTTTAGGTCATGCATGAAAACGAAACTACAATGACTGCACTCTACCCAAAGAAATATCAATGTGTCTGAAATGTTTCATCACATAGTTTTTAAGAATTTGCTGAAACTACTGGCCTATAACGGGACCATGTTTCGAAACTACTTCCCTAGAACAAGAAACTGATCATACTTCGCTGTTCTTGCATTCACAACATGAGAAAATAATTCATTGCATACATGTGCATAGCTCCAAATAAGGTGGGTTTTTTGTTGTTGTTTTTTCCCCCAACTGAAGGTGTTGGTATTTTTCTCATTTCTCCATGAAAACGTAGTGATACTCATTATAAGTGCCTTGGCAAGCACCTTGCTGAAAGCTTCTAATGAGTAATGAGTACCCACAACATATTTTCGTGGACAAATAAGAAAAATACCATGTGGATACCTCCCTTATCTGGAGTTCTGTGTATGCAATGAAAGCCTGTACATCTCCTCTGATCAGGGCCTTCATTGTCCACTTATAGAATAAATGCATTCAGTATTTACTATACATATTCGGACAGACAGACCTGAGCAAACAGTGTAGACCAAGATGAAATGCGACGTCTCATCAGGATCTACCCTGTTTGCCACTGATCAGGCAATTTTTAGACACACTGGGTAGTAAATTGTTCTTGTTCAAATTTTAGAACAAATATGGTAAGGAGTTGAAGTGCCCAAATATTTAAGGTAAATATGGTACCAGAGGACGTGTTAAGAAGGAGTATTTGATGATAATTTGGGGATAATTTTCGCCAATTGTCCATAAAAGCATATGTTGTGGGTACTCATTTGAAGCGCCTCGGAGAGGCGCTTCAAATGAGTACCCACAACATATGTTTTTATGGAGAAATAAGAAAAATTATCCCAGAAATATCACTAAATACTCTACCTTAACGTCCTCTGTGGTACTATAGAATATTACCTATATATATGGATGAAGACCAAAGTCCCTGGTCAGTATGTACCGATCACATAGCTCCAGATGTTTTCTCAACCAAACATTATTAACATTTTTCCACTAAAATGTATGTTGTGGGAAATCATTAGTAGTAACTTGCTGAGGCGCTTCTAATGAGTATCCACAAAATACATTTCTGTGGAGAAGCAGGACAAATATTTATATCGACACTCTCCTTATCCTGAGCTATGCCAGGCAAAGGCTGATGAGCCTTCGCTCCTCACACGACATAAAAGCTCTTTTTCTGATGTTGCATCTCATTTGTTCTGTAAATGCTTCAGAAAAAATATATCTGACTTTTAGTTTTTTCCTTTAAAAGGTGTGTTCTTATACAGATAGCCTCAGAAAGGAATTTCTGATAATTAAGTACCATATATTTTGGAGCAAATGTAACAAAAAGTTATTCTGAATCATGGCCAGCACATCACATTATCTGGAAATATGCTGCTTGCTTTCAGAATGGAATATTAGTAATAAAACATAATGGAATCAGAGAATTAAGGGCAGGAAGAATTTCAATGAGAATTGTTTGTTCAAAACATCATTAATTTCAGACGAAGTCGAAACTTACAATGGCTTTTTACAAATGACCCAATGTCTCTACAGGAGGTAAACTGTTGAGCAGGTATGAGGGAAAACACATTTCCTTACTTTCACAGGTTACTCACAGTAAGGTAGGAGAATAAATTAATAAAATGCATAAAATCATATACATCCCTAAACTTCTCAGTGAACAATAATTCCAGTACCAGCACTATGTATACTCCTCCTTTACTTCATATGTGCCACTCACTGTGTTTTTATTGCATCCACTGCTTCCTTGATATGGGCAAACTTCTGCCGATTCATACCAACACTTATGGGCACAGATGACCGGTCATCTTGCCCAATTATAACCCTGCCAGTCAAAACAGAACACACTTAACCAACAATAACAAAGTAGAAAAATATCAACTTTGACTAGATAGGTCAGTCATGTAGATAATATAGAATGATTGATGAGACACTTATTAAAGTTGGTATCCATTATATATGAAAAGACAACACACTTAAAAAAAGAGAAAAAGAAACACTTTCAATGCCTCCTCGTTTCAGCAGAATTGAATCCCTGCATATAAGCAGACATTTGTTATTAACACACCAGTCTATTTTTAATTTTTTAAACAGAACCACTTTTTATGTGTTTATGCATTTGGTGAAAAAATGAACTTGAAGCCAGATCTTGTTGCAGTCCGTGAGCGGACTTTTTGCCAGATTCATATCTCCATAGTCGCTGTGACTTCATAGGCAGTTGGTACATGGCAGGGAAGTCAGCTCCAGCTGTTTGGGTTGCGTATAGCTCCAAGGATGCTGACCGATGCACACGTAAAGGAAAACAGCTGATTCACTACACATACTAGAATCATGGTTTTAATTATCCTAGCTTTTGTTACTATTATTAAGAATTTCTTTTCTAGGAGGCATACGTTCATTAGCTTTGTCCAATGATTTAGCTTCTTCAAAGCCACTGATTTTGTGTGATGGTGAAAATCCGCCAAGTGCTGAAATGAAACAAAATATGCTTATGTTACACTAAGTTACATGATATTTGTCAACATTTACTCAACAAGCACAGCTGTGAATTTTCTACTTCTTATCACTCTGACTATGGTACACATCCTAAAATTTCGTACTAAAGTTCCTGACAAAATAGCATATGCAAACAGTGCAGACCTAGGTCAGACTGAAGGTCTACAATGTTTACCATCCCATCAAGTGTTTTCACACAGAACTGCATACACAGCAAAATTCAGGAAAAAAAAAAAATATGGAATAAAGTATTTGAAATTTCAAAACATTTACTGTAATACCAACCATGGAAGATGCTACAGCCTCATCCAAGGGCCTGTCAATAGGGCTGATATAAAAACTTTCCAACTTAGTGGATCACAATACATAGCTGCAGATAAGGCACATTTTTCAAACAAAAAGTACTGCTTTTTTTTTTTTTTTTTCTCTTTCTTTCTTATTTTGCCACAAAAGCGTTGTCGGTACTCAATTCAAGCACCTCATGGAGGAAAATGGCACAATTTAACCAAACATGGCACAACGTACAATGATGAACAAACTGTAATTCTATGCATTTGTCAATCAGAAGCACAACCCCTTCAGTCTTCTCTTCAAACACAACTTGAAGTTTTAAGTATAACATTCTTGTCAAACAATCTGGGATGCAACACAATTCTGAGACTTTGAAAATCATTTAACAAAAGAATGAAGAAAATTCTGTAAATTTATCAGTTTCTGAAAATTAAGAAGACTGCCATAACATAGCCATCTCAAGTTTTGAAAAAAAAAAAAAAAAAAAAAAAAAAAATGAAATTCCCTAATTCCCTGACTTTTCCCGGACTTTCTCCATTTTTTGCCAATTTCCCTGACTCAAACCAAACTTCCCCAACCTTCCCCTGACCTGGAAAAATGTTCATTTTCTAGACTTTTTTTCACTGACTGTGGAAACCCTGCATTTGGATTGCTTCCTCTGACTGCTTACAAGTATCAGCTGGTCTAAACTAACTATTAAATACCTGAGTTAAGAGTGTCTTTTCCTCCAGCTAATGCTCCTAGTGGTAACAAGCCATTTGGGGTAAGTCCTTTCAACTGTAGTACGCTTTCACTCTCCTCTCTGCAAAAAAAAAAAAGGACTCATATGAAGAATGAAAATGCCATATTTACCATAAATATTCAGTCATTATTAACTCAATACCATACTTGTCCTTGGATTTGAACAACTCCATTTCCTTTTTGAAAAAGTTTATGCATGTTTTAAACCATGAATTATTTTTTCTGCCTATATCAGACAAAAACAAATCAAAACAAAACAAGAGGCCTACACTCAACAGAGCTCAAGTGGGCAAGCAAGTCTGCTTCTGCAGCCTTAACCCTTTTGCACTCAGAACTTGCACTTTCAAAGTTCGGTTATTTAGTATTTAAATTTTGATATACCGTAATATACGTAAATATTGGGACGGGAAAAAATAATTAAATTTCTGGCTGTCCCAATACTTAGAAACACGAAAATTAATTATTTTTTTAGGTGTCCCAATACTTACGTCTCGTAGTTGAAAATGGCACCGATTAATGGTGAAAAATGTGTCATATTTGTGTTCATTGTTTTGTGTATTTTCGGACCACTGTCTCGTTAACCTAATCTATTGTTAATACTGAATAAACAGATTGGCACTTATTGTTTTGATTTATAATCCCCTCGTTTATCTATCATGTGTTGAAAGCGTCCAAGTAAAAAAAATAATCATATGCTGCTTCCCCGCTTTAAAGGTTAATTGCGCATAACCGATACCGCGAATGCGGGAAACAATCTACCTGTTCTAAAAATACTGCCAATACATCGGGTGATGACGTTATTATTGGGGTTCGTCTCAACGATGTTTTGGGGTTCATCTCAACAGTGTTTTAAGGTTCCCCCAACGCTGTTTTGCATTAAAACGTTATCGGTAAACAATTCTATCGAATTTCTTTTTATTATTATTATTTATTCATAGTTTTTTTTGTTTTGTTTTTTTTGTTGTGTTTGTTTGTTGTTGTTTTTTTTGTAGAACTTTATTGATGCACTCGAGTTGCAAATTAAAACGTGACGTGTCACGTGACAACCACAAAATGGCGACGCATCCAGACTGATGCAAACGCATGTGCGTTTTCGTTTTTGAAGACTTCTTGAATAAATTTCATATTAATTTTCTCAAAGAAAGGTTTTATTTATTTTCTACTTTCTAACCAGCCTGTCGTAGGAACCCCCTGTTGTATGCTTAGACGTAAAATATTGCGTGACATCGCTTGTAAACAAAACAAAACACAAACCGAGAAAACAGTTTTACCCTGTTAACTAGATCATTTTTTCACCCAAATGCCCTGTCCCAATT
This sequence comes from Anodontia alba, assembly GCA_964016985.1. Classification (NCBI taxonomy): domain Eukaryota; kingdom Metazoa; phylum Mollusca; class Bivalvia; order Lucinida; family Lucinidae; genus Anodontia; species Anodontia alba. The sequence continues at coordinate 34,542,769 of OZ024822.1, read as the reverse complement.
CATATGGTACAAAAAAATTACTGAAAATTTTAGCGATTTTTGATATGTCCCAATTCTTAGGGTGATGAAAAATAATTATTTTTACGAATTGTAAGGGTGTCCCAATACTTTAGGTGTCCCAATACTTAGGTATATTACGGTAACTTGCTTTCTTTTCATATTTAAAATAGGTCAAGGTCAATCAATGGTCACCATTTAAATAAATCTAGTAGGGTCAGAGTCCCCAATGCTGCATTTCAAGGTCACTGGCCTTTCAAGTACTGAGAAGAAAATTTTCAAAGGGTTTTTTACCATATATGGGCATGGCGAATAGCTCGATCATTTAACCCCAGCAGTTTAGAGGAGAAGAAAATAAAAATACTGAATCTCAGGCATCCAAGACAAAGGTCAATAAATGACCTTGATCTTTAGTATTTACAAACAAGAGGCTCACGGGCCAAAATTCGCTCACCTGCAAAAAAAAAAAAAAAAATAGCTATTGCACATCTGCAAATACTATGCGGTAACTTCTTCCAGTTTCAGTTATCTTAGTTCGCTCATTTTAATTGCTTATATTTTCTTATAATGTTTTAGCTTGTAATCATCTTTATTTGCTTTAGCCAGTCTCTTCAGTTGCTTTTAGTTGCTTATGCTTAATTGTTTTAGTTATTTAATTTGCTTATACTATCCACAGACACACTGAATCGACTTGTTATATGATTAGCTTGTCTGTGAACCTCCTTCATCACTTTATTTTTTCGCCTTTTTTTGGATGAAGGTTCATTCTTGTGGTGAGCTGCTCCTAATCAGTGTGATATAGTTCTATGCCACAATGGTGTTGCCACACCAACTAGAACACAAATTTGACCGTACCATAAAAAGGTCAATGGTCATCCTAGTATTATCATTTGAACAAACTTAGTAGACTTTGAGTCCCCAATGCTGTATACCAAGATTCAGCCCCAAGCATTTCTTAGTTCTGGAGAAGTGTTTCACCATATATGGGCATGGCAGCCATCTTGTTCAATGGTGTGGAACCATTTGACCAAATTGTCCAAGTTCTTTCGACAGAAGGCCCCATGTTAAATCTAATGAATTTTCAGAGAAGACATTTAAAGATTTCACGATTTTATATATGTATACAGCACAGTGGCAAGGGCGGATAAACCCTAAAATTTGGACGGTATTTAAACAGTTTTACTCCAGTTTTCCTTTAATCATACATTGTAAGTTTCAACCATTAGTCTTTAATACATACTGAGAAAAAGATTTTTCAACAATGTATGAGGGCTCAAACTTGACCTTGTTGTGAAAAGGTCAAAGGTCACCCTACAACCATCATTTGAATAAATTTGGTAGACCTTGAGTCCCCGATGTTATATAACAAGATTCAGCCTCAAAGCTTTCTTGTTTCTGGAGAAGAAAATTTTTAAGTGTTTTTACCATGTATGGGCATGGCAGCCATCTTGTTCAAACTTGTGGAACCATTTGAACAAACTGTCAATACTCTTTCAACAGAAGGCCCCATATGAAATCTGGTGAAAACTGCTCTTGTGGTTTCAGAGAAGACATTTGAAAATTACACAATTTTATACATGTATAGAGCCCAGGGGCAAGGGCAGATAACCACTTTCCCCATACAAATGCAAGGGGATGCAAATTTGACCATGCTGTAAAAAGGTCAAAGGACCACCTATGGTCATCATTTGAACAAAGTTGGAAGACCTCGATGCTTATATACCAAGCTTCAGCTCCAAAGCTTTCTTGGTTCTGGAGAAAAATATTTTAAAGTGTTTTGACCATATATGGGCATGATGGCCATCTTGATTAAAGGACTGTGACCATTTGTACAAATTTACAATCCCTGTTTAACAGGTTCCATATGAAATTTGAAGAAAACTGGTCTAAGGATTTCAGAGGAGGTCATTCAAAGGTGTGGACAGAAGGATGATGAACAGCAAATGATCACAATAGCTCATCCAGAGCCTTTGGCTCAGGTGAGCTAAAAACAAAATCATTTAGCTAATTGCAAATATCAACTTTGCTGTCAAAGGCTGCAATAGCTTCAGAAAAATCCACTGTTTGCCTTTTTCCCATACAAAAGCCCAAGTGACTGAATTTGACCTTGCTGTAAAATAGGTCAAGGTCAACCAAGGGTCATTGTTTGAACAAATTTGGTAGAGCCTGAGTCCCTTATGCTGCATATCAAGTTTCAAGGTCATCTGCCATTGGGTTCCTGAGAAGATTTTCAAAGGTTTTTAACATATATGGGCAGGGCATGGCAGCCTTCTTGGTCATGTGACCCAGACAGTATGAACTAACTTTTGTTTCCCCACCCGATGGAGGCTCCACATGTAATATGGTTTCAACTGGCCCAGGATATGTTGATTGAAAATGTTGATGATGCCTAAGACAGATCACTGCCTATCCTATAAGCTCCCACAAAGCCTTCGGCTCTGGGGGCTAAAAACTAGACATGTCCAAAGTAAACAAATGCCTCTGCCCTTTAGACCCATAGCGCAACCCAGGGCAAGACCAGGGACAACTCTAGCACTGATGAACAGTCCCCCTATCAGGCTATGGGATAATAACATTGCTAAAAGAATAGTGATAATAATGAACTTTTTATAACCCTTCATACATATTTTTTGGGTCCTCCATGTTAAATTCCGTAAAGACTGAATAACTGACTTGAAGGACCCAATAATCAACTTGAGGAACAGACATTTACGGAATAAATCGCAATTAGACCCAACAATTCAGTTAATTAAAAAATATATATATATATATATTATGTTGGGGTTTAATGACACATCAACCCTTTGTGGGTCATTTTGTGTTCTCTCACAGAGAAAGGGAGAAAAGAGATAGAAGAGATAGTACAGGAGATAAGAGGGACACGGTAGAAAGAGGATCAGGAATGAAAGTGAAGAAAAAGAAGAAATAAAAACATTCCCCCTCTTCCCTTACCTGCTAAAAGAATAGCAGGCCTTGCCAACTGTAAGCCAATATCAATTGGACGCCTCGGTGACATAAGATACACGACACCTTCACACCACCCAACCACCCCCAATATATATGTATATAAAAAACAATTACCGTAAGACTGTAAATACTCGTGCCATCTTTCCAATTGCTCTTATTTTGTTCCTTATGACTTCCTTTCTGGCTGCTACTGCACCACCTTCAATAAATCAAAACATTTTTAATGTGTCTCAAATTGTCTTAGAACCACTCAACATAGCTTCAGGAAAGATCATTTTTCAGCTCAAAAGATTAATATTTATCTTATTTTTCAACAAAAACATGTTGTGCCATTTTCATTAGAATTGTCTCAGTGACATGAGACTATCAATGAAATGCCACAATAATCATATTCATAGAAAAATAAGAAAATATTTATGTGGGAACCATTCCTATCTACAGCAATGAATCGATAAACTCTTAGTACATTGACATGACAAAACAAAGTACCATTTCAAATTATCGCAGATGACCTTTAAGTATTTTTTTTTTTTTTTTCAAAGAAAACACCTGATATTTCATTTGAACTGTTTGCTTTGCAGATGATTCATATGACATGCTCAGCATTACTTTCTTTGAAAAATATATATATTAATATATATCTTTTAGAATGTCTGCTATATGGGTAAGCAGTTAATAAATGGAGGTGATGAAAAAAGAGCTTTGTGTTTCATGCAAACTGTCTTCTGATATGATTCCCATAAATACCCACAGCTCATGGTGAGAGGGCTATCAGATTTTTTTTCTTTTTTCTGATTTTTCTATAGCTACAGATACGTTTTTCTTTTTAAATCACCAATAATTGTTGATATTTTTCTTTTTCCTCCATGAAATCAATGTTGTGGGTACTAATAGGAAGCACCTTGCCACGATGCTTCTAATGTGTACCCATAACTTGTTTTCATGAATGAATAGGAAAAATATTAGCCTGATATTTTGTTTATTTGAATTTTGTTTCTGGTCAACCCTCATGGGTCATTTTGTGTTGCCTCCCGGAGAAAGAGAGGGCTCAGCAGGACTAGGATTAGTATAGCAGACCCTTACCATCATTCTAACACCATTATTTACCCCTACCCTCTCATCTGGAACTATGATTGATCAAGTTAAGGTTTTAACCCATTAAGGTCATGTCACCACTCTTTTCCTCGGCAGGCATAGTCTTCTAAACAGTTAACCAGTATTTGTGCATATTCTTTCACCAGAAACTGAAAACTGCCCCTCTTGAATCAGCAGAAAGGAGAGAAGGACCATAGAAAACATTTCATGATCAATTTCCACGAAAGAATGTTGCCCGACCTGGCGAGGGCCGTCAACGTGCGACCTCCTGATCACCAGTTGGATGTGCATCTGGGATTACGATTTTCTCCACTAAAATATGTTGTGTACTCATTAGATGTGTCTCACTTTGTAAAGACAAAATATCAACTTTTTGTTTGAAAAAAAAAAAAAAAAAAAAAAACAACAACAAAAAACATTATTTGGAGCTATTATGAATACCAAGCGCTATTTTCATGGATTACCATAAAATGACAAAGCTCTATTTTTTTTTTTTTTTTTGAGAAAAGTAAGCAAACAGCTTACAAAGTCATCTGCTAGCAGCTAATGTTTATATTCTGACTAAGGCTTAACTGATTCACATGCTACCAGCTGGAATAGTACCTCTAAAGTTGTAAAGAATTATTCTATCAAATTTATTTCTTATTTCAATAAAAAATTACAGTAAGGTAAATGTCCAAAAAATTTGAACACTTTATTACATTCTTTTTTTTGCCTAAATTTTCTTTCTTATAAGTTCACAGTTATTTGTTAAAATACTAAGTGTAATGGCAAACAGTGTAGACCCTGATCAGACTGTTCCGGAAGTAGCCACCTGATCTGGGTCTGCAGCCACCAGATCTGGGTCTGCACTGTTTGCATATGCCATTTTGTCTGAAAATCTTGTGCACGAAATTTTAGGACATTTACTGTACTCCACCTTTCAGGAAGTAAAGTCAATCTGATCAGTTATAACAATACTTTTAAGGTAGTTTTTTTCTTCTTAAAGCAACAATTACCAAATGAATTAATTTGTCCCGCCATATTCTCTGTCCCTGTAAGTGGCACTGATTACAAAAGCAGGTATCTTAGAGCATAAAATAGTATCAACTAATCAAAAAAAAATATAACTGATAAAAAATATTTATAGAAAGACTGTTGTTCCAAAAGCGAAGAGAAAGTATAGACTATTGTTGGTTAGTTAGCTTTAATAAATTAAACTTGTTTATGTTCACAACACCAACAAATCACACACTAAGACTAGTAAAAACACTTTGCAATCTAGGGAAATTGTGAGGGCAGCCAAGTGCAAAATGAGAATAAAACATTCCACAGAGTTGGTAAATCACTGATGTTTTAAGTTATTTTGAGGTTCATTTTACTTTAACATACAGTATTTACCCTAATTATTTAGACAAACAGGCCTAAACAAACAGTGTAGCCCCAGATCAGAAGCGGCAGAATGTAAATCATCAAGCAGTTTTCAGACACAAGCAATTTTTCGACACACTGTTTTTTTTTTACACACTAAGAGGTATTGAAACTGGACCTGCTGAAATTTTAGGACAAGTCATTCCGAAAACACGCCTACTGAAATATACTGAAAATTTCACCACCAAAAACTGAAAGTTTTCAGATAAAAATTCTAATATTTTTTTCATATTTCTGTTCAAAACATAGATTGTGGGTACTCGTTAGAACCGCCTCGACTAGGCGGTTCTAATGAGTACCCACAACCTATGTTTTTGAGTAGAAATAAGAAAAATAATGTATACCCCTATAAACCCCAGTTTTACTATATAAAAGTGGGGTTTAAGGGGGTCAAAATTATATAGGTATGCTTTCGTGATGTGTAGTAAGGAGTTAAGGTGTCCAAATATTTAAGGTAATTACTATAAACATTACTTTATCCTATTGACAATTATTACAAAAAGCTCATGCTAATACTGTAAGCTGTGTCATAAGCACACTTTTTGATATGTACTGTTTAGCATGATTCCAAGAGTCTTTCGAGCAAATACATTTGTATGTATAAATTTTCATTAGTTTCAACATCAGTTTTTCCATTACCAAATTAATAATGCTTTCAAAATGTATATGCCAAGCAATAAATGAGCCTCTTTCAAGTTAAACAAGAATATCGGTGAAACCGATGGATGCTCCCCGAACATGCAATAGTCGGAACAGGAAACATTATCCTAGATAAAGAGCGGTATACTGTGTATACTCACTGTACTTCAAAATGGAGTATCACAAAACCTGTTGGTGGACAGATAAGCTTGCCTGAAGGCACTGTCATACAAACATCAGCAACATAAAAGTTGGAATAAATGAAAGGAATAAATCTAGGCACTAGAGCAAAAACAAAGTTTTTCTAAAAATAGCCACAGTGACCTTGACCTTGAGCCCAGGACCCTGAATGTCAAACATGCTCAAGATATTATCATACCCAACATTTGTTTGAAGTTATATCAAAATCCATCAATAAATGTAGGCACTAGAGTGTTGACAAATTCTTTTCTAAAAATAGCCAGTGACCTTACACTGCAGCTTTAAACAAAGTAGCATGACTCTGTGACAAATCATCTAACCAGAAAGATTGAACAATATGCGCATCCCCTATTGCTGCTTAAGATTCCATTAAAATTTCGTTGAATTTCTGCCAGTATTTGCTAAGAATTTGCGTGGACACGAACAGTACCCTATATATTCATGCAGAACTCATCAAAGGGCAATAACTCTTGGAAAAATCATTGAACCAGAACACGCAGGTGATATGCACATCCACCTTCCATACTTAATATTCCCATGAAGTTTCAATGAAATCCGACTAGTAGTTTCCGAGAATTCGCGTGGACACGAACAGTACCCTATATATTCATGCAGAACTCATCAAAGGGCAATAACTCTTGGAAAAATCATCGAACCAGAACACGCAGGTGATATGCACATCCACCTTCCATACTTAATATTCCCATGAAGTTTCAATGAAATCCGACTAGTAGTTTCCGAGAATTCGCGTGGACACGAACAGTACCCTATATATTCATGCAGAACTCATCAAAGGGCAATAACTCTTGGAAAAATCATCGAACCAGAACACGCAGGTGATATGCGCATCCACCTTTGATACTTAATATTCCCATGAAGTTTCATTGAAATCCGACAAGCAGTTTCCGAGAATTTGCGTGGACAAGAGCGGGACGGACGCACGGACGCACGGACACACGGACGCACGGACGCACGGACGAAGCGGCGACTATATGCTCCCCCGAAATTCTTCGGGGAGCATAAAAATAAGCTCATGTCACATACAACCAACACAGATCCATCAATGCATTCGATTCATGTCTACCACAATAACCCTAAGTAATGGGACAGACATGTCCAAACAGTGTAGAGCCAGATAAGATGCCAGAGAACATGGCAGCTGCTCAGGGTCTACACTTTTTGCTACTTATCCAGCCATTTATAGACACATGAACAGATAGGAAAATGGACTTGTTCAAACCAGGTCAAGTGTTAACCCTTGTCCTGCTGAATAAATTAAGATGTCACACCCACTTCTAATTTTCAGCCAATCAGATTACTTGATCCAAGTTGTTCATACAAATTCAAATTCTTAATGACAAACAGTGCAGATCCAGATCAGTTGGCTTCTGAAGAAGCCAACTGATCTGGATCTACACTGTTTGCAAAGGCAGGGTATATCCGGGTTCAGCAGGTCTCGTGTTAAGGATCCCGATATTTAGGGCAAATACCATGTTGTTTGCTAACATAAATTATGGCCTATGAAGATACTGTCAGCAAACAGAGTAGACCCTGAATGCAAAGGTTCAGAGTCAACAATGCCATCATGTATTGTAGCATACCGTAAACACCCAAATTATCATGATGCCTTAACCCCTTTCCATACTAGTCTTCAAATCTGAACAAGTCTATTTTACTACCTGTTGATGACTCTAAAATAGCTGGATGAGTAACAAACAGTGTAGACCCTGATCATTTGCCACAGTCTGCGCCTATACTGTCTGCCTCGTGAGCGTGTCCAATAGATTCTGTTATTTGAAAGAGCTCATATTTCATTTACCATTGCAATATTTTGATAAAACAAGAGATCCATGATGGATCTAAATCGCTCACCTGTCATGTAATTACATGGGAGATCATCAATTTGATAATAGTTCAGTGCAAGACTATGGGCAAATGCCTTCTATTTTTATAATCGGAACAGTTTTGCACTTTCCAAATTATTAATGGGGAAGTACCTGACTAAATGCCATGGTAAAACAGAGCAGAAACATTTTAGCAATTATGGTACAGGTCTGTTAAAGTATTATTTGCTTGAAATTATTTTGAAACTGGCTGGGTAGTTAAGGAGATGTCATTTAAAGAAACTGGTGATGACAGTAAAACATTTCTATTTTGTTCAGAGGAGCACAACCTGTTTAGCAATTTTTGTTGAGTTATGAAATATTTTGAAATCAAGCCGTTGGCTTGAGGGGAAATGTCATTTGAAGAGATTTTCGTTTTTTAGCTCAGGTGGCCAAATTGTCAGTGGAGTGGAACTGCTTTAGCAACTTTGGTAATGAATGGGTCATGAGATGAACATTTTTTGTTATTTTGAAATCCAGCCATGATGTTCGAAAGCTTTTTTTCCCTCTATTTTTAACTCTGGCGATCATCCTGTTCAGTGGAGTGGAACATTTAAGCAATTTTGGTACAGGGCCATGAGAGGAACATTTCTGCAAAATAATTTTGAAATCGAGTAATAAGTAGGAGAGATGTTGTTCGAAGTTTTTTTTCTACTTTCGGCTCTGCCGGCAACCTTGTTCAGTGGAGTGGAACAGTTTTAGCAACTTTGGTAATGGGCCATGAGATGAACATTTCTGTGAAATTATTTTAAAATCGAGCCATCAGCATGAGAGAGATATCATTCAAAGATTTCTTTTTTTTAGCTCTGGCTGTCATCTCGTTCTGTGGAGTTGAACCATTTTAGCAATTTTGATACAGGGCCACTAGGAACATTTCTGTAAAATTATTTTGCAATTGAGCAATAGGCTTGAGAGGAGATGTCATTCAAAGTTTTTCTATTTGTAGTGCTGGCAGCCATCTTGTTGAGTGGAGTGGAACCATTTTAGCAATTTGGTGCAGGGCCACGAGAGAAACTTTCTGCAAAATTAATCTGAAATGGTGCCATTGGCTTGGAGATGTCATTCCAAGATTTTTTTTTCTATTTTTTTTAGCTCTGGTGGCCACCTTCGTCAGTGGAGTGAACTGTTTAAGCAATTTTGGTACAGGGCCATGACATGAACATTTCTGTGAAATTATTTTGAAATCAAGCCATTGGCTTTTATAAAAGGTCATTTAAAATTTTTTCTATTTTTAACTCCGGTGGCCATCTTGTTCATTGAAGCAGAACTATTTTAGTGATTTTGGAACAAGGCTATAACAGAAATATTTGTGTGAAATTATTGTGAAATTGGCTTACTGGTCTAGGAGGAAATGTCATTTGAAGAAATTGCCGAGGACGATGGACACACAACTATCACAATAGCTCACCTTGAGCACCTTGTTATCAGGTGAGCTAAAAAGGTAGCTTCCATAATTACCCTAAATATCTGGACATCCTCTCCTTACTGTACTTTACAACCTGGGTCCAGTTGTTCAAAGCACCGTTAGCTTAACGAGCTTGTTAAGGGTCATTTTGTTAACTGTTTTAGCAGATTCAATATACAATATTCTGATATTTTTTGCTGAAAAAAATGTGAGTAGCTTTTGCACTGCAAAAACTACTCACACTTTTTCAGCAAAAAATTTCAGCATATCTGCGTATTACTCCATGTAAATTTTAATGAATCGTTACCTAATGACATCGTTAGCTTTGAATAACTGGGCCCTGGTGAGGTGTCTAAAAAGTACTGGAAAATGGTAAACAAAGAAGTCCTTGATTAAGATATCAGTTTGATCTGGGTGTACATTGTTCAGTCAGTTATGTGTGTCCAAATACTGATAATATGATATTTGAAAAAGCACAAGAGCATACCAGTAATATATTAATAATATGGCCTGTATGTCCATTAACCATTCATTAGAAGAAATGGTACTGCACATTCCTGCTGATAGCAATTCAGTATTGAGAAATTGGGCTAAAGCAAAACACTATGAATTTATGAAATCACTGAATTACAAACTAGGTCATGGTCAAAGACGGTAGGTAGGATCCCTTCTGATCAAAAGATGACAGGAAGTTTACTTGAGAAACTTAGTCAATAACACAGAAAGTACTGAATCATAAGCTATCAGATCATGACCACACACTAACAAATCATAATCAATCAGATCAAAGCCACATATCACGAAGGTACTGAATCATAAACAGTCAGATCATGGCCACATATAATGAAGTGAATCAAAACCAATCAGATCATGGCCACATATTATGAAAGTACTGAATCATAACCAATCAGATCAAGGCCACATATAGCAAAGAAACAGGAGTGTCCCAAACATTACACTATGGAATCTCTCTATAAAGGTTAAAACCGGAGGAGATCAGGAAATATGTAAAACAGTATGGCCAAAGATCACCTGACCAAGAAGCAAGTGTTACACTCAAACTAAATCTGAAGATATGTTCAATCCACAATTATGCAATAAATTTGAAACCGGCAAGCTACATTGTACCAAACATATTTAGGCCATGTGCACTGTGTTTCATTTAAAAAAAAACAAAAAAAAAACGAGCCACATCATGGGAAAGGAACATATGTAGCATATGCGAACAGCAAAGGTTAAGGTTAACCTGTGTATCTGCGCAGTTTTGCCAGAACCCATGCTATTCGCTCATATAAGCGGTAGACCAAGAGGAACTTCAGCCAAAGAACTTTGCTAAGTGGTGGGCATGCACACTTGAAGATCATTTTCCTCGTGATAGAGCTCAAATGAAGAGGGCATTTTCCCTGCCAAGACTTTGCTTTGAGAAAGATACCTTATGACAAATGCTCGATTATAATATGCAGAAACAAGAATATCGGTGAAACCGATGGATGCTCCCTGAACATGCAATAGTCGGAACAGGAAACATTATCCTAGATAAAGAGCGGTATACTGTGTATACTCACTGTACTTCAAAATGGAGTATAACATTTGTGTGAAGTTATATTTAAACTTGCTAGAGATATTATCTTCCCAACATTTGTATGAAATTATATTAAAATCCATCAATACATGTAGGCACTAGAGGGATGACAATTTATATTTCTAAAAATAACCAGTGACCTTGACCTTAACCCCAGGATCCTGAAAGTTAAACTTGCTCGAGATATTATTACACCCAATATTTGTGTGAAGTTATATTAAAATCCATCGGCAAATGACGATGCTAGAGCGATGACAAAGATTTTTTCTAAAAATAGCTGCAGTGACCTTGACATTGAGCCCAGGACACTGGAAATTGAATATGCTTGAGATGTTATCATACTTAACATTTTTGTGAAATTATATTAAAATCCATCAATAAATCAAGGCACTAGAGCAAAAACAAAGTTTTTGTAAAAATAGCCACAGTGACCTTGACCTTGAGCCCAGGACCCTGAATGTCGAACATGCTCAAGATATTTAAAAGCTGCAGTGACCTTGACATTGAGCCCAGGACACTGGAAATTGAAATTGCTTGAGATGTTATCATACTCAACATTTTTGTGAAATTATATTAAAATCCATCAATAAATCTAGGCACTAGAGCAAAAACAAAGTTTTTCTAAAAATAGCCACAGTGACCTTGACCTTGAGCCCAGGACCCTGAATGTCAAACATGCTCAAGATATTATCATACCCAACATTTGTTTGAAGTTATATCAAAATCCATCAATAAATGTAGGCACTAGAGTGTTGACAAATTCTTTTCTAAAAATAGCCAGTGACCTTACACTGCAGCTTTAAACAAAGTAGCATGACTCTGTGACAAATCATCTAACCAGAAAGATTGAACAATATGCGCATCCCCTATTGCTGCTTAAGATTCCATTAAAATTTCGTTGAATTTCTGCCAGTATTTGCTAAGAATTTGCGTGGACACGAACAGTACCCTATATATTCATGCAGAACTCATCAAAGGGCAATAACTCTTGGAAAAATCATCGAACCAGAACACGCAGGTGATATGCACATCCACCTTCCATACTTAATATTCCCATGAAGTTTCAATGAAATCCGACTAGTAGTTTCCGAGAATTCGCGTGGACACGAACAGTACCCTATATATTCATGCAGAACTCATCAAAGGGCAATAACTCTTGGAAAAATCATCGAACCAGAACACGCAGGTGATATGCGCATCCACCTTTGATACTTAATATTCCCATGAAGTTTCATTGAAATCCGACAAGCAGTTTCCGAGAATTTGCGTGGACAAGAGCGGGACGGACGCACGGACGCACGGACGTACGGACACACGGACGCACGGACGAAGCGGCGACTATATGCTCCCCCGAAATTCTTCGGGGAGCATAATAAAGTGTTCAGGCTGCTCTATGCCCTTAACCCTTGTCCTGCTGAACCCGGATATACCCTGCCTTTGCAAACAGTGTAGATCCAGATCATTTGGCTTCTGAAGAAGCCAACTGATCTGGATCTGCACTGTTTGCCATTAAGTATGTGAATTTATAGCAAAAACCCTGATCAAGTAATCTAACTGGCTGAAAATTAGAAGTGGGCGTGGCATGTTAATTTATTCAACAGGACATGGGTTAAGATGAATGCATACAATTCAGTGAAAGAGAACTGTTGTCTGCCTTCTCAAAGAGAGACCAATCTAGAAGAAAAAATTTTGCTTCTTTGGTATGTGAATCCATTCTCAAAGGGGGCTACTCACAAGAGAAAGGATTGGTTTCCAGAAAGAGCAAATATTTCTTTTAATTAACCCTTGTCCTGCTGAATAAATTAAGAAGCCACACCCATTTCTAATTTTCAGCCAATCAGATTACTTGATCAAGGTTGTTGATATAGATTCACATACTTAATGGCAAACAGTGCAGATCCAGATCAGTTGGCTTCTTCAGAAGCCAACTGATCTGGGTCTACAATGTTTGCAAAGGCAGGCCATATCCAGGTTCAGCAGGATTAAAAGCAGATTCCTTTCAGAGGTGCTAAAGCCAGGTAGTTAGAGTGTTTGACTGGGATGCTGAAGGTTGTGGGTACAGGAGCAACTCAGACCATGAACTGAAAAAAAACCAAAAAACACTCCATTCATCTAGATGTGAATGGGCACCATTTGGTGAAGGTAGAAGACATCCAATGTTGAGGATTAGATCAAACCTTTCATATGCTGTAGCCAAAGACACAGTGGGCTCTAATTCCCACCTACCCTACAGTCGCAAGGCAATTGGACACCTTTATTTTTTGCCTTTTTGAGAAGGTTGTCAAACACTTTCGGATCGGAATGACCTCCCTGAGAGATGTATCTATCCATCTTTCTATATGCTGATGTCTCCACCCTTTCATCCCGGCAAACATTGTAGATCCTGATGAGATGTTTCAAAAATCCATCTCATCAGGATCCATATTGTTTGCATTCTGTTTTGATTTTTGACAAAACCCCCTATTTAGAACTATGGTTCAGACCAGATTCAAAGACAGAAAGATCCACTTCAGAAATATTGGCATGAAAGGGTTAAGGTGACAAAATCTCAAGTATTCTTGCTACAACTGTAAAAGACAATAAAATGAACCTTCATTAGTGTCAGTTCTAGCAGCAAAGCAAGTGAGAAGAAGATATGAGTGAAGAGAGAAGAAACATAGTGTCAACAAGAAATCTTAAAATCCTTGGTAAAACACAGGTAAGTATTTGTTTTTAATTTTTTTATCATCTAATACCACAGAATATTTCAGCTGAATAGATGGGTGCGGGAAAATCTACAAAATGGCATATGCAAACAGCCAAGACCAAACACGTTTGCAGCTTGTCTTGAGGCCTGCAAATTGTTCAGATTTTTTTATTGTGTTGGGGTTTATCGACACATCAACCCTTGTGGGTCATTTTGTGTCGTCTCTCAGAGGAAGGGAAAATAGAGATAGAAGAGATAGTAGAAGAGATGAAAGAGAGGAACAAGGAAGAAACAGGAATGAAAGTGAAGAAATAGAAGAAATAAAAACATTCCCCCTCTACCCTTACCTGCTACAAGGATAGCAGGCCTTGCCCAACTGTAAGCCAATATCAGTTGGATGCCCCGGTGACGTAAGATACACGACACCTTCGCACCAGCCGACCACCCCCCAAACTATTCAGATTCAGAAGTATGAACAGGAAAAATTCAGATGCCTTGTATGGATGCTCAGGCTGGTCTGGGTCTCTGATGTAAGCATGTATTATTATGCAATTTCATAGTTCTACTAAACACCTTTTTCAACCAAAAAGTATCAATATTTTTAAAATTTCTCCACAAAAATGTCTGTTAAGAGTACTCATAAGAAGTACCTCAAAATGCCACTTCTAATGGGTTACCCACAAAAGTATGAGAAAATATTCAAGCAGACATTTGACTCTTATCTAGAGCTATGAACTGCTATTTGCCTGCTCTTTTCTTAAAAAAGTTCTTTCTAAGTTCTTTCTTTCTATTTTTTTTTTTTTTTTTTTTTTTCATTTTAAGCTTTCCTGTTTTACTATAGTAAAAAAATAACATTTATATAAACTTGGCAAAAAAATTGTTTGTGGAATCGGGGCCAGTTCAGGAAATTGGGGAACAGTTCAAGAAAGCCATTAGATGTTAAAACTGTTAATAATATATTTTTCTGATAGTGCCTGTTGCCAAAATGGGATTAAAAAATGTGTGCTTATTTTCATCTTACAATCAAACCAGCATCCAATAAAAGATAAATAACTCTAGCAACACCATCAAATGGCCTCATAGACATAGCAAGAGATGAGATGCAACATGAAAAACTGTACCTTCAGACAAGAATCACTATGCCCAGAGAAGGCTTGGATTAGTTTAACATCTATGCAATCTGATCAGTCTTGGCTGGGCTCTCTTTGAATAGCAACAGATCCTTAGCCCTTGTCATGCTGAATAAATTAAGATGCCACACACACTTCTAATTTTCAGCCAATCGCACACACACTTCTAATTTTCAGCCAATCAGATTTGTTTGTGTTCAGGTTTAATGGCCCAGTCAACCCAATGGGGTCATGTGGAGCAATGCCATTTTACCTTACCAATCTTTTACTGGGCAGGTTTAGTCCTCTAAGCAGTTAACCAGTACTTGTGCACATTCTTTCACCAGGAAGCCAATCAGATTATGTGACCTAGGTTGTTGATATAAATTCATATACTAAATGGCAAACAGTGCAGATCCAGATCAGTTGGCTTCTTCAGCTGATCTGAATCTACACTGTTTGCAAAGGCAGGGTATCCGGGTTCAGCAGGACAAGGGTTAATTTCTCAAGACAGACAAGGAAGACTAATCAGACAGTGAGAATGCAGACTGTTCCGAGTTTTTGCTGGGCACATGTCCATTTTCTCATGTTGAACTCATATGGTAATGTTGTGATAATTTTCAACATTTTTCTTATTTCTGTACCAAAATATACCTGTTCAGTACTTATTAGAGTCACCTTACTGAGGACATTCTAATGAGTACTCAAAGGACATATTTTGGGCCAAAATTAATTTTCTGAATATACCATTTATCTAGAGCTAACACAGACACACATCTCAAAACTATATTGCTACTGCATCATCTAATGGAAGTAAACAAATACTGCCTTGTCATTCAAATTCAGCCAAGTATTTCCAATTCTAGCCATGCATGTATAATATGATAAAAAATAAACATGATGAATGGGCTGCATCAAGAATAATGTGTCTTCAAGAATATGCAGACAGTGAGGGAGCAGTTCAGCCTACAAAGCTGTAATCCACACTGTGTGATCAGGGCCTTTGCCCTCTGATTAACACTTGTCCTGCTGAATAAATTAAGATGCCATGCCCACTGCCAATCTAAAGCCAATCAGATAACTTGATCCAGATTGTTGCTATAAATTCACATACTTAATGTCAAACATTGCAGATCGAGATCAGTTGGCTTCTTCAGAAGCCAACTGATCTGGATCTACACTGTTTGCAAAGGCATGGTATATCCAGGTTCAGCAGGACAAGGGTTAAGAATGACTGGATACTGTACATAGGATCCACGGACAGAGAGCAAACTGGTGTAACTGTGGATAAGCTGGATGAGATCAAACTGTGCAATTTGCAGATACTTCAAGACACTTCTTGCTCGAGATGGCCCAAATTAAAAAAGCCAACCTAGTAACTTAATACAACTGCCATTCGTACTTAAACAATGTCTAATGATTACATGTTGGGAGTATGTAAATGCTTTCAGTCCGGCTAACTTGTAGAACAAAACTCGGGTTAGTTTACACTTTGTCGGCTGTTTAATGCTTAGCATCTTAAAACTTGGAATGCGAAAAATAAAGAATTTTAGTAGCAGCTGCCAGCTTCAAACACACTATACTTGTACCTCTTTTTGCCTGAACTGCAAAAACAGCAGAAAACATGTGATTGTTTTTCTTTTTTTACCATCAAAAAACACCAAGTACTCATATTCTGGTTGAAGAATGCTCTTCATTTGATATAAAATGGGCATTCATCTGTCTATGGTACTAAGCGAAAAGTGGTATCTTGTGTTTAAAACCTTTAATGTTAAAAGAAAAATATTCAGGAACATGAAAAAGTTATAATAAAAAAGAATGCATGATGACTAATGTCCTTTTAAAATTAATGGTCCACGATTTCACCATTGTATGTTGAAACTTTCATCACTTCATTAGTTAATACAGCTAGAGTCTAGTATGATTTTTTTTATTATTATTATTTATTGCACAGACCTGAAATCTATGACCTTATTATATGTTTCACACTAAATTCAAAGAAAAAGAGTGTTTAAACGAAGCATCAATGTAAGTCCAATATATATATCTAAATAAAAAAGCAGTTTAGTATTTAACACAAAAAATACATAGGGTAATTGTAAATGTAAGCTGCAATACAAGCACTAGAGATGGAAGTCAAGTTTCTCCATACACTTTTCTGAGTCAAATGATATCACTTCCCTAAAAAGAAGTCTTCAGAATCTACACTTCACTAACTCAACTGATTTCTCTTCAACTGTGCTAGAAAAATGTACCTTATTTACCAGAAACAGTCAGACAGGCGGACAGGAATAGACATACATGCACATACAGATTTCAGATCAGCAGTTTGTTCAAGTGTCTATACTGTTTGCCATTCCATCACAGAATCTTTGACATATCACCAGGGAGCCATATTTAATGATGCTTATGTAACAGGTGTTCTATGTTTCTTATAGTAGCATATATTGTGGGTACTCATTTGAATTACCATGACAGGTTTATAAACGCATATGTTGTGGGTACTCATTTGAATTGCCTTGATCATGTCAAGTTTTCAACATCTAGTAGCTATATCAACGCTGACTATTCTATAAGCTCCACACCCCCACCCTCCCTCTCCCATACAAAAGACTAAGAGACAGAAATTGACCTTCAAGTCCTTGTTGTAAAATAGGCCATTCAATGAAGGGTCATCATATGAATAAACTAAGTAGAGCCAGAGTCTGAATCTGAGCGACCTAGGACCAAGGTCAGTAAATAACCTTGAGCTTTGGTATTCATGAAAGGTCATTTAGCTGATTGCATAAATCAATTTTGATGTCCTAAGTTTCAATAGCCTCAGAAAAAGCCACTGTTTGCCTTTTTTCCCCTTGCAAATGCCAAAGTGACCCAATTTGACCTTAAAATAAAATAGGTCAAGCAAGGGTCATCATTTGGTTAAACTTGGTAGGGTTTTGATTGTGTTGGGGTTTAATGACACGTCAACTCTTCTGGGTCATTTTGTCATCTCCCAGAAAAAGGGAGAAAAGAGATAGAAGAGACAGTAGAGGAGATGATGATGATGATGAGTTCAGGTTTAACGACGCGTCAACCCATGAGGGTCATTTGCGTCAAAGTGGTGAACTAACATGGTTCTGTAGTGAAACGATTATAATGGTAAGTCATAAATGCATTAAATGTAAAACTAGAAAGAATTTAAAAATTTAACAGTTATACTTTGTTAAAAATATTGATGTGTTTTAAAAACATAAGTATATTATCAGTTGGTACATTAGAGGAGATGAAAAAGAGGGACAGGGAAGAAAGAGGAACATCAATGGAAGTGAAGAAACAGAAGAAACTAGATATGGGTGTTTGTAAAAACACTATGCCCCCAACCATATGCTTGCCTCTGTAGGTGTACAAGCATTCTCCACTTACGCAAAACTATATCATATTGTGTTGAAATTCAAACTCCTTAACTTTACGTTCAATTCTTTTCGTAACACAATATATATAGTCAAAGGTTTGACAACCAGTCAGAAAGATTCCCAAACAGCAATACAGTGTTGACTTGTATGCTACTATCTGGGCACCTTGTAGGCATTATGGGTCAGGCCCTAGTGCACCAGACAGGGAGATTCAAACTCACCCAAACTTATAACACCTCATGGTTACAAGTATGGATTTGCACACCACGTTATTACAGTATTAAGCTTCTAATGACACATCCATACCCATTGCAGACTTCTTTCATATCATAATATAAACAAGATTAAATTGTAAGAAATTTTAAGGGCCATAACTCCATCAAAATTTTTTGAAAACTAGCTTAACTACTTTTTGAGATATCTTGCTGACAAGGTCAAAATGCCCAAAACCGCATAGGGCCATAACTACGTCATTTTTTACTAAATTCCCTCAAAATCAAATCAGGTAATTAACACATCATTTCCAATCACTATACAAAACTTCAAGACCATAGCTTAAATACTTTTTTCAGATATCTTGCTGACAAGGTCAAAATGCCCAGAACTGCAAAGGGCAATAACATATCAAATTTTCACAAAATTCCTCAAAATCTAATCAGGGAATTAACACATCATTTTCAATCACTATACAAACTTTCAAGACCCTAGTTTGAATACTTTTTGAAATATCTTGCTCACAAGATTTAATTCTGATTTTTTTAAAGGGGCATAACTCTGAAAGTGCAAATTTGCCAAACAAGAAAAAAAATATGGGTCAGTTATTTTTTTCATAAGGAACCTATATATGAAATTTCAAACCCTACTATGCATGGTTTTTAAGATATAGCAGGCATCAAAAAGAATCGCAAAGGGCTATAACTACATCAATTTTTCGTGGAATTCCCTAAAAATCTAATCAGTTCATCTACACATCATTCCCTACCACTATAAAAAATTTCAAGACCCTAGCTTAAATACTTTTTGAAATAGCATGCTGACAGTCAAAATGCTAAGAATCACAAAGGGCCATAATTATGTCAATTTTTCACAGAATTCTGTAAAAATCTTATCAGTTCATCTACACATCATTCCCAACCATTATATAAAATTTCAAGACCCTAGCTTAAATACTCTTTGAGATATCTTGCTGACAAAGTCAAAATGCCAAGAATCACAAACTATGTCAGTTTTTCATGGAATTCCCTAACAATCTAATCAGTTAATTTACACTCTGCAAACCCTACTATGCATGGTTTTTAAGATATAGCAGGCATCAAAAAGAATCGCAAAGGGCCATAACTACATCAATTTTTCGTGGAATTCCCTAAAAATCTAATCAGTTCATGTACACATCATTCCCAACCATTATATAAAATTTCAAGACCCTAGCTTAAATACTCTTTGAGATATCTTGCTGACTAAGTCAAAATGCCAAGAATCACAAACTATGTCAGTTTTTCATGGAATTCCCTAACAATCTAATCAGTTAATTTACACATCATTCCCAACCACTATATAAAATTTCAAGACCCTAGCTTAAAATATCTTGCTGACAAAGTCAAAATGCCGAGAACTGCAAAGGGCCATAACTACGTCAACTTTTCACAGAATTACCTAAAAATCTAATCAATTCATCTACACATCATTTTCAAGCATTATATAAAATTTCAATACCCTAGCTTAAATACTTTTTGAAATATCTTGCTGACAAAGTTTAATTCTCTCTTTTTTTCAAAGGGACATAACTCCGAAAATACAAATATATCTGCCATGAAAAACTACAAGTGCCCACAGGGTCACGAATATCCTCGGCCGGCGCCATTTTTTAATTATAAAATATTTCAAAGTCAATGACAATGATATAAGGCAAAATCAATGGACCACGAAATATAGATCACTGACCAACATATAGTTTACAAGGTGTGTCTTTGAGTGACACTGATCTATCATCCCAAGTGAGTAAATAGTCAAGACATGAAGCTAAATCGCTGGACCACAAAATATAGGTCACTGACCTTCATAAACTTGACAGGACAATCTGATGGTCACATTGATCTATTATACCAACTTTGACGTTAATCCATTAAATAATCTAAAAGATATTGAACAAAATCACTAGACCATGAAATATAGGTAATGCTGATTTATATTTACTTTGAGGTCAAAGTTTGGGTCACACTGTATCATTGTATATAAATATGACACGTAGGCCTCAAATAGTGGGAGCTATAAAACAAACTCACAGAGCTATGAAATATAGGTCACATAATCCCAAACTATGATAGTCATACATCAAATTGTCTTCAAGATGTTTGTGTTGAGGTATTACGGCCCAGTCAACCCAATGGGGTCATGTCGAGTGCGGTCAGTTTACCTAGCCACACTTTTACTGGGCAGGCTTAGTCCTCAAAGTGGTTAACCAGTAATGTGCACATTCTTTCGCCTTCAAGATGTAACATGAAATCACTTGACCATGAAATATAGGTTAAAGTGACCTACATTTATTTTTAGGTCAACTGTTGGATCATACTGATTCATAATCCCAAATAATGATGTTCATACATCAAATAACATTCAAGATACAAGGCAAAATCACTGGACAATGAAATATAGGTCAAGGTGACCTACATTTGTTAAGATGTCAATTGTGGCGTCACACAGAACCAACATCCCAAGTATCACATTAATCCATGAAATAGTCTTCAAAATACAAGGCAAAATCAGTGGAACATGAAAATAATGTCACAATGACCTTGACCTTATTACACTGAATGTTGATATGATAAACATGTCCGATGCCCATCTTTATTAAGATGTTGTTTGTATAAAAAAAACTGTAATATACTACTTTATTGGGGTGTCCTAGATTTTGACCTCTAGCCCTACCTTGGGGCATGACCCAGGGGTTCATAGATGTAGAATGGAAGAGAACCCTCCTAGGTACCCCCACACCAAACATGAAAAGTTTTTGATCAGTGGCTGCAGTTATTCACGATTAAAAATACTTCGAAGTAAAACTTGGTTACAGAAAGGGTTAACAACTGAATCATGTTCGTATGTATAGACATTTGTTGGGTACTATAGTGTTAATTTTTTGGCTCAAAATACCCAACAAGACACCTAAATACCCAACAAGTGCCTCAATTTATTAGGAACTTACTTTGGACACTTATAGAATAAATGGCAAGTACCCAATTCATGTCTACCCAATATATGCCCATTCAAGGGCTCTGATGGACGGAGAGATGGAAGGACGGATGGATAGACGAACGGCCGTACGGAACCAACGAAAACTATATACTCCTTCCGCTTACTTCGTATGCCGGGGGTATAAAAATACGCGTCAGCTACTTTTCATGAGGAACCCATATATGAAATTTCAAAACTCTAACATGCACGGTCTGTAAGATATGGCATGCCCCATCAACTTTTTCAAAGTTGGGGGCATAATAAGGTCATCTACTTATCACTAACAATCTAGATTTTAAGGCTCTAGCTTCACTAGTTGATATTTTGCTGCCAAGATTTCATCCACATTTTTCAAAGGGCCATAACTCAGAAAAGGGGCATAATCCTGATGAGAAAAAAAAATATGTTTCACCTATTTTTTCATAAGGAATCCATCTATGAAATTTTAAAACCATAGCATGAATGGTTCAAAAGTTCTGCTATGCATCAAAAAAGCATGCAATGTAAAATGCCCAAGGTTATAAAGGGCCATGACTCATGAAGTATTTTTCAAAATTAATTCAAAAGTTAATCAGGTCATCTACTCATCACTACCAATCTATTCACCAGGTTTCAAGGCTCTACCTTGAATGGTTTTGGAAATATTTTGCTGACAAGATTTCATCCATATTTTATCAAAGGGCCATAACTCTGGAAAGGGGCACGATTCTGAAGGGAAAACAAATACCATTTTTTCATGAGGAATCCATATATGAAATTTCAAAACCCTAGCATGCACGGTTCAGAAGTTATGCTATGCATCAAAAAGTGTAACAGACGCACGCACAAACTCCCAGAAACAATATGCCCCCACCCCCTACCTGCTACGAGGATAGCAGGTCTTGCCCAATTGTAAGCCAATATCAGTTGGATGCCCCGGTGACTTGAGGTATATGACACCTCCTCCACACCCAACCACCCCCAAACTTGGTAAGGCCCAAGTCCCCAATGCTGCTTACCAAGTTTCAAGGTCATCAGCCATTCGGTTCCTGAGAAGAAATTTTCAAAGGCTTTCACTATGTAAGTGTGCGGCAGCTATCTTGGTCATGTGACCCAGACCTTATGAACAAACTTTTATTCCCCCATCCTATGGAGAATCCTTATGTGATTTGGTTTCAATCAGTCCTGCAGTTTTAGAGCAGATATCATTTGAAAATGCTGAAAACACAGACCCAGACAATGGACCACTGTCTATCCTACAAGTTCCCCTGTGGCTCTGGTGAGCTAAAAAAAAGGATGGAAGACTTATACTTCAATACTTCAAGACACCTACAACCGCTTTCTACTTATTAACACTATGTAAAATAATTTCCTTATTTTTCCCTAAAAACTGGGTACTCATTACACTTCAGATAAGCAAGTTTAATGAATACCTGCCATATGTTCAATACTTTTGTTTGCTAAAACTGAGCAATCAGACATGTTAAGGAATATTAGGTAATATTCTGGGATCAATTTTTTGTATTTCTCCATAAAATTCTATGCTGTGATTACTCATTAGAAGCGCCTTGCCTAGGCACCTCTAACTAATGGGTACCCACAATATATCTCTTTATGGAGAAATTGAGAAATTATCCCAGAATTATCATCTAATATGGCCATATATTTTTTTTAAAACAAAAAACCAGAAAGTGCCTTTCTCCACTTCAAAACTGTTCAAAATTTGTACTGGACATGATAGCTGTCCTGATCTAGCACTTTCCATTGTATAAGTAAAAGTATTGCACAGCATATCTGGCCAGTGGAATCCTGTTGCAATTAGAAATGCCAGTAAGCAATGCTTATACTACAGGCAAACAATACATTTCACACTTAGCATGCTAGGTACAAATTTCAGCAGACGAAATCTTGAAATGTTTTTCTTATTTTTCCCAGTTATCTGCAGAACTTGCCCATAGCATGCTTAGTGATAATGTAAAGCATTGTTTGGATATATATTTAATTTGGATGAAAAAAAAAAATAAATAAATAAACAAGGAAACCCATTTTTAATGTTTATAAAAGGCCACAACTCATGTGAGTATGGATACATAAGTACTGAACTTGCATTTACTGGTTACTGATTTATCAACTGTAAATTGTTTGAATCTGATGAAAGCCAAACATGTTACCACATGAAGACCAATTTTTAACAATATTCAGAGGCCAAAACTTTGTATTAATTACAATGAAAAATGTCAATTAACAATTCTTATTAGGTACCCCCCCCCCCCTCCCCACAATAATGATCAGTAAAGATAACTGGCTTAAGCCTACTTATTGTTCAATGGTCAAATTCCATCTATTGATTCACAAGATAGGTGGCACACAAGGTTCATTTTTGAAATCTTTATAATGTAGTGACTTTGAAAATGAGATTTAGGTCAACAAAATCTAATCACGTCTTTCTCGTGTCCTTATGATGTATCTGTGCTAGTTTGGTAAAATTCCAGCCATTGGTTCAAGATTTAGTGTGCACATAAGTTTGTTGTTTTTTTTAATCAAAATTTGGGTTTTCAAAGTGCTGGTGTGACCTTGAAAATGAGATAAAGGTCACCAAGATCTAATCACTTCTTTCCCCAATCCAAATGATGTATCTATGCTAGTTTGGTCAAATTCCATGTATTGTTTTTTGAGATTGAGTGCACACTAGGCTCACTTTTAGTCTTTATACTGTAGTGACCTTGAAAATAAGGTCAAGGTCTTTGAAAATAATATCAAGGTCACCAAAATCTGCTCCGCCCCCCCACCCCCACCCCCATGATATATCTGTGCTAGTTTGATCAAATTCCTGACATTGCTTAGAGATAGTGTGCAAGCTTTTTACTGCATTGAGAAATTTTACAAAGGGCAATAAATACCTCTTAGAGAATTGGCCCCTAGCTCTTACTTTTTCTTACGTAGGTACATCTTATTGATATGAATATCACGCATGGCAATCGGTCAACTCGTACGCCGTCGTAGTACTATTGAACAATAAACTAACCTGTTCCGGTAGACAAGTTGACTATATGTAAACAAACACCAGAAGTGAAGGTTATTATGTTTACCATGTTTATGTTTTCATTTTACTTTTTGTCGAAAATCGGAAAATGTCATATGCTGTGGCAATGAATGGAGATGATCCTGACACAAGGATCATAGAAAAAATCGGAGGATTTCTACAGATATCCTTTTTGGCGTAAAAAAAAAACATGGCTTGAACATGTCTTACCATGATTCAAACTATCCATGAAAGGCAATTTAAACCTTAACTCCAGTACATTAGCAACTGAAATTCAAGTCCATGTTAAATTAAGTGTATATCCCACTTTTGCTTAAACAAAGTGATTCGCTTCCAATGCACAGAGAAAAAGTTTCTATGTGTACCATTTGACTCGTGGCATACAATTTAACTAATGGAATTTATTGTGCAATCGAGTACATTTTTGAAAAACCATGAAAAACACTCAACACCGTCAATAGCTTTGGTTATTTATTTGTAACCTAATTTTTTCTATATTCATCATTTAATTCCTATTTTAGAACTTTAGAATGGTCGAATTCAAGAAACTCAAGCACCTCCTATATAATTTACTTTAGTTAAATTGTATACTGCAAGTCAACTGGTACACATAAAAGTTTTTTAACCTGTACCTGAAAAACGTAACATCTCGTTTTTGCATAAACATATTTAAAAGGTGTGCAATATCCAATGGTTTTACACGACTTGTGTCATCTCACTAAAATGTCATGACATGCACAACAACTGCATCCTTTGCCTCAGTGCTTATTGTTCAACGCATGATTTTTGGTCGCCAAAAACGATATCTTGAGAAATCTACAGAGTTTCCGTTAAAACAAGTGTTATAACAATCTTCAACTTTTATCTCAGCATATGACATTCTCCGATTCTTAGTAAAACACAAAATAAGTAAATAAACTCATTTTATCCAGCTGATCAACACTCTGGGAAGTTGATTACACACATCAATAGGTCCACCGGAACAGGTCAACTTATTCCTTTATTGTACACCATCGGAGTACATGTTGACCGCTTCCCAGGTGTGAATATGTCAGCAGAAACTGATGAATATCACTGAATTTTCAAGATAGACGGACGTGAAAACAGTATACCCCACCACACAAACAAATGTCGCAGGGTCTATAAAAATTTGCTTATTAACAATTCCATCATATCAATACATACATAAACTTTGAATGGAATCCAAGAAGCAGAAGTTATCACATGAAAAATCAGTAAGTCTTAAGGACAGACAGGGAAAAAGAGGGCCCAGAGGGCCCTAATTCGCTCACCTGAGTGTCATTGTCTCTAATATACTCTTAAAGACTATGATTTCTCTTCATAGGACTATGTATGTTTAAGATTTGTTGAAAAGAATGTTTTTGGATGACAGGCTGGGGGTGCTGGACAGAAGCATGACTGCATGGTGCCTTATTGTTGAATAAGCATGTGAACTAGATGAAGCTATGTAACCAAATCTCAAAGGCCAGGGCCTTCTGGTTTCAGACAAAAAGATTTTTAAAGGTTTTCCTTATATATAAAACAAGATGGCTGCCATGGCGACCATCTTGGATTTCCAATAGGGACGATTTTAGCTTATTTTGATCTACAAGTCACCCCGATGCTTCCTACCAAGTTTAAAGTCAATAAGCCTTTCGATTCCGGAGAAGCGAAAAATGCTTCCTACAAAGTTTTGAGTCTATTGGCCTTTCAGTTCATCAGAAGAAGCGAAAAATAGATTTTCAAGATGGCCGCCATGGATTTCCAATAGGGACGATTTTAGCTATTTTTGATCTATATGTCACCCCAATGCTTCCTACCAAGTTTGGGAGTCAATCTTAGGAGAAGCGCAAAATAGACTGTCCATGGCGGCCATCTTGGATTTCTGATCGGAACGATTTTAGCTATTTTTGATCTACAAGTCACCCCGATGCTTCCTACCAAGTTTGATCTACAAGCCATGGCAGCCATCTTGGATTCCCGATCTGAACGTGATTTTTGATCTATAAGTCACCCCGATGCTTCCTACCAAGTTTGGAGTCAATTGGCTTTTGGGTTTAGGAGAAAAATAGATTTTCAAGATGGCTGCCATGGCGGCCATCTTAGATTTCCGCTCGGCATGATTTTAGCTATTTTTTATCTACAAGTCACCCCGATGCTTCCTAGCAAGTTTGGAGTCAATTGGCCTTTCGGTTCAGGAGAAGAAGCGAAGGCCTTTTGGTTCAGGAGAAGAAGCGAAAAATAGATTTTCAAGATGGCGGCCATCTTGGATTTCTGATCGGAACGATTTTAGCTATTTTTGATCTATAAGTCACCCCGATGCTTCCTACCAAGTATTGAGTCAATTGGCCCAGGGTGTAGGAGGAGTAGGCTTTTAAAGCAATTGTTGATGCCACACGACGGATGACGCACGAGGGACATTGACCATAATAGCTCACCATGAGCACTTCGTGCTCAGGTGAGCTAACAACAGACAGAGTCTGGTATCAAGCGTGAAAACATAACACAGTGGTGGGATACAAAAACGTCAACCTAATATTTTACTACATATGGACCAGCACTAATATGCAGTACTGTAGTTCTTGAATTTTATATAGGTGAGCAAAAACTTATGTTAACCCTGAATATGGTTCTAGAATTTCTGTTTTTAGGAAAGCAGCTGTAGACTGGTAACCCATCTGAAGACTTCTTCTATGGCTATCAAGGTGAAATAACATATGTTTTGCACAAAAACACTCTAACAAAAATGGAATTGAGATTTTATTCTGTTTAAAATTAAGGCTGATACTAACACAGCGGAAAACTATACATGGGTAAAAACTGAATTACTCATTCTGTCAAAGAGGTACACAATACAGCCAGTGCCAGCTAAGAGATAAATTGACTATCTAAAAAATGAAATACAGAATACACTGCAAAGCTGAAAAGATAACCAAGGAAAAATAGCAGGGATTGCCACATCTGGAAGTTGCACATATTTTCAAGATTTACATTTGCTTTTCCCACAAAGTTCATTCAATGCCCTGATATTACAGAATAACAGTACTTCAGCTTTGGCTGCAGGATAAGACACATTTGTAACGTAATCAGCTGTCCATAAAGTCATGGACTATAATCCTTCATATCCTACAGGCAACATGTGAAAACTGCTTTGTTATGCTGAAATATGAGGACAAAAAAAACCCAAAAAACAAACAAAACAATCCTGAACATTTTCTAATCAAATACCCTATGATGAAATACTGCAGTTGATGATTACTGAAATTTCTGACCTTTAAGTGAACACAATGAAAAGGCTCTGTTTCTTTTGTTTGTTTTTTTTTTTTGTTTTTTTTTTTGCTGATCAGACATAACACTTTTCTCAGTGGAAATGTATCTTGCTGATGCATACTACACACATTATGTTTCCACAGTGGAATAAACATATGTTTTAACCCTTTCAGCTCTGCAGACCAAAAAACATTCTTTTGCAAACAGTGTAGATCCAGATAAAATGGTTCATCATGTCTCATCAGGATCTACACTGTTTGCCATTCTGCTCTTGATTTACAATTTTCACACAGCAATAGATATGTTCAAATGCAGATGCAGGAGTCTATTTCAGAAACTCAGAGTTAAAAGAGTTAACTAGATATCCCTAGATATGTGTATTATTACAGCTATGTCAGCAAGGCACTATTAATTTCTTTCTGTGTGCATTCAGACAGCTACTTCCAGATGAGACTGAAATAAAGTGGGTGTTACAACTCAATCTACTTTGTACAGTTTTTTTTTCTACAAGTTGCTGTTACAAAGCAGGTCACTTTGAGCTACATGACTACATGGTATGGTGTGTATCTAGTAATTAATCCTGCTAGTACTTAAAAGTCACAAATGTAATTTAATTAATACAAAACAGTGAGTTAAGACTAGCACAATAAATTCAGCATATTAATTTTCAATCATTTGTAACTACTGTTCAAAAAGAATGGCAGTATTTCAAACTGTGAAAGAATTTGAAATAAAACTGGCAACTACAGCCACAACCCAATTTATTTTTGTCAGTTGGATATTGTTCCCAGTCTCAAAGAAAACTGCAGTGCAGGAATTTCCTGCCATATATACCCTAAACATCATAACAACTTACTTTTGGATACAAGCTTTTGACTTCCAGCCATAACTCCAGATAAGAGAGGGTATCAGGAAAATATTTCTTACTTCTGCATATGCTGTGGCAAGGTGCTTCTAACATGTGTTTTCATAAAGAAATAATAAGAAAATTACCTATTCTTTCAGGAAAAAAATGTCTTGTCTGCAGCTATGCTTAATGGTGTCTAATGTACAGGATGAATGGCAAACAGTAACTGTTCCTAAAGAGCAATCTGATCTATATCTACACTGACTGCTCAGCCCTAAAAATCATCCCAATCAATCCTGAAACAGGCAAAATACAAACAGGTACCAATATCTGAAAATCTAAACTCACGAGTCCCTGGGAAGGACCATTGCAGAAATCAAAAACCTCCAACAATTTTATATGAAGTCAGGTGAACCAGAAAAAGTAAGCACCACTTGCCTTACTAGTAAGACTCATCGTATTCCCTGACACAGACTGTATGGAAGTCAAATCCAGATGGGAAGCTACTGGTTACTTCAAGTCAAAAATGTTGCTTGTAACATGAGTAAATGAAAAAATATAAATGAAGTTACCCAGTAAAGTTACAAGCATGACGTACAGCCTTCCTGAAACCTTGCTGTTGCTGAGCTGACTAACTGACACACAGAGAGATTCTTTATAGCAGAAACAGGTTTAGGCTCTAGGTAACTATTGCAAACAGGAGTATGCGAAGTCTATTCCAATTTTTAAAATTGCAGATAAGCATGTGTCATATTAGTCTAAAAACTCATATATTTTACCATGGAAATTCAAAGTTTCTTTTTGCTACCTAAAAAAAGGTCGCCAAGACGCCAATAGCAGATTTTCCGGGGCCAAGCAGACATAGCCACAGATGATTTTGAACTTGTTTGACAGATTCACTGTATCAATACACTAAACAGCTTCTTGGGAACACTAAAATCCTACATTCGGACTTCCACTGATCAGAAGTCTATTGATCGTGTTGGGGTTTAATGACATGTCAACCCTTGTGGGTCATTTTGTTTTGTCTTCCAGAGAAAGGGAGAAGAGAGATAGAAGAGATAGTAGGGGTGAGATAGTAGAGGAGATGAAAGAGACAGGGAAGAAGAGGAAAACAAGAGTTGTCAGAAGACAATGTAGCTTGCCTGAAAGGGTTCAATGGATAAGAAAACAATCTTTAAATATTAAAGATTAAATGCAGAACTTAAACTTAAACATAGCTGTAAATGACTGAGTATGATCAAATATTAAAGCGGTATCTTGAATACTACAGCAGTTACAAAAACTTTTCAAAAACTTAAATGGAGAACTTGAACATGCATTTAAATGACAAAGTATGACCTGACCTTGACCTAGGCAGAAGGTCAAACACAGGAAGGGGTGTGTGCTATTGAAAGGTCTAACCCTAAGGATGGTGTAGGCCAAATATTAAAGCTCTATTTTGAATACTTCAGCAGTTATGTACACTTTTCAAAACTAAAACGCAAAACTTAAACATGGGTGTAAATGACAAAGTAACAACTGACCTTGACCTACATAAAGGGTCTAACTTGGGAATGGGGGTGTATGCTATTGAAAGGTTTTACCCTAAAGTAGGTGTAGGCCAAATATGAAAGCAGTACCTTAAATAATTAAAAAACTATGCACACCTTTGGAAACTTAAACACTGTGCTAATGCGGACACCAACACAGACACTGACAGACGCCAACGGCAATGACTGGGTGACAATATAAGCTCTCCAGGGACATAGTCCTGGCGAGCTAATGAATGAAAGTGAAGAAATAAAAACATTCCCCCTCCATCCTTACCTGCTGCAAGGATAGCAGGCCTTGCCCAACTGTAAGCCAATATCAAATGGACACCCCAGTGACGAAAGAAACACAAAACCTTTACCTCACCCAACCACCTCACTGAGAATATTGTAGATGAGCATAAAATTCGTATTTCCAAGTTTGCAGTAAGCATTTAAGAAGACCAAGACAAGCTTCCTACTTTGTACTGTATACCAAATCTCCATAAAACCAATACATAAGCTAGAACAGTGTTTTCAGAGGAAAATGTATGCCCCCTACCAGTTTGAACAGACCTATCGTTGAAAAAGGTTGTATCTATAATTTCTTTTTTTTGAATGTGTGTGGTCGATGGGGGCCATTTTCCAAAATCTAAGCCCTAGTGAGACCTTGAAAATGGGGTCAAGGTCACCAAAATCTAATCAGATCTTTTTCATGTCACAATAATACAGTTGTGCAAGTTTAGTCAAAATCCATCCATTCATTCTGGCGATAGGGTGCAGAAAAGCCATTTTCCAACAATCTGAGTCCTCCTGTGACTTGAAAACGGGGTCAAGGTCACCAAAATTTAATCAGTTCTTTTCCATGTCACAACAATATAGATGTACAAGTTAAGTCAAAATCCATCCATTCATTCTGGAGATAGGGTGCAGACAAGCCATTTTCCAACAATCTGAGCCCCCCCCCCCCACCCCACCCCCCCACCCAACACACACACACACACTAGGGAAAAACCCTGTTCTTGATAATATCTATATATGCTTTGGTACTAAATTACATAGGCAAACTCTGGGTATTCTGATGGGGACTATCTGTGAGCCTCTTGCTGCTGATTTGTTTCCATTTTGTTATAATAAAAAAGACTTTTTATTGTTTCTCTCTGAAGAAAACCAAGCCTATGTTACTGAAGCATTTAATTTGTATAGATATTTAACCCTTGTCATGCTGGATAAATTAAGATGCCACACCCACTACTAATTTTCAGCCAATCAGATGATTTGATCTGGATTATTGCTATAAATTTACATACTTAATGGCAAACAGTGCAGATCCAGATCAGTTGGCTTCTTCAGAAGCCAACTGATCTGGATCTACAGTTTGCAAAGACAGGGTATATCCAAGTTCAGCAGGACAAGGGTTAAAGAACTTCTAAATATGGTTTATGTGATTTATCCCAAAGGCTTCAGGTTGATAAAGCCAATTCATCTGATAACAAAGCTCCATTTTTATTGGATTTAAATCATATTAATATCTAATGGTATCATTGCGACTAAAATTTATGGCCAATGAGACGACAGTAAATTTTCTGTTTTTAAATGGCAATGTCCCATATGCTATTTTATCCGAAATTTTGCTTGGTGTTTTAAGTTAAAGTTCATTAAAAAATCATGGTATCCAAATATTCTAATTATGGCTGATTTAAATTAAGTGGTTTAGATACCATTTTATTAATTATCTAGCAAATCAAAATTGTTGTTGTTGTTTTCAAGTTTAACTCTTTGCATGCTGGGTAATTTTGCATGCTTTTTTTGTCGTGTATGGATTTTTTTTTTATTTTTTTTTAAATTAATATTTTTAAAAAAAAAAATCTTTCAGGAATACCCTCAGAGTGCCAAACAGTTTGGATCCAGATCAGGCCCGATATTTTGTTTTAATGGCCCAGTAAATGTTTAGTCTAATGAATACTTTTCCCAGAGGGAGGAACAAAAGAGTAAAATAGATGTAAAAAGAGCCCAACCCCTAAACTTGCTTCAAGTGTTACAAGAATCTTCCTGCCAAAGGGCCAATCTTCCAAAGAAATTGAAAAACTGACAGTGTACGGCCAAAGCTATCATGGTTCAAGTTTACACATTTTAGCTCTAGTAGTTCCCCTAGTAAGACTGCTGTTATATTTATGAACTGTAACTAAGAGTTTGTTGTATGATCAAGAATAATCTAAATGGTCATCAGCAGGTATGTGAATGGGGATGTATATAAAATTTATATACATTTATTATGTTAAAACATGGTATGTTGACCATTCTGTTTTGAATGGTAATGATAATGTTGCTATTTGGGGCCATAGTTCTTGATAAGGCACTTCTTTTTTCAACTAAAAATGTATTAATAATTTTCTCATTTCTCCATGAAAACATATGTTGTGGGTACTCATTAGAAGCACTTCTAATGAGTATCCACAACATATGCTTTCAATGAGAAATAAGGAAACTATTTATCTGATCTACCCACCCCCATATCTACCGCTAGGTTCAGAGTTAAGAAATAATTCATGACTTGAACCAGCAGAGCATTTATATAAAGCATGATCATTTACAGCCTGAAAGCTGATCATGTCTGTATACACCATATCTACCCTAACTATTCAGATAGATGTGTCTGATCAGTGTATACCCAGATCAGGCAATGCTGAACATCAATTACCCTTCATTTGCATTTTCTGAATACACAATCAGGTACAGTAAATGTCCTAAAATTGTGTATACCGGTTTCGAATAAAATGGTTTATGCTAAGAGTACAGTCCCCGAGTATCTACTGTTTACCATTCATCTAAGTATTTTAAGAAATGACACATAAAAAGCAAAATTTAGTCAAACAAGAGGGCCATGATGGCCCTATATCGCTCACCCGAATCACGTCATGCATATATCAAAGTGCTTTAAGCTTTGAAGATTTTCAGTGAAGGAAAACCACTCTTTTAATGGTTCAATTTACACTAAAGTGATTTAAAACAGTCTGATATCTGGCAAAAACTGTACCAATCAGCTTTGTAGATTAAAACAGTCTGATATCTGGCAAAAACTGTACCAATCTGCTTTGTAGAGGTGGAATAGACAATGCAACATGCAATCTATCTAAGTTCTGCGCCATGTGCTTTCAGAGAAGAAGTAAAGTTTCTTGCAAAGTCTATGTTAAGGCATGTGATTCCCAGGGAAGGCCAATTTCAACTCTTGAGGTTATGACTTTTAACATTCTTAAAAGAGAGGTCCACTGGACAAGGCGATTCTAAAGGTCCTAGCCCCAAGCATTGCCAAGTTATAAGATTGTTTTGTACTCGAGGTCACTGTGACCTTGACCTTTGCCATTAGGGTCATCTACTGGTCAAGATCAACATCCCATCTAAGTTAAAGGGTTCTAGCCTCAAGCACTGCCGAATTATAAGATTTTTAGTACTAAAGGTCATGGTGACCTTAACCATGACCTTTGCCCTCTGTGTCATCTACTGGTAAGGACCAACATCCCTTCTAGCCCCATGCATTACCAAGTTATCAACCTTTTAAGTACTAAAGGTCCTGGTGACCTTTACCTTTGCCCTCAGGATAATCTTGTGAGGACCAACATCTCTACTAATTTTGAGGGTTCTAACCATAAGCATTGCAGAATTGTAAGCTTTTTTTGGTCACAGTGACCTTGACCTTTGACTTAAAGGTAATCTACTCTTCAGGTTCATTCTCCCTATTAGTTTGATAGTCAGGCCTAATCATTGTCGATGGTTTTTTGCTCTATGTAAAAGAAGTGATTCCACCCCTCTGGGCGGGGCCTCTTTTCATCCCTGGGGCATAATTTGAACATTCTTGTCAGAGTACCTCTAGGCAATGCTACATTCCAAATATCAAAGGCCTAGGCCTTCCACTTTCAGACAAGAAGATTTTTTAAGTCGTCTCCTAAGTAAATCTATGAAACGTCGGCCCCGGGGTAGGACCATTTTTACAATCTTGACAGAGGTCCACTAGGTGAAGCTATGTAACAAGTATCAAAGGCCAGGGCCTTCAGGTTTCAGATAAGAAGATTTTTTAAGGTTTTCTTGTACAAGTCTATGAAAAACCTGTCGGCCCCGAGGCGGGCCATTTTTGGCCCCAGAGTAATAACTTGAACAATCTTGGTACAGGTCCGCTAGGTGAAGCTATGTATCAAATATCAAAGGCCTGGGCCTTCTGCTTTCAGACAAGAAGAATTTTTCAAGTTTTTCTCTAAAAAGGTCTATGTAAAACAAGTTTTGTTTGTTTGTGTTGAGGTTTTACGGCCCAGTCAACCCAATGGGGTCATGTCGAGCGCGGTCAGTTTACCTAACCACACGGTTACTGGGCAGGCTTAGTCCTCTAAGCGGTTAACCAGTATTGTGCACATTCTTTCGCCAGAAACTGACAACTGCCCTTCTTGAATCAGCGGAAGGGAGAGAATGACCGTAGAAAATATTTCATGATCAATCTCCACGAAAGAATGTTGCCGACCTCGGCGGGGGTTGAACCCGCGACCTCCTGGTCTCCAGTCGGACGGCGCATCCAAGTGACCCCCGGCACGGGGCCATTTTATTTTCGACCCCAGGGCTATAATTTGAACAACTTTGGTAGAGGTCCACTAGATGAAGCTACATACCAAATATCAAAGACCTGGGCCTTCAGACAAGAAGATTTTTAAAGTTTTCAGTTAAAAAAAATCTATTTTTAGCTCTTGTGACCTAGATGTGCAATAGACTGGAACCATTTGAACAACTTTGAAAGAGGACCAACCAAGGATCATTCCTGTGAAGTTTGGTCAAAATCCAATCAGTGGTTTAGGAGATGTTGTTTGAAGAAACTGTTTATGGACACACACACTGACGCATGCACGGACGGACACATGGACTCACAAAGGACAAAATGTGATCACAGCTCACCTTGTAACTATGTGACAGGTAAGCTAATAAAATTTCATTACCATAGTAAAATGGACTTTTCCAATTTACAGGCTAAGTATGGTACTCAGTTATAATGTCTGAATATTTAGGGTATATACAGTACCTTGCCTTGTGTTTAGGAAATCTGGACTAAGTTTCAGATAAGTGTTTAATTTGATATGGTATGGTTTATTTATGATTACAAAGCATCGTACTTCCAAAAATACATACATAGTCAGAGCAACAGATAATTTTTTAGATAATAGGGTATTTTACCCTTCAAAATTTATTGGGTAAAATCTTATCAGTTTTTGAATTGATTATTTTAAATAACTGGGTGAAATTTCAAAAATGAACAAAAAAGCACTAAAACAGGCATAAAATCAGAGACCAAGAGTAAATATTTATTTTTGGTAAGTTTAATTCATCAAAATAACTTGAAATAAATAAACATTTTAATTTTGTAATTTCAACAAAGAAACTACAGCAGTGAAATAGGTAAGGTTGGTATTTGATGATAATTCAGGGATAATTTTCCTTTTTTCTGGATAAAAACAATTGCTGTGGGTATTCATTAGAACTACCTCAGTGCTGAAGTTGAAGTAAAGAGTGGAGGGTGTCCATATAGCTTTAGCACAATGTCTTGGTGCCATGGTAGAGAAAGACAACAAAACCAGGAAATAGGGTGTTGCTGTTGTCAGAGAAAACGGTTAATCCCAACCTACTTTACATGCACGGCAAACATTGCCAAACTTTCAGTTTATTAAAATATAGATTTTTGTTACTGTTGTTTTGTTTTAGCTTTTTATTTCAATGGTATTAATAAAATAACAATAGTTGAACTCTTCCATCATTTGCTGAAAGGAGGGCAGATATTTTTTCTGGTTTCTTCAACAAACGATCTGAGAAAAATTTCTTTAACAAGAGTTGTCAGAAGACAACGCACTCGCTGGAAAGGGCTGATCGGATAAGAAAACAATCTTTAAATATTAAAGATTAAATGCAGAACTTAAACATAGCAGTAAATGACAGAGTATGACCTGACTTTGATGTCGGATGATGTCAAATTGAGCGATGGGGTATATGCCATTGAAACATCTTCCCTTAGGCTGGTGTGGACAAAATATGAAAGCTATATCTCACATACTTCGCAGCCATGTACACTTTTCAAAACATAAACACAGGTATAAATGACAAAATATGATCTGATCTTGACCTAGGCAGAAGGTCAAACTGAGGAAGGGGTGTATACTATTGAAAGGTCTTACCCTAAGGTTAAGCCACACATTAAAGCAGCATCTTGAATACTTTAGCAGTTAGGAAAACTTATCAAAACTTAAATGCAAAACTCAAACATGGGTTTAAATAACAAAGTATAGCCTGACCTTGACCTTGGCAGAAGGTCAAACTGAGGAAAAGGTCTGTGCTATTGAAAGGTCTTACCCTTATGTTGGTGTGGGCCAAATATTAAAGCGGTATCTTGAATACTTCAGCAGTTACAAAAACTTTTCAAAACTTAAACGCAGAACTCGAACATGGGTTCGAATGACAAAGTATGACCTGACATTGACCTAGGCAGAAGGTCAAACTGAGGAAGAGGTGTGTGTTATTGAAAGGTCTAACCCTAAGGCTGGTGTGGTCCAAATATTAGAGCTCTATCTTGAATACTTAGCAGTTATGTACACTTTTCAAAACTTAAATGCAAAACTTAAACATGGGTGTAAAAGATAAAGTAAGAACTGACCTTAACCTATATAAAGAGTCTATTTTGGGAATGGGGGTGTATGCTATTGAAAGGTCTTACCCTCAAGTAGGTGTAGGCCAAATATGAAGGCAGTACCTTAAACAGTTAAAAAAACTATGCACACATTTGAAAACTTAAACATTGTGCTAACACGGATGCGGACAGACGCCGACACCAATGCCTGGGGGACAACAGAAGCTCTCCAGGGACATAGTACCGGCGAGCTAAAAAGATACTGAACTAATCCTCCCATCAGCACCGCTCTTTCATTTCTTTTCATTCAAATTCGGTACCCAGCCCCACCCAAAAAGTTTGTTGCTTCAGCAGTTATCTTTTAATTTTGAGTGTTATCATTGTTGAATGAAATATTCATCAATTAAAACCAATTAAGAACTGTTATATGCCATCGCAAATTTATACAGGAAATGTACTCCCACATTCTGATCATGGACCTCTTTTGAGCTTCCCGCAAAACACCATTTCAATGTTTACTTCGCACGGTGTTGCAGTCAGCACGTTAGGAAAAAAAAGTGCGGGTCTTTTTTTACTGGCTAAATTTTCTATTGTCTACTTAAACTCACAGAGAAAGGCTTGGTAATTTAGTTTCCTTTTTAATTTGTGTCTGTTTCGTATGCATTTCTGACTAGGAAAGGCTCTACAATTTAATGTGCATAAGTTTGTTTTTCCTCTGGAAACATTTTTTCCGCCACGATTTCATGTGACGTTACCGTTACAGCACACAGTTTCTTCATGCAGGACTTAGAAACTGTTTTTGGTCAACATGAATAACCGTTTTGATTCGCAGACTGATATCTCGCATAAGCGTTAAGATACTATTTTGCTTGTCGCAGCATATGACTTAGTCTTTTCAAATGAAAATGGTAAATATTAAAATACAACAGCGCGTCTATCATCTGACGAAAATTCGGCATGCCAAAACATTGGAATGAAAAAAAAAACAATTCTGTTGAAATCTTCTGTCCAAATATTAAAAA
This sequence comes from Anodontia alba, assembly GCA_964016985.1. Classification (NCBI taxonomy): domain Eukaryota; kingdom Metazoa; phylum Mollusca; class Bivalvia; order Lucinida; family Lucinidae; genus Anodontia; species Anodontia alba. The sequence continues at coordinate 34,504,851 of OZ024822.1, read as the reverse complement.
AAAAAAAAACAGAAAGGGAGAGAGGAAAACTGCTACAATGAGAGCATGTTAGAATGAGGTCAGACGATCTGAAAACAAACAATGTTATTTGACTGGGTAGTGTAAAATATTTCACAGGTGGACATGTCCACCGATAATCTAAGCCTCAAGGAATGAAAGATCATGCCACCTGCTGTCCTTTGTTGTAGCATTGTCGTAAAACGCTTTACAGCATGCTCAATGTTAAAAAAAAATTTAGACCGGTTTGCCACCCATTTGCAGCAGTAAAAGGCGAGAATTTCACCCAAAATTTATGAAAATACAGAACTCAGTCTGGATTATAGAGATTAATGTAGACAAATCAGATACGCATCAAGCGGATGTGATTTAAGTATCGAAAAAACACTCAGCGTATCTGATAAGCTTAATTTTAGAAACAATTCAGTATCTAGACTTGACACTAGTGTAAAATATGCAGATACATTGCTTATCTCTTCTCCTGCATAGTTTTACTCGTGTGTTTCTTGTGATTAAATAATGCTGTGGTTACTTAACTTTAGCCTAACCACAACTACAGATGCCAACTTCAAATACTGTTGTTTCTTTTTCACCAAAACTCTTCAAGCTTAGCCATTTTGGCACTTTCTGAACCTAATAATGACTGCAGTTTTCTTTATGAAACCATGAAACAGAAGGAAAGGGCTAGAGAAATCGGGGAAAGCTTCACTACACAGCCATACCATAAGGTGGAATGCTGCCATCCACTTACCATTGCGGGACCCTAGGGAAAAAGGCATGCAGAAGAAAGTAAGGAAGTGTCGTAGAAGTGCATTTGTGTATACCTTGCAAAAAATATGTACAAAACTTTATCACAGAGCACCGTACAAATATGTACCAAATACTGCATTACAAACTAAATGGATCTGTTAGTCCCTAGTGTATTTAAAAATCCAAAAGATGGTTTTCCTTTTCTTTTTTTTTCTTTTTTTTGTTGTTGTTGTTTTCAATGTAATATATCAGAAGTTCAGCAAGGTTTTACAAGATTTTATAAAAAAAAAAAAAAAAATTTTTGCTCATTTGTACATAAATTTCAAATTTATTTGTCTTTCTCTTAACTGACACACTAAATTATTACCAATGTCCACGTATCAAAATCTTGCAGGACCTTTTTTATAATACAATTCATTATAGCACCATTTCAAATATAATGACCCAAAAAAACTATTGTATACAAAACAAAAATGTATAGATTATATAGAACAAGAAATCCGCCAAATGGCTATGCCATGACTGCTGGTGGTATTCAATTAACAGAATAAAATGCATAGACTAAACATTGGTCAGCCAAGCATGAAAAAGAGGTCAAGATCAATAACAGTCTACAGGACTGGGCAGGGTGCATCATGGTGTATGTGCATATGAAGTTTCATTAGCCTATAGGCCTGGGTGTGCATGAAACAGGGCTAAACGCACAGACATAATGTTGTTGATGCCACCACGCCAAAGCCTCCAGCGGATGATTCTATTCTCTCCTGCTTGTTAAAGTGGTCGTGACAAAAATGACTTTTTTATGTTCTATATTGCCTGTACAATTTTGTTTGGATACTGCAAGTGATTGTTAACATGGTGTTTGCTTTGGATCCCAGCAATAGTGTTATAAAGAGGTTATGGTGTAAAGAACAGATTAACATGATAAAAGGCATCTATAACCTTACACAGTTTTATCCTATACCTTCTTAAGTGAGGAAAGAGGAGAAACAAAGACTATCTTCTCCTTAAAACAGAATAAAAGCCACTGTAACATTTGAAGAAGCATTATGGAAATTCATTCCATTTCTATTAAAATCCTTTTTTTTTTTTTTTTTTTTTTTTTTTTTTGTATAATAGAGAAATAACAGTAGTCATAATGTGCACACTTATGAAACTGTATTGAGTGCCTTATACTTTTGGCTATTTTCTCTTTTTGTTTGTATCATTTAATTATTTTAACAATGTTGTGTACCATTACCCTATACAAGTTGATTTTTAATCAGAAAGTATTGAACCTTTTCTATTCTTCAAGAAAATAGTTGAGGGTACTCACTGGAATTATCTCTTGTCTAGACCCATGGTGCATTCTATATATTTGTTTGTTCATAGAACTTAAATCAAACTATAAAATCAATACATCTTTAGACAGTTAGAAAAGGTTAGACACAGCTGAAGATTATGTGAGCCTAATATATGAGTATACATTTTTCAATGTATCTTCATGGTTAACAACATTTTTCATGAGCTGAATTCCTTAATGTAACATTGCTGGACTTCACTAGAATGGAAACACATTATAAATTTCATGTCCTGCTGGTGACCCAAATAAGCCTCAGGGGAAAGAAAAAAAAAAAAAAAAAAAAAAAAAAAAAAAAAAAACTGGAAAAATCAAACTTTTATTAGAAGAAACGGGAGTTTGAAAAGCATGCAAAAATAAATGAGCATAGTTATTAAATGAAATTTCAGTCTGAAAGGACTGACAAGCTTTTGTTCTTTAAAATATACATTAAAACAGTGTGACAGAATCATTAAAATTTCTCAAATCAAGGAATTCAGCTTTTTAAGTAGTCCTAAATTTGTCCATTTAGTTTGCTACCACATTTAAAATAAAAAAAAGCTAGAAAATTCAATACAAGTTAAAACAGATGAAATTGAAGGCTGGCTTTGTAACATTTACAGTAGTAATTCAGTGTAAAGCCATGCAAAAAAAAAAAAAAAAAAAAAAAGAGCTTGATTTGATTATACTGTACTAAAGCAAACATGCATTGAAATACTTAAGTAAAAAGAAAAATATCTCACCATGAATAATGTTGCAAATATTAAAATAAAGAACAAAAAGTCTCGTAACTGCATATAAACATGAATTTATTTAAATGAACAAGTAAAACTGGTAAAACCATTTTAAGTATTATAGCTTTACACTGCTATTAACAACAACATTACCTGTCTACATTCTAAATAAACGACAATTAGGTCAGAACTACTAGCTCTATCAAGAGTAATGAGAATTTTCTTATCATAATCAGCCAATTACAAATGTACGTTAACAATTACATAATGATAATAATAAAAAATAGTTTTCTTTTTATTATATAATAAAAGCTGTAAAATTTCAATTAGTTTCTCGTCTTTGAACTGGATCAAATATAAAATGGTTTTTCACAGTATCTCTGTATTAATGTTGGCACTATTAATTCAGAGATAGGATAAAATAAAAAAAATCATTTCATTTCAAGAATGATTTCATTTCAAGAATGAGAGACTAACTGAAATTTTACGGGCTGTCAAGTGCCACATTTTATGATTGTATTAATACCATGTATCAATTTATTAAATATTTCTTGGATAAAAAATCTCTATTTTTGAGGAATATGAAGCCTTTAATTTTACAAATATTGCCATAAACAGAATCCATACTAATACAACAAAACAAAAACAAACTGCGAAATTACAGGATAATTTTAACTGAACAGCTTTTATACAAGGAATTAACTTGCAATTTAACTTTTACAACTGGTGTCCTATGATAGTGAAAGCATATTCTCATGAAAACAATAGGTGACAATTATCGTTATTTTATTATTTAAGTGGCTCTGTCTGTGAATAGTTTTATTTATATGTTTTTGTTTTTTGTTTTTGTTTTCAAGCCATAGTTACTCTGCATGTCCTATGCAGTAATGAAAACACCAAAGACTTCTTTCAATACACAATTTAAAGTACAATATTACATGATATTTTTAAATGAAAAGTACATTATTATAAGGTATTCTTTTTATATGACAAACATTACTTTAATATAAAATATTCAAGGCTCTCATTTTATGAAAATGTATGAATGATCTGAATAGGTAACTGGGGATCACAGGATAGATAGGAGGGTAGCTAAGCAGATAACTAATTTATCAGTGTTCCCAGAAAAGCTCACCAAAGACCTACCAAATAAATTCTGTATGTGCACTGATGAACAATTCCTTCTGAGCAGAGAAAGGGAACACTGACTTGACAGTTTTTACTAGTATGAAAGCAAAAAGAGGTTCAATGTAGATTTCTAACAGCTTTTTTTTCTGGCTAACAGATAAAGGAAGTTCAATATTATTTAATATTGTGCAGATCTACTGGATATAAGGTGCATAAACTGACTTATCATAGACAAAAGCTCATTAACCTTTTCATCCCTGATTTTCTAATGTGGACTTCCATTCTTGAATCTGGACATGTCCACTGATGCAAATAGGAGTTTCAGCCTAAAATCAAAAACAGAATGGCAAACAGTCTAGATCCTGATGAGATGACTGGTTATGAGCTGATCCTGATGAGATGACGTGTTATGAGCTGTCTCATCTGGATCTACACTGTGGATCTACACTGTTTGCACAGATATCTGCTTTGGTCTGCCGGGCTGAAAGGGTTAAGCCTGCTATTCCATGTGTTGCAACATATTCTTTGGCTCCATCACAAGCTCAGAGCATGTCACTATAGAGTAATCTAATTATTCAAAAAGTGCAGTTTTGTTCAGTTCTATTGATTAATTTTCTCTTTACAAAAACACAATGAAATGATACAGTTACAATACGCTCTTATCAAACTTCTGATAAGGCAAGATGTGAAGTGATGAAAATTTCAAACATGAAGTCAAATTTACAAAGCATGTGAAAAGAAGATAAAGGAAAATGCATGCAAATGCTTATAAAATGAAGCAAGCTAGATCTATACAAAACAGATGCAAGTCCAAAAAAAAAAAAAAAAAAAAAAAAACAGAGAGAAAAAAGAAAAATCACATAAACGTGAAAGCAGAGCATTCATAATCAGAGGAAAAGTATCAGAGAAATCTGCAAAAAATGCTGTCAAAAGACAGAATAATGGGGAAAAGGATTCCATGCCAATACCAAGAAAAATTGTTCATAACATTTTATAATAACTTCCGCCATATTCAATTCAGCCTTCACAATACAGGAACAAGTACTTTCTATATAAGTAACATGACACTCCATCTTAAGAGCTCTGCCAATTGGCCTCTGTATCCAGCCGTTCACGTGTGAGCATGTTCCAAGCCTGTATCACTATTAAACCTCAGAAAGCATGTGTGAATATACTGAACTCAGGAGACTTTAAAAGTACAACAATTTTATGTACTCTAATTATGCAGTGATGCTTCTTTATCCAATTACACTCTTGCCTTCTATAGACCAAGTTAATAACTGGAACATAAACAGTGGTCCAGAAATAAAAAACTTAACAATGACATCTAAATATGTCAATAAATGCCACATCAGGACACTGTATGAGTACGTCATAATTATGTTGGTTATATACTATGCCATACTGTATACTCACAAGTCACACTGTATATTGTAAACAAGACTGGAGTGTAATGCTCAGCTATTATAATAATACAAGCAAGGGTACACCATTTCCTACAAGACTGCATGTGTGCTCAGGGAAGTAAGATCAGCCTGCACATTGACTTTGCTATCAGGCTGAAGATGCATTCAAACATCGGCTACCCAGTCCTCTGTGAAGACTGATCAGACTGTGCAAACGAGCAGGCAGATCTAAGTCTTTGCTGGGCACACATGCAATCTTCCAGGAAATACTGTGCCCCGGCTAACATTACATGTTAAGTGTATTTCTGCTAATATGAAGGCTGATAGAAAATAAAATGAGCTATGTCTAGTGGACAAAATCTTTTGTTCCCAGTCCTTTTCAATGCACTTTCTCTAATATTGGAGAGAAATATATTTTGGACACTTTTTACTAATTCTTACAATATCAAACATTCTCTGTGACTATACTTTAAATTTAATGTAGCAACAATTTCCCCACACATAATTTTCAAGTTAACAAAAATACAGATACTAAAAACTTTGGTATAATTAGCAAAAGTGATCAAATGTTGTTTACGTCAAATGTTTATCCAAAGCAATATGTGAAAGTCGCTGCAATATTTTTACCTCACATTCGACAATGTCTATTCACTCTACTGAAACCTTTGTTTAGAGCAATTCAACTCTCAATACCAATTCCGGAAGGTCCAAATACAGTGTTGGTAAAAGGAGACTCTGTCTAGACTGCACAGATGCAAAGGCTAGTCAAAATCCTTGCATTTGGAAAGTATCTTTTCCACAACTCAAACTAATTCAATACTTTTCCAACAGCAAGTGCACAACATCTGATGGTAAGTCTGCATTAGTAACTGTCTGAAATGTCTTTTCTGGCATAGCTCACTTTATTCACAAATAGAAAGTCAGTCACACTGCATTTACCCAAAGTTTTGGACAGACTGGCCAGAGCAGTGTAGACCCAGATCAGATGCCATAGAATGCAGAGTCTGGTAAGGTTATCTATTGTTTGCCACTGATTCAGCAATTTTAGACACATCAAAACGTAGTAAAAATGGAACCATTACAATTTCACGACAGGTACGGCAATGAGTTAAGATGTCTGAATACTTAGGGTATGGTAAGTGCACATGTATCAACTTAAAATGCTGTCATTACTGAAGACGCAGCTCCTAATAAGACCCTTTTTTACTGATTTATTGCTTTTTTCTATGAAAACATATTGTGGGTACTCATTAGAAACGCCTACAGTAGCACTTCTAATGAGTACCCTACAACATATTTTCGAAGAGAAGAAAAAATATTTGTACGTGGATACCCCCCTCTTACCTAGAACTTAGTGAAGAGTTGCTATGTAAAGAGTTACAACTCATACTTCTACCCTAATTACCTAAATATTGGGAGACCTTAACCCTTAAAATGCCAAGAAAACCTGCATCTAAATATGTTGTCTGTTTATGTGGTCTGCTGAATATTCTTGCAAACTTTTCGAACCTATTTTTGCATACAGGCAAACAGTGTGGACCCTGATCAGACTGCTCCTAGAGGAGCAGTCTGATCTGGGTCCACACTGTTTGCAAAAATGACTTTTAGAATCACAAACAGATGATTAAGCAGACGACGATTGTTGTGATTGGCAGTTTAAGGTTTAACTTCTTGCCATACTTTTCCTCAAATAAGAGTAAGTCCATTTTGCTATCTGGCTATGTATTCAAAATATGACAATGGACCAGCCAAAAGTGTAGGATCTGAACAAAATGTTGCTTCATCTGGGTCATCTGGGTCTACACTGTTTGTTCAAGTGTGTTTGTCCAAATATTTAGGTACATGTAATTTGTTTGGTCAAAACTTCTTCTTTCTTGTAACATTGCACAGGTCATTCAACAATAAGACTGGTCTTGTAACTTTGCAACTAGCTGACTGACAATGCTCACAAATGGTTTACTTGACATAACACCCACTTCTATCTCATTTCCTTTTTTTTAGCTACAATGTGCTGTACTTTATTTACCCTAAATATTGGGATACCTTTACCCCTTTCCATACATATCCTTAAATGAACAACTCCCATTTTACAACTTGCTAAGGTGTCAAACAAAAGCTGCTGGAAGAGGCAAAACACATGAACTGCTCAAATGTTGTTTTGGGGCATCTGATCTAGGTCTATTACAACATGTAGCAGCTCATATTGGTCTTCCCTAATACTCAGGATAAATATGATGCATGCATGCATCAAAAACAGAATAAAGCATAACTTTTCAGACTTCAAGAAAAATTAACCCTTGTCCTGCTGAATAAATTAAGATACCACACCCACTTCTAATTTTCAGCCAATCAGATTACTTGATCCCGATTGTTGCTATAAAGTCACATACAAAGTGGCAAACAGTGCAGATCCAGATCAGTTGGCTTCTGAAGAAGCCAACTGATCTGGATCTACACTGTAGGGTATATCCGGGTTCAGCAGGACAGGATTAATACAGAATTGTATTTATATAAAATAATGAGACCAAACAGATAAGCAGTAGTCTGATACTAGTATTACTACATGTATGGTATCTAATAGCTGTCATTAAATAGGACCACATGAAACACCTTTCAGAACAAATATATATGTATTTTCTATTGTTCCATGTTGGGATTCTCTTTAAAATCGCCAAGCTGCAGATAAAGCACAGTATCCAAAACCCCTAACTTTAGAGTTATAAAAATATATATAAAACAAGAGACCCATGGGCAACAACGCTCACCTGAGTTAACTGCTTAAAGTTAATCAGGTCATTTACTCATCATTCCTCATCAGCCTGTCAAGTTTCAAGGCAATGGCTTCAACAGTTTTTAAAATATCTTGCTTGCAAGGTTGAAATGCTGAAATTTTCAAAGGGCCATATTTAGTCAAACAAAAAAAAAAAGGGGGGGATAAGAGGAACATTTCTGTGAAATCATTTGGAAATCAGGCCACTGGCCAAGGAGGAGATGTTGTTTTAATGTTTTTTTGTTGTTTTTTTCTACTTTTAGCTCTGGTGGCCATTTTGTTCAGCCGAGCTGAACTATTTTGGCACTTTTGGTAAAGGGCCGTAAGAGGCACACTTCTGTGAAATTACTTTGAAATAAGGCCACTGGCCGCGGAGGAGATGTCTTTTAAGGGTTTTTCTATTTTTAGCTGTAGCAGCCATTTTGTTCAGCCAAGCAGAATCATTTTAGCAATTTTGGTAATGGGCCATTGGAGGAACACTTCTGTGCAAATATTTTGAAATCGGGCCATTGGCCCAAGGACGAGATGTCGTTTGAAGATTTTCTATTTGTAGCTCTGGCCGCCATCTTGTTCAAAGTAGTGGAACTATTTTGGCCATCTTGGAATTCCTATCAACAAGATTTTAGTTTGTTTCGATCTAGAAGGATCCTGTTGCTACAAAGCAAGTGTCAGCTCAAAGCGACCAAAGGTATGGGAAGAGACGTCAAAAACTGATTTTTAAGATGGCGGCTATGGCGGCCATCTTGGATTTTCTATTGACTCATTTAGCTGATTTGTGTCTACTAAGCGCCCTAATGCTCATCATCAAGTTTCAGTTCAACTGGATTATAGAGATGTCCAAAATATGAATTCTCAACATTTTTCCCATATTAATGTATAGGGCCCATACAAATGCATGGGGAAGCAAATTGGACCTTGCCGTACAAAGGTCAAACGTCAACACAAGACCTTCATTTTAGCAATTATGGTAGATCTCCTGTCCCCCATAATTTGTGCAAAGATTAGGCCCCACAGCTTATTTGGTTCTGAAGAAGAAGATTTTTTAAGGTTTGTACCATATATGAGCATGGCAGCCATCTTGGTAAATGGATCACAACCATTTTAGCAATCTTTTGTTCCTCTGCCCCAAGGAGGCTCCACATGAAATTTGAGCTACATTGGCCCAGAGGCTTCAGAGGAGAAGTCATTTGAAATTATCAACATTTTGTATGAGGCCCACACAAAAGCAAACTTGACCTCGCCGTAAAAAGGTCAAATGTCAATGTACTATCATTATTTTAGCAAATTTGGTGGACCTCCCATCCCCTTTGATTTGTGCAAAGATTCAGCCTGAAGGCATCCTCTGTTCTGGAGAAGAAGACTTTTAAAGTTTTTTTAAAGTTTTTTACCATATATGGGCATGGTGGCCATCTTGGTCAATGGACCGTGACCATTTTAGCAATCTTTCATTCTTCTGCCCCAGGGAGGGTCCAAATGAAATCTGAGCAACATTAGCCCAGCGGCTTAAGAGAAGTCGTTTGAAATTCTCAACATTTTTCCCATACAAACGCATAGGGAAGCAAACGACCTCTCTGTAAAAAGGTCAAATGTCAATGTATGACCATTATTTTAACAACTTTGGTAGACCTCCCTCCCCGATGATTTGTGCAAAGATACAGCCACAAGGCATTATCAGTTCTGGAGAAAGATTTTTAAAGGTTTTTACCATATATGGGCATGGTGGACACCTTGGTCAATGGACCATGACCATTTTAGCAATCTTTCGTTCCACCAACTTAAGGAGGCTCCATATAAAATGTGAGCAAAACTGGCTCAGCCGCTTCAGAGAAGTCGTTTGAAAATGTTAACTGACGGACGCACAGACAAAAGTGATTACTATAGCTCATCCTGAGCATAGCTCAGGTGAGCTAAAAAATGTACAATTAATGCTGCCTATCAATAACCAGTTAACTTGTTAAGCAAGAGTATTTAATAATTTCTCCATAAAAACATACATCGTGGGTAGTCCTTAGAATTGCCTCATCAAGGGATTAGAGGATGCATTTCTAAACTACCCATAATAAATGTTTTTCAGAGAACTAGTGAAAATCATCCCAGAATTATCATCAGATACTGCTCCTTAACGGCCTCTGGCAACAATATAGGAAATATCCCATAACATTAGATTTGAGTACATGTAGAAAGGTGCATTAACCCATTGTATACTGAATACTCTCCCCCATACTATATATTGGAAGATTCTAATTTCGATTTTAGGTATGTCAGGCTATGTGATTTAGATATTCTGGGAGAAAAATGGTTGAACTATTTGCAAACAGTGGAGACCCTGATCAGACGCCGCAGTCTGCGGCATCTGATCTGGGTCTGCATTGTTTGCCAAGTTTGTTTGTGTTGAGGTTTTACGGCCCAGTCAACCCAATGGGGTCATGTCGAGCGCGGTCAGTTTACCTAACCACACATTTACTGGGCAGGCTTAGTCCTCTAAGCGGTTAACCAGTATTGTGCACATTCTTTCGCCAGAAACTGACAACTGCCCTTCTTGAATCAGCGGAAGGGAGAGAATGACCGTAGAAAATATTTCATGATCAATCTCCACGAAAGAATGTTGCCGACCTCGGCGGGGGTTGAACCCGCGACCTCCTGGTCTCCAGTCGGACGGCGCATCCAACTGAGCCACCGAGGCCGTTTGCCAAGTACCCTTTTACGGGTCTCCCGACTACAATGGGTTAATGGTTAAAAGGAGCAATAGAATACTGAAATAATGCAGTCAATGTTGTTTTCTATGCAGTCTATAGTTGTTGGTCAACAAGTTAAAAATAATCAGTCAATTTGTACTAGATATTTTCTACTTCCACATAATGTTACACCTTTTTTGGAAGATACATGAATATGTCTAGTTTCAAAATTAGAGGACCAATGCATATATTATAGAATGACCATTCTGACACAATTCATTAGAGGTTATAATGATACCCCCTGTAAATAAAACCCTGTAAATAAAACAAAGTCACATGGTATAAAACAAACACAATTTTGTGACAAAATATTAAAACCACTGTACCTTCGAATGTGTCATCCCCTTCATGCATCAACTCATCATCTGAGCAAATATTCAATACATTAACCAGCATTTCTGTAACTGCAATAAAATGGTGGATAGGTGTTTAAAAGTACAAAATTAGGTAAGCAACATTTTAGCTATTTTCAATCTACTGGAAATTCTGTATGTGTGACCGTGATGACAGTTTGTGCAATATCCAGAATACATGGGAAATTATACCACTGCTAGCACCATATTAGTCCAGCACCACAACTATAAGTACATAAGTATGGCTACACAGAGGTCCTGTGTTTTAAACTACTTAGATGGCTTCACTGACCTTACATTTTCTGTTCCCAACAAAGTATAATTTTTTGCTATTCCATTTCTGCATTGCAGAACTTTCAATCAAGCCAAAGCAGTTCTGTTCAATAAATGTCACAAATGCTCTAAACTGATCAATATACATGTAAAGTTTCAGGCTATTATTCCAGGAATAACAACATTTTCTAAACCCCAGCTCCAGTTCTCCCATTCTCTATTAGTATGGGCTCCAATATAAGCAAAATTGTTAACGATCGGAAAGATATACAATTTATTTTGAAAATGCCTGGATATAAAACAACTGTATAGCAGATATGTATACATTGCATTTTCCAAAACTGGCACACTTGTTTTGGAAATTTTACAATGCCATTTTTATTTACACATTTTCAATTATACGGACACCTTTTGAATGTTCCTGCTTATAATTTTTCTATTAAATTAATTCGTATACAATACAAGCTTTAAAATGCATGCTGAGGAAGTTCCCTGCAAACTTTGTCATGTCCACAGTTTTATAACAGTTGACTGACTACATTCAGTAAGAATGTATGAACATAATTAAATCTTTTCTACGGTCATTCTCTACCTTCTGCTGATGTCAGTTTCTGGTGGAAGGATGTGCACAATACTGGTTAACAGCTTTGAGGACTTAGCCTGTCCGGTAAAAGAGTAGTTAGGTAAACTGACCAAGCTCAACATGACCCCATTGGGTAGACTGGGCTGTAAAAACCTTTACATAAACAATTACAATAAGTCAAGTATTTCGGCAAACACAAATTTCATCTTTATTCGATAGAGAACAAGCCGTTAAACAAAACACAACAATAATTTTTAGGAGTCAGTGTTCCTTTATACCTATACATCAACTCTACATATTAATTTTTTGCTATATGGATGTATTTACCTGTCAGTACATACTTGTTTACCATACACTTAACATAACTTACAGTTGATAGGCAAAAATCGGCGACATCATGCAAAATGCATGCATCCTGCCAAATTGCAATTAGTTTCGGATTGCTATACAGTGGTTTTGTATCATACAATATCCAGTCATTATATATACCAAAAATCAGCTGTATATCTTCCCGATAGTAGGGTTTTTTGGGTTTCTTTTTTTGCAAGATACGAGAAATGAGAAACCTGATTATATCACTCCTTAAATATTATGGTGCAACCTTTTGATGACATGTCAGTATGGATTCTGGTGAAAAAGAGTATGTTGGTATTATTTATACTTGTATATTACTTTAGGAGAATGGAACCCCCTATCTCTGACATTTAAGTGAGGCTAGAACCCTCTAATGAAATGGGCTTTGCACCACTCTGCCACCCACCAAACTGTGAAAGACTAACTGCAGAACAGGTTGTACAGTCAATACTAATTACAACAGCATTCATCCCAAACACAATCTGTATTGGATCCTTTTGTTATATGGATATATAATGAGGGAAACAACAAAGGAAGATCAATATGCAATTATACATTAAAAGGATGCTGAATGTTTATGTTAACAGTGAAGTCCAAGATTACTCTGGACATCTACATGCATTGGATCAGGAGCTTCACGATCCACAAGCTGATTCTATGACATTCAAAGACTCTAAAAGTAAATTAAGACTCAAAGCTCGTAGATAAATATCTTCTTTTTCTCCATGAAAACATTCAAGTACTGATTAAAAGCACCTCACTGATACACAAGGAGTACTCAAACATGTTTTTCATGGAAATAGGAAAAAGTCTTCCTTTTAGGTCGAAAAAAAAAAAAAAAAAATATGCACATGATCTGGGACCGCAATTGAGAAGGCTAAGCTGGATGTTACCTATTTAACTATATGCATTCAGCTCTTTTTTTAATGTAAAGCTCCAATAAGGAAAAACCTACCTTTTTCTCCAACGAATGGAAGGGACCATGTGAACACATCCATAAAATTTGGCAACCAGTACGGGTGAGGTGAACAGTTAAACTGCCGTATGTTCATCACATTGTTTTCATATTTTAATATAGCAGCTGAAGAAAAACAAAACAACAATAGTGAGGTTGATAAATTCAATATGCACTGTACTTGTTACTTCATGTACACACACCTCAATTACCTAAAGTTAAAGAGATTTTCAGGGAGAAAATACTTTTTGCATCAATTACATCATAAGGCGCTTTTTTTCTCAACCAAAAAGTATTGATAATTGTCCCAAAAATATATGTTGTGAGTACTCGTTAGATGCGCCTCGCCAAGGCCTTTCTTATGAGCACCCACAACATATGTTTTCGTGGAAAATTAAGAAAAATATTTTGTGAATATTGCCTCTTATCTAGAGCTATGTGTATCAGATATTAACCCTTACAGCACTGACTTTCTTTCTTTTTTTTGTCTACTGCACCCAAAAACAGATTTGTTGGACTCAACGAATTTATGATGATTATTAAGTGTGTTTTTTCTTATGTCCCTTTCAACATTTAGCTAGTTTCATGAAATGGAAGGGTGATAATGAAAGGCTCGCTGCACAGTCATGTGCTGATATCCACATTCAGCAGGATTCAAACCTGCTACTTCATGATCCGAAGTAGGGAGTGCTAACCACTTGGTCACCTAGACTCTTCAAACAAAATTTTGCCAGACATGTCCGGTGGTCCTACAGATTTAGCATGCTTGAAGTTTCATTCAATAAAGAAAGGTTAATAGACTTTTTACAGGATAAGTAAATACAGGAAATAACATTTGTGTTTGTGTTGAGGTTTTACTGCCCAGTCAACCCAATGGGGTCATGTCGAGCGCGGTCAGTTTAACCACACGTTTACTGGGCAGGCTTAGTCCTCTAAGCGGTTAACCAGTATTGTGCACATTCTTTCGCCAGAAACTGACAACTGCCCTTCTTGAATCAGGGGAAGGGAGAGAATGGCCGTAGAAAATATTTCATGATCAATCTCCACGAAAGAATGTTGCCGACCTCGGCGGGGGTTGAACCCGCGACCTCCTGGTCTCCAGTCGGACGGCGCATCCAACTGAGCCACCGAGGCTGGCGCAGGAAATAACATATCTGCCTTTCAATTTTACATGAATTCAATCTGTAAATGCTTCTTTACCAGTAGATTACTGAAAGCCAACTTGTACCTAATATAACGGACAGAATAATAACAGAAAAGTGTACACTATTATCAATTTATATGAATTAAGAAGAATGGTAACACTTGGTCAATTTTCAACCTTATTTTTTTTGACCCTTGTACTGCTAATAAATTAAGATGCCACACCCACTTCTAATTTTCAGCCAATCAGATTGCTTGATCTGGATTGTTGCTATAAATTAACATACTTAATGGCAAACAGTGCAGATCTAGATCAGTTGGCTTCTGTAGAAGCCAACTGATCTGGATCTACATGGTTTGCAAAGGCATGATATACAATCGAACTTCAACGGCTCGAACACCTTCGGGATCATGAATTGTTCGAGATAAGGGTAGTTCGAGCCATTGAGGGTTAATCATAGCGCCGCGTCAGGAGGCATAGTAGGGACGATTCAGGATTATGTTTTCAATCTATAAACTAAAGGTATGGTGTGTGTACTCATTAGAATCGCCTCATTGAAGCTATTCTAATGAGTACACACTACATACATTTTCAAGAAAAAGATAGAAAAATATCCTTTAATTATCCTGGATATATTCATACTATTATGGAGTTATGAGACAATTTCCCAAGGGATTCAAAAAGAGTTCGAAACAGCCATAGTCATTGAAGTTTCACTGCATCCGGGTTCAGCATGACAAGGGTTAAGAAAGAGACCACTTCTGTGACTTCCTGTTCACTTTCCTGCACATGAAGTCCCCATCTGAACAGGGGTCAAGCCCAAGTAAAGCAAATTCTTTCTTTTTAGAGAAGAAAAATAGTGTAGATGTCCATGAAAAGTCACAATCACAGAACATAGCCTACCAACGACATCAAGAGTATGAGCAAACAAACCAATGCAGACCGTACAACTGCTACAACGAAAAGCAAAGCAACCACCTCTCTCTTCCCCACAAGATGATCACACTTCTAGACAGAATCAACTAAACATAACAATAAACCAAACAATTGGAAAAAACCAAAACAAAGAAAGAAAAAAAAAAACCTGCAAGGTGTAACCACAAGGTCACACAAGGAACAAACAACACCTGAACCACCGCCTTGGAATGATCTATAGTAAAACCTACAGGAGGGGTTTAAATCGATTTTACTGGTACCGAATCTTCTCTAGGTTCTAATGTTGTAAAAAATACACTTTTCAGAAAGAAACAAAACAGTTTTGAAAACATTAGCTCCCTTTAACCCATTGTAGTCTGGAAACTCCTAAAAGGGTAATTGGCAAATAGCACATAATGCGGCATCTGATCAGTCTACTGTTTGCAAACAGTTCAACCGTTTTTCTCTAGGAATATCTAAATCACATAGCCTGACATACCTAAAATTGAAATTAGAATCTTCCAACATACAGTGTGGGGGGAGTTCATTCAGTTTACAATGAGTTAAAAGAGTATCCATTCTCCTTATAGTAACTATCTACAAATGTCAACTAGAAATTGTTTTTCTACAAAAACACAGATGTCTCCCCCCTTTTTGATGTCATATTGTATTGTACATTCAGCGAACATTTACTATCCCCAAGCTGTTCGAAGAAAAAGCGGGGATATTGTGATACCCCACCCTCCGTCCAGCCGTCCGTCTGTAATGTCACTCCATTGCTCCTAGACCATTTAAGCTAGAATCTCGAAAATTTCACGGGTGATAGCCCTATGGATGAGGACTGGAGGAACACATTCGGAATTTTGATGTAACCCCTGTGGGGCAGGGCCAGTGGGGTGCGGCCCTGAAGGGTCCAAAATCCATCTTGTACAAACATAGTCATGTTGCATATCAAATCAAAGGTAATGAAGAGTAGAATACAGTGGTGTAAATTTTGCCCCAGGGGCATGTCTGGGTCACTAGAGGTCAAAAAGTAGGATTTTGTGTCCTTTTTTTTTTTTTTTTGATTGTCACACATATCCTCCTAGGCTTTTTGAGCTAGAACTTTGAAACTGTCACAGGTAATAGCCCTTTTATGAATGGAGGAACGCATTTGGAATTTTGATATGCGCTGGCGCAGGGA
This sequence comes from Anodontia alba, assembly GCA_964016985.1. Classification (NCBI taxonomy): domain Eukaryota; kingdom Metazoa; phylum Mollusca; class Bivalvia; order Lucinida; family Lucinidae; genus Anodontia; species Anodontia alba. The sequence goes on along the minus strand of OZ024822.1, from coordinate 34,488,253 downwards.
TATGCGTTGGCGCGCCGTCGACTTGCTCTAGTATTAACTAATGAGATTCCATGGGAAATAACTCAAAAAGTATAAATGCAAGAGTTAAGGTTCTTGTGCTCTGCACATCGTATAATGTTGATTGATATTCATATAAAGTTTCGTGAAGATATCTTGAACAGTTTTTAAGCTATAGAGTGGACAAGTTTTTGCGACAGACAAGGTCCAAGGGAAATAATTTAAAAAGTATAAATGCAAGAGTTATGGTTCTAGTGCTCTGCATCTAATGTTGATTGATATTTACATGAAGTTTCTTGGAAGATATCTTGAACAGGTTTCAAGTTACACAGAGCTGACACGATTTTGTAACAAAGTTCCAAGGGAAATAACTCAGAAAGAATAAAAGCAAAAGTTATGGTTCTTGCGCTCTGCATGTCGTCTAATGTTGAACGATATTTATATGAAGTTTCCTGAAGATAGCTTGAGCGGAGTTACAGAGCGGAAATGATTTTCTGACAGACAGATGCCCGGGGGAAATACAATATGTCTCCCGCTAGGGAGACAAAAATAATTAATAACTGCTCACTTACCTTTATTATTGTACACATCCAAATAATTTGGTGCAGAAAATATTGTGATCAAGGAAGGGAATCCTGTTGCTTGACTTTTTCTGTACATTCTGTATCTGTTTGAGTAAAAACACTAACAATAAATAAAGGAATGGGTGAATAATGAGCAGAAAAGGAACAAGATTTCTGCACAAGGAGGTGTCCCTTTTGCCTATACCTGTCAACATTAGAAAAGTTCAAACTTCATGTAACAAATGACAAAGTCATTGGACAATGATATGTATGTCATGGACACAAAATGATACCACAGTGTTTGAGTCCCGGTTAGAGAATAAGTGTATGCCAAGTTTGATGTTTGTTTGTGTTGAGGTTTTACGGCCCAGTCAACCCAAATGGGGTCATGTCGAGCGCGGTCAGTTTACCTAACCACACGTTTACTGGGCAGGCTTAGTCCTCTAAGCAGTTAACCAGTAATGTGCACATTCTTTCACCAGAAACTGACAACTGCCCTTCTTGAATCAGCGGAAGGGAGAGAATGACCGTAGAAAATATTTCATGATCAATCTCCACGAAAGACTGTTGCCGACCTCGGCTGGGGTTGAACCCGCGACCTCCTGGTCTCCAGTCGGACGGTGCATCCAACTGAGCCAACCAAGTTTAATGACTACGTCATATAGTTTGATGATTGTAAATTACACAGGCAATGTAAATACACAGGCAACATAAATGCTACTTAAGATTAACACAAATAAAAGCACTGCAACATGCCCCGCCATTGCACTTACATCAAGCAAAAGCCATAACTCTGTCAAAAATGAAATCAAAGAGAAGATGCATTAGTTTTTTCCTAAATAAAGTTGACATGAATACATGACTGAGATGACTATTTTCAATGTTCAAAGGGCCACAATTCAGAAAGCAGGTAAGCTAGATTTACACTTCTCATTTTTCTGCAGATCCCCTTATGGCACTTCACATTCATGTAAAGTTTACAAGTATATCACAGAAACTGTTATTTTCAATGTTTAAAGACCCATAAATCAAAAAGTAATTCAGCCAGACTTATGGTTCTTGTGTTCTACATGTCATCTTATGTATGTTTTGCAAGGCTTCAAGAAAATACCTGAAACCGTTTTAAATGTTCAAAGGGCCGTAACTCCAAAAGTAGGTTAAGCAGAAGTACGGTTTGTGTGTTCTGCACCTCATCTCATGATGCTTTACATTTGTGTGAAGTTTCATCAAAATATCTTAAACGTTGAGCTGACAAGAGTACATGGTAGAAATGGCTATTTTCAATATTTACTACATTCAAAGGGTGTTAAGTAGGTTAACCAGAGCTACTCTTCTAGTGTAATGCACATCCTCTCATGGTGTTTTATGTTTGTGAGAAATTTTGTGAAAATATCTTATACTGTCTTCAACTTACAAAGCAGACACAAGTACATGGTAGAAATGGCTATGTTCAATGTTCAAAGGGCAATAACTCCAAAAGTAGGCAAACCAGAGTTACCGTTCATGAGTTCTGCATGTCGTCTCATAGAGCTTTAAATTTGCGTGAATTTTCATCAAAGTATCTGAAACCATTTCTGACTTATAGAGCAGACACTATTACAAGGTAGATATAGCTATTTTCAATATTTACAATGACCAAAGGGCCTTTAACTCTAACGTAGGTTAACTAGAGTTATGGTTCTTGAGTTCTGCAGGTCGTCTCATTGTGCTCTACATCTGTGTGAGATTTCAGGAAACTTAAATGGTTTTCAACTTACAGAGTGGACATGAGTACATGGTGGAAATGGCTATGACCAGCATTCAAAGGGCAATAACTCCAAAAGTGGGCAAACCAGAGTTCATGTGTTCTGCAAGTCATCTCATGGTGCTTTACATTTGTGTTAAGATATATCACTAACGGTATTAGAGTTATGGAGCGGATATAAGTACATTGTAGAAATGGCAATGTTCAATATTCAAAGGATAATAATTCCAAAAGCAGGCAAACCAGAGTTATGGTTCATGTGTTCTGCACATCATCTCATGGTGCTTTACATTTGTGTGAAGTTTCGTGAAAATAATTCAAATGGTAGAAGAGTTATGGAGTGGACACAAAATTGTAAGTGCTGACGGACGGACGATCAAAATTTTGGAGGGTATAACATAATACCTCCCCACATTTTGTGGTGGGGCATAAATATGACAAAAGTCATTAAACCATGGAATATGCCAGGGTCGTACAATGACATCATAGTGTTCAAGTCCATGTTTACAAGAAAGAAAGCACATCTCATGTTGGATGATTGTTAGGCTAAAACAGGTCATGGTCATAAAATGATGCCTCATTAATGGAGTGCCTGTTAGGGAAAAATGTATGCCTGGTAAGATGACTGTAGGCACAGTAATTTTTTTTCAGAAATGGTCCTAACACTTGGTTGGATGCAAATGTTTACATCCTGATGCTTGCTTGGACACAAGCTACAAAAACTGGTCCTTGAAATTTCAAATAGTCATTGGCTGGTTTGGAGCTGAACGGCCCAGTTAACACTTATTACGGTCGTGTAGAGCTGGTCAGTTTACCTTAATCTAACCACACTTTTCCTGGGCATACTTTTAGAAGTCCTCTAATCCTAGAACTATTTTTTTTTTTCATTTTACAACCAGTGTTCACCAAGGCTCGGTACTCAGCCCATTGCTCTTCATCATTATGCTCTATGGTCCCCTGGGAGGACCTCCATGCCAATGACCTTATTATCATTGTTGAATTGCTCGAGGAATGTGTCAGGAGGCTCTTAACTTGGAAAGAAGCAATGGAGGAGAAACGACTGAGAGTTCATGCAGGAAAGACGAAGATCATGATCTGCAGGCCTGGACCTCCTGCAGAGTTCAAGCGAGTTTCCATGCAATGTCTTTCGCACTGGAGTGGGCAGCAACAGCATCTTCTGCAACGGCTGCAAGCACTGGGTGCACAAGAAATGCAGTGGGCTCAAGCATTTGACAAAGGACCCTGATTACAGATGTACATGGTGCAAAGGAACTGCAAGCCCTTTGGACGGCAGACCCCAGAGGGAAGTCCAAGTCAGACCTGACAAACTGGAGGTGGTAGCTTCCTTTTGCTACCTAGGAGACATGCTCTCAGCAGCCGATGGCTGTGAACTTTCAACCACAACACTTGTGAAAACCGCCATGAAGAAGGAGCTGCTACCAGTTCTCTCTTCCCGCCACCTCTCTTTCAACATGTGGCGGCATGTATAGCTGTTTTGTGTGGAGTACAATGCTCCATGCCAGTGAGACTTGGCCACTGACAAAGCCAAACCTCCGACGTCTGCAGCAAAATGACAAGGCAATGATCAGACAGATCTGCAATGTCAAGCCATAAGACATTGTCATCACCAGATCCAATGAGCTACTTCCACGGCTTGGCATTGAGGACCTGGACCTCGTTCTGAAGGAGAGAAGGCTCTCGGCTATTGACCCTCATGACAGACATACCTGGAGATCTGGTGTGAGATCTGCCATGCGTGCAGCAAGCCAACTATCTGCAAGGGGGCTCTCTGATGTGGATGTTGCCCTGTACCTGCACGTTAATCAAAAATCTGATGACGATGAATATGATGACTTAAGAAAATATAAAAATATAAATGTAACTTGCCCTGCATCTTGTGCTTCATGTGCTCGTATAATTGATAATAAATTGTTCTGTTGTAAGAAATCACAACAAGCTGCATAGCTGAAATATACAAGTAACACAGAATCAGTAAGAATAACTCTGCATTATAATACATGCATGTATCTTATAAATATAAGGTCCAACAAAGCCCATATTTTAAGATCACTTCATAGCTCCAGATTAGAGGGAGTATCCACATATTTTACTTATTTCTCCACAAAAATGTTGTGAGTACTCATTAGAAGCACCTCTGTGAGATGCTTCAAATGAATACCAACTTGTTTTTGTGGAGATATATGAAACATATCAGTACATTTCGGTGGAAAAAAGTGCCTGATCTGGAGCTATGTTAAGTGATATCTTACATCAGTACTTAACAAGAGGTGTCAATAAGCAATGCTTATTAGACCCCCCGTCACCCCACCCCATTCCCCTCGCAAAGGTAATGATTGCCTTCTGGGCACTGAAAAGCAATGTACTAAAATGTATATTTGCTTCAGGTTACATGTAATTGGAGAAACCAATACAGACAGACAGACATATGGATGGACATAAATGGCTAAGTTAAAGTTTTTATCAAAATTTTTTCCAGTAGCAAACTCCTTCATGCACATGTTCAATATGCCTGTAATGAGTCTGCAAAGTATCAGACTGCTTCAACAAATATTTTGAGAAGAGTTGATTTCACTGTGCATGCACTATATATAGTCATCTCAGCAACTTTTCAAGAACAAAGGGCAGTAACTCTAAAGGAATAAACCCCTGGCCCTTACATTTCTAACCGCAACAGCTCATTAATATCAACATTTATGCAAAGTATGAAAAGAAATCCCTTAAATTATTTAGCAAGACAAGAAGCAGAAACCAAAACACCTTTTCAAGAATAACGAAGGGAAATAACTAAAGGAATTAACCACTAGGCCCTTATTTTTCTTTAACAGCAATATCTCATCAACAAATTATTTAGCAAGATAAGAAGCAGAAACCAAAACATAACAAAAGGACAACATGAAAACAGTATATCCCCAACAAACAGTTTGTCGGGGAGAGAGGGTTAAGAAGGGTGTGGGGGTGGGAAGGTGTATGTGGTGGTGAATAGGACTGAGCAGTAAACAACTTTTTTATCTGACAAATTCCAGTATAATCATATTTTGAATTCTATCAAAACATTACACAAACAGATCAAACCATGTCTTCATATTTTAAAAATATTAATATTTGTACATTTTTACCAACAAGTTTTCAGAAGACTGAAATGGATGCCTAATATATTGCATGTCCTGGCAATTGACTCTTCATTTTCTTTCTCAAATGTCATTTTTATTTTCAACACCATGGCACATCATCAAACATTTACTCCGATTATTCAAACACCTTAATTCCCTCATATACCTGTCCTAGAATTTGAAAAAGTCGATTTTACTACCTGGTGATCTGCCTAAAAACTGCTGGGTGATTTGTTTGTGTTGAGGTTTTATGGCCCAGTCAACCCAATGGGGTCAGTTCACCTAACCACATGTTTACTGGGCAGGCTTAGTCCTCTAAGCGGTTAACCAGTATTGTGCACATTCTTTCGCCAGAAACTGACAACTGCCCTTCTTGAATCAGCGGAAGGGAGAGAATGACCGTAGAAAATATTTCATGACCAATCTCCACGAAAGAATGTTGCCGACCTCGGTGGGGGTTGAACCCGCGACCTCCTGGTCTCCAGTCGGACGGCGCATCCAACTGAGCCAACTGCTGGGTGAATTTGCAATTTAAGTAGACCTTAATCACATGCTGTGCACTGCAATGTCTGATCTAGGTCTACACTTTACTCTGGCCTCTCTATCCAAATACATAAGGTAAATTATAAATATGGTGCTCAGTTCTGTTCTTTACACTTTTACTATAAATCAAAGAATCATTTTTTTATATATAAATAAAATCAATCATTTTATCAAGTAAACAAAAAGGAAGAAAGAAAAAGCCTGATAACCTACCTATAAAAGTATGAGCAACCTCTAACACTATTATGTGTAAAATGTTCAGTTGTTTTTTCATTACCAAAATCTTCTAATGGATCTGACCATAGTAAATCACACATTGGACCAAACGCTGGTGGTTCTTTAAATCTATCCAACTGCAGCAAAAATGTATGAATGTCATGCAAAATTGCTTTAACCTGTTAAATCAGTTATATAACTTGGACCAGGAATTGTCATGGGAGTCAATTGCAAATGAGTTAATGCAAGACTCAGGTTCTTGTTTTGTCAGTGTTATTTCTTGACATCTTTGATGCACAAAAAACATTGAGAAATTCTCTGATTCAGTGTCATTTTGACTATGTGTTGCTTGTGGTATAATGCGTTCCTTGTGGTATAGCAGTTTGTCTGAATATTTTCAAAAAGGTTGCAGGTCACTCAAAATAAAGTTGTAAGGTTCATAAATAAGTATAACTGAACAAGATCTGTTAGAATTGTTGATTTTTCTAATTTAGGAATGCTTAATGTAAACACAGGGTCCAGCAAATAAGACTGAATCATGTGTAAGATTTATAACATTGGTTTAAGCATATTTATTTCCAAAATGTTTACATATACAGCACATACAAAAATACAACAACAGGATTAGAATGAAAGCATAAAAGCTTATTTAGTTCCTTTCCTATTTATAACATTGAAGTGATGTCCAGAATACATGAAAGACAAGTTTTATGCAAGTTTCAGAAATACATACAGTGGAACCTCTGTTAAGCAGCCACCCAGGGGAATGGCCAATTTTGGCTGCTTAAGGGAGGTGGCTGCTTAGCGGAGGTACTCATTCACCAGCAATGTTGCGACAATATAACCGAAATGGTGGGCTGTTAGTGAAATTCACACTATGATTATGATACTTCTTTTAGCATAATGGTATCTATATTTATTTATTGTCTGTAACATGCCTAACTGCCCAAAATAACAATTATATATTGTTTATTCTGATCAATTTTTAGGATAAAATCAGTTTGCTCAAGAAGTATTCAGCAGCAATGCTAATTACTATACCACAATAACACTAAGTATTGGGATAGATATGTCATTGCAAACAGTGTAGATCCAGATCGGACTCCACTGAACGCAGCGTCTGATCTGGGTCTTCACTGTTTGTAATATTTCAGCATTTCTTGGAATTATGTAGGACCCACACTAAACTCTTCCGTGACTATTTTGGAGCTTTTGAGCTTAATTTCTTTAATACCTTCATCTAGAGTCAGCACTTTAGGGGTTTTTGAAGACATGTTTACGAGGGAGTCAACCTAAAAGGATTAGTGAAACTGAAAGTAGAGTTGTTTATTTACCGGAAAAACACACGTGTCAGCAATCATTTTGAGCAATTCGCATTCTGCGATTTGACCGTCGCAATTACCTGTAGGCGTAAACATCAACGGTCAGTCATCAACAGTCCTTTAATCAATTAGTCGGTCTTCATAAATTGTTCGATAAACGCAAGCCATGCGGTTCCGGTTGGTCACGAGCTGACCTTTGAAGGTCAATGTCGCGTGGTGCTTGAAAAAAAGAAATTAAAACTGTGCAACAAACGAATTATTTTTCTTATTACATTTTCTTTTCTTTTTTAAAGGTACACATCAAAATAATTAACTTATTATCGTATTTCTTGTCGATAATTAAAAATGTATTTCTCTCTCTCTCTCTCTTTTTTTTTTTTTTTTTTTTATGCGGAATGCGATTTCCATGAATTTATGTATTCCTACTTTCGATTTCTGTGCCGCCGGTTTTCCGACTCGCTGTCAATTTGACCGTTTAACAGAGGGATTTTGGCCCTAAATCATAAATTATTATGGCCGCTGACCGGAGGAGGGAGGTGACCGTTTATCAGAGGTAAAATATATAGGAAAACACCTCGGGGGGATGAAAATGGCCGTTAATGGGAGGTGACCGCTCATCAGAGGTGGCTGTTAGTGGAGGTTCCACTGTACTTATAATACAAGTTTACATAATTTTAAGTTTCCTCCAGTGAACAATATCAGTATTTTATTATTATGGAGTGCAAAATTTGAATCAACTACCTGAAAACATTAAGAATAACAAGAGGCCCATGGGCCATGATTCGCTCACATGATAAAAACAGCTATTGCATATCTGCAAATGCCCTGCAGCTTCCAGTATTGCAACAAATTTGACCAAACCATAAAAAGGTCTAAGTTCATCCTAGTTTCATCATTTCAACAAACTTAGTAGACTTCCAGTCCCTGAAGCTGTATACCAAAATTCAGCTTCAGAGCTTTCGTAGTTCTGGAGAAGAAGAATTTTATGTGTTTAACCATATCTGGGCATGGCAGCCATCTTGTTGAATGGGGCAGAACCTTTCGAACTATGTGAACTATGTAAAATCTAACGAAAACTGTTCAAGCTGTTTCAGAGAAGACATTTAAAGATTTCACAATTTTATACAAATACATAGCACAAGGGCAATGGCAAAAAGCCCCCAAAATTCTGACAGTAGCTAAACAGTTTTACTACTTTAATCATACATTGTAAGTTTCAGCTGTTAGTCTTTATTATCCATTGAGAAAATGATTTTTCAATATTTTCCCCACACAAATGTATGGAGGCGCAAATCTGACCTTGCCATAAAAAGAGCAGAGGTCAACCTATGACCATCATTTGAACAAACTTAGCAGACCTTGAGTCCTCGATGCTATATACCAAGATTCAGCCTCAAAGCTTTCTTGATTCTGGAGAAGATTTTTAAGTCTTTTTACCATATATGGGCATGGTGTCCATCTTGTTCAACTGCCCGGAACCATTCTAATAATTTATAATACCCTTTCCACAAAAAGCCCCATGTGAAATTTGCTGAAGCGGTTTCAGAGAAGAAGACATTTAAAAACATGATGGCAGCTATGGTGGCCATCTTGGATTTCTGATCAGCACAATCTTAGCTACTTTTGATCTAGAGGTCATGCTGTTGCTACAGTGTAAGTTTCAACTCAAAACTCCCAATGGTTTGGCAGGATAAGTCAAAAATTGGTTTTCAAGATGGCAGCTGAAGTGGCCATCTTAGATTTCTGATCAGCAATTTTTTTGTTTTACTTTTGACTTACAAGTTATTCTTTTGCTACAATGTAAGTTTCAACTCAATCATCCAACGGTTCAGGATCGAGCAAACAGATTTACAAGATGGTGGCTCTAGTGGTCAGTTTGGACTTGCCTTTCAACAGGGTTTAGCTACTTTTATATCTACTGGTTAGCCTGTTGCTCCATCATAAGTTTTGACTTAATTTACAGAGTAGTTTGGGAGGAGATGTCGAAAATATATTTTCAGATTGACACAAATTTAGCTATTTTTGTTCCAGAGGTCATCCTGTTGCTACAGTATGTTTCAACTCCAATCGCCCAAGAGTTTGGGAGGAGAAGTCAAAAACTGGTTATGAAGATGGCGGCTATGGTGGCCATTTTGGATTTACAATCAGCATGTTTTTAGCTATTTTTCATCTACACGTCAAACTGTTGCTTTGTCGTAAAAATTCAACTTAATGCCTTGCGGTTTGAGAGAAGATGTCCAAAACAGATTTTAAAGATGGCGGCTGTGGCGGCCATCTTGGATTTCTGATCGACACAGTCTTCGCGAAATCTTTCCAACAGATGCAGGACAGCTGTCAGATGGACTGAAATGTTTGGCAGGACAAAATAAAATTCAGCAGGACAGGAGGCTTGTCTGTTAACAAATTACTATCTCTTTTTGCCAGAAATCACAGGACATTTGTCAGACAAACTGAAATTTTCTGCAGGACAGAATGAAAATTTGCCAGTTTTGTCAGACAGTCCTGCAGTTTTAGCAAAGACTGTCGACACAATTTTAGCTCATTTCGATCATAAAGTCGTCCTGTTGCTACAGAAAAATTTTTAGCTCAACCTACCAAAGGTTTGGGAAGAAATGTCGAAAATTGGTTTTCAAGATGACAGCCATCTTGGATTTTCAAATGGTTCAGTTTTAGCTACTTTGTGTCTAATAGGCGCCCTGATACTCATCATGAAGTTTCAACTCATTTGGATTGTAGTATTTAGAGGAGATGTCCAAAATATGAATTAACATTTTTCCCATATAAATGTACAGGGCCCTTAAAAATGCATGGAGAAGCTAACTTGACCTTGCCAGAAAAAGGTCAACATAGGACCATAATGTAAGCAATTTTGGTAGACCTATGGTTTCCGATGATTTGTGCATTGATTAGGCACCAGGACTTATTTGGTTCCGGAGAAGAAGATTTTTAAAGGTTCTAACCATATATGGGCATGACGACCACCTTGGTCAATGGATCGCAAACATTTTAGCATGCCCCCAAGGAGGCTCCACATGAGCAACATTGGCCCGGCTGCTTCAGAGAAGTTGTTTGAAATTCACAACATTTTTGCCATACAAATGTAGGGGGCCCATACATTTTTATGCATACAAAAGCAAACTTGACCTTGTGGTAAAAAGGTCAAACGTCAATGCACAATCACCATTTTAGCCACTTCGGCAGACAACCCGTCCCCGAGGAGTGTTTGTTTGTGTTGCTGGGCAGGGTAAGTCCTCTAAGCGGTTAACCAGTATTGTGCACATTCTTTCGTCAGAAACTGACAACTGCCCTTCTTGAATCAGCAGAAGGGAGAGAATGACCGTAGAAAAAATTTCATGATCATTCTCAACGAAAGAATGTTGCTGATCTCAGCGGGGGTTGAACCCGTGACCTCCTGGTCTCCAGTCGGATGGCGCATCCAACTAATAAACAAAGAGTTTACAGAATTTTTTAAAGGGGCATAACTCTGCCAATATTTGGTGTACTGTAACCGCAGAACAATATGTGCTGCTCCGCATCATGATCTAACTATACCAAGTTTCAGCTTGATCGGTTGTAAACTGTAGGAGGAGTTAACTGGAAACGAAGAAGTTTATGGACAGACGTCAGACCCCGTAACATAATATGTCCCGTTTGTTGAGTATTTCTCAAACATTCAAAAAGAAGTTGAGAAATATCAGTGTTTCAGTTAACCGCTAGTCCAATGACATTTTCCCATCCATTTGCTCAAATGTCTCATAATTTTCAGGTGTGAGACACAGGACTCATCAAAATTACAATGCTTCAGTAGAAAACAATGCTCAGGACACATGAGTTTAAAAGTCAGGGCTCCCTGGAAAAAAATTCTATGAGTCCCACTGACTCATAATCACAAAATTGTAAAATAATTACTGAATTTGTTTGTTTGTTTGTGTTGAGGTTTTACGGCCCAGTCAACCCAATGGGGTCATGTCGAGCGCGGTCAGTTTACCTAACCACACGTTTACTGGGCAGGCTTAGTCCTCTAAGCGGTTAACCAGTATTGTGCACAGTCCTTCGCCAGAAACTGACAACTGCCATTCTTGAATCAGGGGAAGGGAGAGAATGACCGTAGAAAATATTTCACGATCAATCTCCACGAAAGAATGTTGCCGACCTCTGCGGGGGTTGAACCCCCGACCTCCTGGTCTCCATTCAGACGGCGCATCCAACTGAGCCACCGAGGCCGGCGAATTTGTTTGGCCATTACATCCGTTTTCATGACAGTTCGTTCATTTTAAACTATGTCAAAATAATGAACATTTGCAGTATTTTTTCGATCATTATTAAACTCTTTATTTGATCATTTAATTGAATCTCATGAAAATATATCGTGTAAACCTGTTAAAATAGAATTTAGCCGAAATTTATAATGACACTGGGTAAAATGGTATTGTTTTTCTTTTGGTGTATGTCCAACAATGCTGAAAGACTGCAATTTGCTCATTCCAAAGGCTCATTATGGTACATATATTGATCTACGCCTTGTTGCATAATGAGCATACTTTTTACTTATGCATAACCAATAATGATGCCAATATAACCAATAATGATGCCAAGAAAGTAGCAACTTTGAGAATACCAGAGTAAAAAGTTGGTAACAAGTTTTCTGACATGTGAACTGAACAATCTCGTGCCAGTTCGTGTTCAGATGAAAGTTTCTTCTGCGAATTGAAACTTAGAGTGACGGCTGAGAATTTCTTTAATGGATACTGTTCCTCAAGAAGAAACAGTCCTAGCAGTTGCAAAGTATGTGTCTTTTTCAAAATCTGAATAAAATTAGAGGATTTTTAACAAAAAAAACAAAAAAAAACATATGTATGCCCCCAGCTGCCACTCATATATAGAAAGTTTACCCATACTAATTGTTCATCATCACTGCTTTATATTTCTTATAAAGTTTCATGAAAATATCTTGAATGGTTTTCAAGCAAAAGTGCAGATACTAAATTACCATTGTTGAATTTCAAAGGGGGAAATAACTCTAAAAATATACAGACAAGAGTTACTGTTCTTGTGTTCTGCAAGTCATCTGATGATGCTTTATAGTTTTATGAAGATTCATGAAAATATCTTGAACGGTTTTCAAGTTACAGAGAGGACACAAAATTACCATAATCAAATTTCAAAGGGAGAATAACTCCAAAAATGTACAGACAAGAGTTATAGTTATTGTTTTCTGCACGTCGTCTGATGATGCTTTATATTTCTATGCAGTTTCATGAAAAAATATCTTGAACGGTTTTCAAGTTACAGAGCAGACACAAAATTGCCACTGTCAAATTTTAAAGGGAAATAACTCCGAAAATGTACAGACAAGAGTAACTTATGGTCTGCACGTCATCTAATAATTCTTTATATGTTTATGAAGTTTCCTGAAAATATCTTGAACAGTTTTCAAGTTATAGAGGGACACAAAATTACCATTATCGAATTTCAAAGGGGTATAACTCCAAAAATGTACTAACAAGAGTTATAGTTCTTGTGCTCTGCATGTTGTCTGTTGATGCTTTATATTTCTATGAAGTTTTATTAAAATGTCTTAAATGGTTTTTGAGTTACAGAGCGGACATGAAATTACCATCGTCAACTTTTTAAAGGGGAATAACTCTAAAAATGAATAGACTAGAGTTACAGTTCTTGTTTTCTGCACATCGTCTGCTGATGATTTATATTTCTATTAAATTTCATGAAAATACCTTGAACCGTTTTCGAGTTACAGAGTGGACACAAAATTATCATTGTCCAATTTCAAACGGGAATAACTCAAAAACTATAGAGACAAGAGGTTCTTGTGTTCTGCACATCTTCTGATGATGCTTTGACAGAGATAAAAATTTCATGAAAATATCTTCAACGGTTTTCAAGTTATGCAGCGGACACAAATTAACAATTGTCGAGTATCAAAGAGGAATATCTTCAAAGCAGTATGAAGAGTTACGGTTCTTGTGTTACGCACATCGTCTGATAATGCTTTATATTTCTAGTTCGAACGGTTTTCAAGTTACAAAGTGGGCACGATTGTGTGACAGAAGGACAGACAACAGAGGCAAAAACAATATGTCTCCACCCCTGTCTGGGGGTGAAATAATCAAATAACTGAAATTAAAACTGAAACAATTAATATAAAGTTTACTTAAAATTTACTGATTTCCATCTTCAAAAACTGAATCGAAAATTCCACACTGTCTTTGTTTGTGTTGAGGTTTTACGGCCCAGTCAACCCAATGGGGTCATGTCTAGCGCAGTCAGTTTACCTAACCACAGGTTTACTGGGTAGGCTTAGTCCTCTAAGCGGTTAACCAGTACTGTGCACATTCTTTCGCCAGAAACAGACAACTGCCCTTCTTGAATCAGCGAAAGGGAGAGAATGACCGTAGAAAATATTTCATGATCAATCTCCATGAAAGAATGTTGCCGACCTTGGCGGGGGTTGAACCCGCGACCTCCTGGTCTCCAGTCGGATGGCGCATCCAACTGAGCCACTGAGGCTGGCTCCATACTGTCAAATTCCTTTCTGAATATCAAGGTAACAACAGTAAAATGGTCCTCTCATGTGACTCTTTCAGGCTTTTACTAAGACAAGTTTGCTTTCAGTGAATATGTTTTTTGACAGCCGAGTCTTAGAAAGCAATCAACACATTAAAGGACTGAAAACTGCCTAGAGGGGCCAGACTAGATAGCTTCTGTGGTCAAAATCAATAGAGTAAAAATGATTTCTTCGTAGGTTGCAGCTGATGCATCTATTAAGATACTGGATGTGGCTTGTCAACACCAAAGCAGCATGCATAAGCACAAGTCAAATCATATGCAAATCATATGCAAAACTGCAGACTAATTTTAGCCTGGTTTCTTTTAATATGCCAATTCTATTTAGTCAAATGCCACAGTCAATATAGTCCAACAAAATAGTTTCAGTGCTTTATCTCACTCTGTCAAACAGAAATACATCCAGACTGTTGTTACAAAAAAGTGAATTGAAGTTGCTGAAGAAAGCGCACAAGCGAAAACGAGTAAACCCAATCAGAAACTCAGCAATGTGAGATTAAGTTCTCTTTCAAGTATAAAGTTGGCCTGTTGTCTAGAGCATATAATGCAGTTGTAACGAACATACACAGTCTGCATCTGAAGCAAAATGAATAAACCAAAAATCATTTGTAAAGGCCAACTTTATACTTGAAAGAGAACTCAATCTCACATGGTTGAGTTTCTTATTGGGTTTTTGACTCGTTTTTGCTTGTATGCTTTCTTCAGCAACTTCAATTCACTATTTTGTAACAACAGTCTGGATGTATTTCTGTTTGATATAGTGAGATAAAAACCTTATAATTGACTGAGAAATCCATTTAACACACTGAAACTATTTTGTTGGACCATAATGACTGTGGCATTTGACTAAATAGGATCAACATATTCAAAGAAACCAAGCTACATTCGTTTGCAGTTTCACATATGATTTGACTTGTGCTTGTGCACGCTGCTTAGCTGTTGACAAGCCACATCAAGTATCTTAACAGATACATCAGCTGCGACCTACAAAGAAATCATTTTCACTCGACTGATTTTGGCCACAGAAGCTAGCTAGTCTGGCTCACTTGGCAGTTTTCAGTCCTTTAATGTGCTGATTGCTTCTCAGACTCCACTGTCAAAGAACATATTCACTGAAAGCAAACTTGTCCTGGAAAAAGCCTGAAAGAGTCACATGAGATGACCATTTTATCCGTTGTTACCTTGATATTCAGAAAGGAATCTAACACTGTGAAATTTTCAATTCAGTTTTTGAAGATGGAAATCAGTAAATTGTAAGTAAACTTTTTATTAATTGTTTGTTAGTACCGTGTGGCAGCCATTGAAAGTCCCCCCGCCTCACCATACATCATCATAGTGCATGTTACATTTTATTTCCTTTGGGATCAGTGACCCCATCCTGGTTATTTTGAAAATCAAATACCGCTTAAGCCGGTAATAGGGGTCGTATGCAGCCTTGCAAACTACAATTTGCACTTTAAGAGACTCAATCAAACCGAGTCTCGGGGGTCAATATACACATAATTATCAATCAATTAAGGCACATCACTAATATATGAAAGGTGGGGATAAGCGTCGGTGATTATCTTGATCATTAACCACCTGCTCTGCTGTTTTTTAAATCCTCGCATACCAAAAATTTACAATGTGGACATTTTTTTTTTTTTACTTGTCCGGCCGGGCGTCAGCCTAAGAAACGGTGTTTGCCCGGACTGATTCTGAGCTTGTCCCGGGTGTCCGGGCAGTGGATTTGTCAGCCCCTGAACTGTTTAAAATTTTCATGTTTGTAATTCCAAAGTCTGTGAGTCTGTTTAACATTGTTTTAAAAGTTATAATGTGAACTGTTTTATGTGCTGACATGTATGTACACGAATAAACCTATCTATCTATCTAACCCATTTTACAATGGATAAACTAACCCTATACAGTATACTGGAAGAGTCCAATTTCAATTTTAGGTTTGTCAGGCTATGTGGCTTAAATATTCCAAGAGAAAAATGGCTAAACTATCTGCAAACAATGGAGACCCTGATCAGATGCTGCATTCTGTGGCATCTGATCGAGGTCTGCACTGTTTGCCAATAACCTTTTGGAAGCGTCTAGATATGTTAAATAGTATACATGCAAACCATGATGGCAACATGCTCATAGCTTGTACATTTTTAAGGTGATAGATGAGTTGGTAACATATTTTTTTTTTTGTCATTTCTGCACCAAAATGTATCTTGTGGGTATTAATGGCAACTGTCTTGCTGAGACGATTCCAATGAGCACCCTACAAGGTATGTCTTGGTACAAAAATAACAGAGAAACAAGAGGGTTATGACCCAGACATCTGACTGAAACAGCTACTGCATACCTGCAGATCCATGCATTTTTTTTTCTATATTGCCATAGCAACTAATCAAATAGTGTATAGATTTAAAAAAGGTTAATTATCTTTCACCAACATATATGCACGTTAGAATTATAAGATTAAGCCATGACTAAGTATATCGCAATATGTATTGCAATTCCAGTTTGCCGCATCATAATATACTGCAATATGCCTTTTGGCCTTTTGTTGCACCCCTGGTTTCAATGAGGCACTTCTAATAATTACCCATGTTTTCACAGAGAAGTAAGAATTGATTGTGTTGGGGTTTAACAACACGTCAACCCTTGTGGGTCATTTTGTGTCGTCTCCCAGAGAAAGGGAGAAAAAGCGACAGAAGCGATAGAAGAGATGAAAGAGGGACAGGGAAGAAAGAGGAACAGGAATGAAAGTGAAGAAACAGAAGAAATAAAAACATCATCACCTCCCTACCCTTACCCGCTACAAGGATAGCAAGCAGGCCTTGCCCAACTGTAAGCCAATATCAGCTGGACGCCCCGGTGACATAAGATATATGACACCCTCGCACCACCCAACCACCCCAAGAGAGAGAAGTAAGAAACAAGAGGGCCACGATGGCTCTGTAACACTCACCCGAGTATCATAGCACTTAAAGAACCTGACCAAGAAATGATCAAAGCAAACATTCTAACCAAAATTCATGATGATTATATTAACAAGACACTGTAGCATGCCTAACAGACTGTGAAATATAGGTCAAGGTCAAATAGAGATGACTGAACTCAAGAAGCCATGCTAAGATGTATGCATGTGCTAAGTATCAGTAGTTAGTGATAAACGGACCTAAACACAAACGCTTAAAGTCAGTGGACCATGAAATAGAAGTCGTGGTCAAATATGGATGACTGCATTCAAGAGGCTATGCTAAGATATAAGCATGTGCCAAGTATCACTGCTGTAGGACCAATAGTTACTGAGAAACAGACCTAAACGTAAAACTTAAAAAAGTCACTGGACCATGAAATATAGGTCATAAGTGACCCAGTTCCAAACTTCACCTAGAAATCATCAAGACAAACATTTTGAACAAGATTCATGATGATTACTTCAAACATGACCTCTAGAGTGTTAACAAAGTTTTCCTTTCATTTGGCCTGGTGACCTAGTTTTTGACCCCAAGTAACTCGGTTTCGGTCAACCTAAAGAAAAATAAGACAAACATTTTGAGCATGATTCATGATGACTGCTTCAAAAATGTGCCCTTGAGAGTGTTAGCAAGGTCTTCCTTTGATTTGGCCCGGTGACAGGTGTAGTTTTTGAACCAAAGTGACCCGGTTTCAAACCGTATCTCGATCTCATCAAGATAAAGATTTTTAGCATGATTCATGATGATTGCTTCAAAACTTGGACCTCAAGATTATTAGCAAGGTCTTCCTTTGATCTGGCTAGGTGGCCTAGTTTTTGACCCCAAGTGACCCAGTTACAAACCTGACCTAGAAATCATCAAGACAAACATTTTGAGCAAGATTCATGAAGATTGCTTCAAAAATGTGACCTCTTCAGTATTAACAATGTTTTCCTTTGATTTGGCCTCGTAACCTTGTTTTTGACCCAAGGTGAGCCAGTTTCAAACTCGTTATAGAAATGATCAATACAAACTTTTTGAGCAAGATTCATGATGATTACTTCAAAAATGTGACCTCTCGAGTGTTAACAAGGTTTTCCTTTAATTTGGTCTGGTGAGCTAATTTTTTACCCCAAGTGACCCAGTTTCTAAGTCAACCTAGAGAACATCAAGACAAACAATTCGAACATGATTCATGATGATTGCTTAAAAAATGTGACTTCTAGAGTGTTAAGGTCTTCCTTTGATTTGGCCCGGTGACCAAGTTATTGACCCGAAGTGACCCAGTTTCAAACTTGACCTAGAAATGATCAAGCCAAACATTTTGAGCAATATTCATGACAATTACTTACAGTTTCAATCTTGATCTAGAAATCATCAAGACAAACTTTTTGAGCAAGATTCATGATTACTTCAAAAATGTGACCTCTTAGAGTGTTTAGAAGATTTTCCTTTGATTTGACCTGGTGACCTAGTTTTTGACCCCAAGTGACCCAGTATCGAACTTGACCTAGATTTCATAGAGGCAAACATTCTGAGCAAGATTCATTAAGACTGTGTCAAAACTGTAACCTCTAGAGTGTTAACTAATTGTTGACTACAGAGAACGGACAGGGGGTGATCACAATAGTCACCCTGAGATTGTGATCACCCTGAGTTTTGCTCAGGTGAGCTAGAAAAGCAACACCTTTTGGCTGTAAAAAAAAAGTGCTCTATCTGGAGCAAAAACTGGCTCAATTAGATAACTCAAGAAAGCAGGCTGTTGTCAGGATGATAACTAGTGTACAATGAATGATGATCACATACCTTTCGCTGAGATGGATCATGAAATCATTTCCTCGGTCATTCTCCCCCTTTCACTGATTCAGGAAGGGCGGTTGTCAAAAGCTGGTGGCAGTATGTGTACAACTACTGGTTAACTGCTTAGAGGACTTAAGCCTGCCAAGGGAAAATATGAGCACTGCCAGGACTGAATAATACCTACCTTTCTAATATCATCTAATGTGTGTATTTCAGGTGATAATCCACCATGTACACAAAGGAATTGCTGATTCATTAAAGCTGCTAAAGGGAGACAATCAAATGCTTCCATACATGCATCATAGACTCGTTCTGTATATTTTATTTTACCTGAAAGTAAAACAATGAAATATGTGAGACAACAATATGCTTTTGTTTCTTGAATGTGTGGTACATATTGACCAAACTGACCTATCGCTTAATATTCATACATCCACTGTATAATTTAGGCAGGCGGCAGTCAGCAGATCCTACTTTCCCCCCAAGACAGCTATTCACTCACCTGTACAAGTAACACCTGTTTATGTAGTAGTAAACAGTGCTCCAGATACTTATTTTTCCAATTACTATCGTACTGGTCAAATTTAAGGCCAGTCAGTAAACTGGGATTCTGGAATCAGTATTTATGCTGCCGACACTCTTAGTTATATTCCTTGACCCAGGGGCTAGTGGGGAGGATTGTGTTGTAGTTTAAATAATTTCCTATAAAGTATGTCTTTTAATGCTTCGTTTTTGTTTGCGTCTCTTCCTGTACATCTCCATTAAGTGTTGTGCAGTACAATACGGTTGATCATTTTTCTGCATTTATGTCTTTCATAACTAGACAATAAAAGTTCTGAAATGGATGCTATGTGCCATCACATCCCCTTCTTCAGGGAACCCTTTTTAATAACAGAATCAATCACCTTGCCAAGTATTTGGCTGATCTTTGGATTTTTTTTTTGTTTATCTGCTATAGCAACATCAATTACAGGTACACTGTACTTAGCTTTCCAGCACAGAAGTCTTATCAGTGACTTTAAAAACGGAAACCCGCATGTTGCGAGCTACTTTCACTTCCAACACTGTTTACAAATCGGTCATGATCGCAGATGTGATTCTGTATGATTCATTGCATGCATTGATGACTTCATCAGTCTTTTTTTTTTTTTTTTTTTTTTTTTTTTAATTTGGGTTTTACAGCCATTTCAAGAATATTTCACTTATATCGAGCCGATCGTTCATCAAAGGTGGGCGAAAACCGAAGAACCCGGGGAAAAACCACCTGACCATCCGTAAGCAGAACTTGGCTTTCCCACGTGACCCGAGCGAGACTCGAACCACAGCGGTGAGAAACCTAATGGATTAAGAGTCAACTCTCCTATCCACTAAATATGTTGCACACTAAATAAAGACACTGGATCAAATGATGATGACTGGCTAAAATCTGTATGATGTCTACATTCATTGTTACCACAGAAATGAAGAAGTTCTGACACTGGCACTTAAAGAAAAAAGCAAGGTTGGCAAAGAAATGACAGACATTGACAAACCATATGTTTTGATGCAAACATTTGACCGAAAATGCATAAAAATTAAGAACGGTAATGACTTTCAAATATCTTTCTCAGAGCACCGTCATTTTGAATATTTAAACCCATAGCGCCCATTAAATTGATGGAGAAAAGAGCAGACAGCTGTTTATTTTAACAATAGAGTAATTCTTGGATGAGAGCTAGTTTTGTTTACTTACCGACGACATACTGGTGCAAAATTGAGTAGCATGGTGGAAAACTTCAAGCATATTTCTGAACACTAATGAGATGCAAATTTGTCATGTGAATACTCTCGGAAATGTTGCCGATCCTTTGCAGAAAATATCGATGGAGGACATTCAAAATGGCGATCAAGAAATCGTACTGATGAAACACCATTTTCTTACTACAGGAGAGAAGGTAAGGGTTTTTTTTAAATCAGCATATTTCTGCACTTTGGTTGTGATATTAGTATTTTATTGGACTCCATTGATACAGAAAACTATTTTTGAGCGATATGGGGCTTTAATGACGTTCTATTTAATATTTATTTCAAAATATCAAATAAAATCTTCTTTCTGACAGAAAACATTGTGCTTTTCAAGCAAAATCAATGTAGATGAAACTATATGAACAGACAGACAGTAAGTTTTTAACATTGCTGGGCACCTGAGGCACACTGGGGCAATGCCAGAAAACTCTGTATTAGTTTTACCTACTCCATTAGCTTGAAACCATGCTTGTACATAATTCATTTACAAGTCATTTCACCCGGACCGGTGCTATGGAGTTGGTCTGCCAGTTACAGAATTTTTGAGTATCCCTAAGAGCTTCAATCTGAGTATACTATTAATGCTCAATGTATTAAAACTACACTCATATCATGCAACCCCAGGCTATCGCTTGTTCAGGATGTGGGCCATCTAGCAGTCTTGAAGAATAAGTAGGATTGATGTTGCCAGTGTTCATCTGGATCCGCCCAACTCTCTACGGTTCTTAGGTCTCAGACCATCTCCCTTTTGGAATGTCTGTCTAAATTGTTCCACCAGGTCATGATATTTGCTGGTGGGTCCCTTGAAGTGATGTACCGGTGAGATAACAAGAACCCCTCAGATGGGGGTTGATAGAGATTGATGAGGTAGCTCAGCAGTTCCTTGTTAATCCATAGGAAGCGGTTCAGCTGTCACTTGAGCTGTAATCTCTCTGTCCCGCCGATGGGGTATAGGCAGGCTCGGGTTGTTTAGGCCACTTGGCTGAGGCGGCCATCTTGAATTTTGTCTGCCATCTTGGATTCTTGAGCATCAGCCATCTTGGTATCCGGCGTGGGCTCCAGCATCTTGGAATCTTTGTCATTTACACCAGCTGCTTGCAAGTGTTGTCACTTTTATTAGTTACTTTTCCTATGTGTTGGCTGACGGGGCAATTGCCAATTCATTTCTAACTTGGCAATATGTTTTCCCTCCGTCAGCCGCTAGATAGGCCTACCAACAACAGCTAAAGTGTTGATAATGAGAGCACATGTATCTGGTAATTCCAGCAATGTAATGATTCTCTCAGTTATGTTGAATCTATGAAATCGTATACACAAATATACAGCTGAAATAGTGTTGCAAATATAATTTTTTTTTTTTTTTTTAGGTTTTGCATATTTAATTAGCTTTATGAACATCATGATGTTATAAAACATCATTATATTAGCAAAATGGCACTTCCCATAAAAGCAATTTTGAACTCTTCAAATACCAAGAACTTTCTTAGTTTGCATCTGATTTTGATCAAATTTGCATCAAAATGCCTAGTTTGTCAAGATCTTTCATGTTAGACACTGACATTTTCTGTGAAATTGCAACATTCATGGTTACCACAAAGGACAAACAAGAGTTGTCAGAAGACAATGCAGCTCACCAGACGCACACATTTGAAACTTACACATTGTGCTAAGGCGGACGCGGACGTTGACAGATGCAGACGCCAACTACTGGTGACAACATAAGCTCTCCAGGGACATAGTCCCGGCGAGCTAAAAATGTTACAACTCTGGTGCTTAAATGTTTCATTTGAATATACAAATAACTAGTGTTGTCTCAATGATAGATCAGTCACTTTTGCCCCTTGAGACTGATGATTGGCAAGAAGTTTCATAGTTGACTGACTGGAAAATTCTACTTTTAGCAACATGTTTTTTTCTCTCTTTTATTTTAATAGACAAGTTGCTTAAAATGAAATACTATTTGGGTCATTTTAGATTTGTGGTGAATAAAGGTGAATACAGATCCAGATAAGAAGGGTATCCACATAACATTTTTCTTACATATGCTGTTTTTGTGGATAAATAAGAAAACTATCAGTATTTTTATTTTGTTGTGTTGAAAAAAGTGCATAATAATAACCTCATTAAGTACTGCAAGGAGGCAAAAGTAAGAATGAATATGTTTTCTACAAGTCGAATATTAGCCAATAACCAGTCAGATGACAGACCATGAAATTCTGCCTGATTCCAAACACTATAAATAATATGCATAAGACAAAACTGTACTTACATTCTTGTTTAAATGTGAAGTATTCTGTGAGATGCCGACATTCATGGTTACCACGGAGGAGAAAAAATGTGTTTTGATACAGAATTTTCAAAGCCCATATATATAATACACACTGAAAAAGAGAAGAACATAAAAAAATAAGTCACAATATGCTTTGATATAGTACATTTAGAGCCCATGGGCTTATCTGGAGCTATGCTGCTTGGATACATGATAGCACCAAATAAGGTACTTGTTTCAACCAAAAATTGTTGATATTTTTTTCTTATTTTTCAATGAAGACATATATTGTGGTACTCATTAGAAACATCTTGCCAAGGCCAAGTATGGCTGGCTGTTGGACCAATAGTTACCAAGAAAATGACCTTTATGCAAAAACTTAAAACTCAGCAGACTATGAAATATATGTCCAGGTCAAACAGGGATTACTGCATTTATGAGGCCATGCTAAGATGTACGTATGTGCCATGTATCAATGCATTGGTACCAATAGGTACTGAGAAATTGACCTACCGGGTAAATAGAAAAACTCAACAAGGTCAACGGACCATGAAATATAGGTCAAGGTCAAATATGGATGGCTGCATTCAAGAGATCATGCTAAGATGTATGCAAGTGCCAAGCATCCTAGAAATCATCAAGGTAAACATTTTGCGCAAGATTCATGATGATTACTTCAAAATGTTAACTCTTTGTTAACAAGCTTTTTATTTGATTTGGCCTTGTGAACTAGTTTTTGACCAAAAGTGACCCACTTTCAAATGACCCAGAAATCATCAAGACAAACATTCTGAGCAAGATTCATGATAATTATTTTAAAAAATGTGACCTCCTGTGTGTTAACAAGGTTTTTCTGTGATTTGGCCTGATGACCTAGTTTTTGACCCTGTGACCCAGTTAATAACCTGACCTAGAAACATCAAGCAAACATTATGAGTAAGATTTATTATGATGATTACTTGAACAAGAGGCCCATGGGCCAGGGCTCACTCACCTGAGTGAAATAGCCACTGCAGATATGCAGATGTTATGCAACATTTTTCCAATCCTGTCTTTGCTACTAATGAAAAGATCATCATTTGAGCAGATCTTCGTTTTGAAGAAGAATACGTTTTAATAATATTATTTTTTTTACAACATATGGATAGGACAATCAATGGAGCTTGACCATTGGAACAAATTCTCAATCTCATTTCAACAGGATCAATAGACTCAATAGACAAGAGACTAAAAGGAATCTTCTTTCCCTACTAGTACGCAACAGGGTCTTCTTTCCACGCTGGTGTGCAAAATGGTCCTCTTCACTTGCTGGTGCTTCACAGGGTCTTCTTCCCCTGCTGGTGCTTCACAGGTTCTTTCCTTGCTGGTGCTTCACAAATTTTCTACATTAAATATTGCCATGGCAACTAAGGCTGGCTAATCAGGGCTGAAAAGATAATCGATTATCAGTCCTGCCATTGTGATGGATAATCGATTAGTAATCACTGAAGCTCTTGTCATAATTTTACCTCTCTGTCTGAGCATGACTCTTACCATATGTTATACCTTACTGTATGTATTTGGTCAGACAGGCCTGAGCAAACAGTGTAGACCCAGATGAAATGCTGCAAAATGTGGCATCTCATCAGTGTCTACACTGTTTGCTACTCATCCAGCTAAACTGTACTTGTTCAAATTTTAGATAAAGTATGGTATGGAGTTGAGGTATCTGAATACTAAAAGGTAAGTATGGTAAAATACACACACAGAAATCAATTGACTCCTCCGTCAGAAGGCTATAACCACGCCCATGCGTAAATCCTTAGACAAACAATATCGTGATACCTGTATTTGTCAATGAAAACTGCATTCGTACCTGTATTTATCAATGAAAAAGTACATAGGTAATAATGGTTGTCTAAGCAATAACAATAACCTTTAACTGGTAAGCTATTTTGGTTGGTCAGATTTTGGTGTCATTTACTGGTCAGGTGATTTCACGGAGGACTCAATTAATTGATTATAAGCAAATCTGTAACGGTAATCATTTTTGTAGAACTTATTGATCAATTAATCGATTATCTGATTAATTGTGCCAGCCTTAATGCAACCAAACAAAATGGCCACTGGTCATAAAACACATAAACTGGATAGACAATCATCAAATGATTGTAACTGCCAAATATGGTTCACATCACTTCACTGTTTATGGAGAAAATGCATCTTAACCATTTTCCTATTATAAGTCTATGGGGCCTTTCAATTGTCAAAGCAACCAAACAAAAAGGCAGATCACCACAGTTTTCGCTGTTTTTAAATCCCATTACCAAGCAACATTCCTACCTTAGTAGGGATAAGCCTCTTCAACATCTTTCGAGTAGTTGTTGTTTTAAAGTGTTAACTAATGGACGACAGACAAAAAGTGATCACTATAGCTCATCCTTAGCACAGCTCAGCTGAGCTAAAAATGTGACCTCTAGAGTTAACAAAGTTTTCCTTTGATTTAGCCTGGTGACCTAGTTTTTTTATCTCAAGGGACCCAATTTCAAACTTGGTCTAGAAATCATAAAGAAAAACATTTTGAGCAGGATTCATGATGATTACATCATAAATGTGAGCTCTAGAGTGTTAACAAAATATCTTAAATTCAGCCTGGTGACCCAGTTTTTGACCCTAAGAGACCCAATTTAGAACTTGACCTACAAGTCACCTGGACAAACATTTTGAGTAAACATAATGATTACTTCAAAAATGTGACCTCTAGAGTGTTAGTAAGAGTTTCTTTTTATTTTGCCTGGTAACTTAGTTTTTGACCCCAAGTGACAAAATTCTGAATTTGACCCAGACTTCATAAAGGTAAACATTCTGAGCAAGTTTCATTAAGATTGGGTCAAAACTGTGACCTCTAGCGTGTTAACAAACTAATCGTTGGCGAAGGACAGAGGGGATCACAAAAGCTCAGCCTGAGCATTTGCTCAGATGAGCTAAAAACATTGCTTTCCTTACCTCTATACTAAAATATCCTCTATCAACATAATCTCCTAAGAAGAGGTAGCGAGTAGTTGCTGGAGGGCCACCAACTTCAAACAATTTCATAAGGTCATAAAACTGGCCATGGATATCACCACATACTGCAAAATAAGAATTTTTCATTTCAGCCAAGATGATCAAATACTACATGTTAAATGCAATTCAACAATTGGGTGTCTCATTGTTCACAGTTAAATTGTCTTTTAACATTACAACAAGTAGCTCCAGATATTGACTGATTGTTCTGGGGTTTAAAGACACGTCAACCCTTGTGGGTCATTCTGTGTTGTCTCCGAGAGAAAGGGAGAAGAGACAGAAGAGATAGTAGAGATGCAAGAGAGGGACAGGGGAGAAAGAGGAAAATTAAAGTGAAGAAACAGAAGAAATAAAAACCCTTCCCTGCTGCAAGAACAGCAAGCCTTGCCCAACTATAGCCAATATCAGTTGGACCCCTGGTGACGCAAGATACACGACACCTTTGCCTCACCCAACCATCCCAAACTCCAGATAAGAGGGGGTACACAGCACCAGATATGGCACTTTTTTCAAACAAAAAGTACCGATATTTAACTTTTCTTCATGAAAACGTTATGGTACTCATTAGAAATGTCTTGGCAAAATGAGTACCTATAACATATGGGTACTCATAAGAAGTGCCTTGCCGAGGCACTTCTAATGAGTACACTTAGCATGTTTTCATGTGGAAATTATAAGAAGAAAAAAAAATCCTGACAAGTCCTCTTATCTGGAGCTATGGGAATCTAGTAAATATTGTTCTTATTTCCCTACAAAAAATATGTTGTTGGCACCCATCAGATGTGCCTCGGCAAGGCATTTCTAATGAGTAGCCACATGTATTCATGGACAAGTTTATGACTGGAAACAAAAAATAAACAATAAAAATAGAATGCTTAGATGATTTACCTGTACCCTAACAAGAAGCCAGAATACACTTCCAAAATCCATGTATTTATCAGTTTGATAGTAATATGAGTATTTGTTTGTGTTGAGGTTTTACGGCCCAGTCAACCCAATGGGGTCATGTCGAGCGCGGTCAGTTTACCTAACCACACGTTTACTGGGCAGGCTTAGTCCTCTAAGCGGTTAACCAGTATTGTGCACATTCTTTCGCCAGAAACTGACAACTGCCCTTCTTGAATCAGCGGAAGGGGGAGAATGACCGTAGAAAATATTTCATGATCAATCTCCACGAAAGAATGTTGCCGACCTCAGCGGGGGTTGAACCCGTGGCCTCCTGGTCTCCAGTCGGACTGCGCATCCAACTGAGCCACCGAGGCCGGAGTAATATGAGTAAAGTTCAAAGACATGCATACTATTTGATAAGGCTGGCATGATTAATCGGAATATCCATTAATCAATCGATTAGCAGCAGAAAAAGGAGTATCAATACTGCTTGCCCAGTAATCGATTATTTGATTTTTGGGTTTGTTGCATCATTTTCATATCCAATGAGACATACTCTTTCTGCCTTTAGCATTCTGGGCCCAGATGTCGTTAGTTAACAATTTGTTAAAATTTACATCGAGTGATTCGCAAATATGCTGAAATTTTTTGCTGAAAAAATGTGAGTAGCAAAAGCTACTCACATTTTTTCAGCAAAAAATATCAACTGTATATTGAATCCGCTAAAACAGTTAACGAAATGACCCTTAACAAGCTGGTTAAGCTAACGACGCTTTGAACAACTGGGCCCTGCTTTGTAGTTTTATTAAAATAAATAATTCAAAACATAAACAGCTGTGCAAATAATGGTTTTGAGCCTCACAATAATGGTTAAAGCATAAAATGTACCAAAATTGATGCTCAGACTGTAAACCAGAAAGATAAAATTAAGACCAAATCTTCAATGTTTACTAATCGATTATCGATCTACTGACAGGACTGATAGTCGATTATAATTTTAGCTCCAACTAGAGCAAGAGCCCAGAGGGTCACGAATACCCCCGGCCGGTGTCATTTCTTAATTATAAAATATTTTAAAGATAATGACAATGATATAAGGCAAGATATAGTTTACAATGTCAGCCTCTGAGTGACACTGATCTATCATCCCAAGTACAAACTTTCCTGGATTTATCATCCCAAGTACAATTTCCTGGAGTAAATAGTCTTCAAGACATTAAGAAAATTTTCTGGGCCATAAAATACAGGTCACTGATCTACATATACTTGAGAAATTAATCTGATGGTCACACTGATGCATTGTACCAACTATGATGTTAGTCCATTAAATAATCTAAAAGATATTAAGCAAAATCACTAGACCATGAAAATAGGTCATACTGATTTACAGTGATATTTTTACAAATTTGAAAATGTGAGTCCCAGGACTCGCTAGTCTCAACTTTTATGAGTCCTGATCAGAATTTATGAGTCCCACTTGGAGACTCTCAGAAATCATGCTATATGGTTACTGAGAATTGCTTTACTGGATTTAAATATGTTACGTCTACTCAAATTCAATGGTAATAAAATTAAACAACTAGTTCTAGTGTTTTATATCTTTGTATTACCAAATCCTAGACCTTGACTAGCTGAACACAAGACTAGCACATGGCTTCTAGACTAGAGAACAACAAAAAAAAACTGTTAATGGAAATAAGCTCAGTTTGAACTATTCTTTCCAGACTAGGACTATAAAGTCTGACACCACTGACACTCACTGAATGTGCTCAAAGTAAGACTGAAAAGTTCAGGAATGCCACAACCAAGGCCTCAGTAGAAGGTCCGGCACAGATAAATTTATGTTCACTGTCACATTCAAGCCAGCTATAAAGGGTCATCCAATTGGGTTGGAAAATTCTGACTTTTTTAGAGCCAGACTGACCAGAATCTGTCGAGCATGACTTTTCAGCAGCCTCCGAGCGACTGGGAATTATCTTGGTCCTGGGAATCCTGGGTCGCTGAAACGGGTTCACTTGCGCGATCCTTGTTAAGGAGCGTAAACAGAGTTGGCTTAGTCTTATCAGTATTAACAGTTTTTGTTTTTTTCTTGGGGGCATCGCTGGTTAAGCCTTAAAACAATTTGAAATCGGCTTTAAACGAGAAACATCTACTTTCGTTTTCAACACGTGCGACGCTCCTTCCGTAACACCATCGCTGATTGGTTGAAAAACCTAAAGCTTCCAATCAAAATCCATTTGACTCTCAGTGCGACTGGCACTCAGTAGTCAATATTTTCGCAAATAGTCTTAAAGCCGAAGCAGGGTACCAGTAAGCCGGTGTTATAGTAAACAATTACCGGTGCGGTGATATCCCGTGATAAAAGACGGAACAGGAGTATTTTTTTGGAAACGGGACTCGCTACCCGGAAAAAACATGCGTCCGGGGGTCTCACGTCTTTTAAAACTTTGCGTCCTCGGCGAATTTTATGCGAGATTCTCGCAGGACGCGCAGGTAACTGAAACACTGGATTTATATTTACTTTAAGGTGAAAATTTGGGTCACACTGTGTCATTATATGTAAATATGGCATTTAGATATTAAACAGTGGGAGATATAAGACAAAATCACAGAGCTATGAAATATAGGTCACATAATCCCAAAATATGGTAGTAATATATCAAAATGTCTTCAAGATGTAACATAAAATCACTGGACTATGAAATATAGGTCACAGTGACCTACGTTTACTTTTAGGTCAACTGTTGGACAATACCAATTCATAATCCCAAATAATGATGTTCATACATCAATTAACATTCAAGATATGTGGCAAATTACTGGACCATGAAATATAGGTCAAGGTGACCTACATTTGTTATGCTGTCAATCATAGTGTCATACAGAACCAATGTTCCAAGTATCACATTAATCCATGAAATAGTCTTCAAGCTATAAAGCAAAATCGCTGGAGCATGAAAATATGATCACAATGACCTTGACCTTATTACACTGAATGCTGATGTGAAAACATGTCTGATGCCCATCCTTCTTTAAGAAGTTGTTTGTATAAACAAACTGCAACATACTACTTTATTGAGGCATTAATCCATGAAATAGGCTTCAAAATATAAGTCAAAATCACTAAAGCATGAAAATAAGGTCACAATGACTTTGATCTTATTACACTGAATGCTAATGTGATAAACATGTCTGATGCCCATCCTTCTTTAATAAGAGGTTGTTTGTATAAACAAACTGCAATATACTACTTTATTGGGGGTGTCCTAGATTTTGATCTCTAGCCCCACCCTGGGGCATGACCCAGGGGTCCATAGATGTAGAATGGAAGAGAACACTCCCAGGGACCTCCATACCAAATATGAAAAGTTTTTGATCGGTGGCTGCAAAGTTATAAGCTAAAGACAAAAACTTCACGTTAAACTTTGACGTAAACATCACACTAGTTTCTAAGTTGGTGACCTTGACCTTGGGTCAGCAGCATCAGCAGAATGATGTCAGCTATTCTGTAATCATCTAGTAGTAACACTAACCACACATCAACATCCTAAAGTGTAAGCTTTCAAAACTATATGCAAAACTTCTTCGATGCAAAATGTAAACATTCATATGGACGCACACACTCATGCAAAACTTCTCTGACGCAAAATGTCATCATTCATATGGACGCACGCACTCACGGACAGACGAAAACTAAATATCCCTCGACATACTTTGTATGCTGGGGGTATAAAAACAAGACCTGTCGCCAGACAAGATAGCTTGCCTGATATTGCACGTTTTGTTTCTGGAAAATTCTGTGACCTTGATTTTGACATGACCTGGGTGTGTGTGTATGTGTTTGTTTGTGTTGAGGTTTTACGGCCCAGTCAACCCAATGGGGTCATGTCGAGCGCGGTCAGTTTACCTAACCACACATTTCCAGGGCAGGCTTAGTCCTCTAAGCGGTTAACCAGTATTGTGCACATTCTTTCGCCAGAAACTGACAACTGCCCTTCTTGAATCAGCGGAAGGGAGAGAATGACCGTAGAAAAATATTTCATGATCAATCTCCACGAAAGAATGTTGCCGACCTCGGCGGGGATTGAACCCACGACCTCCTGGTCTCCAGTCGGACGGCGCATCCAACTGAGCCACCGAGGCCGGCTTGTGTGTGTGTGTGTGTGTGTGTGTGCCTGTGTGTGTGTGTGTGTGTGTATGTGTGTGTGTGGGGGGGGGGGGGGGGGCGGGAAATGCACTGTGCAAAAGTTTCATCAAACCAAAGATAAATCAAATCGGTGATAAGGTTAGGAAATAATAAGGTCTTAAAAATTTAAACAAAAACTTTAAGATTTTTAAAATTCAAAGTCTGACCTTGACCCCAAGGTTACGGTCATGAGTGCTGATGGTGCTAATAAAAACTTTAGACCAGTACAGTCAATTGATTTTTTTTTGATTGTGTTGGGGTTTAACGACATGTCAACCCTTGAGGGTCATTTTGTGTCGTCTCCCAGAGAAAGGGAGAAAAGAGATAGAAGAGAGAGTAGAGGAGATGAAAGAGAGGGACAGGGAAGAAAGAGGAACAGGAATGAAAGTGAAGAAACAGAAGAAATAAAAACATTCCCCCTCTACCCTTACCCACTACAAGGATAGCAGGCCTTGCCCAACTGTAAGCCAATATCAGTTGGACGCCCCGGTGATGTAAGATACACAGCACCTTCGCACCACCCGACCACCCCATCCAGTACAGTCAAACCTGTCTTAAGCAGCCACCCATGGGAAGCTTAAAATGTGGCTGCTGAAGGCAGGTGGCTGCTTAATACAGTTCAAATATATGAATTTTTGGGTAACTTTCCTCTGGCTGCTTAATACAGGTTGGCTGCTTAATAGAGGTGACCACTAACACAGGTTTGACTGTATATATACCAAATATATATTAAATCCATCGTTTGGTTTGGAAGTAATGAGGTCCTAAAAACTTTGACGTAAAATTTTAATATGAAAATTTCGACATGACTATGACCTTGACCTTAACATGAACAAGGGGGGTAAGGATGGAACTGGGCAAACTTTTGGACCAATAGTTATCACCAAACCAAAGATGAATCAAATCAGTGATAAGGTTAGGAAATAATGAGGTCTTAAAACCTTTAAGGAAACCTTAACATTTTAAATCCTAAGTCTGTAACCTTGACCTCAAGGTCACGGTCATGAGTGCTGATAAAAACTTTTGACCATCATGTAGTTTTGAAGTAATGAGATCCTAAAAACTTTGACGTAAAATTTTAACACGAAAATTCTAAGTCTGTGATCTTGACCTTGACAAGACCTAAGGTGGTCGGGATGGTACTGTGCAAAATTTTAGACCAATATGTATCATCAATCAAAAGATGAATTAAATCGATGGTAAGGTTAGGAAATAATAAGGTCTTAAAACCTTTAACAAAAGCTTTAACATTTAAATCCTAAGTCTGTGACCTCGACCACAAGGTCATAGTCATGAGTGCTAATGGTTCTGATAAAAACTTTTGACCAGTATCTGTCATGATACCAAATAGGAACTAAATCCATCAGTTAGTTAATGTGACAAAAAATTCAATTACTAAATGAAAATTCAATTGCTTGATCTTACCATGTATTGTTATTCTACATTCGTAATCTAAGTCAAGAGTACATGATTTTTGGCAATGTATTCTCACTGGCTCCTCTGCCCGCATGAATCTAGTATTAATTACGGAGATGCAAATGAGCTACAAATGCAAATTTGATATTTGTATCACTCTAAGTAAATGGAGTATTTTAATGGGAATTTCACTGCTTTTAGCAGACATGCCATTCTGATTTAGCAGACACCTGCCATTCTGATTTTAATAGCAGACACATGCCATTCTGATTTTAATAGCAGACACATGCCATTCTTTTTCAGTAGATATTTCCAACCAAAATTGAAATTAGGGGGTATTTTGTCTTTAAAGTGCCATTCAAAATGGTTGCAGACGAAATTGTGATTTTTTTTTTTTTTTTTCAGAGAATTAAAGTTTGAATCAAAACATAAAACATTATTTTCTCTGAAAAATAAAACAAACACTTTAGAAAGAATGTTATCTGATACTGTTGTGACTTACAAATGCTGTAAGAGTTAACAAAATTTTATACCTGTAACAGGTGCTTCAATATCTATCATAGTTTTCTCTTGCCGCAACAAAGCAGCTCCTTCGTTGATAATTCGAAGTGCAACATCTTCGGTGACTTTTCCTTCAAGAATAAAATGCTGCTTCAAAACATCAGGTTTTGGTTTACCTTTGGCATCGAACACTTCATTCATAGTAAGTCTATGACTGGGTGGGAATGGCACACCTGAAACACATTTAATGAAAGCTCCAGATAAAGCACATTTTTTCAACTAAGAAGCATTGACATTTTGGTGAGGCACTTCTAATGAGTACCCACAACATATGTTTTTGTGGAAAAATAAGAAAAAATATTCACCTGATATTGAGGCTGATACCCTCTCTTATCTTGCTGATGAAATAATAAAATGCGAAATGATAAACAGCCAATGTCATGTCGTAGGCAGATAACTCTGTCAAAAACTGACAAAATTTGCCAATGATGTTTGTTTGTGTTGAGGTTTTACGGCCATTCAACCGAATGGGGTCATGTTGAGCGCGGTCAGTTTACCTTACCACACGTTTACTAGGCTTAGTCCTCTAAGTGGTTAACCAGTATTGTGAACATTCTTTCGCCAGAAACTGACAACAGCCCTTCTTGAATCAGCGGAAGGGAGAGAACAACCATAGAAAATATTTCATGATCAATCTCCATGAAAGAATGTTGCCGACGTCAAAGGGGTTGAACCCCTGACCTACTGGTCTCCAGTCGGACGATGCATCCAAATGAGCCACCGAGGCTGGTATTAGCCAATGAACAATCCCAAAGCAGCTCCACAATACAGTACAGCTGGAGTGGTTTCTCAAAATCCCCACCCCCACCCCGAGCCTGGTTTCTCCCGCTGCGTTCCCACGGTAATATCGCCTGATTAAATGACTTTCGAACAGGTAAAAATCGATGTGATTATGACAGGCAATTGAAACAGCCGTGGGGGCCACTCGGTGTTTCCGCGATGAAGTGTGAAAGCTGTTTCTAAAGGGGCGTGGCTAGCCAGTCGTACTTTTCGGCATGTTTCAGATGAACAGGACCAAACTGCTGACCTGATCAAAATCAGTCCTTTCAGCTCAATGTGTGACAGCAATTAATAAATTTTGATTGTCAGAATTCCCATTCACCATGAGCGTACAGAATTGTTGGTATCTACGTACAATAAACATACCGCAAATTTGGTGCATAAACTGCAATATTCTCACGTCCTGCTTGAGTCAGTTTTCGCTCATTAGCATCCTTCTGAGTATTAATAAAGCATCGAAACACTGCGATTGCCGGCGATAATAACGATTGCATACGGCCAGTGCATAGAAACGGATGGAGGAGGTTTATAAAATTGCCACATTCCGATCCCCCAAAATTAGGTTTAAATATTAACCAATGCTGCCTTGTTCCATGAAATATATTTGGGTGTTCCCTTGGTCCACAGAAAACCCCGGTAGCCCCATTCACTGTTCGAGCACGTAACATGGGCCGCAACAAAGCTCCATATGAAAAAGTACCGGATTCTGTGGCTTAGTCTGGTCTGGCCAACTAGTGGGTCCAGCACGGTCATTTTTACTTAATGTGTTATAGAAAACAAAACAAACAAAACAAACACTCAAAAATCACAAAGAGAATCATACATCTGCCCCCAATCCACGAATTACATATTTAAAATTGGTATTCCTGTATTTGTTTGTGTTGAGGTTTTACGGCCCAGTCAACCAAATGGGGTCATGTCGAGCGTGGTCAGTTTACCTAACCACATGTTTACTGGGCAGGCTTAGTCCTCTAAGCGGTTAACCAGTATTGTGCACATTCTTTCACCAGAAACTGACAACTGCCCTTCTTGAATCAGCGGAAGGGAGAGAATGACCGTAGAAAATATTTCATGATCAATCTCCACGAAAGAAAGTTGTCGACCTCGGCGGGGGTTGAACCCGCGACCTCCTGGTCTCCAGTCGGACGGCGCATCCAACTGAGCCACCGAGGCCGGCTGGTATTCCTGTAACTGCCTTTTCCCAGGCAACAACCGCACGCGCTCAATATAAATGACGTACTGTGGCAAAAGACCGGGAAATTCTCACTCGTGTGCAGCAACCGCACATGTCAATTTAACTTTACTTAAAGGGGCGCTTCTGCTATCAAAGAGACATTGAATCAATGAGACAGCCCAAGCAAAAATTGTGTCTGTCATACAAAAACCTCACGTAACGAACAAGGAGCCACAGAAGTTAATGACAATTCAATTGAGTGAGTTTTTTAACGTCCCACTAAAAGCTAGTTAATACGGAGGTGTGGACCTTGGTTTAAAGTCCCATATAAAGAAGCCTGGGATCGAACACATGACCCCTGGGTGACAAGGCGCGCAGCTTTACCACTACACCACCGAGGCACCCTTTCCCAATATTTCAATCAGTTAAATATCTAATAAAAGGGCTGCAGACATTTCACCATGCCCCACCACTGCACTTACATCAAACAAGTACCATAACTTTGTTAATAAATTAATTAAGTTTCAAGAAAATATCGCAAACAGTTTTCAAGTTACAGAGCGGACACAAATATATTACAGAAATCACTAAAATAGTTTCGGTGTTCAAAGGGCCATAACTCCAAAAGCAGGCTCTATCGTCAAAGTATATAAAAGAAAAGAAGGGCAGTTGTCAGTTTCTGCTGTAATAGCTTATGAATAAGCCCGCCCGGAAAAGTGTGCGGGCTCGATGAATAGTATTGACTGGACAGTTTAACTCCAGTTCAAACTAAAATTACGTCCGTACAAAGTTCTCATGTCTGAAGTATGATTTACAATGTACGAACTTTGAACCGGATAAAACCTACAATACTACAATGTACGTGTGACCAGCAAAGGTTAGTCTGTGCATCGACCCAATAGATAAAGCAAGCTTCTTGCATACTGTACGATCAGTGAAGGGTCTGAACAGAATGTGCTGTCGCAGTCGCACTGTTTATTCCGCTTTGGACAGCCCGGCTATCGATGGTAAATACGATCAGCAAATACTCTTATCAGAATGTGCAGGCGCTTACTGACCCGAGTCTTCGCTCATTGCACAAGACGTTTTGTTACACCCAGTGATCATGGGGGATACTTACGATTAGCGAAGGCTCTGATCAGACTACTGAGATCTGCTGATGTGCAGTCTCAGAGTGCTGGCTGATTCGTTTCTTTGTACAAGTTTTATTGTAGGTTTTGCCATGCACAGACTCATGCGCGAGTTGTTTGTGCAAACCTTAACGATAAGCACATTGGGTACAATTTTCAGCAGACGACTTTGAAATATTTTTCTCATTCTTCCAAGAGAACATTATTTGCACTTCATGCAAATTGTCTCCACTGCATGAAACGTCAAATCCTGTTTTCTTGGTAATGAAAAGAAAAACAAGAATTCCGCGGAAGGCGTCATCGCACCTGCTGGCGCAAAAGTCACAGGAGCCACAATCAGAATGTGGTTATTAAATAAGTTTATTTCATTCTTAGCAGTGCTTACTTGGAAAACTGGGTTGAAAAAAATGTAGACAAAGTGCCAAGTGGGGCACATATATTCCAGGCCAGTCCCATTCCCTCTAATGGCTATATCTTCAGCACTGACTTTTCGTATCATACAGCCAAATGATAATGGAACATTGACGTAAAATGTGTAAAAATCACTGGAGCATGAAATATAGGTCAAGGTCACGGGTCAAGGTACCTGCTAATTCAGTACATCAAGGAGAAGCACAATGCAAGGTATGGTGGTTGTAGGCCTTATAGTTGAGGAGTTATCAAACATCAACGTAAAATTTGTCAAATATAGGTCAAGGTCACTGGGTCAAGGTACCTGCCAAGCCAGTGCAGTGAGGTGAAGCACTATGCAAGGTTTAGTGGTTGTAGGTCTTATATTTGAGGAGATCCCGAACATCAATATAAAATGTGTCAAAGTCACTGGAGTGCACAATATAGGTCAAGGTCACCAGGTCAAGGTACCTGTCGAGTAAGTACATAGAGAAGAAGTGCTATATAAGGTTTGGTGGTTGAGGGCCTTACAGTTGAGGACATATGGAAGGATGACGTACACAGTGTAAAAGTCAATGGAGCACGAAATATAGGTCAAGGTCACCCAGTCAAGGTACCTGCAGAGTCTGTACATTGAGGAGAAGCACTATGCAAGGTTTGATGGTTGTAGGCCTTATAGTTGAGGAGATATTGAACGTTGACGTAAAATGTGTAAAAGGCACCGGAGCGCAAAATATAGGTCAAGGTCACCGGGTCAAGATACCTGCCAAGTCAGTACATATTGGAGAAGCACTATGCAAGGTTTGGTAGCTAGAGGTCTTACACTTGAGGAGATCTGGAACGTTGACGTAAATTATGTAAAAGTCACTGCTGCCAAAATATAGGTCAAGGTCATCAGGTCAAGGTATCTGCTAAGTCAGTACATTGAGGAGAAGCACTTTGCAAGGTTTGATGGTTGTAGGCCTTATAGTTGAGGAGATATTGAATGTCGACGCAAAATATGTCAAAGTCACTGGAGCGCAAAATATAGGTCAAGGTCACCAGGTCAAGGTACCTGCCAAGTCTGTACCTCTAGGAGAAGCACTATGCAAGGTTTGGTAGTTGTACGCCTTATAGTTGAGAAGATCTGGAACGTCAACGTAAATTGTGTCAAAGTCAATGGAGCGCAAAATATAGGTCAAGGTCACTGGGTCAACATATCTGCCAAGTCAGGAGGTCAGGGAGATGTGTCATGCAAGGTATGATGGTTGTTGTAGAATTGTAGTTGATTAGAATACTAACTTTGACGTAAATGTCGAACTTCGACATAACAGAACTGTTAAGAGACAGACGGACGGACGGACGAACAGACAGACGAATGGAAAAGCGGGCACCTATGTCGCAAAGTCAGGAGGTCAGGGAGATATTTCATACAAGGTTTGATGGTTGTTTAGTCTTGTAGTTGGTTAGAATACTAACTTTGACATAAATGTCGAACTTCGACATAACAGAACTGTTAAGAGACGGATGGACAGACAGACAGACAGACGAACAGACAGACGAATGGAAAAGTGGGCACCTATGTCGCAAAGTCAGGAGGTCAGGGAGATGTTTCATGCAAGGTTTGATGGTTGTTTAGTCTTGTAGTTGATTAAAATACTAACTTTGACATAAATGTCGAACGTCGACATAAATGTTGACAGACGGACGGACGAATGGACAGACAAACGGAAAAGCGGACGCCTATGTTGCAAAGTCAGGAGTTCAGGGAGATGTTTCATGCAAGGTTTGATGGTTGTTTAGTCTTGTAGTTGATTAGAATACTAACTTTGACATAAATGTCGAACGTCGACATAAATGTTGACAGACGGACGGACGGACGGACGGAAAATCGGACGCCTATATCGCACCCTGCTACAAGCAGGTGCGATAAAAAAGGAAACTAATTCATTCTGTCGTCTGCTGAATTAGCCCAGAAGACGCTTTCCCGCTGATACGCTAGGTTTATACAATGCGTCCCTTTTTACTTGTTAAATAAATTACGGTCTTGGTTTTGCATATCGCATATTGAAGCCATAAAAACAGAACACTTTACATGGAAACAAAAGTTCTGAAGATTGTTGTATAAGCCAATAAATAGAATGTTATTAATGTATTATACTGTAAGAGAATAACGTAACAAAGTATTCATTTGTACCCTGATAAATGCTGGGTAAGGTACTCACACTGCAGGTTTTACTGATTTAAGGGAGCTAACTGTAACTGACTTAAAAGGGAGTTAACTGCAATTGCTTTACGCGTCTGATCTGTGCGAAATGGATTGTTTGTGTTGAGGGTTTGTTTGTGTTGAGATTTTACGGCCCAGTCAACCCAATGGGGTCATGTCGAGCATGGTCGGTTTACCCAACCACACGTTTACTGGGCAAGCTTAGTCCTCTAAGCGGTTAACCAGTATTGCGCACATTCTTTCGCCAGAAACTGACAATTGCCCTTCTTGAATCAGTGGAAAGAAGAGAATGACTGCAGACAATATTTCATGATCAATCTCCATGAAAGAATGTTGCCGACCTTGGCGGGGGTTGAACCAGCGACCTCCTGGTATCCAGTCGGACGGCGCATCTTACTGCGAAATGGAATTGGGAAGAGTATTTTTTATGAATCGCGCCAATACAGAGGGGGGGGCATGCTTATACAATTAGTGGTTAACTAGTACACTGAACTCCCTTCCGCCAGAAACTTGTAACTGCCAATCTTGAAGCAGTGGAAGGAGCGAGCGAATGACCGTAGCAAATACATGTGTTTCATGATAAATCGCTCAATCTGTGAGGATCGAATGCACGATCCTGACCATCGGAGATTAATGTGTCCGCCTACGTGGCATTACTCGTAATTTTTTTTTAGGGATGATGCTCGTTGGTCTCCAAATAAAAGCCTCTAAGATAGCAGAAGCGCAAACATTAAATAGCCTCAGGAAAGCAACTCAAACTGTTTACAAGGTAAGAAATAAACAAACAGAAATACAGTAAATGTCCTAAAATTTCGAACACTCTAAAATTTCAAACACCTTATATTTTTGCCCAAAATAAGTTCTGGAAATGTCCTTAAATCTTGAACAGTAGCAGTTTTGCAAAAAGGGGATTTCTAAAATTTCGAACACAGCTTTCTTCAAGTAATTTTTTTATCGGCACATTCTAATTTCTGTAACATTTTTTTTTTTCCCGTTACGGAACCAGAAACTAAAGTAGTAGTGTTGAAAGCCACCGCAAAACGTAAATGCACACGGCAGTGTCATAACGAATTTTATGTACATACACGTAAATGGCATGTAAACCGTATTTTAATTTTATACAGACCCAGGAGATACTGACTGAAAATTCCCAAGAAAAAAAAAAAAAAAAAAGAAAAGAGACTTCCATCACAATGTTAGCCATTTCCACGCGACGGTCACATGGATGTCCGCGTGATAAGGGTAAGATTATGCGCAGGCGATCTAGAACTGTTGTTACCTTGTGGCAGACATGACAAATATTCCGGTTGAAAAACGAAGGCCAGGATAAATCTTTGGATCCGCGCTGTATGATCTGACTATTTGCTGTTTGTTCGCGTATATCACCACTACTTCGTATGTCTTATTGCTATACCTACGTAGATTTTCATGGGTCTGCTCAGATACGCCACCTGGCGACGACACGCAATTCTAGGACAGTCTCATTTCCAGTATAGATTACAAAAATATATGTGAAAATACAGAAAATGCAACAGTCACATTCCCTTGCCCCGCATGAAGAAACCGCGTGCTCGTAACGGTAACATCACAAGAAATCGTAGCGGAAACCCCTAAGAGGGAAAACACACACTTACGTTCGTTAAATTATAGAGCATTTTTTAGTCAGAAATGCATATGAAACTGACAGGTATTAAAAAAAGAACCTAAGTATTGAGACAGGCCTATGCAAACTGTAGACTCAGATCAGACGCCGCAGAGTAAAAGGGAATGAAACTAGTTAGGGGGAACAGGGAACATGGAACACAGGGAACATGGAACACACTTTTAGGACAATAAGACGATGCTGGGTCCGACTCGTAATATTCATCAAGGCATATGCAATTAACTCTCTTTAAACAGTAATCACCTAAAGCGTGAAGACCTTACTCCGCATTTACCAGGGTATAAAAAAATATATGTACTGTTATTCTTTTGCATTATGTATATAGTGAGAACATTATAATTATTAAAATACCCAGAAAATGAACAGTCACAAAGCAACATTTCCCTTTCCCCGCATTAAGAAACCATGTGCTCGTAGCGGTATGTCACATGAAGTCGTGGCGGGAAACCTCTTCAGGCTGTCAAGTGTATTTTGGTGCAAAATATATATTCTGGGCTTAAAAAAATAGGAAATTTATGGGAAAAATATAGGAAAAAACCTGGAAATTTATAGGATAATTATCAAGGTTTAGCAGCAAAAAAGGCCTTATTATCATAAAAAAAGTACCAAAAATGCAGGTATTCTAAATTTAAACAGATGGTTTAATAAAGACAAAAAGCAACAAGAAGTTTTGGTAATAAGATTAAAACTTCTGTTAGCCACTGTCAGATTTTGATATTTTTGATATGGTCCTGGCCTCCACCTCCCCTTACAGCCAGCCCTCAATCACCATCTTAAATGTCATCAAAGGTTTTATATTAGTGGCAATAAAAAAATTAATTTATAATCATCTTTATTGCTTTTAAGTCAACATAACATCAAATGTATTTGACCAAGATAGGTTGTGTTGCAATAAATACAAGATACATGAGTTACTGATTAGGTTACTCTGTTTAATGACTAGCTTATGTAACATCCTGAAATAATGAAGTTTTAAAGAAACCATCAAGAGAAAATTATGTATACAGTTACAGAACAGGCAGCGCGACCTTACTACGTGTCGCGATATCAAGCGTGGAAACACGCAAGTCACGTGACTTTTTATGGTGGAAGTTGCGCGGGATTAGCGAGGAAGTAACGCGAGTTCAACGTGTAGCGTGGAAGACAAGCGTGGAAATTCTCGCTACAAGCGTGTGATCGAGCGTGTAACGGATTATAGGCGTGGAAACCCGGGCGTGGAAAAGATTAGTGCACGCTCAACTTTACCGTTACCTGTAAAAACAAAATCTACTGTCCATGCACTACTCTAATTGCAGTACATGTACGTCTTTTAAAGTGTGAGAAGATAAAAATTCTCTAATGCGTTCTGATTGTTTTCATTTCTTTCCAGAGTCATGAACCGTGACACAGGCCACACATTAATTATTGATTATTATTGAATAAAACGTGCGAATATCAAAGCTTGCTCTTTGAATTTCGATTAGAAAAATCATGCAAAAGTTATCAAGGTAGCATGGGCCTCGACAAAGCTCCATACGAAAAAGTACCGGATTCTTTGGCTTAGTCTAGTCCGGCCACAAAAGTGGGTCAGGCATGGTCGTTTTTACAAACACACAAAAGTCACAAAGAGAATCAAACATCTGCCCCCAGTCGACGAATTACGAATTACGTATTTTATATTTGGTATTCCTGTAACTGCTTTTTCCCATGCAACAACCGCACGTGCTCAGTATAAATGACGTACTGTGGTAAAAGACCGGGAAATTCTCACTTACGTGCAGCAACCGCACATGTCAATATGAATTTACTTAAAGGGGTGCTTCTGCTATCAAAGAGACATTGAATCAACAAGACATGATTTGTGAAAAGGGTGTCTGTCACACAAAAACACACTTTACGCGCACAAGGGGCAACAGAGGCTAATGACAATTAAAACGAGTGAGTTTTTTACGTCCTACTAACAGCTAGGACATACAGAGATATGGACCTTGGTTTAAAGTCCAATATGAAAGGCTTGAGAAGCCTGGGATCGAACTCATGACCCCAGTTGACAAGACGAGAAGCTTTACCACTGCACCACCGAGGCACCATTTCCCAATATTTCATACTGTTAAATATCTAATAAAAGGGCTGCAGACATTTCCCCATGCCCCGCCACTGCACTTACATCAAGCAAGTACCATGACTCTGTTAATAAACTAATAAGTTTCAAGAAAATATCTCAAATAGTTTTCAAGTTACAGAGCGGACAGAAAAAAAAAAAAAAAAAAATCAGAAATCACTAAAATATTTTCAGTGTTCAAAGGGCCGTAACTCCAAAAGTAAGGTATATGAAAGAAAAGAAGGGCAGTTATCAGTTTCTGCTGAAATGATTAATAGCTTATGAATAAGCCCAACCCGGAAAAGTGTGCGTGCTCGACAAGACCGAAACAGTGTAGACTGGGCCGTTTAACTCCAGTTCAAATCAAAATTACGTCGGTATAAAGTTCTCATGTCTGAAGTATGATTTACAACGTACGTACAATGAACAGGACAACAAAACGTACAATAGTACAATGTACGTGCGACCAGCAAAGACTCAGGTCAGTCTGTGCATCGACCCACTATATAAAGCAAGCTTCTTGAATAGCCCGGATTCCGAAGAAGGTGCATATTGTACAATCAGCGAAGGGTCTGATCGGAATGTGCTGTTGCAGTCGCACTGTTTATCCCGCTTTGGACAGCCCAGCTATCGAAGGTAAATACGATCAGCGAATGCTTTTATCAGAATGTGCAGCTGCGCAGATTGACCCGAGTCTTCGCTCGTCGCACAAGACATTTTGTTAAACCCAGAGATTGCAGGAGGTACATACGATTAGCGAAGGCTCTGATCAGAGTACTGATGTGCAGGCTCAGAGTGTGCGGGCTGATCCGTCTCTTCGTACATGGCATCGTAGGTTTCGCCATGCACAGACCCATGCGCGATTTGTTTGTGCAAACCATAACGCCTAACACTCTGACTAAAATTTTAAACAGACGACATTTTGAAATATTTTTCTCATTCTTCCAAGAAAACAAGATTTGCATTTCATTCAAATTGTCTCCATTGCATGAATGTCAAATCCTGTTTTCTTGGTAATAAAAAAAAATAACGATTTTTTTTTTTTTTTTTTGTCGTCTGCTGAATTAGCCCAGATAGTGGTAATTCGATACCCGCGAGCACCAAGTGTTGTGTCCTTGAGCAAGACACTTTGTCCTCGTAACTTAGTATTGGTTTCTAACCAGGAAGACTCTGCTTAGAATGTCCGCGAGGGCATATGATAATATTATGGACAAATGTCATTTAGAAGATTCTTTCCCGCCGATGCTAGGTTTATACATGCGTCTCTTTTACTGGTTTAATAAATTACGGTCTTGGTTTTGCATAAATTTTGAAGACACAAAAACAGAACACTTTACATGGAAACGAAAGTTTTGAAGATTGCTCTATTAACCAGTAAAGATAATGCTATTAATGTATATACTGTAAGAGAATAACATAACATAATATTCATTTGTACCCTGATAAATGCGGGGTAACGTCCTCACACTGCAGGTGTTTACTCTTTTAAGGGAGCTAACTGCAACTGACTATCAAAAGGGAGTTAACTGCAATTGCTTTAACGAGTCGGGCCCATGCGAAATGGGATTGGGAACAACATTTTTTATGAATCGCGCCTGTAAATTGTATATGCTTATACAATAAGCGGTTAACCAGTACACCGAACCCCCTTCCGCCAGAAACTTGTAACTGCCAATCTTGAAGCAGTGGAAGGAGCGAATGACCGTAGCAAATACATGTGTTTCATGATAAGTCGGGATCGAATCGCGTTCGATTCC
Source organism: Anodontia alba (assembly GCA_964016985.1). Classification (NCBI taxonomy): domain Eukaryota; kingdom Metazoa; phylum Mollusca; class Bivalvia; order Lucinida; family Lucinidae; genus Anodontia; species Anodontia alba. Next base: position 34,444,083 of record OZ024822.1, on the reverse strand, counting down.
CGCCGGTGCGATGCCATTTTTCCAATAAAGTCAGTGCAAACAACTTCTAGCTCGAAAGGAGACCCGTCATATTTGCATGAGGGTAAAAAGAAAGAGCTTTCCAGAGAGAGAGAGAGAGAGAGTTTGCAAAACTTGTAAGCTTCTGGCTCGTCCATTTTAGATACATCCGGCTATGAGATTTAGATATTCCTAGAGAAAAACGGCAAACAGTAAATACCCTGACCAGACGCCGCGTTCTATCATCTCAATATGACTTAAATATTTTTTTTTGTTGAAAGAGACCTAAGACACCAAGTCACCGTCATCATTAAGTGGTGATTTGAATGGGCAGTCCTAACCCATGTCCAATCATCAACCGTCCAGGCCTCGATCCGAGCAGTGTAGATACATTCCAGCGTGTCCGTTTCTGTCTCCCTTGTCAATTGAAATGTATCGCTACTTTTACCCTCGAAGCGCTTAGCATATTAGTAGACGCCATTTTTTTTTTTTTTTTGTAAATTAAGCGTAACGTTACATGTGACTAGTTACTAGTTTGCTTAGGATTTACACCCCACTGAATGTTTGCAACGTCGTCGGTCACTAGCCTGCCCTCTCTGAATATTCTGCTTCTATTTACCACTAAATACTCATTGTCCTAAAAAAACTGAACAAGGTAACTAGTCCCTGACTCTCTGGTTAGCGCTCTGCTTGATATTTTATTTGCTATTTACTTAGACGTTAGACACTGACGAAAAAAAAAAAATCCTCGTTTCTTTCTGAATAGTGTGATCACAGTATAAAGCACAAGAACTTAATAACAATTAAGGCAAACAATGATACAAGAATATTATCGTTATTACAAATAGAAATCATGTACTACTGTACACGTGTAAACACATTGGGATCAGAAGAAAGGATGCGGTACTGATCTAAAATAAAATGCAGACAGGTTGCAATGGGTTGTAGAGTGTAGCGCGAAGCGATCTTACCTGTAGCGCGTGGCGATCGTGGAACTATCGAGTGACACGCAAATTTCACGTTCCGCGTTGTGGTCGGGTTTGTTGCGTGTGATAAGCGCGAAATTATCGTGGAGAGAGCGTGGAAAGAACGTGGAAAGAGCGCGGAACTTGCGAGGAAATTAATCCTTTCCTCGTTCGCTAGTGAAAACGACACGTAGTAAGGTTGCGCTGACTGTACTGTATACATAACTGTCTTTAACTGTCTTTGTGCATTTACCATGGGTATCTTGGGATGGTCAAGCACATCGCAAAGTATCAACATGGAAAGTAATAGAACTTTAAGAAACAGACAAATAATTTTGCCTAGTTTAGTCATTGTACTACTTGTACTATGAATTCTCTTAATCATATTCTTGAAGTTGAAAATATAACCAATCAAGCTTAGACATTGTACTTCTTGTACTATGAATTCTCTTAATCATCTGCTTGAAAAATGAAAATACAAGTGACTATATTATTACACTATCAAAACTGAGAAAAAATTACACTAATCTGGCATACAAGTCACTAACCCAGAATTTGGTTTTATTGACTAAGTTCACCTCATTTCTTAGCTTTCTTTGAATCCACCTGAGCAATTTTCTCCAGGTTCTTCCTTTTCGTACTTTCCACTGACTTCTGTTCTTCTCTTACTCTGTCTAGACGCTCTGTTGATTCTTTGATCTTTTTCTGAGCAGTCTCGATCAATGACTGACTCACTGATGCACTAGAAAAATCTCTCTTTCTTAATGCTCTAGCCAGTTTTTCATTTCCTTCTTCAAGCAGTTTTTCAGCAGCATGAAGTTCTTCTTTAGAGTTCTTTTCTTCATCATTCAGCTTTTTCATTTTTTCATTCAAAGACTTTTTCTTTTGCTGCTGCTTGTTTTTGATTTTCAAGCTGTGCAAGCTCTTCTTTCTTTTGCTGTCTATTCTTCTCCTCCTCTTCCCTCTTTTGCTTTTCCTCTTCTAGCCTCTCCTTGTAAACTCTATGACTACCTCTGACATAACCTGTTAGTTCCTTGGTAAGAGGTACACATTCTAGCTGCATATGTTCAGGATCATGGATTTTCACAGCCTCTTTAGAAAGTCTGTTCCCTATAACTGATTTGATGATAGCTTTACCCTATCTTTTCCCAACATTTTCTTATTATCTGATAGCCCTCTTTCAACATCAGCATTACCATGTGGCAATGCCAGCACTCCTTTTACTATTTTTCCAAGCCTAGGGTACTTATCTTCGCCACTACCAGTTTTCAATTTCAGGATGTCTCTCCAGTAATGATCAATCCTTCTCAACTCAACTTCATCATCTCTCTCTATTTTCCAAAGTTTCCCATCACTTTCTTCCCCTTGGTATACCTTCCACTCATCAGTGATCAATGCCACATCTTCTTCTGCAAAAGGTAACTTCCTTGCAACCCTTTCTATTGCTGAACTGCTACTGGGCTTAAGTCTATGTTCAGGATTGAAACAGCCCAAATCTTTCAGAAGTTCATTATCAAATGGAAAATTAGATAACAGGTATGACATGCCACTATTGAAGAACTTTCTTATATCTAAAAGTGCTCTTTTCTGTTTCCCAGAATCCAGATTCCCCAACACCTGTCTTGTTGAATCCCCAATTATCATCTCTTTGTCTGACAACTGATTCTGTAGCTCACCATGCTTTATCTCTTTCAGATCCTGTCCAGTTTTATTCTGATATACAGATGCTTTGACATATCTGCCAATCATCATGTAAACAAGCCGACACAGTTCTTCATATAACACATGAACTAACGGAGCTTCTGTCTGGAACAATTCCAGAAATGAATGATACAGAGGCATCACTGATTGTAGGAAATGAAGTTCAACTAAAGTTTGCTTATTCTGAAGTCTTGTACATGACCTTTTAAAGGCGGAACTGGTTGGAGCATTTTTTTGGATCCTTGTTTGCAAGATGTGTAAAATATTTCTGGAGAAGCTCCCACTGTTCAATAAGCCTGTCTACTACAGGACCAAGTGTCAACCACCGAGAAGGAACATGTCTTAAGAAGGTATGGGTTTCCACTTCTTCTTCTTGCTGAATGAACTTGAAATCCTCTCTTCTGGCAGATGATATCTTGAAAAAAGAATGAATGTCCACAGCAAGATCATCCACCGGTGTACCATATGCCTCAAGAGCCTTACAGAAACAATTGTGAACAACATGAAGGTTACATGTTCAAATGTTTATCATTCCTGGATTTCCAGAACCTTTCAAAGACGTATTAACAGCTCTAAAAATGGTCTTATTTACATTTGGTTCATCACTGCTTAATGTAAGTATAGAGGATAGGTTAACCTTATCTTCCTCTACTTTGTCCATCATGGCAGCAGCAACCTTTGCACCTTCAGCATGTCCAAACATCAATGCTGTATAAAAACGTCTGACAACTTCAGTCTGTTCTTCAGACCAGAAGCGGAAATGTAAATCCATTTGTTTTATCACCTGAGTTGTGGTGGTTTCATCATAGTGAAGAGTTACAGGGTTCTTACTTGAATTTACATCATAGATTAACTGTTTTTGAAAATAGGGCCCTGTATTGAACATCAATGCACTTAATCTGCAGCATTTTTAAAAATATAGGAATTTGGTAAAAAATATAGGAAATGGGGTTAAAATATAGGAAAAAAATAGGAAACCTGAAAAAATAGGAAAAAATAGGAAAAATAGGAACACTTGACAGCCTGGCTTTATTGTAGCTGTGACCTTGAAAACTAGGTCAAGGTCCCTGGTGACAGCCGGCTGTCAACAGCCACTTCCTTATGAGATACTATGTATATAAGCTTAGTTTTAGTCCCAGTGTGATGTTGAAAATTAGGTAGAAGTCATCATAACCTTAAATCAATTCTTCATCCAATCACAAGCATATATTCATGCAAGTTTGGTAAAAATCCAATCAATGGTTCATGAGAACCAGCAAATACACCCTTTTTGGCCTTAATTTGGCATGTTAAGCCAAACTATGACCTTGAATACCAGGTCAAGGTCACCAAAACCTAATCAATTTAATTTGTTCCAGTGATACATCCAGACAAATATGGTAAGATTCCAACCAAAGTTCATGTATTAATTACACTTACAAATGTTTTTTTTTCCCTAATTTCAACAGTCTCGCTGATACCTTGAAAATTAGGTCAGGGTAACCAAATCTAACCAATTGTTTAACCTGTCACAGTGATATATGCTGTATATCAATGTAAATTTGGTAAGAATCAGTGTCAGCCAATGGTTTACGAGATACCAGACAGACATTAAGTGTAACACTAACCCCTATGGAATCTGCAGCAAAAACAATATGCCCCTCCCCTTCCATGGGGGGACGTAACACTGTGCAATTAAGTACATGTAGTAATACCAACAGAAGACACACCATTGAAGATTTCCAGCATCAGATAGTGTACCATTATGACCCTTAAGCCCTGTTTATACATCCATGGTTCTGACTGCGATCACAACATTCATATGTTACCCAATGTAGTTTAATGACAGTTTTATGACATTATGGTAATTGGTAAATGTGAATAACAAGTAAATACCTACCTACATGTACATACCCTAAATATTGAGAAACAAAGTCTTCTGCTTGAGAGTAGACCAAGATCAGATCATACCCTTTTTTCTTTGCTAGTTACCCAAAAGAGTATAACAGCTGTATTATGACATTATGGTAAATTTTTGTAAATAACAAAAAATGTCTTAGGATTAGAAACAATATGGTAATCTGAGTACTGGGATAGACCATCATATGCAAAGAGTGGAGATCCTCAGCAGACTGCTTCTGCTCTTGAAGGAGCAGTCTGATCAGGAGATTCAAGTGTTTCTTTATTCTACTTGATTATTGCTTTACAAAATCATTCATGTGTATTTGTTGTCTTTGCAAATTTCTCATATCTGCATGTGAACTTTATAAAAAGTGCCTTTAAAAATAAAACTAATTATATGCTTCTTGTAGTTATTACATAACCATTCTATATTGAAACTGATGATACTGATCAAGACTTTAACTTTAAAACATCTTACTGGTTGTCACAGGGTTGGCAAAAAAGCGGGAAATACTCATATTTCCCAGGATGGCGGGAAATACAGGGAATTCCTGGGAAATACAGGGAATTCCCAGGAAATACGGGGAAATAAACATTTACATAGATGGTACCAATTGAGACTTAATATACCCCACCAACCTAGTTATTTGAAAGCAAAATCATACTGTTACATATTAACAGTTAACTCCATCAGATTTATATAATTATTATATTATTATTAAAGAAAACATAAACAACACACCCATTACACTCATTTGCAAGACTGTTGACATATATGTATGGGAAGGTATTTTGCAAAACAGCTAATTGTTCATTATTTTAATTGAATTACACAAATATTAATAGTGCTTTTCAATGAATAACAAAAAAAAAAAAAAAAAAAAACATATTTCCCACTATTTCCCATTTTGCTGAAATTTGGAGTATTTCCCAGGACGGTAATTACGGTAAATGTCCTTAAATTTCGAACAAAATTAAATAATTTCAGTTCTTGCTATTCGAAATTTTAGAAATTATGATTTGCTAAAAAAATTTACTGTTCGAAATTTTAGGACAGATTCACTTACAGCCAAAATTGACCTGGCTATTGGACGCTTTCGGACACCCGAAACGATAAAAAAAAGGACCAACACGACAAAAGGGTTTTCTTATTTGCTATGTGTGATTGGTAAACTGAATGTGAAATAGTATGAACTAATAAATAATTACCACACTGATGTTTGTTTTTAATTCCATCCGATTAATTCTATGTCGAATAATGTTTCTCGTAACAAAATAATTATTCAGTTCACTAATTAATCGCCGGATAGGTTTGTTCGGCACTTCGGGAATATGCCACTTTCTTAAGATAGGCTGGCATAGTCCACTGTCTTCTTACGTAACAACCCACTTCACTTTACCGCACTGAGATACACGAGCTGACCAAAAATACTTCAAAAGGTTACCGCACGTTTGTTCTTGTTTGAGCCACTATAGAAACACAAAAATCCCTTTCCTCAAAAGTGAAGTGTACGGAGTTTAAATGTGAAAAGCGCAGACTGATTAGAATTTCTGCCGTTTTGAAGTGCGGTATTCACACTGCTTGCTGACATAATGCATTTTGTTGGCGATATGCGTAGACCCAGATCAGACTGCCCTGATACACAGACTGCGCGGATGCGCATGTTGATCTTGTCTATGCTGGTTTCAGATGTCATAAGGTCGTTTCTGTTGGAAAGGACTCATACATAAACGAACAGTGCGGACAACCAGATCTGAATGCAGCCTGATCAAGATCAAAGATTTCAGCTCTACACCAAACTGAACTGCGTATGCCAAACCTGTGAACTGCCGTTATCGTTTTTAGCAATATTTTTTTCTTTAAAAAAATGTATTGTTGTTTAGAATTCGGTAACAAAACTTATTGCAAGAATCATCTGTCATCAACAGTAATCCTTTCATTAGATCCCTGTTCAGGCGAAAATGTCCCTTTATCAATATGTGTAAGTCAGATCAGAATGCGAGACGCAGTCTAGTGCAGGATGGTGTCCACTCAATTCTCTGATTAGGTCATTGGTATAAAACACTGTAATACGTGAATCGCAGTCTCCAGCAAGTGCACAGACTGATCACATTTGTAACAAATGATTAGGTTGGGACTTTCATCTCTGTTGGGACCATTACCTGTTCAAACAGGATGCACTGAGCATATCATGATAATCACGCGGTCAGACAGGAAACTTTGCTGGAGGCGTTAATCTCCACGACGGAAACGTTTTCGGCATGCTCAAAGAAACCTTTGGCACGCTAAACTTAAATATTAGCAGCAGGTATTATCGAAGGACACAGTGTACGGACGAGCAGGAACGACCCAGATCAGAATGCGTGGATGCACATGCTAATTTACAATTTCGCGTGTAGCGCTTTCTTCCTATCGCATGTGCGTCACACTTTGCAGAAATTATCAGATCAACTTTGGAATTCTGGTATAGCGGTCACACGACTTATCAAAATACTGGAATACTACCGAAATACCAGAATACCCGTGAAAAATACAGGAATACTTGTGAAGACACCAATACTGGCTTTTATTAAGAAACGAACACTCGGAGGACGACCCTGAAAAGCCCAGAGGCCAGTTCCACTATTCCCCCAAATGTTTCATTCCCTTGTTCTCTGCGGCGTCTGATCTGGGTCTACGCTGTTTGCATAGGCCTAACTGTTCCAATATTTAGGTTCTTTAAATTTTTAATACGTGCCAGTTTCGTATGCATTTCTGACGAAAAAAGGCTCTAAGTTTGTTTTTTTTTTTCCGAAGAGGTTTCCCGCCACGATTTTAATTGATGAAGTGCTACGAGCACGTGGTTTCTTAATGCAGGGCAAGGGAAATGTTGCTTTGTGACTGTTCATTTTCTGGATATTTTAATAATTATAATGTTCTCAATATATACATAATGTTTGTTTGTGTTGAGGTTTTACGGCCCAGTCAACCCAATGGGGTCATGTCGAGCGCGGTCAGTTTACCTAACCACACGTTTACTGGGCAGGCTTAGTCCTCTAAGCGGTTAACCAGTATTGTGCACATTCTTTCGCCAGAAACTGACAACTACCCTTCTTGAATCAGCGGAAGGGATAGTGACCGTAGAAAAGATTTCATGATCAATCTCCACGAAAGAATGTTGCCGACCTCGGCGGGGGTTGAACCCGCGACCTCCTGGTCTCCAGTCGGACGGCGCATCCAACTGAGCCACCGAGGCCGGCTATACATAATGTAAAATAATAACAGTACTTATATTTGTTTATACCCTGGAAAATGAGGAGTAAGGTCCTCACTCTTTAGGTTTTACTGTTTAAGGGGAGGTAACTGCATATGCCTCGATGATGAATTTTACGAGTCGGACCCAGCATTTTTTTTTTTTTATGAATCAGGGGCAGATCCAGAATGATTTCTGAAGGGATTCGATTTGATTGAATTTCCGTACTTACTCTACGTATTTGGACAGACAGGCCTGAGCAAACAGTGTAGAACCTTTACTGAAATGGTGATGTATTTAACCAAAGATTTGTAATCACTCCAAGAACTGGAGTTTACATGCCTGTTTGTTACCACAAACGGCAAAATCTGACTGCCCTTGCATCGATGATCTGAGTCTTCACTGGTCGCACGTCTTATTGTCCTAAAAGTGTTTTCCAAATTTCCATGTTCCCTGTTCCCCCTAACTAGTTTCATTCCCTCTTTCTCTGCGGTGTCTGATCTGAGTCTACAGTTTGCATAGGCCTGTCGCAATACTTAGGTTCTATTTTTAATACCTGTCTGTTTCATATGTATTTCTGACGAAAAAATGCTCTATAATTTAACGGACATAAGTGTGTGTTTTCCCTCTAAGCGGTTTCCGCCATGATTTCTCATGATGTTACCGTCACGAGCACGCGGTTTCTTCATGCAGGAAAAGGGAATGTGACTGTTGCATTTTCTGTATTTTCACATATATATTTTTTGTAATCTATACATGAAATGAGACCAGAATTGCCTGTCGTCGCCCGGTGGCGTATCTGAGCAGACCCATGAAAATCTATGTAGGTAAAGCAATAAGACATACGTAGTGGTGAGATACACGAACAAACAGCAAATAGTCAGATCGTACAGTGCGGAGCCATAGATTTATCCTGGCCTTCGTTTTTCAACCAGAATACTTATCATGTCTGCCACAAATTAACAACAGTTCCAGATCGCCTGCGCATAATCTAACCATTGTCACGCTGACATGCACATGACTGTTGCGTAGAAATGGCTAACATTGTGATGGAAGTCTTTTTTTTTTCTTGTGAATTTTCAGTCATTTAAAATTATAATACGGTTCCCATGCCATTTATGTACATAAAATTCGTTATGACACTGCTGTGTGCATTTATGTTTTGCAGTGGATTTCAACATTACTACTTTAGTTTCTGGTTCCGTAAAGGGAAAAAAAAAAAAAAAAAAAAAAACGTAACCGAAATTAGAATATGTCGATAAAAAATTACTTGAAGAAAGCTGTGTTCGAAATTTTAGAAATCCCCTTTTTGCAAAACTGCCACTGTTCCACTGTTCGAGATTTTAGGACATTTCCAGAAATTATTTTGGGCAAAAATATTAGGTGTTCGAAATTTTAGAGTGTTCGAAATTTTAGGACGTTTACCGTACTGGTAAATACCAGTGGGAATTCCTGCCACTGGTATTTACCGACCAACCTTAGGTTGTCAGCAGTGATTTTGCTATAGACAACCGGTTGTCAGTAGCGAAATCGCTATAGACAACTGGTTGTCAATAGCGAAATCGCTACCAATTTCCTGTGACATTACCGTTACAAGCACGCTGTTTCTTCATGTGGGGCAAGGGAATGTGACTGTTGCATTTTCTGGGTATTTTCACATACATGTATACTTACTGCCTAATGTTTTTTGTATCAACATTCATTTCAGTGAAGGGTTTTATTTCAGAATTTCATCTGCCATCAGTTCTGTTTTTGGAGTACACTGGCAATGTACATGCAGTGCCCCAGCTAGCTACTTTCAGAGGGGCAGGCCGCCCCTCGTGCCCTCCCGGGCAGCCCCTCATGCCCTGGTCTTCCGCCCCCCCTTGCCGTTCCAGTTGTCCTGTTGCCTTTTCTAAGATGTTCCTGTTTCATGTCTATTCATAATTATTGCCAATTAGCATCCTCTTATGTGTAATTTAAGACCGTTAAGAAGACATCATAGGTAGATATAATTATTGATTAATCATGCGACACGCGCCGGAGTAATTTGTCATACTGTGAACGGATTAGCGGTGGTTAGATAAACACCGTGGGGCACAATATGACTCGATGAGCGGTATTGTCGGTATCTTTGATGCTAGAATATTAGATACTGCGAGTATCTCTGGATAGTGCCTGCTTTCGTTTACTTCTAATCGGTGTCTTTAAATTTTATTGCAAAAATAAAACTGAGCAATAAATTCATGTATAATTTGCATAGTATCTTTTATTTAAATGACCATGTTCAGTAAATCACAATTATTCTCAGCTGACTCGTCACTTGTTACGGTAAAAATGCCCACAAAAAAAAGAAAGTTAAAAGAGGATGAAAGAGATAGAGTGAAGATTAGAAAAAACTAACCATACGATTTCTTCATTTTTCGGCGATGCTTCAGTGCCCGATTATTTTTAATAATTGTGACTTATTAGCCACTGCCATGTTCGGGCATGTGTGTGCAGCAGCGGAGGAGACCGCCGTACGCTGATTCTAAACTTAGACAGGGCATAAGCGGTCACACGACTTACCGGAATACTGCCTAAACCAATACTGATTTTTTTCTGTTCCCCAAAATTAGTTTCATTCCCTTGTTCTCTGGGGCGTCTGATCTGGGTCTATACTGTTCACATAGGCCTCTCTGTCCCAATATTTAGGTTCTTAAATTTTTTAATATGTGTCAGTTTCGTATACGTGTCAGTTTCATATGCATTTCAGACGAGAAAAGGCTCTATAAATTAAATTTGTTTTTCCCCCGAAGCGCTTTCCCGCCACGACTTCACGTGACGTTACTGCAACGACCACGTGGTTTCTTAATGCAGGGCAAGGGAAATGTTGCTTTGTGACTGTTGCATTTTCTGGATATTTTAATAATTATAATGGTCTCAATATATAGATAATGTAAAAGAATAACAGTACTAATATTTATTTATATCCTCGGTAAATGCTGGGTAAGGTTCTCACTCTTTAGGGTTAACTGTTTAAAGGGTGCTAATTGCGTATGCCTTGCTAATGAATTTTACGAGTGGAACGCAATATTTTTTATGAATCGGGGACAGATCCAGGATGATTTCTGAAGGGATTGGATTTGATCGAATTCCAGTACTTACTCTACATATTCGGACAGACAGGCCTGAGCAAACAGTGCAGACCCAGATCAGACGCTGCAAAACACATTTAAACCTTCATTGAAACGGTGATGTTTGTAATCTCTGAAAGAACTGGAGTTTACATGCCTGTTTGGCACCACAAGCAGAAGCACTGTTCACAACGGCAAAATCTGACCGCCCTTGCATCGGAAGATGATCTGAGTCTTCACTGGTCGCACGTCTTAATGTCCTGAAAGTGTTTTCCTTTACATTTACGTGTTCCCCCAAACTAGTTTCATTCCCTCTTTCTCTGCGGCGTCTGATCTGAGTCTACAGTTTGCATAGGCCTATCTGTCTCAATACTTAGGCTCTAATTTTAATATATGCTAGTTTCATATGCATTTCTGACAAAAAAGATGCTCTATAATTTAACGTACGTACGTGTGTTTTTCTCTCTAAGTGGTTTCCGCCACGATTTCTCGTGACGTTACCGTTACGAGCACGCGGTTTCATCATGCCGGGCAAATGAATGTGACTACTACATTTTCTGGGTTTTTCACATATATTTTTGTAATCTATACTGGAAATTTGAATGTCCCAAACAATAAACATTAACTATAATTTTTTTTGAATGAAATACGAAACAGTTTTTTATTTGAATACATACATTGTATGCCCAAATTTTCAAGCGCACAAATGCTAATGTATATAATTTCGCTGTTGACTGGTCCTTATAGCATAGCTTGCAGGTCCGCGGGAGCATGCGTTCATGCTGAAGTGATTCCAAAACAACAAAGAAAGTACTTCTTTATGTATTTTATTCTACTGTTACACTTTCAATAACTGCCACCCAAAACATAAAAAAAATACTTCTTCTTAAGCTTGTTTTGTTGTCTTCCAATCCTGTGTACGAGTCCCAGAATTGATGATGACACCTGCTTCTTGAATATACAAGTACATGATAAAAGTTGATGATAATGTAAAAACATTGTTATGAAAGCATATCCTGATACTGTGATGGTGTGTTCAAGGTGAGGTCAAACAAATAAGTACATAAGATGAGATACTAGAACTGGCAATTTCTAGCTGTTCCTGCAAATAAACTTAAAACTCCATCAATGTTATATATATTATATAGACAAAAAATCTGGTATAATGTTATGCTCGGACCCATCAATACCGGATGGGTCCGAGTGTTATGCCAAACAGTAAGAAGAATTTGCCCTAAGGCTTGTAAATAAATGCCGTGCATTATGTGCCCAACCCTGCGCCTCTCTATTTTCAAATCCTAGCTGGAGCACTGACATGTATATGCTGAGACAGGATGATTATGGTCAAAGATGAGTTTTATTACTTTATGTTTTTCTCCATTGCTATCAAGATGAAGCCTGAGAACAGTTGAACAACCCGTTGCAAAATATTGCTGCACAGGTCTTTACCCTCACTGCTGATTCTTGGTTTGCCATGTTTTTCACACCTTCACCCATCACAAAAGGTGATATTCATTGTTTTATCTTAACTGTAAGTCAGTGAAATATTTATTATTATTAAAAGAATTTTGTACATTTGTGTAAATGATTGAAGTTTCAAAATCAATTCTTAAATAATATTCTACCGGTTGTTGTCAATAGACACTTCCTATTCTTTTTCATTTTATATATATTGAGAACATTATAATTATTAAAATACCCAGAAAATGCAAGTCACAAAGCGACATTGCCTTTGCCCTGCATGAAGAAACCATGGAAATGTTATGTGAAACCTGACGGGAAACTTAATTTATAGAGCCTATTCTCGTCAGAAATGCATACGAAACTGGCACATATTAAAAATTAAAAGAACCTAAATTCGGATAGATATAAATATTCATATGCCTATGCAAACAATGTAGACCAAGATCAGGCACCGCAGAGAACAAGGAAATGAAACTAATGTGGGGAATAATCGGATCCTATTAGAAGAAGTCCCACAGGAAAAAAAACATGCGTCCGGCAGACTCGGCTTTGGAATTTTTAGGAGTCCAGACCTTTATTTATGCGTCCAGGGACGCAGGATTCTGTGCCCCTGAGAACCCTGACTATCATCAGTTTATCACACCTCACTATTATACTTTTTTTAGTCACTATTCATCTTCCTTTATTATCTCGACATGCAATCATCCTGCATGTATTCCTCACAAGGGGGTGTTGCAGTACAACTAGACAGACAGATAGATAGACCTTTTAGAGAAACCTGGAGGTTCTTTAGCATAGAAAACCTCAGAAGGATTTGCATGTGTTTTTCCCGTTTTCAGTGTAATATTCTGCACAAGATATTGTTGTAAACATTTAGGTATATTTTGCATTGTATGAAGGTTGTACAGTGATTTTTTTACCTGTACTCACATTTTTGCTTTGGGACTCACATTTTAAATCTCAGCAAGTCCCAGGACTCACAAAGTTATAGTGGAGAATTCTGTAATGGACGCAATGACTTTCTAGTAGGACTCACTTTATATAGCCCAAGCGAGTCCTGGGATGCATAGGTATAAAATCGTAAATAAATCACTGGTTGTACCATTAAAAAAAAAAAAATCGAAAGGCGTGCAAGATCATAAAACAGCGTACTGCTATACGCCCGCAAGGCCCGACTGGAGACCAGGAGGTCGCGGGTTGGAACCCCACCGAGGTCAGCAACATTCTTTCATGGAGATTGATCATGAAATATTTTCTAAGGTCATTCTCCCCCTTCTGCTGATTCAAGAAGGGCAGTTGTCAGTTTCTGGCGAAAGAATGTGCATAATACTGCAGTCTTTGCGAAATCTTTCCAACAGATGCAGGACAGCTGTCAGACAAACTGAAATTTTTGGCAGGACAAAATAAAATTCTGCAGGACAGGAGGCTTGTCTCTTATCAAATTTCTTGTTTGCCAGAAATCACAGGACATTTGTCAGACAAACTGAACTTTTCTGCAGGACAGAATGAAAATTTGCTGGTTTTGTCAGACAGTCCTGCAGCTTTCGCAAAGACTGATACTGGTTAACCGCTTAGAGGACTAAGCATGCCCAGTAAACGTATGGTTAGGTAAACTGACCGAGCTCGACATGACCCCATTGGGTTGACTGGGTCGTATTTAAAAAACCTCAACACAAACACCCGCAAGGACATTCACACTATCAACCTATCAATACAGCACCATCTTTTATGATTATGAGCAGGTTCTTCTGGGTAGAAACCACTAAACTAGTACTAAGCAATGTGGATAAAGTGGCTCGCTCAAGGACACAACATTTGGTGCTCGACGGGCTTGAACCTGTGATCTTGAATCCCACACTACAACTGCAACACAGCGCTCCACAAAACACAGCTGCACTCATAGGTATATATATTCAAGTCTGCTCAGTTAAAATGAAATAAATAATAAAAAAAAGTAATGTCAGAAGAACCCTGACAGATGAACCTTCTTGTTGTCAAACACAAGTGCGGTTTCATTTCGAGGCTGAAGCAAATTTACTGGATCTGAGCATACATATAACAAGTAGTAAAAAAAAAAAAAGGAAATTACGAAAACAGTTGTTGAATCATTTAGCGACAGTAACATTATGATGCACAAAGGCTTTCATCGTCGTATCTAGTATGCATTTCAGGCTAAAGTCATCCCCAGACGTCAGTTTGACAGAAGCTGTCAAGCGTCTGGGGATTCCCAAATAAAAACAAAAACAAACTACAGTAGATACCAGTTACGGCATCTACTTAAATTAAGCCAATAAAATGGGTAATGAGAATGCTTGATAAAAGACTCGTTGCATCATAAGTAGGATTCTGGTGTATAGTTTGCCGGGCATCTCACGACAAACGGTTACTTGGTAATGGCCGATATCCAATATGGCGTAAATACAAGAAGAGATAATAAATAATGGAGAAAAAACACTTACTTTTCACAATTCTATCCGTCGTGGACAGCTTACCATCCGGTACAGCCATCCTGAATGGTACTTTACGAGATTTTGTAGGGTCAGTGCCTTCGATGGCACGCCGTTTTCGAGATATTTTAGGATTCGTAACCGATATTACAATCCAAATTCAAGATGGCGTTGACAACATCTTATTTGCATACGAAATGCCGTATTGCGCATTACTCTGCGCAACTTTGCCAACGCCTGGGGAAAACGGTTGGCAATCGATCTCGACGTTCGGCTCACAGTGTTAACACACACCAACAAAGATCTACAGAAATCAATTATTATCCGTTCCATACAACATGTTTTCATGGAATTTCATAGAAAAATGAGAACGGATAATAACAGCTGAAATCATGTGTACGCAGATATTGTTGTTGGACGCACGGTTTGCAGAAGGGTAGGAATGGGACATAGCCTACAGAAATCTGCTGTCTATAAAATTTGGACTGGGTCTGAAGCAGATTTTTTTTTTCTAATACATTTTCATATGCAAAACAAACAAAGAAGAAAAAATGGGGGAAGGGAACGGGTCCAGATCCAGAACTCTGAGGTCCAGAACTATATTTCTTTCAGATGTTAAATCTGTCACCCATTAGATATGTCGGTGACCACATAGCACTGGTCACCACTACAGAAGGACCGCCAGCAACTTGAAATCTGGGCCAAGATGTGGGGAATGAGGTTCAATGCCAAGAAGTGCTACAATATGAGCATCAACGGCGTCATCACATTTCTGTCATCGCGACGACCATATCCTAGTGCAAGTACCAGAAAACCATTATCTCGACATTACACTCTCCGAAGATTTGAAGTGGGGATCCCACATAAAACAAGATCACCAAGAAAGCAAACTCAACCCTTGGCTTTCTAAGACGGGAATCTTAAATACTGCCCCCCTCCCCGCTTACCTATCTCTAATACAATCAGTTTTGGAATACAGTTCAATCCCGGACCCATCAATACATTTTGATGGGTCCGAAGTTCAATCGTTTGGGGCCCGCATTTGCAAAAAGATATTGACAAACTTGAAAAAGTCCAACGCCAAGCAGCCAGATTCATCATAGAGACCAAGGCTGTGTTACTCGGATGCTGCAAGATCTGGCCCTCCCATCACTCCAGGACAGAAGGAAGACGAACTCTACAAGGTGGTTGAGGGGCTGGTGCCGGCTTTGCAATGTCATGACATACTTACTCCTGTCCGTGGCAAACGTACGTCATATAAAATCAAATATTATCGAAAGACAATCCACAAATAACTCAGTGCTTCAAACCAGTGCAATGTTTTCTGAATATTTCGAAAATCTCCAAATTTATTGACTTTTGCAAATAAACTTCACATGTAGGCCTACGTGTTTTCTCTTTTGGCATTCCGAATTCACTATTTCACCGCTTTTTAAATTATAAAATCTCTTGTTAATTATGATTTATTTAAAACCACATCAACATTTAAAGGGAAACGCAATATAAGTTGTAAGTATATCTTGGAGTAAAGTGATTAACAAGCCATTTAGTTTAATGCAAGAGTTTTCAAAATCTGCCTAGAAATAAGGAAGTTACGTCGGTTTGAATATATTTAAAATGGCTGTCATGGATGCCGCCATATTGTAGGTTTTGTGACCTCACGCAGCCCAAATTAAATATGCAAAACCAATTGTAAAGGCTTTTTAAGAATAATTTTGCTACAATGATTTTTTTTTTAATTCTAGTGACAAGCAATCATTTTCCCCAAAATAAATCAACTTTATGAGAATAATAACCTTTATGAAATGAATTTTAATTTTTATGAAACCTCATTAAATATTGAAATTGGCGGCGCCCATTCTACCACTCTTGAAGGGGAACACAACCTTAAAAGAAAGTGTGCTTTAAAGTAAAGAACTCTACAAACAATGACTTTTGACATAAATTTGATCAAAATCGGTGGAAAATTAAGTAAGTTATAGACAATTAAATATTTTAACATTGGTGGTATGGGCGCCGCCATTTTGAATATTTAATGAGGTTTCATAAAAATTAAAATTCGTTTCATAAAGGTAGTTATTCTCATAAAGTTCGTTTATTCTGAGGGAATGATTGCTTGCCATTAGAATTAAAATATTATAAAAATCTGTAGCAAAATTTTTCTTAAAAACTCTTTATAATTTGGTTTTTCATATTTAATTTGGGCTGTGTGACGTCAAAAAGCCTACAATATGGCGGCATCCATAGCAGCCATATTAACTATATTCAAACCACCATAACTTCCTTATTTCTAGGCCCATTTCGAAAAGTCTTGCATCAAACTAAATGGCTTGTTAAGCACTTGATTCCAAGATATACTTACTATTTATATTGCGTTTCCCTTTAAAATATTCTATTGTCTTTAACTTACTTAATTTCCCTACGATTTTGATCAAATTTGTGTCAAAATTCATTGTTTGTAATGTTATTTACTTTAAAGCACAATACCTTTTAAGGTTGCGTTCCCCTTAAAGTTCTCCATTTCGAGCTAATTTATATACCTCAGGCTTACCATAACAGAGGCCGCGCTATGCCGTGGAAAACGTGTCTTCGGGTATATGCGAACACCGAAGGTCCGCGCAGTCTGATCAAACTTAACTCCGCTACCATAATCATTGGATACTACAGAATGTATGTGTGTGAGCAAAGGCCCGAGTGATAATTTGCGCATGTGCAGGATGATCTGAATCTGCCCATTTTGCACATGTTCAATATAAGATATTTTACAACAGACAACTGCATTACACCAGTCCAATACCTTAGCAAATATAATATACAAAATCTGCACATTTTTTTTTCACGTTTTTACTCTACGCATACAACCCCAACACATACAAATACCTACCTCTATCCCCTATATTTGGCATTCTAGAAAATTTTGGATAGTTATAAGTTTTTAAAGCTCACAGTTACAAAATCACTAATGGGATATATCGTCATCATTCATGTAAACAGACAGTTATTTGAAGTTCTTCAAAAGCATTCGGTAAATTTGTTTTGTTTTGAATTTGGATATTTTAGCATTAGGCTATAATTAATGCGGTATTTTTAGTTAAAAGAAATCGTGCTTTTAAAAATACCTATAGATCTAATCATTATATCAATTCTTGAACCATGTTCTTACATTGTCAGTTTGCTATAAGTTTTGCTGTAAAATAGTTATTGCACATAGTCTTAAAAAAAAATGAGAAAACCTGACTAAGTCCTGGGCATTAATCAGAAGTTAAGGCTGTGCAAATTAAATTAATTTACCCCACCATCAGTCAAACACATATAACCATACATTATCTCTTCAATCATTGTCAAGGCCAGGATGAGAAGGAGAGTTATCATGTTACATTTTTGCCAAAAGACTGCACGTCTTCATTCTACCTCGTTATGCAATTGAAGGATTATTTCCAAACTTCATGGTTGCAAAAGCAAAAGAGGCAGAGTATATTAGAGTTTAGTGACATTACCATTAACAAGGTCATCAGTTGATTTTAAATGTAAGCGTTTGCACAGAATAGTGTTTCCGCAACCTCATTTTTAAATCAATAGCTAGCTGGATGGTTAACCAGTTTTCATGCTTACAGCACTTGGATAGGCCAAAGAGCTGATCAGGTTTTCATGAAGTTTCACTCCGTTCAAGGTCAGCAGCGGGATTTTGAATTTCAAATTTGTTCTCAGAATAGCATGTATTCAGCATTATCTTGAACCAATAAGTGGATTCTAACCAAACTGGCATGGGTGCATATTGCACGAACGCTGAAATTATGCTTTTCGGTGGCATATATTTACACTAAACGCGTTATTTTTACTATGGCAAGTTGTTTTACTATTTATTATGCGAAATAGATATTTATATATCATATCAGATATCTTATATAGATATAAGATCTAGTATAGGATATAAGATATCTGATATACTAATTCAGATATCTTATATCATATATTAGATATCTTATATCCTATATAAGATGTCTGATATAATATATGAGATATCTTATTAAATTCGACATAAAAGATATCTAATTTACCATATAAGATATATTTTTTGTAAAATAAGATATCTTATATATTCATATAGATATCTGATATACTATATAAGGTATCTGATTTACTAAATGAGATATCTTATTTGATTGAATAAATGAGATATCTTCTTTAGCCAATAAGATGTCTTATATCCTATGTAAGATATCTTATTTAGCATATCAGATATCATATAGCATATTAGATATCTTATATGTCAATTCAGATATCTTATATAGCATATTAGATATCTTAATTGATGTGTAAGATATTTATATTACATATCTGATATAATATATCAAATATCTTATATATTATATATCTGATATACTAAATAAGATATCTGATTTGTAGAATAAATAGTAAAACGGCTTGCTGTCAAGCCATTTTACCATTTTATGTGCATTATATCAGATATCTTATATAGGATATAAGATATCTAATGGAGGATATAAGATATCCGAATTAGTATATCAGATATCTTATATCCTATATTAGATATCTTATATCCTATATGAGATATATGATATATCATATTAGATATCTTATCTAATTCACATATAAGATATCTTATTTACCATATAAGATATCTTATTTGTTTAATAAGATATCTTATATCTTTATATAGATATCTGATATACAAAATAAGATATCATATACTAAATGAGATATCTTATTTAATTGAATAAATGAGATATCTTCTTTCGTAAATTAGATATCTTGTACCCTATATAAGATATCTTATATAGCATATCAGATATCGTATATAGCATATAAGATATCTTGTTTGTCAATTAAGATATCTTATATAGCATATAAGATATCTTAATTGACATATAAGATATCTTATATATGATATAAGATATCTGATATATTAAATCAGATATCTGATTTGTAGAAAAAAAAGTAAAACGGCTAGCCATATTTTACATCAAATTCTACTTGTACGGTTTTTGTTGTTTTGTTTTACAGGATTTAAAATGAATATAAATATTAAAAAACCTGACTGAAAAGTATATGTGTTTTCTGTTTTAAATCAGTTGTCCGTTTAAGATCAGTTGACCCCTGCTCTTCGAATCTAAACCATATCGTTCCCAGCGTTCATGACATTTTTGACAGTTTTCATTCAGTTCCTATAATCTCTATTAAATTGTGTCGATTGTTTACGATCTAAGCATAGCACACCTGATTACCTAGTATATAAGAGGTAGCCGGTGGTTATGCACTCAAAATCTTTACGCGAACTTCCGGCCATGACTTACGAGATCTCCAAATGTCAATAAACGGGTAAGTTCTTCCGATTTATTGAATTTTAGTCAATTTCATAGACATATTTTGAAAAATCGGACAATGCTATTCCCAACAACTTTCATTTCTGCGTCAGAATAGATAGGTGTGGGCTTGAAGAAAAAAAACACACACAAAAAAAAAAAACACAAAAAAAGCTGTTAATTTTTAATTTAGTTTCACCCGGAGAAGGGTAGTCCAATATTCATGTTTTGACTTTTTTTCCAGTGCAAAACGAAGGTTTTTTTTTCAACCACCTGGGCTATGGAATACTTGTTTCAAATATCAAATAAGATGTACTGCAACCTACGTCTACGTTGAAATACTTAAGATGCTAAATTTCCCAAGCATTTGTTCCGGGTACTGAAATGTTTGCGCCGAATATGACTTACGAGGCCGATTACCCCTTACGGGGGCATTAATCCTTACGGGGACAAGAATATGGCAACCCGTTTTACTATTTATTCTATAAATTAAATATCTGATTTAATATATCAGATATCTTATATAATATAAAAGATATATATTATATAAGATATCTTTTATAAATAAGTTATCTTATATGTCAAATAAGATATCTTATATGCTATATTAGATATCTGATATGCTATATAAGATCTTCACTGACATATAAGATATCATATTCTGTATAAGATATCTGATATGCTATATAAGATATCTTATATAAGATATAAGATATCTTATTTACTTAAGAAGATATCTCATTTATTCAATTAAATAAGATATCACATTTAGTATATCAGATATCTTATTTAGTATATCAGATATCTATATTAAGATATATCGTATTTAACAAATAAGATACCTTATATGATAAATAAGATATATTATATGCAGAATTAAATAAGATATCTAATATATCAAATATATAGGATATAAGCTATCTAATATCGTATATAAGATATCGGATATACTACTTCAGACATCTTATATCCTATAATCGGTATCTTATATCCTATATAAGATATCTGATATAATGCATAATTAATATGAAAACGGCTTGCCAGCACTATTTATTCCATAAATCAGATATCTGATCTCATATATCAGATATCTTATATAACATGTAAGATATCTTATATATTTAATTAGATATCTTATATAAATAAGATATCTTATATGTCAATTAAGATATCTTATATGCTATATAAGATACCTTAATTGACACATAAGATATTTAATATGCTATATAAGATATCTGATATGCTATATAGATATCATTTAAAATTTAAGATATTCAATCAACTAAGATATCTCATTTAGTAAATCCGATATCTTACTTAGTATATCAGATATCTATATTAATATATGATATTTATCAAATAAGATATCTTGTATGGTAAATAAGATATCTTATATGTGGAATTAAATCAGATATCTTATATATTATATCAGATATCAGATATCTTATATAGGATATAAGATATCTAATATAGGATATAAGATATCTGAATTAGTATATCAGATATCTTATATCCTATATTAGATATCGTATATCCTATATAAGAGATAGCTTATATATCCTATATAAGATTCCTATTTTGCATTATAAATAGTAAAACAGCTTGCCATACAAGAAAGCCAACTGTCAGATGTCTGATTACAAGGCCTGATTATCCCTTATTACAAGGGCTGAGTATCCTTTAAGGGAACATTAGCCATTGTCAGAATGCCCCGCATTTAAGAACATGCAGATTTTTGACCAAACCTGTTTCAAAATATTCCATTTTATGGTTTACATATAAACAATCAAGCACCATGAAAGCTTTTGCAAATGAGACAGCATGGGTTCTCATATGGCACGTATTTGCATATATTTGAAGCTCTCAATTGAGAAAAATAGTATAGAAGTTTCATTTTACTGCGTAAAAATCGCTTTGAGATGTATAGGTTTTTTTTTGTCCCCGTAAGGATTAATGCTCCCGTAAGGGCTAATCGGCCTCGTAAGTCATATTCGGCACAAATATTTTAGTTCCCGGAACAAATGCTTGGAAAATTTAGCATCTTATGTATTTAAGCGTTACCGTAGGCTGCAGTATGTCTTATTTGATATGTTAAATAAGTATTTCATAGCCTATATGGCTGAAAATACCTTCGTTTTGCACTGGAAAAAAGTCAAAACAAGAATATCGGACTACCCTTCTCCGAGTGAAACTAAATTAAAAAGTCAGCAGCTTGTTTTTTCAAGCCCGCACCTATCTTTTCCGACGCAGAAATGAAAGTTGTTGGGAATAGCATTGTCCGAAATTGACTTAAAATAAATAAAGCAGGAGAACTTATCCGTTTGTTGACATTTGGAAGTCTCGTTCGTCGTGGCCGGAAGTTCGCGTAAAGATTTTGAGTGCAAAACTACCGGCTACCCCTTACGAGATTACCAGGTGTACATAGTATACAAACACCAAAATTTCCTTATGGTAGTTGTCCACGTGATTACAATTGACCAATGAAATCTAACCGCTCGTTAGTACGATTATAGCCGCGCTATTCTTGTCACTGTGACGTCAGAGTGCAGTGTAAAGAGGGTTATCTGTAAAACCTGAACTGGGACATTGGCAAACAGTGCAGACCCAGATCAGATGCCACAGAACGTGGCGTCTGATCAGTGTCTGCACTGTTTGCTTAAATTACAGGAAGTTGAGGATTAATTAATTAGTCTTACGGCCCCGTTTAGGATCATTTCCCCAGCTTACACTCTGAGACAATCAGCCCACTAGTGCAGCCAGTGCTTTGATTTTTTTTAATGTTTACTTGTAGATGGTTTACATGTTTGTTATAATGCTGTGATAAAATAAACGTAGCCATACAAATTTCGGCCCCCGAGATTATAAAACTTTTTCATGCTCAACTCAGCTGAGCATGAAATTTTTCCTGCTAATAAATCTCAAATTACTAACAATTGCAAATTCTTTCTTGCTAAACATAGCTGAGCATGAAAATTTTTCTGCTAGTAAATATGAAAATGCCAACGCTGGCAGAGAAAATTTCATACTCAGCTGAGTGGAGCATGACAAAAGTTTTATAACCTCGGGACCTGAATTGTATCTTCGTCACTGACACTAAAGTCATATAAGTGAAGATACCTAGGAAATGCCACAGTCACAGTCACAGCCTTCCCAAGGCGCCATTAGAAAGGAAAGGCGAGGAACAAATGATGACAAAACAAAAGCCATATATGAAAAAAAGGTAAGAGAAAAGTCCAGGGAGTGCCACAATCACAAACCGCAGCCCTTCCCAGACCCCAAGAGGAAGAGGAAACCGACAAATCTAAACAAGTACAAACCGAACAAACGTACGAAAAGCACTAAGATTAGCTCCCTCTTCCCCAAGCGAGGTAATCGCAATACTAAAAGGACTGAAAAACACAAGAACAAAATGACACACGGAAAGACATACAACAAATCCCCTCGTAGAATAAACCACAAAGAACAAAGAGTAAGACTAACACCGGGACCACCGCCTTAGAACGGTCGGTAGAGCAAACCACCGGGGGGTTTAAAGCACTTTTACAGCTAGCTAACTTCACCCTGGGTCCCGATGCTACGTTGGAAACCACCAACGCACAAAGAAAGAACTGCAACAGAACGGTCAGTAGAAAAACTATTTTGAGATGTTGACAAGCATTACACACCCATCAATTTCGCATCAACCATCATCATTTGTCGTGTTTGTTGTCTTATAGTTGTGTTTGGTGGACCCTGCCCCGCTAGCATTCTTTATAAATCTATAGCGGGCCGTTATCGGCCCGTCAGCTATAGATTTATGTAGAATGCTTAGTGTGATCGCCTCGTTGGAGAAGAGGAGCTGGTGACTTTGCTTCTTTTTGGTTTGTGGCATGTGTACTGTCTGTCATGATTTGTCATGATTTGTTTGCTCTTCCTCTTCTTGTCATTGGTAGCCTATGTTCAGCGGGGCACTAGAGGGTTAAAGTAGTTTTACACAATCCCAAAATTGCACTTTATTCTGATGCAATTCAAAATTACAAATATTTGTTCGGTCCACGCAGGTTCCTTTTTTCATCAATGAGACCACAGTAAAATACAGACATAAATTTGCATTGAAACAAAGCAGAGGGCTCTAACTGAAGCCAGAGTAAAAGAAAACCACAAAATGGACCTCGATGGACCCGATCACAGACAGTAATAGTCATGCATAAACTTCTGAAACAGATTGAGAAAGGACGTGTCATTCAGCTTGAGGTCCGACTCACCATCGTGCAATTAATGAAGGAAGCAAAGATATCAACCGTTACTGGGTTACTGTTTTCTCTCACGGGTATTTCCCGGAGTGGGGGAGGGATGGATAATGCATTAGTGATGCAGGGGTAGTGGAGTGGAGGGAGGTGGGACGTGGTCTCGGTGAACCCTGCACATTTGAGACCGGATGTTATAAAGGACTTTGTTCACTTAATTGGCGAAATTCCACCTTCGGCTGAAAACAAAAAACAACTAAAAAAAAACTAACAAACAAAATGTATGGTAGTTGAAAAATATAAATGAAAATACCAAGGAAAGACCACAAACCTAGTAACCATTCTACATACATCTATAGCGGACCGTCCGTTATCGGCCCGTCAGGGTAGCTGACGGGCCGATAATGGCTCGCTTTAGATTTATGTAGAATGCTAGCTGGGCTCACAGCTTCCCGAGGCACCAAAAGCAAAAAAGAGGAACTAACAATGATGTGTAGTATACATTTGAAGTAACCGACATAACACAACGGAATTGTAACGGTGGAACCGCCTTGGAACGGTCAACAGAAACGTATCAACTACTAGAATAAGTAGGTGCTTTAACTAGTTTTACTCTATCGAAACTTCATTTATGATGCAGAATCATCACAGTAAACACAAATACAGTCGAACCTCGTTATCTCGAATTCGCTTATTTCGAATTATCGCTTATCTCGAAGTGAAAATCTGGTCCCTGTTTTAACATGAAACTATGACAACAGGTAACAAAATAATGTGGAAAAGAGGAGCTCTTTTCCACATTATTTTATGTATATATTTCTAACTTCAGGAGTCAAATTACATATTCATTTGTTAAATGTGGTTGTTCAATTTATTGTTTTACTCACTCTCTCAACTCTGATATGTCGAGGTACGGATATCTCGAAGTGTTTCAGTGAGTCCCTTGGAATTCGAGATAACGAGAGTCGACTGTAATTACAAAACTCCAATGAAATAAAGTAGAAGGTTCAGTGGCAGTCTGAAGCCAGGACAAAAGAAAATAACAAGTACATTATTACCTCATTGGCTCGAACACGGGTGGCCCGTTTACGGTGGATGATTCGAACTCATTTTTGAGTCCCTAGGAAATTCTTTCGATAGTTCAAAAAGAATACAAATATTTAGGAATATTTCAGAGAAATTTTCTTATTTTATCATGAAAATGTATGATTTGTGTACTCATTAGAAAATTTTTTAGAAGATCGAAAAGACATCCATATATCATTCCCATTTGTCTCCTGACCTGGCGCTATGATTAATCCTCGGTGTCTCGAACTGCCCATGGAACAAATTTTCATGGTCCCAAAGGTGTTCGAGCCAGTGATTTTTTACTGTGATTACAGTGTGCAGAGCAAATGCAAGAAAAAGTATTTTTACAATAGAACAGATAGTTGAGCGATTGTTTTAACATATGCCCACTGGTTCTTCCATGCGTAATGTTAAATGCCTAGACAGCTGGACGTATGTCTGGCATTGTATTATAAGTAAACGTATTTTAAAAGATCAGCGGACATGACGCGAAAGCAGACGTGCCATGTTTTTAATCGAACATTTGGTAGGCAGCAACAAAGTTAAGGAGCTCCTACCACTCTTTTAAGTTGTCAAGCTATAACAACTGAACGGATTTTCTCAGTTGTATGTGTAATAAGTATGGCAGTATGGTATTGTAGTAAGCTCACAATCGCCAATATCCTTAATTAATCTGGTTTCATGTAATTATTTTTGTCTGCTTGTACATGTGAATTCCAAAGACATTAATTTACCTTAATTTATAATACAGCCATGCAATTCAATGTCACATTTGTTTAACTTTACATCTGAACACTGTGAAGCAAGCTCTGAAAGGACGAATGCTTTGGAAGCAAGAAGCAGATAAAATAAACGAAAATAGCAGACTCGAGTTTACTGAGTTTGTTCATGAACAGAAATGTAACGTGCAACACTGTTCACTTTCCCCACGCTGAGCCATGCTCTATTTTCAAATTAAATGCAAATGAGTTTAATGACCACAAAAGACCAGACAATATCAACTATAGTAAATGTTTTCCTGATCAACAGGTAGATATTAACTCATTTATGCCTAGCGCCCCATAAAATGGATACTGGCATATAGTGTAGACCCAGATCAGTTGCCGCAGAAATACAGGAATTTCTATAAAATATGGTAATAATGAAAACTAACCAGAGGCCCTTCTATTAAAAATGGACCAAAGAGTTAAGACAGAAGAGTGCATAACTGGGTTAAATACACAACAGAAATGAGACCAAAAGTGGTACCGTTCAGTAATGACTTTATTGCCCCTACGTACCCAGTAAGCATTCTACATAAATCTATAGCGGGCCGTTATCGGCCCGTCAGCTACCCTGACGGGCCGATAACGGCCCGTTATAGATTTATAAAGAATGCTAGCTGGATAGGGGCTATACAAAGGAGATCAATAGCTGTCATAAAGAGGTGATTAAAGCAGGGGGTGGTAAAGAGGCCTTCTGAGGAGGGTAATAACTATTTGGAGGAATAGTACCTATGGATCAGGTCCTTTACAATCATTCCTCAGAGTTGAGGTCGTCTTCAAACGACATCTTAACTTAAGGTCCGAAATTTTAAGATATGAAATAAAATATTATTTTAAGTCGATTAAAATGAATAGTTTTATGTATGTTTCGAAGATATTGAACAGCACTTATTAATTTCATCATTGAAAATCAGCTTTCATGTGAAAGCGCAAAATATGATTTGCAAATATTTATCCTCAAAGTTAAGGTCTACCTTAACTTGAGGAACGATTGTAAACCTGGTCCCAGGTAAATAAGCCAGTATTCAATTCCTCTATTGGGACTCTACATGTCTATCATTTATTGACAGTATACTAGGTTTTGTTGTGCCCACCCAGCTAGCATTCTTTATAAATCTATAGCCGGCCGTTATCGGCCCGTCAGCTACTCTGACGGGCCGATAACAGCCCGCTATAGGTTTATTAAGAATGCTTACCGGGCGGTTTCTTATCAGTGATAAGACCAATGACCGAGACGCATCTTATTTTTATGTCTTTAAGAGTGTACAGAATAAACATTCCAGTTAACAACTTTAAGAGATCTAACGGAAGGACAGACACAAAACAGTACAAATCTGGTCCCTGTTTTAACATGAAACTATGACAACAGGTAACAAAATAATGTGGAAAAGAGGAGAAATTGCTCCTAAGAAGCAACTAGATTGCATGAAAGAGGTTTCGATCCTAATTCCATACCGAGCAGTGGGCCAATAGTCATGACAACCCACATTTTGTACCCGAATTAACAGGTATTGGTCCGCCGATCAAAAGAATCCGACAGACTCGAGACGTTTGACGGATAGTGATCTAACGGAACAGTACACCAAGAGTGCAATACATGAATGTTGCCTTTGGATACACAGAGAACATATTACAGATAGAAAAAGGTGTGTCGTGTTTATTGAGAATCTTCATAAGCAGTTTGCAACACTGCTCACGTCCTCTAAAGTATACATGAGAAGAACTAGATTTTCAAAGATACCACAATGGGCTCCATGATTCCAAAGGAAATAAAAATATAATCTGCACTCCCGTTACGATTACTAAGGAACGTTCAGAGTTCTACTTTTTATGCCCCCAACTTAAAAGGAGTTGGAGGGGCATATTGCTTCTGATTTGTTCGTCCGTGCGTGCGTTACGCTTTTTGATGCATATAATAACTTCTGAACCCTGCATGCTAGGATTTTGAAATTTCACATATGGATTCCTCATGACAAAATAGCTGACACGTATTTTTTTTTCTTATAAGGATTATGCCCCTTTCCTGAATTATGGCCTTTTGAAAAAAAAAAAATGAATGAATTCTAGACAGCAAAAAAAAAAAAAAAAAAAAAAAAAAAAAAAAGCATTGGTAGCAATGAGTAGGTGATCTGATTAACTTTTGAATAAATTCTGAAAAATACTTCTCAAGTTACGGCCCTTTGTCATTTTGGGGAAGTTTTACTTTGCAGACTTTTTGATGCACAGTATAAGTTTTGAACTGTGCCTGCTAGGGTTTTGAAATTTCATATATGAATTTCTCATGAAAAAATAGCAGACAAGTATTTTTTCTTATCAAGATTATGCCCTTTTCCTGAGTTATGGCCCTTTGAAAAAATAGGGATGAAATCTTGTCAGCAAAATATCTCAAAAACTATTGAAGCTAGAGCCTTACAATTTAAGGAATAGATTGGTAGCGATGAGTAGATGGCCTGATTAACTTTTGAATAAATTCTGAAAAGTGCTTCTTGAGTTATGGCCCTTTGTCATTTTGGGCATTTTTATATTGCACACTTTTTGATGCATAGCATAAATTTTGAACTGTGCATGCTAGGGTTTTGAAATTTCATATTTGGATTCCACATGAAAAAATAGGTGACACGTATTTTTTTCTTATCAGGATTATGCCCCTTGCCTGAGTTATGACCCTTTGAAAAAATATGGATGAAATCTTGTCAGCAAAATATCTAAAAAAACTATTGAAGCTAAAGCCTTGAAATTTATGGAATAGATTGATAGCGATGAGTAGATGGCCTGATTAACTTTTGAATAAATTCTAAAAAGTGCTTCTTGAATTATGGACCTGTGTCATTTTGGGCATTTTTACATTGCACATTTTGATGCATAGCCTAATTTTTGAACTGTGAATGCTAGGGTTTTGAAATTTCATATATGGATTCCTCATGAAAAAATAGCTGAAATGTGCTTTTTTTTCTTATCAAGGTCTTATGCCTTTCCTGAGTTATGGCCCTTAGAAAATATATGGATGAAATCTTGTCAGCACATTATCTAAAAAACTATTGAAGTTAGAGCCTTGAAACCTAGTGAATAGATTGTTAGTGAGAAGCAGATGACTGATTAACATTTGAATAAATACTGCCAGATACTTTTTGAGTTATGGCCCTTTGTCAATTTGGTTTTTCATTTCTGTCAGAGTCTTCATGGTGGAGTAATGCCTGTTCAAACTTAGGCCAATGAAAATCTTGTAAGCAAAATATCTAAGGACCCACTTGAGTTAGGCTCATGAAATTTTGCAAGCAGTTTGAAACCAAGGTGTAGATGACCTGATTAAATTTTGGTCGGAGTTATGTTCCTTTTCAACTTTGGCATTTTGTATAGACAAGCACATAGATCGGGGAGGGGGCGGGGGGGGGGGGGGCATAGTGTTTTAAAACACATTTCTAGTTGTGTTTTTTTTTTTTTTCGTAGGTTTAAAACATTGGCAAGTATGTATAATGTCTCTTACAGTATTTTGTGTGTTAACTGACCGTTCCAAGGCCATTCCTCTGTTGCAGTACTTCTTTGTTCATGCGTCGGCGGCTTCGTATGTGATGTTATTATTTGTCATTATTTGTTCCTCATCTCTCCTTTTTGGTGGCACAGGAAGGCTAAACTTCGTGATCGTGTCATTTCCTGGGTATCTTCACAAAACTTCACAATCAATAACCTTCGTCCTAATCTAATTAAGTAAGCATGTGCGCAATCAGCAGATGTACTGACAAGACTGCGCGGATGCACAACCTTGCCATAACATTTTCTGTTCCCATTTGTGCCAAAGACGTTTATGCGTGTCTTTACTGATTCTAATATCGTAAGAGCGTTCAGTAATCAGTAAGCACTCTTGATACTCAAGATTTTTAAAGTTTAGAAAAAAAAACACAAAAAAACTATACAGGCCGATATGATATGAGCCGCAACGTGGGAAAACGTATCGTCTGGTAAGTGCGCCCAACGATGACTCAAATCTGATCAGAGTCTTCATTGTCCGCATAAAGAAACTTCTCACCCTTGGCTATCCAGAGAGTGCGAATGTACAGGCTGATCTGAATCTTCGCTGGGCGCACATGTCCGAAGGTACGTTTTCTGACATTGTGGCTCAAATAATATAAGATTGAAATTTAAATCTTAATAAAAGTTCAGCATGGTGCTTCTACATGGATTTGGCAGGACCTTAGCCACTGATTGGGATTCAAACAAGGGCGAAGCAAGCATACTATTTCCAGCCAAAACAAGTATTGTTTGTTTCTTAACGGATCATAAAATCTTATGCGATTGGAAATGATAAAAGGAATTATTATAACGTCTTTATAGGATTGGACAATTCGAATGAGCCGTATTTTACACTACAACAGATATCCATAGCTTCTCATAACAATTCAGAAGCATCACTGAGACAGTCATTGACCTCTCTTGATCTATTCTCAGTACTGAAATAGATTCATTGTCTTCTCATTCACAATTCACAGACATCGCTGGAACATTCATCAGCCTTAGTTTATACTTCACTTACACATTACACAGCTCAACCGAACGTACAAAAAGCTTCCTCGAAAGCGCGGATGTTGACTTGTTTGTTTTGTGTATGAAAGAACCAGGAAAAAATACCATCTTTGGATAGGCTACCACTACCCTACCCTGGCACATGTTGACGATGGGAAGCGACTTTGGGTCACAGCGATAACAAGGGGAGACATATCATTGCCATATCCAGATTCTTAGTCATCATCCTGGTCTGATATATATTCATAACGTGACTGGATGCACTTACAGACTTTTCACCCTTTTGTACAAAGGATACACTTTTTGAGACTTCCTGTTTGCTCTTCTGCATACCAGATCCCTTCTGAAGAGGGGTCTACTCTAAAAGGAAAGAATTTGCTCCCAAGAGGAACAAATTCTTTTCCTTTAGAATGAACCCCTTTTCAGAAGGGAGTCCAGGCACATCCAGGCGGAAGCTATGAAGCCCGGGCTTCAACATAGATTTGGCAATTTAACCTTTTTTTTTCACCTAAACCTTGTTCAGATGACATCAAATGGGCCGGGGCACAGCATTTCCTACAAAACAACATGTCCGCTAAGCAATGACTCAGATCAGCCTGCGCGACAACATGTCCGCTAAGCAATGACTCAGATCAGCCTGCGCATTTGCGCAGAGTAGAGTCATTGCCTTGCACTGATTGGCCAAACATCCAAGCTTTTATTAGACGAAAGACAGAGCTTCTGCTTAGAATGTTTGTATGCACAGGCTGAGCTGAGTCTTCGCTGGGCGCACATGCAATCTTGTAGGAAATGCTGTGCCTCGGCTGAAATTTTAGAGATTCTATTAGCAGGCTTTATCTGCATAAAGCACCTAGCAACGCCCCTGGAGTCAAAATAAGTTTGATAGTTGTCTCACCTGAATGTGACCACTACTACAGGACCCAGTTGTTCAAAGCATCGTTAGCTTAATGAGCTCGTTAGTGGTCAAAATGTTAACTGTTCTAGTAAGTACAATATCTTCTTCACAGGTATTTTTACTGAAAAACTGTGAGTAGCTTTTTTCACATTTTTAGGAAAAATATTAGCACAAATGCCAATGATCAAAGTTTTAACGATAAGTTAACTAGCGACATCTTAGTTTTGGACAACTGGGCCCAGATATCTTGTAATCTCTTTTACAATTCACAGTCATCTTGGGTAATACTTATACCCGTCTAAACTTTTCTGAAGGGGAAATGATACACTTTCAGAGAGGGTGGGAAAGGGGTAATTCTCTCAAATTGGCAAGCTACATTCCTTTCTTATGAAGAGATGTTGATTGTCATAACTTATTTTGAACAACCTGGGCCGGGTGTTCATCATGTTTGCACGATAAGTAGTTGCGGTCATGGTAAATAAGGCATAATCAAAACTCTTAAATCCGTAAACGAATGACGAATCAGACTGTTCAGACCAACAGACATGGACCCCAGAATAAAGGGTGTAATCAGGCGTCCGCGGATAGTAAGCATTGTTTGGTAAGCAAGCTTCGCCCACTATGATAAGGGTTAATTAAGCATTAACATCTGAGAAATCCCAATGCTGCACAGTAAATTTGGTATTCTTTATATTTAAATAAGTTCATGCTAATAACAAACTTGCACTTATTTTGTGCAATTTAATGGGTCAAAAGAAATTCAGAACGTTATTAAAATAAATCCATTGAACAGGAATCTGCGATCTATTTACTCTGTGTAGATTTCTCGAATAAGCCATTTAACACGCGTTTTCAATATAAACAGAATTGAGTTGGAATTGTAAGAAATGAATTTTATTTTTGTGGAATTTATCGATGTATAGACGCTGCCGAAACACTCATAACTTTAATATAAATCCCTACGGCGAATAATCCAAAACTGAATTAGGCCGGTAGGCGTTGATGTTAGTGTTACGAGCGATTCGATAGCTTTGTTAGACATCACGAAAACATACTATAATTTTGACCCCCTTAAACCCCACTTTTACATAGTAAAAATGGGGTTTACAGGGGTATGCGCTATTTTTCTTATTTCTGCTCAAAAACATAGATTGTGGGTAATCGTTAGAACCGCCTCGCCGAGGCGGTTCTAACGAGTACCCACAATCTATGTTTCGAGCAATCAGAATTTTTCCCTGAAAACTTTCAGGTTTTGATGGTGAAATTTTCAATATATTAAATAGGCGTGTTGTCGTAATGGAGAAGTTTAGCAGTTAAAGGTTTATTTATGGTTGTTAAAATCTTGAACACGGATAGACAGATGCTCTTGCATAAGCTGAGATGTGTAAACTCAGTATAACGTAGCACGTGGGACTCTACGGTCGTATAAAAGGAGCAATACAATACCAAAATCAAAGTAAACTCGTTTGTAATAAATTTTAAGTATATTTGTTTCCTTAGATAATGATCAATTTAAAATCAGAACAGAAGCTTCGGTATCAGATGAGTTTGCTTTATCTAGTTTTGATTCTTAAGAATAAATTTATGAAACATGTGCTCAAAGAGTAAAAAAAAAAAAAAAAATTAGCAACGCATCTAAATACCTACAAGATGAACATGATATGATGATAATCTACCGATTATAAAAGTCTCCCAAACGAGCCCCCAATACTCAAATGAGCTCCCTTGTGGACTCCGTTTCCATTTTAATTCGTCATCAGAAGATAAAAGCATTTTCAAACCCTTTATGCTTGGCACGGATCTGAACGGTTTCCGAGACAAAGTGCGGCATACTCCCTGTAGACCCACGGTCAGTGTCAATGAATGCGTTTGTCACAAAGAACAATAATATATATATGATTTAGGGGTGGGGATCTGAACAGTGTCCGAGATATTAATTGTGTGAACTGGTGGCGGTGGGACATACCTCAGGAGAACCACGGTCGGTGTCATTGAATGCGTCTTATCATAAGAAACAATATATATGGTTTAGGGGTGGGAATCTGAACGGTTTCTGAGATACTAAGCCTTGTGAACTGGATTGGGAGGGGTAATAATATATATGGTTTAGGAGTGGGTTCTGAACGACTTCTGAGATATGGTCTATATGAAGTGGTGGGGCATACCCCTCCCCCCCGCCCCCCACCACCGGGGAACACACGGTCGGTGTCATTGGAATCATAAGAAACAACAATATATATGGTTTAGGGGTGGGGTTCTGAACGGTTCCTGAGACATTAAGCCTTATATGAACTGGAGGCGGTGGTGCATATCCCCGGTTTACCCACGGTCGGTGTCAATGAATGCGTCTTATCATAAGGAACAACTATATGGTTTAGGGGTGGGGCTCTGAACGGCTTCTGAGATATTAAACCTTATATGAACTGGACGGAATGGGGCATACCCCCGGGACTCCCCGGTCAGTGTCACTGAATGAGTCTTATCATAAGGAACAGCAATATGAACGGTTTCTGAGATATTAGGCCCTTCATGAAATGGAGGGGTAGGGTACCCACGGTCGGTGTCAATGAATGCGTCTTATCATAAGGAACAACTATATGGTTTAGGTATGGGGTTCTGAACGGTTTCTGAGATATTAAGTCCTCTATGAACTGGACGGGGCGGGGCATAACCCCATGGGACCAGCGGTCAGCGTCACCGAATGCGTCTTATCATAAGGAACAACAATAGATATGGTTTAGGGGTGATGTTCTGAAAGGTTCTGAGATATTAAGCCTTATATGAACTGGAGTGGGTGGGTCGGTGTCATTGGATGCGTCTTATCATAAGGAACAATAATATATATGGTTTAGGAGTGGGGTCCTGAACGGTTTCTGAGATATTAGGCCTTTTATGAAATGAAGGGGTGGGGCATGCCCCCGGGGGACCCCGGTCGGTGTCAATGGATGCTTCCTATTATAAGAAGCAAGAATATATATGGTTTAGTGGTGGGGATCTGAATGAGTTCTGAGATATTTTGCCTTTTATGAAGTGGAGGGGTTGGGCATGCCCCTGGGAACCCTTTGAAACCCACTAACAAAACTTCATACCTATCATATCCCCAAATTTCAGAACAGTCCGTCCAGTAGATTCTGAAACTCGTCCGGACAAAATTTTGGTCGGATTTTGGCATGCCCCCGGGGGACCCTTTGAGTCCGCCATTTTGAATTTTGAAACCCTCTTGCAAAACTTCATATTTTAATCAATCATATCCCCAAATTTCAGAACAATCCATCCAATGGTTACTGAAAACTCGTCCGGACAAAATTTGGCGGAAAGAAGAAGAAGAAGAAGAAACGGCGCTCGTTTCTTCTGCTCCTTCTTCTTTTTCTTCTTCGTTTAGCAGACATAATTAAATACCACAATAACATTGGCTTATTTTCCCTCAGAGAGGGAAAACGTGAAACCGTAAATGGTCAGAATACACTTGATGGTTTCCGCCATTTTTATAAGGGAGCCAACTTTTGAGATTTGCTGTTGGCTTTCCTGCAAACTGAGCCTCCATTGAAAGGGGTCTACTCTTATATAAAGAATTTACCCCCCATGGAGTAGCCTCTTTTCAGAAGAGAAACAAAACTAATTTGATAGAGCTACACGTAAAACTGTTTATATTGGAGACAGTGAGTTCAGTCGACAATCATGTTTTGTTGATTTGAAAATTGTTGATTTGTATTGATATTTAGCTTAATACAATTTCACTTTTAGCTTCACGTATCACTAAATTGATATTCAATTGTATTTAAAGCTATAAACAGGCAATAAAGGTCAGCTTCCAGAGCACTATTAGTTTAACCCTTAAAGCGTCGTTGTTATCTGTAGCAGACGACACTCTCCGAGACGACATTCTAAAACACGTTCGCGTTTTCGAGAAAACAATGCTTTAATTTCATATGAATAGTCTTCCATGCGGTTTATATGAAAAAGCAAAAGCTACTTACATTTTTTTTTCAGCAAAATATTAGCGTATATGCCATATTTAATGATCAATAATTTAACGATACGTTAACTAACGTCATCGTTAGTTTTGAACACCTGTGCCCAGGTTGGCAGACAGTGTAGATTCTAATGAGCCAACTCGTTACATTTCTCCGTAAATAACTATAGTGTAGTGCATAGTTTCTGGTCCTTGGGCCAATTCCAGGAATTTCGAAAAAAATATATGAGGGTCACTGATGAGGTTTAATTGGCCGAAACTATATAGCTGGGCCCAGTTGTTCAAAGCGTCGTTAGCTTAACGAGCTCGTGGGTGGTCAAAATGTGAACTGTTCTAGTAAGTACAATATCTAATTCACAGGTACTTTCTGCTAAGAAAATGTGAGTGCAAAAGCTACTCACATTTTTTTCAGTAAAAATATTAGCTTATATCCCATATTTAATGATCAAAGTTTTAACGATACGTTCACTACCCAGCTAGCATTCTTTATAAATCTACAGCGGACCGTTATCGGCCCGTCAGTTACCCTGACGGGCCGATAACGTCCCGCTATAGATTTATGTAGAATGCTTACTGGGTAACGACATCGTTAGTTTTGAACAACAGGCCCTGGTCTGGCACAGGAATATTACGACTCTTCAGCTGTCTTCGTATTTTCTTGTGTGTGCTCATTTCGCTAAAGAGTGATTCCATTCCAAATATTGTTTTGTTTGTAAAGATTCTGACATATAACGCGACATGTTTTAATACAATACAACAAATGACCAAGTTGTTGCGGAACACGAGAACACGTTTGTTTAGTAAACATAATGTTTTGTTTAAAATAACACGTGAGCATGGAAGTAGCGTGTAAACACCTTGTAAACATTTATAAAACATTGACATTCACGTACATCTCCAGGTAGAAACCGATCGTAAGGTTAACCTTTTTGTCGCCATTTATAAACGATGACAAATTATAAAGACAAAAAGTTGTTTCAAGAGAAAAAAAACAACAACAAAAAACATACGGTAAATAAATAAAAAATAGCTAATCGTGAAGGAAAGAAGAGTAAGAGTAGTCCCCCAATGAGAAGGGAGAAAACATTTACATTTCAGAGTTATTTCCATTGCAGGTGTACACGTTCCTAACAAGACAGTTGTGACCAGCTTAGAAGCAGACCACCCTGTGAATCCGAGACCACTTTGACTATTTTGATGTTATATTTCAGATTCCATTTAGCAGAGGCTATCGGAATACGCCCTGAAAAGTCTAGAATTGAGCTACTGCACAGACTGCTCCTACTGTCCTTTCGACATCTCTTGGAAAGATGTTTTTTGCTTGGCGTTTTATTTTAAATGAAAATCTATTTCTGTGTTTTGTGAACAAATATTTACACTAAAATTAAATTTACGGCCAAAAGTTGGTCTGGCCTATGCAATTTCAATAGTAAAGTGATTTTTTGGAATTTTTGTCTAAGAAAATATTTTTTCATTTTCTTTGCTGAATTTGAATTATTGATGTTTCAAAACAATATTGTGAAAATTTCAGAAAAATTAAACAAGCGGAACTAGTTGAAAATCTGGCTCCAAGTTACCTACCCTACAGATTTCTGCATGATTTTGCTTCATTTTTACTATGGGAAAAAGTGAAAACATTTGATTTTTTAAAAACCAATGACTAGAATGAAATTTTTCATACATAGAAAGTTACGAGAAATGGTTTTGCATTAGATCATGACAAAAGTTTGCAAGTTTACTTCTTCTGTGTAAAGCGTCAAGCAAAACACGACTTTCTGAAAGATGTCGAAAGCACAGTAGAGATAGTTCATTCTTTAAATGCAGGATGAATCATAAAGTCAAACTTTTCCCCGTTTCACAGCTAAATTAATAAATAAAGAGAGCATGTCAATTGCTATTAAAAAAGGGCATAATCCGTACTGATTTCATGCATGTTACGTTTCATTTTCGCTCTCTCTCTCTCTCTCTCTCTCTCTCTCTCTCTCTCTCTCTCTCTCTCTCTGTGTGTGTGTGTGTGTTAAATGAACATATCTTATCGAAATTAAGACGTAAACATTTAAACGAGTATGCAGAGTTCGACAGGCAAGTTGATTAAAGTAACACAGTTTTCTTGATAGGAATTTCACAGAGTGCAATTTGTGGTTGAAAGTCTCTGAATTAATGAAAATTCCACCTTTACGTGGGCCTGAGTCCAGAAAATAGTAACTTAGGCTATGGGCGACCAGCGAAGACCCGGACCAGACTCCGCAAT
This sequence comes from Anodontia alba, assembly GCA_964016985.1. Lineage (NCBI taxonomy): Eukaryota > Metazoa > Mollusca > Bivalvia > Lucinida > Lucinidae > Anodontia > Anodontia alba. The sequence continues at coordinate 34,406,281 of OZ024822.1, read as the reverse complement.
GCGTAGTCTGGCCTGGGTCTACCCTGGTCGGCTAGAGAACAACTATATCTTGAAGGACGTATGCAATACTGCGCGCGTACTGCTGCAGTTTTTTGCCAATCACATATTCACTGTTTGTTTCAGCCGGAATGTACCTTTTTCAAAGGCCAACCTGTTTAGTGTCTAAGATGAAAATGGAGTCAATTTGTTCATTCTTTGCACCAGTTGTTAGACAAACAACATAACGGGGCACAGAAAAACCTACAAATATCTCATATGTCGTAATGTGAAGCCAAGGCACAGGAATAAAAAAAACATCCCATAAAGGTACAGAAAAAATCCCGTATAATATGAACAGCGAAGGTACAGACTAGCAGACGCCTCCGCGCAATCCGATCAGCACCATAATGATTAGCTTGTTTAGAATCTGTCAGATTTAACTACTATCATGTGTGAACAGTGAAAGCCAACACTAGCCATGCACAAATGCGCATGGCTGGTCTGGGCTCTCGCTCCTCGCATAAGGAGTTCGTTGAACACGCTGGGTTTGTCTGGGCCTTCGCTGCTCGCATGAGGCATTTTGACGATTGTGCTAGTTTGTAGCTGTTCGCATAAAGCGTTATGTTGAATGCGCTGAGCTGATCTGAGCTTTCGCTGTTCGTATCGTAAAGGGCATAGTAAAATACGCAGGCCTGGTGTGGGTCTTTGCTGTTTACAGATGGTATTTTATTTCTATGCGCCAGCTTGAATCTTCGTACAATTATAAATATTTAAAAAATGACAAAAACCCTATGGAATTGTCCCTGTTAAACGCTTATGCCAAAAATCAATAAAGTATCCGTATAAGTGGATTGGGAAGAGACATCTAAGTGATTTCCACGCGACAGAATAGATATAGGACATGGATGTCAGTTGAACCCTGTAAAAGTACTTTACTGAAGAAAATGCGTAATTATTCTGCCACTTCGTTACATTTTCTTCTTGATTAAAAATCAGCTATAAAAGTATGCCTATTGTGTGAAATGCAACTATTTGAAGGAAGCAAGACAAAATTGAAAACGCATCAGATTATGTTACCAGTTCCAGAACTGTTTGTTCTTGTTTGACCCTTAAAGCGCTAATCACAACTGCAGAAGATGACTTTTTTTTTGCATTTTTCAGGGAAACTAAGGCCTGATGTTGCATGTGAATCGTCTGTTAGGCAGATGTTTAGGTAAATAATTCAAATTCATATAACCTGACACCAATTTCAGCGAATGGTGATTGCCGAAAGTTTAGTGCCCGGCTTCAAACTGTAGTAATTACGTTCATGTATACCTGCTATTTTCTAGACTTACAGACTGCAATACAAAATAGCTAAACAATAATTTAATTTCTAACTTTGTGATCCTCTTAAATTTTCCGTAACTTACAATGGTAAGTAAATTAAAAAGCTAAATGGTCTCTTATAATTCTAGTTTAGAATGGCATGGTGCTGTGTTTTTTGCTTTCGCCTACGTACGCGCGTAAACCATTTAGAATGGAAAGCTTGTTCCGGTTTTAGTCTGTATTTGTCCTCGTTTTCAGGGCTGTCATCTTTAGAAACAAGAATTATCGGAAAACCCGTCTACTGCCGTCAAAGGCCATTGATACGGCGGCCGTATATAGTCACACGGCTGCCGAGTGTATAAGGTGTCGGACAACCGACAGACGTGTGAATAACTAGCGGCTGTTGTCACGGCGGCCGTATATGAAGATCAGTATCTCGATTACTATATGGAATATTTTGATGAAATTTTACAGATGTATAGAATACGTTAAGTTGCATATTCTGGTTTTTGAGTTATCTGCCCTTGATCTATGTGAAAAAAAAAAAAAAAAAATCATTTTTGGTCAAAGGTTCTTTTATGGAATATCTTAATGAAATTTTACGCTGCCCTTAATATATCTAATAAATAGATTTTTCCCTGTAGATATGGTTTAAATGTATTTTATTTCATCGAAATCACAACATAGTCATATATACACAACACAGTCATATATACATATAATACTCATTAGGATTTGAACGAAAGCATACTGCTTATTTAGTTCATCTCCTAATACATACAAATATAGAGTAAGCAGATGGTTATATAAGAGACGGAAGTTATGAACAGTTACAATAGATTAGCATAAAATGCTATCAACAAAATGCAATCTAGTAAAGCGGGACAAGAAGGAAAAAAAAGAGAGTTATTAATGTAAAAGAAAAAAAAAGAAATATTCCATAGACATAATCCATACAAACAGGGTGGGTGGAGATTAATTATACTAAATCTATAGGGGTTTAGAGCATGGGTAAAGCGTACAAAGCCCGGGCAGCTGAGGGATATTATGTTCAGTTTCTAGAGATTCTATATTATGTATACATATATATCTTTCCAAGACTAACAAAAAAAGTACTCTTTTCGAAGCCAATACAAAATCATAATTATACATCATAATAAATTATAAGTTTATAAGTTAGGCTACAGTGCCAGTAGACCTGTCTTAAAATATTTTACTGTCTTTAATGTATGCTTGCACAGCCTCGAATATACGGACATTTCTTTGATATGGTAAATCATTGTTTCCACGCAACAAACAATCAATAGTTACCCTACAAAACTGAGAAGCAGTACAAATTAGTTCCGCTCGTTGGTTTCTGTAAAAAGTGCACTTTAAAAAGTAGTGTTCTGCGTTTTCTACCTCTCCGCATCGACATAACGGTGAGGCTACAATATCTTTTATAAAAAGGTCGTAATTAAGAGCACTACATTTTGTTCTCAGGCGAGTATGCAAAACCTGTAGCTTTCTATGTCCTATATAAAATGTCTTGGTACAACTTTTTTTATTATGGTTTAAGTGGCATTTAAAAGAGTCAAGCGTAGTTGCGTTTCTATGGTAAACTGGCAGAGAATTCCAATCACGGACCACAGAAGGAAGGAAGGATGATAGTACAGAGTTGTCCTTGATTAACTGTCTGAAGATCATTCTCGTTTCTTAGATGATAACGTGAGATAGAGTTCACTATTTGTGGTACAAGAGAAGAAAGATAAGCTGGTGAAAGACCATTGTACATTTTATAGAAAAGTGTTAATTTTTGTTTCTTTCTGCGAACTTCTAAGGTTTTCCACCCTGTTTCATTGTATAAAGCCTGAAATGAAACTAACTTAGTTGCACCTGTTACAATCCTTGCCGCCTCCAACTGTATCTTTTCTAAATTTTGCTTTTCTTGTAGAGTACAATTATCCCAAACTCCACTGCCATACTCTAGCAAAGGACGAATAAAAGAAGTATATATAATGTCTAGTGATTTACAGTCTAAATCAAATTTAAAATTTTCTCATTATATTAACCCTTGCCCAAGCTTTTTCTGAAATGTATTCAATTGTAGATTTTATCAAATACATCAAGAATTTAAAAAGAGGAATTCACACTATCAACAACGCATTTGCATAACATGTTATACTTTTTCTTGTTCTCGTTGTTTTTCTGTTCCATAATTATTTTAGTTACACTGTGTGCCCGTTTTTATCATGTTAACAGTGGTAAAACCCATTACTCACTTTGAGAACGGTTCGACTAGAAAGCATGCTATCGGAAAAAGAAGAGTAGGGCCGGGGAATATCGGCCACCTTTCGAAAATCTTTCCCGTAGAACCTTTGCGTAATAATTTCAAGGTCTCGATGAGCTAAATCATTGTAAAGATACGTCGAATGCACCTGAAGGGACAAAGTTTCGATAGTTGTTATAATTCATTCATCGGTATAAAATATCTCGACTTGGACATACTGTTTGGATGAATTTCCGCCCTTTAACAATACAAGTGACATTCATGTACCTATTTGCTATTCCCAGTATACACCAAATAAAACCAAGAACATGCTTTGATAAAAAATGGATGCCCAAGAATGGCACGAGTAAAATTCTACTCGTAGACCAGCCTGGTAACGACAAGCTTTGTCGCATAAGTACATTACTGGATGCAGTTTCTAAGGTCAAGTTTACATAACTACAGACCTCCGACACAGAGAGCAGTCAGCTTACGAAAGGATGATAGCATTTGAGGGCAGACTTACGTTCAAGTAGTATTTCAGACAAAACCAGCAAAATTTAGAATTAACGTGTGGGAAGGAGCCATTGCGCAAAATGGCTGTGTGCATGAAGTCCAGATTTATACCGGCAAACACGGGGGAACAGAACTAGTGCTCGAATGGTACAAGATCTGACAAACGAATAGAAAGGAAAATCTTACAAGTGTATATGGATCTTTTTCTTCTCGAGCCCTGCTTAGTTTGAAAACCCTCGTGGTGATCGGATTTACTGTCCTCGCACTATACGTAGAAGTTGGAAAGGGGTGCCACAGGCTGTAAAATCTATTAGACCCAGAAATATGGATTGCGGTTTAATCATGAAGAAAATCGTATTGCAGTGGAATGGAAAGATTGGACCGTTTCAACCAACTTCTTTGTATGAATGGCTGGTTGAATTATAACAAAACTTATGGCATCCCCTGGTAATATTTTATTATATACTTTAAGACAGTTTGATGATATTTGGTATGTACATATGTAGGACAAACCAGGAGTCATGTTCAAGAATGGTAATTCACATTGCCTTAGTTTTCGAGTTACTTTCCCTTGGACTGTTAAGTTATGAAATTGTGTATGCTCGATAAATGCGATACACTTTGAGATAGTTTGATGATGTGGGACAGGGTATTTGGAATATAGAGAACTGTGTGAATAAACTAGGATCATGGTTTGTAGCATTTGCATTCCTATAAACATGCACAGAAAGAGGTCACTGATAAAACTTGGCAAAAAATGGTAAGAGAAAAGTCCAGGGAGTGCCACAATCACAAACCGCAGCCCTTCCCAGACCCCAAGAGGAAGAGGAAACCGACAAATCCAAACAAGCACAAATCGAACAAACGTACGAAAAGCAACCAAGATTAGCTCTCTCTTCCCCAAGCGAGGTAATCGCAATACTAAAAGGACTGAAAAGCACATTAAATAAAACGACACATGGAAAGACATACAACAAATCGCCTCGTAGAATAAACCACAAAGCAACAAAGAGTAAGACTAACACCGGGACCACCGCCTTAGAACGGTCAGTAGAGTAAACCACCGGGGGGTTTAAAGCACTTTTACAGCTAACTAACTTCACCCTGGGTCCCGATGCTACTCTTAATACAGAAACACATAAAAATTCGGTTCGCATAAAGGCTCCCAACTCAGTCAATGCATCAAAGCGAAAACACAAAAATCAAATTAATCACTATAATAAACAAAGACGAGTACTCATGGCTAATTCTACTGTATGCCAGAGTAAATGAAAACCAATAGTTGAACAACGGCGGGCCAAGCCAAAGACATATCGTCAAGCCCCAACCCACTGGTTAAAGTTTTACGAAGAGGCCATCATTGAGTCTGAGGCCCGAACCGCCGTCGTGCAATTAAAGAGTGAAGCATAGCCATCAACAATGATTGGGTTGACAACTAGGCATGCAGTCTGCAAGCCTAGTTGTCAACCCAATCAGTTGGCAAGCCTTTCCTTTTGAAAGCAAACTTTATTTGACTATGTACTTTAATGTTATGTATGTATATTTAATGTACCATGATAAGACTGAAATGAACAATAAATATACCGTTCTAGGTATTTAACAATCCCTCTGAGCAACGCCTTTGTATAACATGTTATTACATGTTATAGATTTTTTGTTATATGTAAGAAAAAAAAGTCTTAGGTTTCAAAAAAGATTTATTGTATCATTTAAAAAAGTAGACCATAATTGATTATGCTAATTATAATTCCTTTAATAATCCTAACATGTAATTGTTAATCAATAACCAGGTAACTAATTTAAAGAATAAAGTGTTCCCTCTTGAGAGCAGAAATGTTTTCAAAGTATTCTGATAAACATGCTTGGCAAACAGTGCAGACCCTGATCATACGCCGCAAATGCGGCGTCTGATCAGGGTCTACACTGTTTGCCACTCATCCAGCAGTGTTTTGGACATAACAACAGGTAGTCAGATGGACTTGTTCAAACTAAAGGACACGTATGATAAGGATTTGAAATATCCGAATATTTAGGGTACATATGGTAATGCCAAAACTAAGTGCAAGATGCTTTTCAAAGTGACCATATCTTTATCGTGTTATACGATTGGGCTTGAAAAATGCCGTATATAACTGTCAGCATGGTATTTCCACGGATAAAAATGAGCAACAACGTCAGAAAACGTACCTTCGGACATGTACGCCCAGCGAAGATTCAGATCAGCCAGTGCATTCGCGCAGTCTGATCTGAATCTTCATTGGGCGAAGTTTGGATAGCTAAGGACGCAAAGTTTCTTCATGCCAACAACGAAGACTCTGATCAGGCTGCGCGGATGCGAAGGCTGATTTGAGTTCATTGGGCGCACATGTCAGAAGGTACGCTTTCATACGTTGAGGCTCAAATGTCTTTGCACATCAGGACCAATTTTTACACGTAGTTCGAAACAATCACACACAGAACGCATGTTAATAGTTATCATAATTGTTGGTTAAAAGTCCATAGTGGAAAATTATTGTAAAACGGATATTGTTTTGGCTGAGACAGTAAATTAAAAATATTGATTGCATGATCAGGAATATTAGTGAAAAGATAGGGAACAAGATCGATGAGTGATACGGTAATGTAACTTATAAGTGAACAGCGAATGATCTGACCAACTCAAACTTAGTTGATCTGCAGGAGGACTACCGTTTTTACCCTAGACATTGGAATTTCTTAACTCCTTACCATAGTTGTACTAAAATTTTAATTAATCCAGTTTACTACCCGCTGATGTGTCTAACAACTGCCGGATGAGTGGTAAACAGTGCAGACCCATATCAGACGCCGCTTAGAGTAAATAAGGTATTCTATTCTGATCTGGGTCTACACTGTTGGCTCAGATTTGTCTTTCCACATATTTAGGATAGTTACGGTATTTTCTGTTTGCATACAGCATGAAACTTTTTTCTTATCTTCCAGCAGTCCTTTTTCTACATCTTAATGCTTTGCACTCCCTAACACATTGTGTATTTACCTTAAATATTCAGACAGGCAGAAGCCAGAGCAAAGGTTGAATCACGATGGACCTGACCCAGACAACAGAAGTCAGGCACCACCCCATTGAAACAGATTGAGGAAGGAGCTGTCACTGAGTCTATCTGAGGCGCGATTCCTCGTCGTGCAATTACAAAGGGGAGCAAAAGTATCAACCATAATTGGGTTAACAACGATGCATTCACGTTGTAAACTTATTATAACGACTGACAATCTTTTTAATTGTTCCGGAAACTCAGTATTACTACTAATCGGTCCGAATTTATAGACAAAGTGAACATGGCATTCGGGTTCCGAAAGACATTCCTGCAGAAGTGTTTTTAAGCCAACGTTATATTTGGAAATAAATTCGGAATGCAGGCAATAAATAGAAAAGGAGTCAATGTTCAGGAATCGATACAATTACGAGCGTACGTAACACCTTCTGTCCAAGACACCAAAGAGAAAGAAAAACGCACTTAAAGCAACGGCACCACAATCAAAACACTACAACAGAAAGCCAAAATGACAAGTTTCTTCAAAACTGGCCAAACCGCTATCAAAATAATAAAAAAAAGCACCGGGACATGGGTGGGGTTGGGGCTTAAATCGATTCTACGTGGCCACAATCCTCGCCACTAATTCTGCCATGGTATATACAAGACATTTGTTCAGTCCGCATGAAGGGCTTCTAGCTCATCACATCTCCGAGGACATAAAAATCAAACGAATACAGATATGAAACAACGATCAGGACAGCAAGAAATAACCGAAATGGGAAAGCAAAAGAAAACCATCAGCTGGACCGGTGGGCCAGACCAAAGCCAGAGCATCAGGCACCAACCGACTTACTTAAAAGTCTTTAGGCCGGAGCCGTCATAGCGTCTGAGGCCCGACCCGCCGGCGTGCAACCAAAGAGGAAACAAAGTTATTAACCGTGATTGTGTTAATTACCATGCATGCAGTCTGTCGTATTACATGTATGTTGTACCCAATCTTTATATATCGAAGAATAATCTTACGAAATTGAGTGCTTAAATCATTGCAAGCATCTATTTTTCTGAATTTATATAAATGCTTTATGCAGTTTATGATACCGATATCTATGTTGTAGAAGTTTAGCAGTCAAACGTTAATTCCATTATTGAAGACACTGAATTGTGAATTAATATAGTATAGAATGCCGTTTTTGTATGTTGAAGTCGAACATTTTGATTTTGATGTCCAGGTCATTTTAAGGATCCTAACTCCTAATTCTCCCATTTCAATCAAATTATTCAAAGAAAAATGCGCTACTCTTTCAGACTGGGTCAAAATATATCCGTAAATAAAATACATAATTAATTAACAACGATAGTATCGCATTTTTATAGCCAAAAGTGCCTGCATCATACAGATGACAAACAGGGCCAATATGGGAAAAAGAGGGCCAATATGGAGAAAGAAGGGCCTATATGGAAAAAACATGGCTACTATGACTTTTTCTGATTCAGTGACGTTATGCACATGCTACTTCGCACTAAGTGCAGCGAAAACAAAATAGTGGCCAATTCTTGTCGACAATGCTTACAGGACATACTTTTATGCTAGGTATTCCCTTCCAAAAAAGAAAATAAAGAAAAAAAATAGAATTTCGATACGCGTCCATTGCGCAACTCTAAGGCGAGACAACCAAGATTTTTTTCCAGTAGCCTTGACCTGGATATATTTACGTAGAAGTAAAACAACAAAGGAAAGTCACGTTTCCGGTGTCCCTGCCAGAAAATCAAGTAGAAGTGCTTATTCTTGTGAGGCTATGATGCAAAGCAGACAATGTACTTAGGTATGAGTTGTTTTCAGCTCAAGAGCAGGAGCAGCTGGAGAACGAACTGAGGGACGAGGCGTTGGAATTTGCATCCGAGGTTGAGTCGCCAGGTGAACTTAACCATGTTGACAAAGAAAATTCGCCCACAACGTCAGGGCCCAGTTGTTCAAAGCGTCGTTAGCTTAACGAACTCGTTAAGGGTCATTTCGTTAACTGTTTTAGCAGATTCAATATACAATATTCTGATATTTTTTGCTGGAAAAATGTGAGTAGCTTTTGCACTGCAAAAGCTACTCACATTTTTTCAGCAAAATATTTCAGCATATTTGCGTATCACAAGATGTAAATTTTAACGAATCGTTAACTAACGATGTCGTTAGATTTGAACAACTGGGCCCAGGCTGTCAGAATTTTCCAAACATTCAGATCAACCTGTGCATCTGCATCTGCACAGTCTGATTAGAGTCTTCCCTGGTCATACGAACATGAGATGCGACCATAGCTATCAATAGAGTACATAGGAAAGACTCTGATCACACTGTGTGGATGTGCAAGCTAATGTGAGTCTTTACTGGACGCACATACAAATAGTATAAAATGCTGGGCCCTGGCTCAATGATGATTGTTTTACAATAAAATCATCAAAAGTTTTTTTTTTTGTATAAGTATCTGAACTATCAGTTTACGGAAAATGCTGACACTAGTGAATAATGATGTGCAGTGAGACTCACGTGAACGTTTTAGTTCACACAAGTATGGTGGATATTAATGGTATCGGAGCTGGGACACAGCAATTTCTACTATTTATGCACCTAGCAAAGATTCAGATCAGCGTGTGCATCTGTATCTGCTCAGTCTGATAAGAGTCTTCGCTAGTGACATGAACATGAGATGGGACCATAGCTATCCATAGAGCCCATAAGAAAGACTGACCAGACTGCAGAGATGTGCAGGTTGATCTGTCTTTGCTGGATGCACATACAAATGTTACAAAATGCTGCACCCAGACTCAGTGATTGGTTCTTCCACAATAAAATCATCAAAAGTATTTTTTTTATTGAAGTTATTGATAAAGATGTCATTGCCCAAGTGATTTCTTATTGGCCCAATTACAAGTTCTTCGGTGTCTGTATTGTTTTCCACAGTAGAATCATATAAAGTTTTATTTTCATTAAAATTAATTAATAAAATTGCCATTTGCCAAATAATTTCGTATTTTCCATGTACAGGTCCTCGATCTGCTGTATTGGCCCGAGGCCTTCGACCTCGAACCAATAAGCTGACCTCGAACTTGTAACTGGGCCAGTACAAAACTACTTGGTTAATAACATTCCAGTTAGCATTCTTTATAAATCTACAGCGGACCGTTATCGGCCCGTCAGCTACCCTGACGGGCCGATAACGGCCCGCTGTAGATTTATAAAGAATGCTTACTGGGATTATAGTATATTAGAAGAGTTGCTGATACGTAGGGCTTTTCAGTTGTTGTACAACGTTGCTGGTACTTCTAGCTTCGAATATATATTATGTCAATAATGTCACGGTTTTTTGAAAACCGTTATTGTCGGCTTCACTTTTGCGGAATTAATAGTAGATGATAAGATAGCAAAAGATTGAATAATGTTCTATAATTTCACCAAATGTCATCACCTTCAAGAGGGGAAACGCAATATACAAAATACACTATGAAGTCTGGCAATGAGACATATGTACTGGAAAAAGTAAAAACTGAAAAGGTCATAGGAGTCATTGTCGGCAATAATCTGTTACTTAGAGACCACATTACATCAAAAGTTAACCCTTGTCCTGCTGAATAATTTAAGATGCCACTCCCACTTCTAATTTTCAGATCACTTGAACCTAATTGTTGCTATAAATTTACATACTTAATGGCAAACAGTGCAGATCCAGATCAGTTGGCTTCTTCCTGTTCAGCAGGACAAGGGTTAATCTAGCAAATAAAAATCCAGCCATCTTTTTAGATCATTTTCTTATCTTGATCATGAAATCTTTCTACACGTCTATTAATCTCTGGCTAGACCTCATCTAGAATATGCTTTACCGGTATGGTCTACTCATTTCAAACAAAGACTCGGTTACGATAGAGAAATGTCCAACGTCGTGCTACAAAAGTGTCAAGACTCTTCTCAGCTATCCAGAGCAACTGAAAAAATTAGTTTGGAGTATCGAAGAGAAAGTGTATATTTATTTCAAGTATACAAAAGTCTTAATAACATTGATACCCTGGATAAAGATTAGATTTTTACATTAGTACGCAGACCAATATGAGGACATTCATTTAAGTTGTACAACTGGAGATCGCGTCTAACTCCAAGAGCAAACAACTTCAGAAACTGTGTGATCTACGCTTGGAATCGTTTACCTGATTTAGTGGCTAGTAAAACATCTGTAAACGCCTTTAAGACCTCTATACAAAAACACTGGCATGGACATCAAAATAAGTTTGAAGCAGTATGTTACCAAGCAGGTCCAGCTACTAGAATTGTCAACTATCCAAGAAGTTTAATGCTTACTCTTTGGTGTCTACGACAGGTATTAATAGGTGATATTTACAGTAATGAGTGCTGTCAAAATATCGGGAAGTAGAATTGTTGTGTGATAGCAACGATTACTCTCAAGTGCAGGACTTTATTATAAAATAAAAAAATACTCTTCTGTGACCTTCTACTCACATCATACTTTACAAAATTTTTATAAATAGACATTTTTGTGAACACATACAGGGACACATATAACATTCATTGCTTTGCTATTACTGTAAATAATGGCTTAATGTTATTAAGCAAAGTGTTTACTTCTTAATATTAAAACGGAACTTTGTAGTCCATTCATCAGTGTTTCCAATCTATATATTTTATTTTCCGTTATCCTACCTAATCACTTGAATCAATTTTAATAAACCTTAAGATAATTACATTGCTAAATTGCACAGTAACTTCAAAGCTATAAGACTAACAATCATAAATGTAGAATTAATGCACTTTTAAGAAAACAGATTTAGTTAAGTCTTCAAAGAATGTTACGTTTTCTGGTCCTTGGTGAGCATTGAGCCTATTCCAGGATTTTAGAAATTTTAAATGAGGCAAATGATGCTCACTGATGAGGCTTATTTGGGATCTGGGAAGAGCTGCGGTTTGTGATTGTGGCACTCCCTGGACTTTTCTCCTACCTTTTTTTTTATTTGACCGAAACTAGTTAGTCTGGCCTAGAAAATGTCAACAGTTCAACTATTTTACATTTGTGTTCATTGCTTTCAAAGCTCATTCCCTTCTATATATATATGTTTTCAAAACCAGCACGAATCATCTTCATTTCGTTTAGTCCATACGACGTTTTGATACAAAACATATAAACCCAACGGCGTCATTAGTAAAGAACTAGCGAAAATGTACGTCGTATAAGTTAGAGTTTGTTTAATGTTAAACAAGCGGTAGTAGAATGACCAAAGCAAGCAGAGAGGACCCTGATTATTTTTTTTTCACAGATATATCGAAATAAAATAAAGTTAATATTAACGTGTCATTTGCTGGTATTTAAATTCAGCGTGATAAAGGGCAATATCCAGTACTATTATTGCTCGTATATTACGTAGAGAATGTAACGTGATTATTGCAAATCCAAAGACGAAACCTTCATAAATTTTGCTGCGGTTTTTCGTGTTTTGTTATTTTCTTTGTATTATCCCATTGTAGACTGAATAGACCCCCCCCCCTCCCCACACACACACTATATATATTGGAAGAGTCCAGATACGTCCGGCTATGGGATTTAGATAACCCTAGAGAAAATGGCTAAACCATTTGCAAACAGTGGAGACCCTGATCAGACGCCGAGTTCTGAGGCGTCTGATCTTGGTTTACACTGTTTCCCAATTATCTTTTAGGGGTCTCCAGACTACAATGGGATATTATTGTGCTAACCCATTGTAGTCGGGAGACCCGTAAAAGGGTAACTAGCAAACAGTGCAGACCCAAATCAGACACCGCATTCTGCGGCATCTGATCAGGATCTCCACTGTTTGCAAATAGTTTAGCCATTTTTCTCTAGGAATATGTAAATCTCCTAGCCGGGTGTACCTAAAATTGAAATTGGACTCTTCCAATATATAGTGTGGGAGAGTCATTTCAGTTTACAATGGGTTTAGTGGATCCTGTCTAGCAATGTGATCACATGGAATTGGTTGCTTTGCTTTTCTTTGGTTTGTGGTGTCTTGTGTACTGCCTGTCTTGGTTTGTTTGCTCTTCCTCTTTGTGTCATTGGTAGGCTATGATCTGTGAATGTGGCTTCTATACTATTTTGTGTTAATTGGATCATCACGATGTTAGTTTCATAATGCCATTTCACAGCTTTCCAAAACAAAAAAAAAAAAAAAAAAAAAAAAAAAGAAAACAGAAAACTGATAAAAAGCAGCTGCGCCTACCAGAAACACATTAAACGATAGAAAGCTTAAAACAACACCTTAAAAACGGCAGAAAACCTAAAATGTATAAAAGTGCATAAATTAAGTAAAGTATTAATGGCGCCATTTGGCATCCGCTGAAGTAGTAACACTATAGCATACACACAGTCGCTGACTCGCTCTGGAATATCTCATAAAATATTACTACACCATATTTATCATAAGTATTTGGATTGACAGGAATGAGCAAACAGTGCTGACCCAGATCAGACGCCGCAAAACGCGGCGTCTGATCTTGGTCCGCAATGTTTGGGACTCCAACCACTGTTTGGACACAACGGTAGTAAAATGGACTTGTTCAAAGCTGATGACGACCATGGTAAAGAGTTAAGCTGTCCGAATATTTAGAGTAAATATGGTTATACCAATAAAATAAGACATCAATTAAAGGTTACCTGATATTTCTGTCGCGACCCATTTTACCATAATGAGCTATTAACAATATCAACAATATGTAGCAAACTAAATTAGACGTATCATATAACATAGAATGCTGCCAGTTTATAACTGCGTAGGCACTATGTTTACATTAGCACATTAACATTTTTTTTTTAAAATAAAATATAGGTGAACATACCCGGGCAGTAGGCTACAAAATATTGAATTTACCCAGGAAATGGGTATAGCCCTCCAGAGGCACCAAACGAAGGAGAGATGGGGAACACCTAATGCCACATATGAAACCACAGACGCACAAACAAAGAAGAACTGCAACAGAAGAACCGCCTTGGAACTGTAAGTAGGTAACTCCTGGTGGTGGTGGTGGTGGTGGGAAGGGCCGGGGGATTGGGGGGGGGGGTGGGGGAGGGGGGTGGGTAGTGGGTGTTGAGCCAAACACTCACTTACTCGCGCGAAACCTCACACTTATAGCCTGATGCCTCCAAACAGCAGAACAATACAAACAGAAAGTAAACAGAAAACAAAGTGGGCAGCCATTGAAGAAGATGACCATAATGCTAGCATCGCACTATAAAAATAGAAAGCGAAGTGGGTAACCGTATAGCGGGTGGCCAGAGTCAGATTATCTGCCTTGGAACGGACAACGAAAATGATCAGCGTCAGAATATCTGCATTGGACGGACAGCAGTATGAACCACTGCCCTGCAAACACACAACGTCGCAGGAACGTCGCTGCAACGTCACGACGTTGCAACGACGTTGTTGAGACGTTGTGTGTTTACTGTGTGGGGGCTTAAATCGGTTTTATTCGAAACCTCACCCTTAATTCTGATGCAGCTCCAAACCACACATATATGTGGGGTCCGCATAAGGGTCCTCTACCTCATCTGTGAAGCACAAAGCGAGTCAACAAAAGGTATCGAAGTAGAAACAAGAATGCAGGCATGTGAACATATAATGCAAATAGTACATTCACTGATGAAACGAACCTTGGAAAATAGTATAGAAGATGTTCAGGGCCCAGTTGTTCAAAGCATCGTTAGCTTAAAGAGCTCGCTAGAGGTCAAACTGTTAACTGTTCTAGTAAGTATGGTATCTAATTTGCAGGTATTTTTGCTGAAAAAATGTGCGTAGCGTTTGCAAATGCAAAAGCTACTCACTTTTTCAGCAAAAATATTAATATATATGCCATGTTTAATGATCAAAGTTTTAACGATACGTTAACTAACGACATCGTTAGTTTCGAACAACTGGGTCCAGAAATGGCTCCAATAACAGAACAAAGTCTAGCGATGACACAAAGAGGAAGAGGAAAGAAGCCATGACAGACAGTACACAAAATGTAAGTAAAGATACACAGGAAATCCCACATTCATGAAGCGCAGCCTTCCTGAGGTAGCAAAAGAAGGAAAGATGAGGCAGAAATAAGGACAGAACAAACTCCACAAAGAAAGAAGAACTGCAACAGAGGAACGCCTTGGAGCGGTCAGTTGGAAAACTACTGGGGTGGGGTGCGGATGGGGCGAAGGGGGCATAAAGCAGTTTTACTCGCGCGAAACCTCACCCTTAATTCTGTGTGCAGTCCCATAGGGGTCCTCTGCCTCATCTGTGAAACATTACAGTGAAACACATATACCGGTAAAAAAAAAAAAAAAAAAAAAAAAAAAAAAAACACTGATGGAACAAAGCAAAGAGTGCAATGGCGATCTGTAGCCTGAACACAAAAAACCCACAAGCAGGACCACAATGGGGCCGATCACAGACATTGGTGGTCAAGCACCAACAATCTGAAACAAATTTAGGAGGGAGCCGTCATTTAGTCTGAGGACCGACCAACCATTTGGGTTGACTGGGCCGTAAAACCTCAACACAAACAAAATCAATCATATCACGAGAGAATTCCTCAGAGAAAAGAAATTTCGGAAAGTAAGGGATCCAATAACCGTTCACATCCGCACAATATTTTGCGTTCGCCATTCGCATAAGCCTTTTTAGATTCTGGTTACAATGCAAATCAAACATGCAAATATACGAATAGTTTTCCTGTGACTTATCTCAGACTTAAGTCATAAAGATCCAACATTCTGAAATGTAAGGGGACTGGATATATTAGATTTTCCACCATTTTGTTACAGGGAGACAACTTCTGTGGCTTCTTGTTTGCTTTCCTGCATGCTAGATCCTTTCTGAAAAAAGGTCTGTTCTAAAAGGAAAGAATTTTCTCCTTGTAGAATAAAAGTTTTTCAGAAGGGCTTTGGTATGCAGAAAAGCAAACATGAAGTCATTTAAAATGTTTCCCTTTTAGCATGGCGGAAAAGTGTATCGGCCTCATAATAGTTAAAATAGTATAGAAGAAGTCGAGGAAGAGCCACAATTACAGAATACAGCCTACCAATGACACCAAGAGAAAGAGTAAACAAACCATGACATACAGTTTACAAGCCACAAATCAAAGTGTGCATTTATTATATATCAAATTAAGAATTTATATTTTTTTTTTTTCACAGCGCAGTGTTTTCTTGTATGAAATATTTAGTAAAAAGTCTCCCAGCTAGCATTCTTTATAAATCTACAGCGGACCGTTATCGACCCGTCAGGGTAGCTGACGGGCCGATAACGGCCCGCTTTAGATTTATAAAGAATGCTTATCTAGGCGGCAGCTTTTAGCTACACCAGCAAAGCCGAAATCGTTGGCTATAAATTAAACGGCTACAAAGCAAAACCTTGTCTGTCACACATGGCCTGAATTTCAGACTCGGATATTGAAAATGAAGGAAACTGTCATCATAGGCTACTTTCACCCTTAAAACGCCAAGAAGAAAACAGCAGACGACATTCTATTTTTCTTAGAGAAAATAAATCTTGACATTTCATGTGAATCGTCCACTTGCAGGTTATTCACATGAAATGTCTGTACTTATTTACTTAAAAAAAAAAAAAAAAAAAAAAAAGAAGAATCAAAATGTTTTCTGCTACAGTTGTGATTGGCGCTTCAAATATGAATACTCGTACTTACCTTTTTGTTTTTGTGAATTTAAAGCTTAGCACTCTAAGTAAAATTTTCAGCAGACGACATATTGAAATAGTTTTCTTATTTTTTTTCAGAAAACAGAATGTGCAAATTTTCTACAACAGAGACAATTGCATTTAATGTCAAATCCTGTTTTCTGTGAAAAATAAGAAACTTATCACCAGTTTGTCGTCTGCTGAATTAGGCCAGAGAGTGGTAAAGGTTTAAGCTGTCTACGTGATTTGATACTGCAGACTTACAGTTCGGCTGTCTTTGAAATGTGGTTCACATAATTCACAGCTCATTTTTGTCGGCCGGCTCGACCCTTCCAGTTCATTTCACTATTTACTCTTTTATTGTTATATATTATATTGCACCCCAGCTAGCATTCTACGTAAATCTACATCGGGCCGTCATCGGCCCGTCAGCTACCCTGACGGGCCGATGACGGCCCGATATAGATTTTACGTAGAATGCTGACTGGGACATTGCGTGAGGTGTTTTGCTTTGAACTGCATTAGTATTGTACCTGCAATACACATCCTTAATTAAAACGGTATGCAGCATGTGCAGGCGGTAACTGCGCACACTCAAACGAGTATTGTTGTCAGAATATCGGCTCATTTTATATTGACGGCATTACGCAAACATAACTATTCAAATATATTGATGATTTCATAACGAGAAAAGGAAAAATAATCAGATAAAAAATTCTGATATTTTTCATATTCCTGCTCAAAACATAGATTGTGGGTACTCGTTAGAACCGCCTCGGCGAGGCGGTTCTAACGAGTACCCACAATCTAAGTTTTGAGCAGGAATATGAAAAATAATGTATACCCCTGTAAACCCCAGTTTTATTATATAAAAGTGGGGTTTAAGAGGGTCAAATTTATATAGGCGTGTTTTCGTGATGGGGATAACATGACATGATGGTGGAACTTCTTAAAGGGACTTGATACACTTGGTAGTTTTTCCACCATGTTTTACAAGGGAGACAACTTTTGTGACTTCCTGTTTGCTTTCCTGCACAGTAAGCCCTTCTGAAAGGGGATCTACTCTAAAAGGAAAATAAAACTTTGCTCCTAAGCGTAGACAAACAAATTTAATATGGTAGCCTCCTTTGAAAGTCTATCAGTTCTCCTTAATTAATTGGTGGTCGGATATCTTCAGTGAATGTCCGCCATTCTAGCTAGTTGCAAACGGAATTATTTATTTCATTTTTTTTTTTTTTATTTATTTCATTTTGATTTTTTTCCAGATAAGTTTTAATATTTCATGTGAATGTTCTACCTAGAAGTCGGGGGTGGTCGGGAGTGGCAATGGTGTCGCGTATCTTACGTCACCGGGGCGTCCAACTGAAATTGGCTTACAGTTGGGCAAGGCCTGCTATCCTTGTAGCAGGTAAGGGTAGAGGGGGAATGTTTTTATTTCTTCTGTTTCTTCACTTTCATTCCTGTTCCTATTTCTTCCCTAATCGTCTCTTTCATCTCCTCTACTATCTCTTCTATCTCTTTTCTCTCTTTTCTCCCTTTCTCTGGGAGACGACACAAAATGACCCACAAGGGTTGACGTGTCGTTAAACCCCAACACAATCAAAATCAATCTACCTAGAAGATAATTCATACGACATGCCAAAATATAAGTGAATATACCTAAGAAATGCCACAGTCACGAAGCATAGACTTCCCGAGGCACTAAAAGAAGGGACTGCGTTCAATAAAGCGGAACCTTTGCGAAGTTTTCTTCTTCTTCATTTTTTAAGAAACTAGTTTGCATCTTCTGAACGAATTCAAACAATCCGTCTCATGTGACCCCCTTTCAGAGAGTAGTTGTTAATCTCATTGTTGTGACTTGATGTTACATCAGGTGACTTAATGTTACACATCAAATAAATTAAACCAATAATTATTAATTTTTATAGGAGAAAAATAAATATCAAAGCAGTAAATATTCCCATACGTTTTGTTACAAACAAACATGCATAAATTTTATTCGGGTAGGTCGCAATTATGGTTGTGCCAAAAGACAGCTTAAATTTAATTCGCGGATACTCGCTACCCAGCAAACTTTCTAACGTTTTAAATGAGAGGAAATTATATATCTTCAAACTTATTTATTTCATTTTACTTTTATAGCCTGTTTACCGCGAAGACATAAATTTCCTTTTCGACATCTGAAGCAGGTTATCCAACACTTTTATTATGTTTTGATTCCAGCTTACAATGGTGTATATTATCATCATGTGAGGTTTGCACTAAGTCGATTCTTGAAAAAAGAAATTGGCAATACTAACACATATATGCAAGAAAGTTCGCTTTGTTCTTTCATTTCTTCTTGATAAAGTATTTATGCGGTTTTGTACTAAATCATACAAACAATTAGTGGGTAATCGATGGGTACTAATTGTGTCATCTACCCCATTGCTGCAGATTTACTTCTGTTTTGTTACTTCGTCGTCCCTTTCTCCAAAAATCAAACCGATGTTATTGAAACATCAACTTCTCCATAGTCATGAAATATGGATAATCGTTCTTTTTACCAAATGGTAAATAAAATTCATCCAAAAGAACGTCAGCTAAACATAGTAAATGCCTGTGATTCTGAGGCCCCATTTCTGGATTAAAATTTATCAATATCTAATAATGAACTCTTTACTAAAATTTACGATAAGCGGGATGACTTTGAATTTGATATTGTAAACTATCATTTTTGGACGGCGACGGACCCTTGTACTACGTACATCCTGTGGTGTATATATTTCTCAGCTGTTTCAGTTTTTCTATAGCATCTAGTCAAGGCAACGACTTTAAAAATCGGAATAAACTTGTAACTGTAATCTTCTAAAACAGAAGTGTCTGTATCAGAAACTGCAAAAAAAAAACAAAAAAAAAAAAAACAAAAAAACAACAAACAAAAAAAAAAACAACAACATTTGTTTCTGTTTTGTTCCGACAGATATTTTTTGTTGCCCCTTTCTTATGAAAAACAAGCCGATGGTATTAAAACATTCAGTCCAACTTTTCGATATTTAGACGGCCTTTTAATATTGATAATAAGTATTTTGACCTAATGGTAAACACAATTTATCCAACGAACTTCACTTAAATGAAATTAATGTCTCGAATACAGAGGCCCTATTTCTGAATTTAGATTCAGTTAAAAAATTGTCAGCCGTTACTAAATGATAGGTTTTAGCACGAAGGTTATGCGGCAAATTACATGCATGGTTCTTAACCCAATTATGGTCGATAATTTTGCTTCGCTCTTTTATTGCCCGACCGAATGACGGTCGTTCTTCGTTTTGCTTTAAAAGGTGGACGCCTGGCTACTGTGCCCGTCTTGGTTCATTTGTTTTTTGCAATGGCTTCAGATCGCCTTTAGGCCATATACTTTTCAGTTTTATGATCATTTGTGTTCTGCTATGATGTTTCATTGATGAGGTAAAGGACTCTACGCAGATCGAACCCATACTTGCAAGTTTGGGCTGCATTAGACTTACAAACCGTTCCAAAGCAGTGCTTCTGTTGCGGCTTTTTATTGGTTTGTGTGTTGGTTGTTGCGACTGTGCCATTGTGAATTGTCGTTGTATGTTCCTCATATCTTCTTCTGTCAGTGCCTCGTGAAGGCTATATATTCGTAATTGTGACCTTTCCTGAGTATCTCCATTTATAATTTTGCTAATGCCACGACTATCCATGAAATCGTAGACAAAATCTCTGATTTGAAGTCGTCATCAGACATAATGGATTCTAGATATTTGAAACGCTCAATTGTTTCAAGCCTGGTGCCATTCACACTCATATCGAAATCGAATTTATCTGGGTTACTCGTTATCGGTTTGTCTTCCACTGCCTAATTTCCATTTTGTAGGCCTTGGTGGTTTTGATGCGGCGATCAAACAATCCTTGGTGCTTATTCTTTACTCTGGCGATTCCAGCAACCATCTGCGAATCGGATGTTGACAATTTATCTGCCGAAATGCTAACATTTCTTTCATGATGCGCTAAGGCATCAGCCGGATGTTGACGGTGTTTCTCGTCCGGCAGACTGAAATTGAGTTCAATAACTAGGGATGAAAATCTATAGAACTGAAGAAACAGTTCAAAGTATTCGATTCCGTTATCTTTATTATGTTCACTTTGGTCATCATTCTTTCCATCTGCTCTAATCTATAAAACCAGTCCATTATCGCAGGCACAGTTTAAAAGGTTAAAGACATAGCTACAAAGAGACCAAAAGTGGTGGTACCACTGACTAATGATTTTATTTCCCCTACCTAGGGACTATGTAAGAAACATCAAAGGTGTGTCGTAAAGAAGTGATTATGAGATCCCAGCAGGAGATGGTAACGAGGCATTCTGAGGGGTTATAAATACGTTGTGTATGTGTGTGTTTGGGGGGGGGGGGGGGGGGCGGGGGGGGGGGGAGGGAAAGAAGGACTGATATTACCTATGGATCAGATAAATTAGCCAGTTTTTTTTAAATTTCATCCCTATTGAACATATACCTATATATCGTTTATTAACAGTATATAAGGTTTTGTTGTGCCCAGTTTCTTATCAGTGATAAAACTAATGACCGAGGCACACCTTTAACAATACTTGATTAAAAATAATATTACGGATTATCTTTTAGTCGAAAAAAAAGGTACGAAATAGATTATTCTATTAATATTTAAGAAGAGAGTAGTAATTTGAATGCTTGTTCGTCAAATACAATAGCATCTCAAACTGTAGTTGCTTTGAAGAATTTGAGAGTATGAACAGTTTTTCTTGGAATCGCGTTTTTATAATGCCCAGGGACAAACGCTTATAAAAACGTTGTACAAGCATTATTTTTAACTTATCCGAGTGGCTCAGTTAGTAGAGCGGCCACCTTTGGATCAAGAGGTTGTGGTTCTGATCCGTAGTTGTGTCATACCTAAGATTTTCTAAAATTGGTACTAGTAACTTCTCATTCGCTTGGCGCTTAGAAGAGTTAAGACTGGTCGCATCGGTGTCAGTATCATGTGACTTGCCATAGTATCTCGTAATTGTGTCCTGACAGTGATACTACATTGAGACTGCATTCTAAAAGGGCATCAGTTCTCACCGTCACGGCAAGACTGAAAGAGTGTTGACAATGACGTTAAACCTCACCTCAAGCAAAACCTTATCCTTAACTTTGGCGTAATAACCAGCGGTTCGTTGCAATAGATTGTACATTAATCTAACTGTTTTAAGAGCAGTTTGGGATCTGGGTCTATATTGCTTGAATATTTAGATACAGTAGCTTAATGCGACAACAAAATTAGAAAAATGGTCTTCTTAACCACATTTCGAAATATAATGTTAAATTAACCATATCCATCATCATACTATGACATAAGTAAATGAAATGATGGGTCGGAAATTGAAGTCTAAGAACTTAGATTAACAGTCCTTCTTAAGGGGAACGAATACACATTCATGGGAGGGAACAAACTCAACATTGTTTGCTTTGGGAGCAAATTTTAGAATAGACTCTTAACAGAAGAAATTTGGTGTACAGAAAAACGAGAAGTAACATAAGTTGTCTCTTGTCAGAAATCTTGAAAAATCTATCAAGTGTATCCTGTCTCCTTAATAGAACGTCTATGCCAATTTGGAAGGGCAACGTTTTGGAAAGCATACCTCTATAGACTATGCGTATACTTAATAATTAAAAAAAAGTACATTGCAATTTTACAGTAAGAAGGATTGGTATTCTTTTTAGATTTTCCACAGTTTTTACAAGAAAAACAACTTTTGTGACTATCTGCTTGCTTTCATGCAGCAACCAATTCCCATCTGAATGAGAGGATACTCCTTTACAGAATGAAGGCAAAACTATTTTTGACAAAACTGCCTCTGAAAGTGTATCAATTTACCTTAAAATTGGGACCCTATAGAAAAGCTCTGGAGCACCTGTGAGCATGAGTCACAATGTCAAAATAAAATGGACCGCACCAAACGAAAAGGCGTCTTCGAGCATGCGCAAAATGCAAAGAATCAGATTCCTGCTACGCATGCGCAGTTTTATCCGGGCATTTGCTGATCACCAATACGTTATAGTGTTAAATGATTCTGTTAGCGGATAGTGAAGGCCTGGATCAGTCTGCGCGGATGCGCAGGCTGATCTTGGCCTTCGCTGCCCGCATATGCCCGAAGACACATTTTTAATAGCACGGCCCAATCACACAATTATCTTTATATTAAATAAAAGGATACATAAAATTTTCTTCCGCACAGCTAAAAATGGCAATATAATGAACACTATGTTTTTACAGCAGCCCTGTAAAAACAAACAATAATTTTTTTTATCGATATTTCTATTCCCTTCTATGCGATGTGGATATTTTGAAGCCAGTTAAGTAGTGATGGTACTCGATAACATATTTTTCAAAAAACTATTTTTTCTTGGTATGCCATAGTTAGCTACAGTGTTATAAATCGAAATATTTGGCTAATTAAAGAGTTCTTTTTAGGTTCAATTTCTCTATTACTACAAACCAAGCTAGCATTCTTTATAAATCTATAGCGGGCCGTTATCGGCCCGTCAGCTACCCTGACGGGCCGATAAGGGCCCGCTATAGATTTATGTTGAATGTTAACTGCGAATGTAACTTTGTCCGTAGTACGTTCACCATGAACTACACGTGGTTCTGTTTGTCCCTTTCTTGTATTCTGGCTTCAGATTGCCATTTAGCCAATGCTTTATTTCATCACAGTATTTGTAATTATTTATGTTTCAGTATGATGTTTCACTGGTGAGGGAAAGGCTCCATACGCGGACCGAACATATGTTTGTAATTTGCAACTGCATCAGAATTAAGGGTGATATTTCGCACAAGTAAAATTGGTTTAAACCCCCGAGTAGATTTGTTTTCACTGGCCGTTTCAAAGCGGTTCCTTTGTTGTTTGTTGCAGTTCTTGGTTTGTGCGTTAATGGTTTCATTTGTTGCGTTTGTTTTGTTATTGTCTATTACTCACATCTCCTTATTTCGGTGTAACAAGAAGGCTGTGCTTCGCGATTGTGGCATTTCCCTGGGTTATTCACTTATATGCTTCAGATCATCCTGCGCATGCGTAAAGTATCATCCTGTCTTTTGCTCTCCATTCATACATTCTGCAGTATATAATGATTCTGTTAGCGGACAGTGAAGGCCCTGATCAAACTGCACGGATACGCAGGCCGATCTGGGCCTTCGCTTCCCGCATGTGCTCGAAGACACGTTTTCGCATAGCATCTCCCAATTAATAATGGAGCAAACAGTTATTAAAAGTATTTCTGCTATATTTTGTTAATTTCTCGCAAAAGCAGGTGGACATATTATTGTTGCTGGCGTTGTTCTTGCTCAGGATTCTTCTACTAATGACAGTGATAATCAGCACAGGAACCTTTACCAATCTCTGGTCTAACTCAGCAGACGACAAATTGATAGTATTTTTCTCATTTTACCAGATAATAGGCTATGACATTTCACGCAAATTGTCTCCTCAGGAGACAATTTGCATGAAATGTCAAAGCCTATAATCTAGGTAAAATAAAAAGAATTATTTCAAAGTGTCGTCTGCTGAACTTTTTACCCAGCATGATAAGTGTTAATGACTAATGCAGGCTTTATGTTATTCTAAGTCAAAGAACAGACACAATACAGCTGCGAATGTATATCAATAATTGTTCCGATTTGTGAAACAGAAAATTGTTAAAGCCTTACCATTTAAAGCCTTGCAATTTTGCCTGCAGCATTTATCAGCGACAGATGACATTTTAAAGTGACAAGATACACCTGGTAGCTTTTCCACCATGTTTTACAAGTGAGACAATTTTTGTGACTTCCGGTTTGCTTGCCTGCAGACTAAGTTCCTTCTGAAAAGGAGTCTACTCTAAAGCAATTTACTTCAAAAAACCCTTTTAGATGGGGACAGAATAATTATGACAGAAATGTCTCCCTTGAAAGTGTAACCATTCCACTTTAAGTGTTATTTCTTATTCCTCCTAACGCATAATTTTAATATCTGACCTGCAGGATTTAAACCGAGTCTCCGATTTTCGTTATTTTGTGTGTTCTTTGTTTCCGAAGGCAACTTTTTAGATCTTTATTTTACTTCACTACAGCTGGTGTTGAGTGCCGTGTGGCGGCCGTAAAACATCCCCGTACGTCACCATAGCGCAGATTATATTGGGATCATTGAGCCCATTCTGGTTACTTTGACCGCTTAAGCCTGTGCTAGCGGGCGAATGCAGCCTAGCAATGAATATGAAGAGATTTAATAAAACCGGGTCTCCGATTTTCGTTATTTCGTGTGCTCTTTGTTCCAAAGGCAACCTTTTAGATTCTTATTTAGATACATATATGATAATGTATGAGTATATGCATTTTAACCCACCTCCCCCCCCCACCCGCCCCCCCCCCCCCCCCCCGACACACACACACACACACACACACACACACACACACACACACACACACACACACACACACACACACACACAAATAGGGTATTACCATTTAATGCTAATTGTTTTCTAAGGGACATATCACCTGTATGAACTGTTGAAACCTATGTTACTGATATTCAATTTGCCGGCTTCTGAATTTGCCCAGAGAGTGCTCAAGATGCTCTGTTGGCGCTCGCTAAAACAGATCATTGTACAGATCGTTGGTAGTTTTTTTTACATTTACTTAAAAACGTCCAAAGATTGCGTGGTAGTATGCTGGACTTAAATAATACCAGATGGCATTTAAAAATACTTTTTCGTATTATCTCATAAACTGGGGCTTAGTATTTCATACCAAATGTACCTATAGAGACGGTTCATATGAATTGTCAACCATGTCAACCATGTGTTCTTGAAAGATATTGGAGGGCGCTCAAATTAATATCTCTTTGTAAAAACATTATTCGTAGTCTCCAAAACAAGCATCATACTGATAAATGACAGTTCTTTTTCGCTTTTACATATGATATATTTCCAAAAACTCTGCATTGCACATATTGCATGGTAGGAACGTGCATGGTAGGAACTAAAACGGCTGTCACAATAATCAATGAAACTCTATCCAAATATGGACCCAGCTGTATATCGGACCGTTGATATATTCCGTATACAATAATTCTGTAAGGACAGCGAAGCTATGTACAGACTAATCTTGGCCTTTATTGACCGCAAATATATTGGAGATATATTTTCGCCTTGCAAAACCTTGCATGACCAGGTTTAAATGCCCCTTCAATTTTTCTGTTAATCCTTGTCCTGCTGAACCCGGATATACATGCCTTTGCAAACAGTGTAGATCCAGATCAGTTGGCTTCTGAAGAAGCCAACTGATCTGGATCTGCACTGTTTGCCATTAAGTATGTGAATTTATAGCAATAATCAGGATCAAATAATCTTATTGGCTGAAAATTAGAAGTGGGCGTGGCATCTTAATTTTTTCAGCAGGACACGGGTTAACCGTTCCACGGCGGTCCAATTTGCTCTTCGTTTATGTATTCTATCTTCATTTGTTCGTCCTGTTCTCTGACGATGCGTTTTGTGTAGTAATTCATCACGAAAACACGCCTATATAGTTTTGGCCCCCTCAAACCCCACTTTTATATAGTAAAACTGGAGTTTACAGGGGTATAAATTAATTTTCTTATTTCTTCTCGTTAGAACAGCCTTCTGCCAAGGCGGTTCTAACGAGTACCCACAATCTATGTTTTGAGCAGAAATATCAGAATTTTTTATCTGAAAATTTTTCTTTTTTTTTTTGGTTGTAAAATTTTCAATATATTTGAATAGGCGTGTTTTCCTAATGCATGCAATTGGACCCTTATCCAATGCCTTGGGAAAACTGTATTCCAGGTTTGTGACCTTTCCTGTGTATCTCCATTTTAACCCTTAAAGCGCTAAGCAGACTTGTAGCAGACGACATTCTAAAACTGATTTTGTTATTTTTCAGAGAAAATACCCACCGGGCACATGACATTTATACAACGTCGCATTAACGTCGATGCAACGTCATGTTGCATCGACGTTAATTCGACGTTGTCCAAACGTCGTGTTCCCACTGGGTAAGACTTGACATTTCATGTGAATCGTCTGCTTGGCAGATATTTGAATTTTTCTGAAAGGAAGAGGATGGATACTACGGTGCATCTCCTGCTTGTTCGAAGTGCGACGGAACCGGTATGGCAATCAGGCTATCTAATACCTTGTATAACATGGTGAGAAATGCACTGTAGTGCCAGTTCTCAAGAGACTGACATCCAAGGTTATTCATCATCACAAATCGAAGAGTGTTGCAAGTTTCATTATTTCTCGTGGATCGACTCAATCAAACCAAGTCTGCTGCGTTCTCTTTTGTTTCATTCTGCATTTCCAAAAGAAACCCCATTTCAGATTATTTTACAATTATTGTTGAACAATTTAGAATTTTAATTTACTTATGTGTCAAGTCAATTTATCATTTGATGCTTCAATGTGTTGCGTCCCATCATTATTTTGTCAGTGGTTTATGCACAATGATACGAAGACAAAATATTATTGCTCTGTGAAAGGGAACACCCTAAAGGGATGCAAATAATTACTCAATAGCCATATGGGTCGCGTCGAGCGAAAAAGTGCCTCCAAGCATGTGCAACATGTGCAGATTCACATCATCCGGCGCATGTGCAAAGTCTCATCCGGGCATTTCCTCTCCATTGAAACATTCTTTCGTGTCCAATGATTCTGTTAGCGGACAGGGAAGGCCCTGATCAGCCTGTGCGGACGCGCAGGCTGATCTGGGCCTTCGCTGTCCGCATATACCCGAAGACACGTTTTCGTCCGGTGCGGCCCGCATAATTTTGTTTGTTATGCATTTTAATTTTAGTTTTCTGATTTTCGCTTTCGTTCTGTCTAGAATTTCGACAGTTTTGTGTTTTTGTGTTTTACATTTGGAGATGCTTCAGGAGATAAAAGTTTAGTAAAATGAGAGTTAAGACCCCAGTAAATTTGCCAAGGTACATCTGTCGCAGTTCCTCGTCCTTTGTTTGTTCTGTTTTCGGGATGCGTTGTTTTTGCGTTTTCATTTCATGTCAATAAACCCTTATCCAGTGTGTATTGTTTTACTGCTTGGAGCCGCAAGGGAGATAAGGGTGAGGTTTCGCGCGAGTAAAACTGGTTTAAGCCACCCCCATCCCCACCAACACACACAGACAAGTTTGCTACTGCCCATTCCAGGGCGGTTCGTCTATTCCAGTTCTTCTTTTTGGTGCGTCGGTGGTTTCATATGTGGTGTTCGTCATTTTCCCCCTCTCTCCTTCTTTTGGTGACTCGGGAAGGCTGTTTTCTTCGTGATTGTGGTATTTCCTCGGTGCCTTCACATGGTTTTGGGAGGGCTGTGTTCTTTGACTGTGTCCTTTCCTGGATATCTCCTTATTCATTTTTGGGGACGGTTGCCTACAATATCAACAATATCAACGATTTTCTAAGCATCAATATCTTGAAATTCGGCATGAGAGTTGTTTGCCCTTCCCTGCATACTTACAAAGCTGAAACCCCCCTTAAAGCATCAGCCTGAACTGGGCCTTAGATAACTGCTTACAGAATCAATGGCTAATATAGAATATATTGAAAAACAGAGGCTTTGTCAGACTGGGATAACGCACAGGCTGATCTGGGCCTTTCATTCGTGTGTGGCGCCAGGACATCTTTCTGACTTTGCTCATCATATGAACCGTAACGTTAGAAAACGTACTTTGGCTAGGTGCGATCTGCGAAGATTCAGATCAGCCTGCGCATCCGCACAGTCTGATCATAATCTTTACTGGACGCATTTTGGATAACCAAGTATTCAAAGTTTCCTCATGCGGACAACGGAGACTCTAATCAGACTCGCGGATGCGCAGTCTGATTTGAGTCTTCGTTGGACGCACATGTCAGAAGGTACGTTTTCTCACATTGTCGCTCAAATATTATTAATTTTAAACAACAAACACTGTTATATAAGCGGCCTGAATGTTGCTAGACAGACTATCCTTGCAAATATTAATATGGCAAGCTGCCGAAGAAATATTGATATTAATACAATACAGCATATCCCAAGAGTCAAATTATAAACGCATAGAGTCGCCTCTATTCAACGTTAATGGCAAAACCAATGACTATAAACTGGGGAAAAACATCGTATTTCTATTATAGCGGAACAGAAACGGAAGGCTGTCCTATTCTTGGCTGCAATGGTCATATTTTTCTTGTAGACTGCAGAATCACACTGACATCGTGCATGCTGTATGCAAGTCTGCGGAAATACCATGCCTTATTTGACCAATTTATCCCTTTACCCCCCCCCCCCCCCCCCCCCCACAGGGACAAGCAAGATATTTTAGTTTACTTGTCCAAGGACAAGTAGTCCATAACTTCAGATACATGATGTGAGAGGACTCTTCAGTAAGTATTTTGTCTTATTTCTCCATGAAAACATATATTTTGGGTACACATCAGAACTAATGAGGACCCTCAAGATAAGTTTCCGTGGAGAAATTAAACAATTTTGAGCCAGCGCAGAACAAATCCAACAATAAGTCTTGAGCGACCAGCGAAGACTCAGACCAGCCTGCGCATCCGCGCAGTCTGATCAGAGTCTTCGCTGATCGCATGTGCCTTCTACTGCCCCCCACCCCCCCCCCCCCCCCCCCGTACGCGCCCGGGCTATCAAAAGAGGGATACATGAGAATCTTGCTATACTGGGTGGATGTACAGAGTCTTTGCTGGTCACACAGCTCTTATTGTAGGTTTTGTCGTACGCTGTCTCAAATATCGTGTTTTTTTTGGACAATAAATTTTGTTCAGACCAGTAAATTTGACTATTTACTTGTCCATAGACAAGTAGTAAATTTTCATATTTCCACAGCCCTGCTGTATGTTCCTCTATTGCATGCAGACAAGATATTAACCTGATTTCCTGGTTTTGTCCATGAACTTACTGAATATAACCTAAGTATTCAGACAGATAGGCCTGCGCAAACAATTCAGATCCAGATCAGATGCAGCCGAACACAGCGTCTGATCAGGTGAATACAGGGGAATACAGCGTCTGATCAGGTTCTACATTGTTTGCCACTTATCCAGTCGCACACTCTCATAACATCCCGTTCTGCGGCTTCTGATCTGCATCAACGCTGTTTGCAAAAGGTTATGTTTCAGGGGACATCAGGCATTAATGTGTACATTTGAATTTGAAACAATAAAGATGTCCACATTATTGTGGAAAAGAGAAATGGTTGCTTTGCTTTTCTTTGGTCTGTGACTGGCTTGTGTACTATCTGTCATGGTTTGTTTCCCAGCTAGCATTCTTTATAAATCTATAGCGGGACGCTATCGGCCCGTCAGCTACCCTGACGGGCCGATAACGGCCCGCTATAGATTTATAAATAATGCTTATTGGGTTTGCGTTTTCTCTTCGTGTCATTGGCAGGCTTGATCTGCGACTGTGGCTATTCTTGGACATCTTCTAGACTATTTTTAGGAAAGAAGGTCTATAAGAACAATCGTGAAATAAGAAATGCTGTCTGTAACAAAAACTCTATGTACAACAGAAAACTTACGCCGACAAAGAACATTTGGACCATGTAAAGCGAACAAGTGCCTTCGAACATGCGCAAAACGCGAAGATTCAGATCATCCTGCGCATATGCAATGTATCATCCGGGCCTTTGTTCTCCATTCATACATTCTGTAGTATCCAAAGATTCCGTTAGCGGGCAGTAAATATCCTGATTAGACTGCAGTCCTTTCATATCAAGCAAGCACCGTTCATTATTCTACGAAGAGAGTCAGAAACCTTTTGCTCTTTTTCAAAAATTGTTAAATATTGTTAAAAAGATATTCTTATTATTTTCAATGTATTCCCCGGCTTCGTCTGTACACTTTTGCCAGCTTTATTGCAATTTTTCTATTCCCTCTGCAAACTATGAAGTAGACCTACTGCTGAGGTACCAATTTACAACTGAAATCAAAGCCGCCCAGGTCTCATATTTGTTTCCAGTGAGCCTTTTTGCAGTTCTGGAAATACTTAAAAGTAGCAGGGGCAAGATCTGGCGGCTTTACGGAGGGTGGGACAACAATTGCCGCTTGAAAGAGTTGATAAGTTCTACCGTATATGAGGCAGTATAAGAGGGGCTTTGTCATGCTAAATAATGAGATTTTCCTTGGCTTGCCTGTGACGCAACTTTTTCACATTTTCCTTTAGTGTTTTTTTTTTTTTTTTTTTTTTTTTTCAAACTTACTTCTGAATAGTATCTAACAATTACCGTGCGACCTTTTGGTATAAAATGAGCCAGTATTATTCCACGTAAACCCCAAAAAGGAACCAGCATAACCTTGCCAGGTTGAGACAGCTTAAATGACTTGGGAGGTGGGGAACCAGCTCATTTCCACCGCTCTCACTGTACTTTTGCTTCAAAATGTTCTTTTGCTATAGTCATCCTGGATGCCTTTTGGTCTTTTGTCAGCTGTTTCGGCACCCACCTAGCACTTAACTTGCTCGTACATATTTTTTTCTTGTAAAATCTGGTGTACCGACGCAACCGATGATAAACTGATAAGCTACCTCCTGCAATGTTACTCTGCGATCTTTGTTGACAAAATGCTTAATATTTACCTCCATTGTGGGAGTCTGCCTTAGCAGGCCTCCCTAGCCTGGATTTGTCCCTCGCGCTTGTCCTTCCCTCCATCAACTGTAAAACCCAGCTATAAAAGCTTGAACGGGATATACAGGCTTTAGAAAAAACTTATCTGCAGTCTGAAAAAGGTTAGCCTTAACGCCTACATTGTTTAATGCTCAAAACTTCGTGCATAAACATATCTCATTGGAAATAAACTGACCGATTTCTAGGCGATATAATGTAGTTTTCGCTCTTGTATAATATGTGTAGATAGTTGCAAATGAGAAGACAAGGGTATAAAAAGTCCTAATATTTTCCGACCGCCCCTCGTATTTAGTGTAATAGTGCCGTTTTCTTGAAATCCTCATAAAACTATTTCATCTTGTTCGTATGAACACTAAACAACATCGGTATCATAGTTATGACGTAAAAACAGAAGGACTCGGTTTATGGCTTTTTGTGGAGAAAAAATGTCAAACTGAATAAATAAATGGGATGGTCAGTAAAACAGCAGTCCCGATACTGTGAAATAATTCACAAAAGTTCATATCGTCACATCGGAATTGTATAATTTAATAAGCACATATATCAATTGTTATACTTTGTCCATTGGGCATGCATGTGTGATATACAGGAAATATAAAATACAGTATCGTGGTTAAAATATGCTTTTATTCAACTCTTCGCCAAGCAGTACGGATGCTAACAAAACTTAGTGTACTTGAATACATGGGGGTTAAATTGATAATTCTTATTACATAATATACCTTTCCAAATACAAATATTGACATTCAGTTATGCAGCGATTTACAACACTAGTATAATTCTTGTTACATTTGTCACATAATCGGTCTGTATCAGCCACACTTATTGCATTTGAGATCAGCTGTATAACTGACTTGCACGCAGCCCGAATTAATGTTTATTTCTCGAAATAATCCAAAGAATCGGACTTCTTGGAATGCCTAGTGGAATAAACTCTTCAATGGTTTGTGACGTGGATTTTTTTACTTTAAATGACTACTTATACCCGCTTCATCCAATGACTAATATATATGTTTTCAACTAATTTATTTTGCTACAGTATGCAGCCACATCAGTTCCTTTAGCATCCCAAATGCTTGTTGAAGGGTTAAAGGTTTTAAACAGGACCAAGAAGCATATTGAAAAAAGATGATAAGCCACGAGGAATAGTAGATACCTTTTGCAATTTGGTAGGTGCTGGGGCTGATCACGTGGGATAAGAACTCCTGGATGACTTAGATAACACGAACTACCCAAATTATGGTGCGTCTAAACACCCAATGCACACAAACATACCCTTCACAACCTACAAAGACACTGACTTCACTCCGATTATTCACGTTAAACAGAGATAAATGGCAGAAATCGTACTTTGGTTTAGCTCTTTGAAATATCATTAGATGCCACTGCATTATTTAATCACGCAAAAGATGACTTTCTAAGCTTTTTAAAAAGCTAACTGTTTTTTTTCTTTCTTTCTTAATAGCTAACCTTGTTTATTTTCTTACGGAAGCAGTATTTAAGCTAGCACACTAGTACAATCAAAAACATGGGAAAAGTGAAATTTACCGAAGAGTTAGAACTTTCTTTAGTAGTTCTGTTTATATTTTTATTACCATTTACAGCGAGAAGTTAAAAGCCCAAAAACACTGCACTTAGTACACTCAACATACCATTATCTTGTAGAAGATCGAAACGTCATCCATATATTATTATCATTTGTCTCTTGACCTGGCGCTATAATTAACCCTTAATGACTCTAATATCCATATCTGGAATATTTTCAAGGTCCCAAAGGTGTTTGAGTCATTGAGGGTTTGCTGTATGTTCATTTTATTGGCAACTGTCCGTGTATTGTTTAGGTTTTCTGACTTCCTATTTCATAGTTCTGATTTTGAAAATCATAAATGAAGTTAAGCCAAGAAAGTCCACAATCACGAGGTACCGAAAGAAGATGAGCTGAGGAACAACAGTGACAAGACACAATGGCAAGGTTACAACAACTGACATACAAACAAAAAGATCTACAACAGAGAATTGGCCTTGGAAAGGCCAGTAGAACCAACCCAGCAAACACACAACGTCGCTACAACGTCATTACAACATCGCTGCAACGCCATGACGTTGCAGCGACGTTGTAAAACGTTCCTGCGACGCCGTGTGTTTGCTGGGAGCTACTGGTAAATGATGTGCTTTGAGATTTTGGCCTTCTTTGGGTAATCTGGTTTCCGCTTTACCTTGCAGCGGCTTAGATATCTTCTTAGCTC
The DNA here is from genome assembly GCA_964016985.1 of Anodontia alba. NCBI lineage: Eukaryota > Metazoa > Mollusca > Bivalvia > Lucinida > Lucinidae > Anodontia > Anodontia alba. The sequence goes on along the minus strand of OZ024822.1, from coordinate 34,372,592 downwards.
TGGTGTGAAACCTGGATATGAGATCCATATTAATCATAATAAGGAGCACGTCAAGCGAAAAGGTGTCATCGAGCGTATGCAAAATGCGCATACTCACATAATCCTGGCATTAATACAGTTCCTTTTGGAATTCTGCTGCCGGAGAATACATTCTACAGTGTTTACTTACACTGTAAACGGAAAGTGAATGCACCTGCCCAGTACAGGCTGATCTGGACCTTGGCTATCAGAATATGCCCGAAGACACCTTTGAGCTTGACGCGGCCCATACATCACTGACGATTTTTTGCTAGATTTAATACTAAGCTCCTTATCAAATTACGCAGACACAGAATTAGGTTGATATACTATTCAGAACTATTTTGCATTTTGATACTAGTGCTAGACATGCTAATCCAAATTGATGCAGACATTCAAATTGATGCAGATATATCTAGACAATCAAATATACATACAGACCTACCCTGGAATGCTTATACTATGGGAACAACTGTCGAATGTATCTAACTTACAAATGAATAAGAAACGACATTGCTTGATATGTTGCCGCCTTTGATTTCCATATTTATCCTAAATATTGAAACAGATTAATTTCATGTCATACGTGTCCTTAAATTGGAACAATAGATTCTAATTGGAATCACCATTAAGCTAGTAATGCCAAATGTACTCTTCTACTTCAACTTATTGCTAATGTACATTTCCAATCGAAGGGATGTCTGGTTAGATTGTTTTACTATGTTTATAGAAATTCCTGTTATAACCTTCAAGTTATCAAGATCTTGATACATGGAAATAGTTTGAGGCAAGTAAATTGTGCACATATGAGACGAATCATGAGAAAATGGTATTTGGGTTGTATACGTACAGCAAATACCTAGATGAGCCGATACATCCACGCAGTCTGATCAGATACTGGGATTCTATTGGCAGGATTTAGTTTGACCAGATCACAACCGAATCAATCAAACTTCAAATTAACCAAATGCGGTAGAAATAACTGTTCATTATGTCAACATATAAATGAGTCAAATTCGTACGACTTCAATGGGTAAGGATTTTTCGTAAATCAGAATATGTCATGTGATGTAGTGAATGTACTAAATGTACTGTACGTCATCAGTTGTAATCGCTGTAGGCAATATAACATCGGTCAAATAGGCGGAAAGTTACGTACAAAGCGCACGATCCATGCACAACAAATAAGAGACCCCTTGGCAAGAATGATTCCATTAAGTGCGCATTTTGACGAGTGCTGTAATACGGAACCTAAATTCCAAATGTTTCTGTTTTTCAAAATGAACTCCGATAGCGCTTCCGCTTGATCAAACAAAGAACATTTCTTTATAAAGTGTTTCAAACCTCAATTAAATGCTTTGCATTGTTAACGTACATTAATACGGCATCACGTGACGTTTCGTCCAAACAGCTGCTAAGTGATAACGCCGCCATTTTTATTGTCACATTGACACTGAAGAGTTGTCTAACGAAATGCATTTGTTTATGTGACAATTAAAGAAAATAAAAAGAGCATGTGAAGTCATTTTTATTTTTCGTCTCTATATATAATATATGTACACATGTATATACGTATACACGTACCACCCTAGCTAGCATTCTGCGTAAACCTACATCGGGCCGTCATCGGCCCGTCAGCTACCCTGACGGGCCGATGACGGCCCGATATAGATTTACGTAGAATGCTAGCTGGGATTTTGTTATTCAGTGAACTGTTATCCAGACGAATTGCTCCGTTTACGTTGAAGTTAAATGCCTATTATACAGTGAACTGCTGATTGTAAACGTTGAAATGGTGTCATCTGTATAGTATATACATGTAACATTTTTGTTGAAAATGAATGTCCAAATACATGTTATACAGTCAACAGTTTGTTAGGACATGAATTGCCCCGTCAACGTCTAACTGCTGGTATGAATAATAATAAATGTGTCATTTTATATTGAAATGAATAATCGATTGCTTGTAAAAGAATAACCCAGTAAGCATTCTTAATAAATCTATAGCGGGCCGTTGTCGGCCCGTCAGGTTAGCTGACGGGCCGATAACGGCCCGCTATATATTTATAAAGAATGCTAGCTGGGAAGCTCTTCATGTAGAGATGGCTTAACGCTTAGCACTCTGTGTAAAACTTTCAGCAGATGACATTTTGAAATATTCATATTAATTTATTTTTTCTTCAGAAACTACACTTTGACATGTCATGCAAATTGTCTCCTAAGGAGATAATTTGCATGACATGCCAAAGCCTATTTTCTGGGAAAAAAATAATAATAATAATAAAAATATTATCAATTGTCGTCTGCTGAATATGTTCAGAGAGTGGTAAAGGTTAAATAAACAGCTCACTTAAGCTAAAGTAATTTAATGAATGGTTTATATCTATATACTTATTTATGTTTAGTAAGTGTTTAAAAAGACGATAAAAGACGATAAAAGACGATACATATGTTGTGTAAAATAGATCTTCTGAAGCAAGGGACACATCAAGGAATGAAAAGTAGCAGACGCGGTCTTATTTAACATTCACCACTCTCGGGGCTAAGTCTGCAGACGACTAATTGATATTATTATTTTCGTATTCTTTTCAAGAAAGCAGGATATGGCATTTCATGCAAATTGTCTCCAGTGGAGACAATTAGCATGAAATGCCAACACTTATTTTCTTGAAAATATCAAACAGAATGCTAATGGTTAATCTGCCCATGAACAACTTAATATGCGGGCACCGCAAATACAAACCGTGCTTCTCCAAAATTTTGAGCCAGTCCATATGGCATCCACGAAATGTATCTAAATGTAATAATGGAAAGGCAAACAGTATATACCCTGATCAGAGGCATCTGATCTTGGTCTACATTGTTTGCTAATGCTAGCCTGTCCAAATACTCAGGATGAATACGGTAATGTAAATGCTGCTCACGTCCATACGCGATTAAAGCTGGTTTTCACAATTACACAATATGTCCGATGATAGAGGGTGATTTCTGAATGTTCGTTTTAGTCCGCTGTTCTTTTCAATATTACACAAAGAAGTCTTATGATAGTGTTATTTTTGAATGTTCCTTTTTAGTGTAGCTAATTACTACGCTGTTCTTTTCACAATTACGCAAAAAGTCCTATGACAGAGAGTGATTTCTTAATTTTCATTTTTAAGTGTAGCTTATTACTGTGTTGTTCTTTTAACAATTACACAAAAAATCCTATGATAGAGTGTGATTTCTAAATGTTCATTTTTAGTGTAGCTTATTACTATGTTGTTCTTTTAACAATTACACAAAAAGTCCTATGACACAGTATAATTTTTGAATGTCGTTTTTAGTCTAGCTTATTGCTGTTCTTCTCACAATTACACGAAAGGTACTGTGATAGAGTGTGACTTCTGAATGTTAGTTTTTGTGTAGCTCATTACTATGCTGTTCTTTTCACAATTACACAAAAATATCCTATGATTGAGTGTGATTTCTGAATGTTCTTTTTTATTCTGGCTTATTACTACGCTGTTCTTTTCACAATTACACAAAAAAAGACCTATGATATGGTGTGATTTCTGAATGTTATATTTTAATCCAGCTAATAAGTACGCTATTCTTTTTACATTTACACAAAAAAGTCCGACGATAGAGTATGATTTCAATATTCTTTTTGTGGGGCCAAAAAGGATTATCAAATTATGATAGTTTGGATAGTGCTGGACCACTGACTGCTTCGCGTTCTGAGAACGCGTCTATGTCAGATGATAGTGAAGCGGATGTTGATGACGATGATGATGCTTTTTATTCTGGCTATGTTGCGAGGATGGGTTCAAATCAGCCCTACAGGCCGGTGGATTTGTCGTTGAATGCTATACTCCGTAGTGCACTTCCGAGTAGTATTTTCCCACGCACTGTATTGCCCGTCGGTCAGAATGATAACAGAGTGTGTTTCACTTAGTAAGCAGGTTGGGATAAAAAAAACTCAGACATCTGAAAAGGTTGACGGGACAGAGGCTGAGAATGGACATAGCAGCGGGAGTGATCGAACCGCAGTTGGTGATACTATGCATACTTGTTCGGCCAATACTAAAGTGCGATAATCCCCGCCACTATCCCATCCCCTCCACTTGTTCAATAGGACGGGCAGGAGAGTACGTCTGCACCCTTACAATTTGTACTTTTGAATATTGAGGTTTTTTTTTTTTTTTTTTTTGTAAATATGTTAACAAGTTTAAGTCATCAGAACTTCGGAAAAAAATCTATTGATGAAAATGATGCATTGCTGTTTACTGAAACCTGGGGCGATGTATACACTGATTTTCACGTTTATGTCACTTTGAACTCAATAGAACAGAATATAAACGTTCTAGCAAAAGAGCGTCGGTGTGGCGGTGGGTGGGGTGGGGTGGGGTGGGGTGGGGTGGGGTGTATATTGATTTATGTACGAGAAAGCTTGCTAAGACCGGGTGTTATGTAAATTAAAGGCAGCTGGTATCACAGGCACTGCCCTAAATTGGTTCAAAGACTACCTAAAAAATCGAAAACAGAGGGTAGTACTGCCTGGTGTCATGTCTAATTGGGTAACTGTAAAAGCTGGCGTGCCTCAAGGCTCCATATTAGGACCATTACTATTTCTTTTATTTATCAATGATATAGTTTCCGACATTGCTTCAAACATAAGATTATTTGCCGATGATACAACTCTGTATATGATAGTCGAAAACCCATTAACAACAGCTGAAGTTTTAAATTCTGATATTCACAAAATTTCAACATGGGCAAAAAAATGGCTGGTTATATTTAACCCTTTGAAGACCGAATCCTTGATAATTTCTCGAAAAGTTAATAAACCAATCCACCCGTACATTTACATGGAAAATAACCAAATTACTGAGGTCAATTCACACAAACATTTGGGTATATTTCTGTCTAGCGATTGTTCATGGCATACTCATATAGAATACATAAAAGTAAAGGCCTGGCAGAGAATAAACATTATGCGAAGATTGAAATTTAGTCTCGATAGAAAATCTTTTGAAACTATTTATTTATCTTTTATTCGACCTATTTTGGAATATGGCAACATGGTATGGGATAATTGCACTCAGTACGAAAAACAAGAGCTAGATAAAATTCAAAATGAGGCTGCACGAATTGCTACAGGATCAACAATTTTAGTATCATTACAAGCTTTGTACCAAGAAATCGGGTGGCAATCTTTACAAGACAGACGATCCAAACATAAACTAAATTTATTTTTCAAAATGCAACACGACTTAACTCCGCCTTACCTTTCGTCTCTTGTTCCCCCATCAGTTAGTGAAACTTCCAGATATAATCTACGGAACGCAGATGACTATACTACGATAAACTGTCGAACACAACTTTATTATTCGTCATTTATGCCATCAGTTATAAGAGATTGGAATAATTTACCTGGAACCGCTAAACAAATTAGTTCACTGCACTCATTTAAATCATTTTTAAATCGAGATAAGTCAAAGGTACCAAAATATTTTTATCACGGAAAAAGGAAGGTCCAAATTCTGCACACGCGACTCCGAACAGGCTGTAGCTCCCTAAACAATGATTTGTACTTAAAGAACATAATAGAATCCCCAGCATGTGCATGCGGAGCGGCAATAGAAAATGCATATCATTATCTTTTCACTTGTGGAAGATTTAATGCCCAGAGAAATGAACTATTCCGAAGACTGACCACAATACCTAACATTACATTAAGAACTCTTCTAAACGGCAATGAACGACTATCAATTAATCAAAATTATCAGATTTTTTCAGCGGTTCAAATATTCATAGACAATAGTAAAAGGTTCAGTATCTGATTTCCTGCCTTACTTCTTCCTTCCCCGGCCTTAACAACGGAAGACTAAGGTCATCTATATACATTATCACTGGAGAAGTCCGTAGCCCGTCTTTGATAAAAGAATATAAAAGTGTGAAATAAAGGAAATTTTAAAATCGGCTTTGCCGGATGTCGCTTCCATCTTCTTATTTTCATCTCTTTTTTTTTTTTTTTTTTTTTCTTTGTAGTTTTTTTTTTTTTTTTTTCTTTTCTTCAAATATTTTTGTTGTTTTCTTGTCTGGTATAATGTTTTTGTCCATCATAAGTATTAATTATCATGTGTTGCTGCTTCCCACTTATCTATATTACAAGTTTATGTATTAGGAGATGAACTTAATAAGCTGTTAGCTTTCGTTCAGATCCTTTAGATTGGATTATGTAAAATTGTGGCATTGTTCAGTTATATGATTTATTTGAATAAATATGTTTAAACTAAGACCGGGTTCAAATATATTAAAAATAAAACAAAATGATGACATATTATGGGTCAAATATGATTAAAACAATAATTATTTATTATACACTGTATATCTATGTTTGTTGAAATAATGTTCTATTTGGGTCTAGTAGAAGGGGGGATAATAGAAGATTATGTTTTTGATAGGCTTACATTGCATATTGAAAAATTGTCTGATTCAGACGATCAATGCAGTTTTATTATGTGGCGACTTAAATGCTCGCACTGGGAAATGTTGCAAATGATGCCGCTCGTCACATGTGTGCACTGCCTGATGATTATGAGCCTGATTTGCCTATTTTTATATCTTTACAAGACACAGTGTTGAGTGAAAATGGGTCTTTACTTATAAATTTTTGCCGTCAGACTGGTTTACATATTGCTAATGGTCGTGTGGGGGAGGATGCTGCAGAGGGTACGTACGGTTGGTTAAGTATCACTGATTATGCTCTTGTGAGCCAGAATTTGCTTAAACAGTTCGTAACATTTTACGTTAATGATCCTGATATTTTATCAGACCATTGTGTTATCAATTTTTCTTTGCGTTTCCGCAGTACCGCCGATACAGCTAGTTTTGATGTAGATGATGATTATGAAGCTGTTGAAAGTAAGTATATATGGGATTAGATTGTATCAGATAAATATAGAGCTACATTAAATTTATTAGAAACTGTTCAAAAGTTTGACAGTATTATAAGTGGTATTACTAATGATAGCTCAGACTTGGAGTTAGACTGTTGTATGCAGAACTTTGTATCGGCTTTAGACTCAGTATGTAAACTATAATTTGAGAAACCTTGTCAAAAATCAATCAGTGCTGGTCTTAATGGACCACGTGTATATAACGGAGAGTGTGAAATAAAGAAAATTAACTTTCTTCAAAAAGTTAATGCATAAAGATATGACAAATCTAATGAAAACCGTATTGCGATGGTGAAAGCACGAGCATGTTTTAAATCTTCAGTTCGGAAATTTCAGTATAAAAATAAGATTAAGACTAACAAAAACTAATCAATATTAAGTATAAAAGTGCTAGGGAATATTGGAAATTATTTAAAAGTTCGCAAAAAAAAAAAAAAAAAAAAAAATGGAATAAAATAAATAAATCTGACGCGAAAACACTGTCGGTTAAACATTTGCTGAGTACTTTAAAACTGTCAATGACCCTAACAGTGCCCTTTTTCCGAGCAGATGAAGATATTTTGGAATTTAATAATAGGTTTCTAAATTCAGAATTACAACTTTGTTTTCGGAATGAGATGGTGAAATAAGTTTAGATGAGATTATAAAAGCTATGAAACAGTTAAAGTCTTGCAAAACTGGGGGTCCTGATAGACTTTTGAATGAGTTTTTCAAACAAAGAACTGGGATTCTTCCTAAATATCTATATAAATTTTTTAATACATTGCTGTATAAAGGTTATTTTCCTTCATCACGGACACAAGGTTATATAGTTCCCATAGATAAAAAAGGTTCTTTAAGTAATGTAGAAAATTATAGGGTGTTTTACTACAACATTGCTTTGGTAAATAATTTACTCGCGTTATTGATAATAGGCTTACTGCATGAGCCGAGGAATATAATGCATACATTAATGCACAGGCTGGATTCAGGTCAGAAATGGGAACGGTTGATAATACAGTATTTTAATTTACACGATATTATTACTCATTTAATAAATAAGGGAAAGAAACTTTATTGTGTCTTTGTCGATTTTACCAAAGCGTTTGACTTTATAAACGGAGCTATATTATAGTAATAAAATGTGGTGTAAGTGGGAAATTGTTCAATGTGATTAGAAGTATGTCTGAGCATGTTAAGTCAAGGGTGAAACTTGAAAATGTGCTAAGTAATAATTTTGAGTTTTTTCTTGGGGTCCGTCAAGGTGAGTGTTTGTCATCTTTTTTATTCTCAATGTATGTAAATGATTTGGAAGAACAGTTCCAATTAAATGGGTTAGATGGGGTTGATATAAGATCTTTGAAGTTATTTTATTGTTATAAGCGGACGATATTTACAATATTTTCTGAAACTTAGGAAGGATTGCAGAATGGTATAAATATTCTAAATGTATATTGTAACAGTTGGAAGTTGCAAGTGAACATCTCTAAAACAAAGGTTGTTATATTTAGAAAAGGGACCAAGAACTTTGAAGTTTTATTATGACTGAAAATATTAGAGATTGTTTCTTCTTTTTTGTATTTGGGTATAGTTTTTACGTCTGGGGGTTCTTTCTCTGGGGCACAACAAACATTAGCAGGACAGGCGAAAAAGCTATTTTAAATTGAATAGTTATCTGCATAAATTTACAAACATAAATGTTAAACACACATTAGAACTGTTTGATAAGCTTGTAACTTCAAAACTGAATTGATGGGGCGAAAGTCTGGGGATTTTGCAAAGCTGTGCGTATTGAAAGAATGCATCTTCAGTTTTGTAAAAGGCTTCTAGTTGTTAAGATATCTACACAAAATAACTTCATGGTGAGTTAGGACGAACTAGTTGTCAAATACAAAGATATTTAATTATTTTACGGTTTTGGTTAAAGATTGTTAAAACAAATGCAAATAAATATATCAGAGCCATTTATGATATGATGTTACGAGATTTGGAAATTAGTAATAGAAATATTAACTGGGCATCTCTGGTAAAGCAGTTGATATGTAATTCAGGATTTACAGAGGTCTGGTTACAAAAAAAAAAAAAAAAAAAACAAAAAAAAAAAACGTGGGGATATCAAAGTATTTTTATCAATGTTCAAACAGAAGTTAAAGGATATTTTCATCCAGAATATTACTGCAGAGATTGAAGGATCATCACGAGCACTGTTTTATCGTAATATATTCAGGTTTGATTTCCAGACATTTAGACTATGTAACAGTTAAATAATCGAATAGTTTTGACCAGATTAAAGGTTTCGTCACACAAATTGAAAATAGAGGTGGAGAAGTAGTCTAGGCCAATGATAGTGGATATTAATGAAAGGAAATATAGTCATTGTAATGTTTAAGAAGGCGAATATCACTTTGTACTGGAATGTCCTAATTATTCACATCTTAGAATTTAATATATACCTAAATATTTTCAGGTTAGACCAAATATGCGTAAATTTCTTGAGTTATTAAAGCCAAACCGAAAAAAAGATATTCACAATTTGGCTATTTATACATACATGAGGGCCAAGATGGCCCTGTAATGTTCACCTGATTACCAGATACATTGGCCTTTCGGTTCAGGAGAAGTACAAAATAGAGTTCCAAGATAGCGGCTATGAAGCCAGTTCGCTTTCTGATCAGAACGACTTTAGCTCTTTTTAGCTCACCTGAGCACGAAGTGCTCATGGTGAGCTATTGTGGTCAGTCAATGTCCGTCGTCCGCCGTGCGTCGTGCGGCGTCAACAATTGCTTTAAAAGCGTACTCCTCCTACATTTCTGGGTCAATTGACTCAATACTTGGTAGGAAGCATCAGGGTGACGTGTAGATCAAAATAGTTTTCTGGCGAAAGAATGTGCACAATACTGGTTAACCGCTTCGAGGACTAAGCCTGCCCAGTAAACGTGTGGTTAGGTAAACTGACCGCGCTCGACATGACCCCATTGGGTTGACTGGGCCGTAAAACCTCAACACAAACAAAAGATCAAAATAGCTAAAATCGTGCCGGACGGAAATCCAAGATGGCCGCCATGGCCGCCATCTTGAAAATCTATTTTTCGCTTCTTTTCCTGAACCAAAAGGCCAATTGAATCCAAACTTGCTAGGAAGCATCAGAGTGACTTGTAGATCAAAAATAGCTAAAATCATGCCGATCGGAAATCCATGATGGCCGCCATGGCCGCCATCTTGAAAATCTATTTTTCGCTTCTTCTCCTGAACCGAAAGGCCAATTGACTCCAAACTTGCTAGGAAGCATCGGGGTGATTTGTAGATCAAAAATAGCTAAAATCGTGCCGATCGGAAATCCGAGATGGCCGCCATGGCAGCCATCTTGAAAATCTATTTTTGCTTCTTCTCCTAAACTCAAAAGCCAGTTGACTCCAAACATGGTAGGAAGCATTGGGATGATTTATAGATAAAAAATAGCTAAAATCATTCCAATCGGAAATCCAAGATAGCCGCCATGACAGCCATCTTGAAAATCTATTTTTTGCTGTTTTCTCCTGAACCGAAAGGCCAATTGACTCCAAACTTGCTAGGAAGCATCGGGGTGACTTGTTTAAGCAATCATCATGAAACTTGCTCAAAATGTTTGTCTAGATGATTTCTAGGTCGTTCGAAACTGGGTCACCTGGGGTCAAAAACTAGGTCACCTGGCCAAATCAGCGGAAAACATTGTTATCACTCTAGCGGTCACACTTTTCAAGCAGTCATCATGAATCTTGCTCAAAATGTTTGTCTTGAAAATTTTTAGGTCAAGTTTGAAACTGGGTGATTTGGGGTAAAAAACTAGGTCACCTAGCCAAATCAGCTAAAACATTGTTAACACTCTAGCTGTCATATTTTTGAAGCAGTCATTATGAATCTTGCTTAAAATGTTTTGTCTTGATGAATTCTAGGTCAAATTTGAAATTGGGTCACTTGGGGTCAAAAACTAGGCAAATCAGCGATAAACTTTGTTAACACTCTAGCGGTCACATTTTATAAGCAATAATCATGAATCTTGCTCAAAATGTTTGTCTTGATGATTTCTAGGTCAAGTTCGAAACTGGGTCACCTGGGGTCAAAAACTAGGTCACCTGGCGAAATCAGCGGAAAACCTTTTTAACACTCTAGTGGTCACATTTTTCAAGCAATCATCATGAATCTTGCTCAACATGTTTATTTTGGTGATTTCTAGGTCAAGTTTGAAACTGGGTCACTTGGGATGAAAAACTAGGTCACCGGGCCAAATCAGCAGAAAACTTTGTTAACACTCTAGCGGTCACATTTTTGAAGCAACCATCATGAATCTTGCTCAAAATGTTTGTCTTGATGAGTTCTAGGTCAAGTTTGAAACTGGGTTACTTTGGATCAAAATCTAGGTCACCAGGCCAAATCAGCAGAAAATTTTGTTAACACTCTAGTGGTCACATTTTTAAAGCAATCATCATGAATCTTGCTCAAAATGTTTGTCTTGATGATTTCTAGGTCAAGTTCGAAACTGGGTCACTTGGAATGAAAAACTAGGTCACCAGACCAAATCAGCAGAAAACTGTTATCACTCTAGAGGTAACATTTTTTAAATACTCATCATTAATATTGCTCAAAATGTTCGTCTTGATGATTTCTAGGTCTAGTTTAAAACTGGGTCACTTGATATCAGAAACTAGGTCACCTGGCCAAATGAAAGGAAAACCTTGTTTATGCTCTAGAGGTCACATTTCTGAAGTGTTCATCATGAATCTTGCTCAAAATGTTTGTCTTGATGATTTCAAGGCGATGTATATTTTTCTATCCAGTGACTTTCTTAAGATTTTCCATTTAGGTCAGTTTCTCAGTAATTATTGGTCCTCAAGAGTGATATTTAGTACCTGTGAAGTGTTTGTGTTTAGGTCAGTTTCTCAGTAACTATTGCTCCTACAGCAAGTGATACTTAGTACATGCATACATCTTAGCATGGCCTCTTGAGTGCAGTCATCCATATTTGACCTTGACCTTTATTTCACGGTCCATTAGACATGCTATTGTCTTACTTGTTAATATAATCATTTTGAATTTTGATCAGAATGTTTGCCTTGATCAGTTCTAGATCAGGTTCTCAACGTGCTATGATGCTCAGGTGAGCGTTACAGGGCCATCATGACCCTCTTGTTTTATCTACAAGGCACACTGATGTTTCCTACCAAGTTTGGAGTCAGTTGGCCTTTCGGTTCAGGAGAAGAAGCGAAAAATAGATTTTTAAGATGGCATCTTGGATTTCGGCCACGGCCACCATCTTTGATTTCAGATCGGAACGATCTTAGCTATTTTTGATGTACAAGTGACCCTGATGCTTCATACCAAGTTTCAAGTCAATTGGCCTTTTGGATTTCGGATCGGAATAATTTTAGCTATTTTTGATCTACAAATCATCCCGATGCTTCCTACCAAGCTACAAGTCAATTGGCCTTTCGGTTCAGGGGAAGAAGCGAAAAATAGATTTTTAAGATGTCCGAACACCACCATTATCACTGTTGCCATCATCATCGCCACCAACACTACCATCATCCTTCCTATCATTGCTATTTTAACCACAATAATCACCATCACCTTCACTGCTACCACTGTACAAGTATTTGCCAATCATTGAATGAGGTATATTAATTGCTACTGGGCATGATGAGTGTGGATAAACAGATGGAGTTTTGGGAGGGGAGGTATCTCCCCTGGCAAGATTCCCTTCTGGTTCCCACATAATAGAAATGCCGATGTAAAGTTGTTTGATGAACAAATTAGTCTGGGACCAGGCTGAGTGAATACATAGACTGAACTTAGATTTTAGTTATTCAATTTGAGTTTATCCAAATTATTATATAGTTACCCGATAAAAGAGGAGGTGCGGTCTGATTATGGGATGGCATAGGCTGATCCAGGACTATTACATAATGGATTTCAAAACGTAGGATTTCGGTATTTGTTTGCACATTATCTTATCGAGCATATATGTATTTGTCACCCATGGAAGGCGGTATATATTGCTACTGAGCAGGATTAGTGTGGGTAAACAGAGTGAGTTTTGGAAGAGGAGATGGTCATCTCCCCTGGCAGGATTCCTTACTGGTTCCCACATAGTATTGTTGTTTGATGGTAAGTCTAGGATAAGGCTGCTCGGATGTGTAGACTGAACTTTGACTTTGTTTTGCAAGTTTGTTAATTCAACATATAGTTACCAGGTGATAGAGGTGATCTCGGATCAACCTGTGCGATTGGGCCATAAGGTCGCATAGGCTGATCCGTGACTTCACGCCTCACATATATCTATTTTTGCATTTGTTTGCATCTTGTTTATTCAGAATATATTTTTGTCTCTCGTGTAAATGAGAGATATCCGTGTTTACTTACGTGATGAAAGTGGATAAATAGGTAGAGTTTTGGGAGGGGAGATAGTTTTCTTCCCTGTCAGAATTCCTAACTGGCCCCACGCTCATCATGTATAGCTATGTACCAAAGTAAGTTATTATCGGTGATAAAAAAAAAACATATAAAAAAAGGTACTTGGAAGTGTGTCGGTGCTAACAATCTCTCCGTACAGTGCATAACAGTGATATTAGTATATTGCAATCTTTGAATATGTTGAGCAGCGTAAAATCACTATTCACAATATCGAAAATGTAAATTGTTCGCCATTTCTATAATTTATGTACATGCTTAGTTCTATGTATACCTCAAGGGTCAGTAGGCCTATGTTTCTTAAATAAAATTATCTTATCTTGTCTTATCTTTCTGAATGTACGTTTTAGTCTAGCTAATTACTGCCCTATTCTTTTCACAATTACATAAAAATTCCTATGATAGAGTATGATTTCTGCATGTTCTTTTTAGTCTAGCTAGGTTATACTTTTCTCAATTATACAAAAATGTCCTATGATAGATTGTGACTTCTGACTGTTCTTTTTTAGTCGAGCTAATTACTACGCTGTTATTTTCACATTTACACAAACAGGTCCTATGATAGAGTGTGATTTCAGAATATTCTTGCTTTTAGCTAATTAGAATGTTGTTTTGATTCAAACTTTGCAAAGCAATATTGCATACATTTGTTATTGTCCATTATTGTTACATTTAATAATAAAAATAATAAAAATAATAATAATAATAAACGCTCTTCATCTTCTATAGTAAAACTTCAATAGTACGAACACCGATAGATTGTTTACCGTGGCTGATTCGAACTAGTTTTTAATTACTAGAATTTTTTTTACTAATAGCTCAAGAAAAACAAATATAGGGATGTTTTAGGGAAATTCTTATTTCATAATGAAAATGTATGTAGTGTGTACTAATGAGAATCGTCTCATTGAGGCGATAATTATGAGTACACTCAACATATACTTATTTTATAGAAAATGAAAAGACACCCCTAAATTATACCCATTTGGCTTCTTGCCAGACGCTATGATTAACGCTCAGTTGCTCGAACTATCCATGTCTAGAACTAATTTACATGGTCCCAATGATGTTAGAGCTATTGGTGTTCTACTGGATATGAATATTTCCATATTTACTCTAAGTTGTAGGACAGACAGTGTTGGTGAAAGGCTGTGGTGCATGTGAATGAGATGGTGTCGGTTGGGAACTCAAGGTCTGTTGAGAGCTCTCGAATACGTGGAATACCTGATCATCAATAGTCTAGCACAGTACAAATATAATATTTGGTCATGTCATCTTTTCGTTATTTTTTTCTGACTAAGGAGAACTTCACCGGTAACCACAATGCTAAAATTACAGCAAAGAGAATCAACAACATTTTAACACCGTATTTAGCGTAAGTATTTGGACACATTAGACTACTAACCGTACTTGTCCTAAAATGTTCAAGAATCCATTCTACAGCATGTTGATGTGTCTAAAATATTGCTGGATGAGTGGAAAATAGTGTGGATCCTGCGTCTGATCTAGGCCTACACTGTTTTCAATGGTCTGTCTATCCCAATACTTAAGATTATTACGGTACTGGTTCATGCAATATATGTTTGGAGCAAAAATAGAATCAAACAGTCTTAGGAAGTGGCCCTTCTACATTTTCGAGAAATTCCAATTTATGTAAACATTTACACTTCTTAACATGCATACTATATAAATCCTTAACGTGTTAGTCAAAACTGCAGCAGACAACATTTTTATCTATTTTTTTTTTTTCAGAGAAAGAACATTTCTTGCAATTCTCGTGAAATGCCCAGTTATTTTACTTTATTTTTTTTATTTATTTTTATTTATTTATTTTTTAAAAAGAAGGTACCGAATACAATTATAGAATAGGCGCTTGGCGCTTAAAGTATTATTGCCTGAGGGTAATATGGAAGCAGTTAGTATGTATCAAATAATATGCAGAGGCTACTGTCAGTCTATGCATATCATTAAATAATCAAGCAAACAAATACAAGCAATCCAGATGATTACCAGATAGCGCGCGTATGGCGGTGGAATATTAGTTTTACTGTTTGAGGTGTTTACCACAAGCCCTCATCCTTGTTTCCTTATAATTCATGTTGTTCTGTGATGTTTTACTGATTGAGTTAGTAAGCCTCTATGTGAGCCAAACAATTACTGTGTTACTGTGCTTTCGACATCTTTCAGAAAGTCGTTTTTTTGCTTGACACTTTACACAGAAGAAGTAAATTTGCAAACTTTTGTCAGGATTTAATGCAAAACCATTTGCCGTAACTACCTATGTACAAAAAATTTTATTCTAGTCATTGGTTTTTAAAAAATCAAATATTTTCACTTTTTCCCTTAGTAAAACTGAAGCCAAATCATGCAGAAATCTGTAGGGTAGGTAACTTGGAGCCAGATTTTCAACAAGTTCCACGTGTTCAAATTTTCTGAAATTTTCACAATATTGTTGTGAAACATCAATAATTCAAGTTCAGCAAAGAAAAGTAAAAAATATTTTTTTAAACAAAAATTCAAAAAAAAAATCACTTTACTATAGAAATTGCACAGGGCAGACCAACTTTTGGCCGTAAATTTAATTTTATTGTAAATATTTGAGAACAAAACACAGAAACAGAAAAGACGAATAATTTCTGATAAGATAAGGTCAATCAGAACAAAAGATTTTCATTTAAAATAAAACGCCGAGCAAAAAACGTCCTTCCAAGAGGACAGTAGTTTATTTTTTGCTGTGTTTGTACAATACTTGAACCTAGTGTGAAGATTCGGTACCAGTAACATTGACTTAAAACCTTAGGTAGAGTTTACTACTGGGTGTTCTAAGGCGCTGGTTCTCGTGTTGTTCGTCGTAGTTTGTTTAGTCATCCTCTTGGTGTGCTTGGTAGGTTATGGTCTGTGACTGTGTTTACTCCTGGACATCTCCTCTACTTTTTACTTGTTGTCGTGCAAAATAAGGATTAAATATTAGACTTTAGAAGGATAGCAATTAGCCCAAAGCTCTCTATAAAGCCAGGGCTGAGGAAATACCATGCCCGGCTTGTCGAACTTGTCCCATTTCCCTGTGAGGAAAAGTAAGAACGTTCAAATTACTCGTCCTGGGACAAGAACTTCATAGTCTCTAGTTAAGAAGAGAATCCAGATTATGAGATATACATATTTTGTTTTCTTATTTATCGAAGAAAACATATGTTGTGGGTACTCATTAGAAGCGCCTCACTGAGGCGCTTCTAATGAGCACCCACAACATATGTTTTCTTCGATAAATAAGAAACAAAGTCAATTTTCGGGCAGATAGATCTTGGTAGGACAATTGGATTTTTATTATTTATCCTCCGCGAAGAACTAATAATATTTGATAATTCCACAGTCCTGGTATAGTAATTCTAAATGCGCTACTAGACAGACGAATAAAGTTGATCAGAATTCTTATATTTCGCCCGCGATTGTTGAATACAAAGAGAGACTCTTCACATAAGTGGATGATCTATTGGAATGAGCGTGTCATTTAATCAGACCTTAAACTCAAATGAGTTTCAAAAGCATCAATGAGTTTAATTAAAGTACTACTTTACATTTGATTTTAGCTTTGATTACTTGCCAGCTTCCGTGCTGTGAGGTTGTTCATTGTTTTCATTACTCCGTAAGATAGTCCGTATTTATCCTAAGTATTGGGACATTCTGAGCAAATAGTGTAGATTCAGATCAAACGCCACAGAGCGCGGCGTCTGATCAGTATCTACACCATTTGCCACACATCCAGCAATTTTTAGACAACTCAACAGGTAATAAAATGGACTCCTGTCTAACATTGTGATCACCATATTGGGTAAGAGGATTTGGTTGCTTTTCTTTTCTTTGGGCTGTGGCATATGTATTGTCATTACGAAAACACGCCTATTCAAATATATTGAAAATTTTACCACCATGAAAATGAAATGAAAATTTTCAGATAAAAACTCTGATATTTTTCATATTTCTGCTCAAAACATAGATTGTGGGTAATCGTTAGAACCGCCTCGACGAGGCGCTTCTAACGAGTACCCACAATCTATGTTTGTGAGCAGAAATAAGAACAATAATGTATACCCCTGTAAACCCCAGTTTTATTATACAAAAGTGGGGTTTAAGGGGGGTCAAAATTATATAGGCATGTTTTCGTGATGCTGTTAGGGTTTTGTTTGCTCTTCCTCTAAGTGTCATTTCTAGGCTATGTTCTTTTGTGGTCGTGGCTATTTCTAAATATTTTCTGTACTATTTTTGTTCAAATTTACAAGTATAGTAAATAGGTGTGGTGTCCCAATATTTCGGGTAAATCAGGTATTTTACTCACCTCATTTAATTCTAGCTCGTTATATTATACTACGTAGAACGCATTTTATCGATCTAGTTAGAACTTCATCATGTGGAAGGGATGTCTTATCTCATATGCGTATCACGAATGCTTAGATCAGCCTGCACATAAGTGCTGTCGGATCAGGACCTTGTCTGATTGCTTAGAGGAAGCCCAACAGCAATAAGGTCTACTGAAGAAAAGGGAAGGCCCAAGTCAGAGTGGACGATTGCACAGTGTGATCTGGACCATCGCCTTTTCGCTGAGGTGCTAAATCCCTTTATTCCGACGCCCTTCATACTATTAGCATTATAAAATCAGCTGGAATACAATAGCGTGTCGTATATTACATGTGAACAAGAGACATCGCTGATCGGCACCTGAATTCGAGCATTCTGTTTGGTCTTAGTTGGCGCCTAGAACATTCATCAGTTGCGTTCAATCGCTGATTGGCACATACTTCCGTGCATTCCAGTTTGTCTTAGCTGTGCGCCTAGAACATTCATTAACAGCATTAAGCTGCCTATTGTGCGAAATCAGCCAGTCAGTGGGGACATATAGCCTGCGACAGACTGTCGTTGTTAGCAAATTGCGGGATAAGTTTGGTTTCCTCTGGACGCGGGTTAAACAATCGCTACACAATAATATTTGCCAAGTAAATCATCTGTATCGGAAAGTTGTTTGGTTTCCTGTAAGCTTAATCGATGATTTCATCTCTACATGTCAATTATTATAAAAGCATATTATATGAGCATGCTTGTACATTTGAGCATCAACGTGAAAAAGGAACAATATCGCACATGCGGACAACAAAGGCCCTGATCAGACTGCGCATTCCCGCAGTCTACTGAGGGCCTTCGATGTCCGCTTACAAAATCGTTGATTTTACAGAATAAACTGATTAATATACAGAAGATCCCCGGTCAGACTGAATGGAATGCGCGGGCTGATCTGAGTCTTCGTTACACACACATACCATAAGGTACCTTTTCTTACGCTGCGTCTCAGGTACGGTTTCGAATTCCCGTTGTGGAATGTGAGAAGCGATATGAGTCGAGCCAATCGAAAGCCGATAATGGTGCATGCGCGAACAGATTAACACTTAGTGGGCTGGGTAAACTTTTCTGCAGACAACACTTTGAAATATCATTTTTTCTTTTTTTATTTCCCAGAAAATAAGCTTTGACATTGCGTGCATTGTGGGAGAATTAAGAAAAATGTCATCAGTTAGTCGTGTACTGAATCTGCCTAGACACAGTGAAGGGTTTAACCATTTTGAGCACTTGTGCGATCTGATCAGAATCGTCGTTGTTTGGAGAAGCAATCCACAGAACACTACGAATCCATAGAACGAATAGCAAACATCTGATCAGATCTAAGTCTTTGCTGTTTGCACATGCCAAATTGTTGGTTTAGTGGTAAGTTTAATTGTCAACAGTGCTTTTTTCTTAGTATATTGCATTGTTTTCAAATTATAGTATATAAAATGATATTTAAAAGCAATGTATGTTTTTAAATGAAATATTTGCTTATTAGAAAATCAGTAAAAATTCCAAATTAGACGGTTGGCTTCAGCTTAAATGACGGTTTTAACCTGTTGCAGTCTGTCTATGTTCGTATCCCATCATGCACACAACGTTGAAACAACATAGATTCAACGTTGATTCAACGTCAAGACGTTAAATCAACGTTGATTCGACGTTTTTCAACATTGTGTGTCTGCTGGGTGCGTCAGTACTTTCATATGTGACATACGTTTTGTCATTGTTTGTTTCACTTCTCTCGGTGGCTCAGGAAGGCTATGCTTCTTGATTGTGATATTTTTGAGAGGGTATTCACTTATACAGTCGACTCTCGTTATCTCGAAGTCCTAGGGACTGTCTGAAACACTTCGAGATATACATAGGTCGACATATCAGATTTGCAGAATTAAGGAAAAAATAAATCAAACAACCACATTTTAATGAATATGTAATTTGACTCCCGAAATTAGAGATATATTGAAAGTATTGTGGAAAAAAGGAGAAATTGCTCTTTAGGAGCAATTTCTCCTCTTTTCCACAATATTTTGTTACCCGTTGTTAGATTTCCATGTTAAAACAGGGACCGGATTTTCACTTCGAGATAAGCGGCTATTCGAGATCAGCGAAGTCGAGATAACGAGAGACAACTGTATGTATTTGCACTTTAAGGTTAAAACGAACTGTACAAGTCCTGGTCAGACAGTCGTGCGCAGCTAGTCTGCACACTTCCCATTATTAAATGGCAAGTCATTTTAATGAAAAGACTGAAATTCGAGAAACGACATTACAGTCGACTCTCGTTATCTCGAATTCCAAGGGACTCTTAAATACTTCGAGATATCCATACCTCGAAATATCAGATTTGCAGAATTGAAGAAAAAATAATTCGAACAACCTCATTTAACAAATATATATGTAATTGGACTCTTGAAGTTAGAGATATACTGAAAATATTGTGGAAAAGAGGAGAAATTGCTCCTTCTACAATATTTTTTTACCTGTTGCTAGATTTTACCTGTTGCTATATTTAATTTCGCGCATCAAGGATAGATCAAACATGTACCAGAGATTTGTAACAGTTGTAATTATATGTTTTTTCCCAGCTAGCGTTCAGCTTAAATCAATATAGAACTGTTATTGGCCCGACAGGATTTTAACTTGGAAATGCATCAGAATTAAGGGTGATTATTCGCATAAATGAAACTAGTTCAATCCCCACACATCCATCTCCAAGTACCTTTTATGCTGGCCTTTCGAGGACAGTTCCTTTAATGCAGTACCCCTCTTTCGTATGTATGTTACAGGTTAGGTGCAGTTTAGTTTTAACAATATTCATTCCACACCTCTTCTTCTTTTAGTACCTTGGAAAGCAGTGCTTTGTGACTGTGATCGTACCTGTGTAACTTCAGTTGAATTTAAAAATAAAACAGTAGCCTTGAAATGAACATAAAATGAGCTTTTGTACGAATCATAATGTCACAAGTGATGTGCGGAATATGCCACGTAAAAATTACTATGCCACTGCAAAACATTTGAAACCTTGTGCGTATCAGGTTGTCATTATCCTTCAGACTCTATCATATTGAAGCCGTTGAATTTCATTTTGTATAAGAGAAATGGCATGTAATACAAAAACGAGCCTGAGAACAGCATATCATACAAGCTTGCATGTGCTCCCAGCAAAGACTCAGATCAACCTGTGTATCCTCACAATCTGATCAGAGTCTTTGTAGGGCACTCTGTGGTTTGCGTAGGATCCAATGTGTCTTCAGGCGGATAGCAAAGACTGATCCATTGCGAAAACATGCCTATTTAAATATAGTGAAAATTTCACCGCCCAAAACTGGAAGTTTTCGGTAAAAATTCTGATATTTTTCCTATTTCTGCTCAAAACATAGACTGTCGGTACTCGTTAGAACCACCTTGCCGAGGCGGTTCTAACGGGTACCCCGATCTATGTTTTTGAGCAGAAATAAGAAAAATAATGTATACCCCTGCAAACTCCAGTTTTACTATATAAAAGTTGGGTTTAAGGGGGTCAAAATTATATAGGTAAGTTTTCGGGATGAAACTGCGTAGACGCACAGAGTGATCTGAGTCTTCGCTCGGCGCTTTTGATGTCTTGTAGGATAAACCATAACTAATTTTTCTATGTACTGACATATTTTAGACAACTGAATCATTATTATAGTCACCACCACCATTTTATTTTAAATTAATTAGTTAAACCGATTAAAGTTGCCTCCTGTAATCCGATTTACACAAACTGCAGCGGTAATTAAAAACAAAACTACCATCATACCTCAAGTATTCGTATAGACAGGCCGGAGCAAACAGTGTAGACACATATCAGACGGCACAGAACGTGACGTCTCATCTGGGTGTACACTGTTTGCCATACAACCATTACTTTTAGAAACATTACCACAAAGCCAAATTGATTTGCTTAAAAGGACAAGTACTGTAGATAATTAATGTGGTAGAATATTCAGGTTAATTAACCCTTGTCATGCTGAATAAATTAAGATGCCACGCCCAATTCTGATTTCCAGCCAATCAGATTACTTGATCCAGGTTTTTGATTGAAATTCACATATCTTATGACAAACAGTGTAGATCCTGATCAGTTGGCAGAAGCCAACTGATCTGGATCTACACTGTTTGCTAAGACAGGGCATGGCGTGTTCAGCAAGAGAAGGGTTAAGATAGAAAAGTATTCGCAGGATATCAGGATACTGAAGAGGACGAAGATCCAAACATGTTTTGATTTGTGACGTCATAAACATATTTAAGAAGGTGTCTTTTGTGCTTGGAGTTTTTTATGATAACCCATATATTGTTTTGTTTTTCGGAAGTATCCGGACACCTTATCTACTTATCATGCTTGTCCTAAAGTTTAAATAAGTCAATTTCAGTACATGTACATGTGTCTATAGTAATGTTGGATGAGTGGCAAGCAGCGTTGACCTTGATCAGACGCCGCGCTATGTGGCGTCTGATAAGGGTCTACACTGTTTGCTTAGGTCTGTATGTCCGAATATTTGTCCAAAGTACTGTAGAAATGTATTATGTTTTTAGTTATATTTTCTTGTTTTGATGCTTACATCGTGGACATCTCCTTCAATGACTACCTACAGTCGAACTTCAATGGCTCGAACATCTTTGGGACCATGGAAATTAGTTCGAGACATGGGTAGTTCGAGCCACTGAGGGTTATCATAGCGCCAGGTCAGGAGGCAAATTGGGATAATTTAGGATTGTCTTTTCCAACTTTTATATAATAATGGTATGCTGTGTGTACTCATTAAAATCGCCTCGATGAGGCGATTCTAATGAGTACACACAACATACATTTTCAGGATAAATTAAGAAAATATCCTTAAATATTTGTTTTCTTGAGCTGTCGGAAAAAATGTCCTACGGACTCAAAAACTAGTTCGAGTCATCCACGGTAAACGAGCCATCCGTGTTCGAGCCATTGAGGTTACACTGTATTTTGCTTTCGCTTTTCTTTCAGTTTGTGCTTTGTTGATAAATTTCACACCCATAAGAAGAATTGGTACCAATACGTCACATTTGCCAAATGTGAAATTTACGTATGGTCAATTTCGATAAAATTTGGGGTCTAAAATTTGTGCTCAAATTTCTCATGTTGATAATTTCTGACTTGTGAAGAATTGGTAAGTATTCTTCACATCTGTGAAGAACTGGTGCGACTTTTTTCTCGGGTGTGAAGAATTCGTTGATAATTTCTGACGTGTAAAGAATTGGTAAGTATTCGTCACACCTGTGACCTAGAAGGTCCCTAAGCATCACAAAAACTATTAAATATTCAATAATCAAGCATCTAGAAATATTTTTATGAAGTTTCATGAATGTTCCTTCATAATGTTTCAATGCTTTTCTTCATATATTTGGCGTGACAGAGCGGATACGATTTTGTGACACTGAGAAGACCCAGGTCAAAATGACATGGTTCTCAGGGACATGATTCATATATACAACAAAGGGAGACCCCTCAAAAGGTTTATCAAACTTTGAAAAAAAAAAAAAAAACAAAAAACAAAAAAAAAAACAAAAAAAAAAAAAAAAAAAAAAAAAAAAAACGTCGCGGTAGTGAGGCCGTCTACAATTACTTGTTGCCGGGAGTCCCTAGATCGACCCGTCCGGCACATTCTTTCGTGAAGATTTGGTCATGAAAATATTGCTACGACCAATCATTCTCTTCCGCTGATTCCAGTAGAGCAGTTGTCAACTGATGGAGAAAGAATTTTCACTAAGTACTGGTTAACTGCCTCCGGGAGGCCTGTCCAGGAACAGTGTGGTTAGGTCAACTGACCGTCAATAACCTTAGCTGTTGATCGTAGACGTCAAACACTAAATCAAACAAACAAACAAAGCAAAAAAAAAAAAAAAAAAAAAAAAAAAAAAAAAAAAATAATAATAATAACAAAAGCGCAGAATAGCTCCGTTACCACTCAGAAGAATCAACGCATTTGTTTTTCGTTGCACTGATTGAAGAATATACCAAGTTTCTAAATCAGAAGTTAAAAAATAATTATATGGAAGGTCCAGGGAGTGTCACAACAAAACAACGCAGCCTATCCCAAGCACCAAGATGAAGAGGAAACCCCTCCGAACAGAAACCACATAATTACAAATAAACATTAGCAGAAAAATTAGCTCTTGCTAAGACTTGCTTTTATAGTTACACAGGCTGGTGGGTCTAGTCGGAAACACCGTGGAAAGGTTTTCTCGCGACTCGGCTCATCTTAAGCATTCTAACTCTTGTCCCAGAAGATCCGACAGCGAAACATTGGAATTTCCTTCCAGGTTTATAAAATTATGGTATGCGTGTGAAGAATTGGAATCGAATGCAAAATGCAGCAGCTTTGGGGGGTATTTTATCGATGTGAGGAATATGCATGATTGCTACATGAAATTTGACTACATGCGTATTTCTCTCACACGTGAGAAATATTGGTATGAAATCCGTGACGTATTGGTACCAATTCTTCACGCGCTGTGAGGAATTGGAACCAATTCTTCACGGCGTGAAATTTACGAAGTGTGAAATTTACGGTTCAGCAGTGCTTTCATATGTTTTGTATTTGCCATACTGAATAAATGAAGATGCAACGTCCACTTATAATCTTCAGCCATTACTTGATTCAGGTTGTTGACACAAATTCACATACTTAATGACAAACAGTGTGGATCCAGATCAGATGGATTCTGGGTTCAGCAGGGCCAGGGTTAACGTCTGGAGCTGCTTCAGAAGAAAGCATTGAACTTTCGCGAGAGTAAAACAGGCTTAACAAGCCCCTACCCTACACCCCTTACTCCTCTAATAGTTGTTTTTCTGCTGACATGTCGAAGGCAGCTCCTATGCTATAGTTCCTCTTTGCACATCGGTTATTGTAACTGTGGCATTTTGTTTAAGGGTAAAGTTTTGCGCGAGTAAACTGGTTCAACCCATTTACGCCAGAACATTTTAAATAAACTCTCCCATCATGAACTTTATATGAAGAGACTCATTCAAACCGAGTCTCTGATTTTCATGCTTTTGTGTGTTCTTTGATTCCAAAGGCAATCCTTTTTGACTTTTATTTGGAAGGGTCCATTGTATAGTCAAAAGGGTGTTATACAGAAATCGTGATAGTTGCTTTTATTATTGAAACTTTCTAATGTTATTGCAAACAATGTAGACCCTGATCAGACGCCGCGTTAAGCGGCGTCTGATCTGGGTCTACACTATTTGCCAATGTCCCTTTTATGGGACGCTAGGCGTAAATGGGTTAAGCCCCGCGCCCCCCACCCCCCCCTCCCCCTTAAGTAGTTGTTCTACTGAACGTTCCAAGGCGGTTCCTCTGTTGTAGTTCCTCTTTCTTTGTACGTCGGCGATTTCATATTGGTCCTTGTCTCTCCTTCTTTTGGTGCCGCGGGGAGGCTGTGCTGCGTAATTGTGGCATTTCCTGAGTAACTTCCTTTCCATTTCGAATATACATTTTTTCAGAAGGGAAGCAAATTAATTCTGAACGAGTTTTCTAATCGGAGTTGCATGTCACAGCTGTTGTTTTTGTGGTGGCGGCGGTAAAATGTCTCCCCATACATACTTTTAATGCTGTTATTATGCCATCCTCAGTGATTGAATTTACAATCGCTAATCACATTCCTTTTCTCAATGACATCATTTACTTGAATTTGATAATTTGGAGCTGTATCAGAATTGAGAAACAGGTCTAAGCTCCGCGAAAGTTTTTCTACTGACCGTTCCAAGGCGGGTCCTCTGTGGCATTTCTCTTTTGTTTGTGCGTCCATGGTTTCATATGTGACGTTTGTGTTTCCTTATTTGTTTCCCAGCTCTCCTTCTTTTATTCCCTCTGAAAGGCTGTGCTTTGTGATCGTGGCATATCCTTGGCATTTTCACTTATATTTTTGTCATCGTTTGAGGCGAGCAAGTTCATTCAATTTCGAGTAGACCCTTTTTAGAAGGAAAGCAAAACATTTCTGAACGAGTTACTTATTTTGAATATGTATCAATGTGCCTTAACCCTGGCCATGCTGAATAAATTAAGAAGACATGCCCACTTCTAATTTTCAGCCAATCAGATTACTTGATCCAGGTTGTTGATACACATTTAGATACTGAATGACAAATAGTGCAGGTCCAGATCAGTTGGCTTCTTCAGAAGCCAACTGATCTGGATCTATACTGTTTGCAAAAGCATGGTATATCCTGGTTCAGCAGGATATGGGTAAATGCAGACAGAACATGCTTCGAAATCTCCTGAAATGTACAGTTTGTATATACTATGCAGATTTGCTGAGAAAAACCCAATAATTTAAGGGGATGGCTACACGTATATGCGGTGACTCTGTCAAAATGATTTGCCTTCTTTCTGAAAAGTTATCAACCCTAAAAAAGAAAGAATGTGCTGACAGAGAGTACGCAGAAAAGCAAATGTAAACACAACGAAAAATCTGCCATTGGTATCGAATGACCTTAACCCATTTATGCCTTTGCGTCCAATAAAAGGGACATTTGCAAACAGTGTAGACCCTGATCAGACGTCTGATCAGAGTCTACAGTGTTTGCATTAAATACAGGGATATCTATAAAGCATCATGATAATAAAAACTAACCAAACCCCATTCCATTAGAAATAGACCTCTCCAAAGAGTTTAGGTAGAATATGTCATTCGGCATAAATGGGTTAAAAAAGACAGACACTGTTTCATGTATAACTAATACTGTGTGGCAGGTGTTTATTTCTTTACTGTAGTGTCACTTAGAGATACTTTTCTGTTTTTCCATTAAATCACCTCTTTACGAGGTCAGCGCGGTAAAACTAAGACGGGATTGACCTGAAACAACTGAAAATCAGCACAATGTGCCTTGAAGCACCTGCGGTTGACAATAGTTACTCTGCTTCATGTATTTATGGTCTTGTTACCATGTAAATAAGTTCGAGCAAGCGCGATGAAAACTGAAGCTGAAAGACAGATTTATCTCACAGGTGAGAAGCAGAAGACCAGCATGTGCGTCTGCACAGTCTGGGTCCAGTTGTTTAAAGCGTCGTTAGCTTAACGAACTGTTTTAGCGGATTCAATGGACAATATTCTGATATTTTTTGCTGAAAAAAAATGTGAGTAGCTTTTGCACTGCAAAAGCTACTCACATTTTTTTCAGCAAAAAATTTCAGAATATTTGCGTATCACTCGATGCAAATTTTAACGAATCGTTAACTAACGATGTCGTTAGCTTTGAACAACTGGGGCCCGATCTATATGGATTTAGAAAGATTGAAGGTGAATAGGTCTATCTTTGCAAAAAGGCGACAAAAAATTTAAGTGTGTCACCTGAATTTGTGTCGACTTTTTGCAAAGGTGGACAACTTAGCAGACAAGAAATTGCCTCTCTTGTATCTAAAAGTTTCTAAATGGGAATACTCTTAAAAAGAATGTTATTCTGTTAAGATAGCCCCAATTAGAAGGGAGGCAAATACATCTAAGTCAGTTTAAACATCCTTGGAGGTTTCTCCAATCCCTTTAAAAGACACGAGAAAAAAATTAGGAGTGTGGCATAGAATGCTGGTCTAGCCATCTCTTATTCGCACATAGCAGTGGTATTCGGTACATTTCACTGAGTTTCGGTTAATTTATTCTAGTCATTATATTAACGCCAACGCAGAATAGCATAAAGTCAATATACCATAGGCCCAGATTAAAATGGTATTCACAGGGTAAAATTGGTTCTTTTTGCACAAAAACATGCCTTATACGTACTCCATAGCATAATCTCCATTTCTATTCCAGAGGGTACACGCGATATATTTAGGAGCAAAAATAATATAGTAAAAATCTTCCATTATCCCCGCATTAACACCTTATCTGGGCGTATGGTAAATTGACTGAATATTCCTTCGATTTCCCATTACGTTGTTACAGACCGAGAGATAGACAGATCGACTTCAGCTATTTCTCTCAGATCAAATAATGACAAAGAGGGCATTTGTAATTTTAAGTACTGTTTAATACACTGGGTTATGTCACGTGGGCAGAAATGCTATTATCAGGAAACATAAATATAACATAACTCTTCAGTCTTTCCTTTATTGCAGAGAAAGATAAAGGCGAAATTCTGTAGAAAGTCTGATAGAATTTGTCATTTACCAGTACTTTTACACTAGACAGCACGTACAATCTCTGTCGTGTATATACTCCAAAGACTTTTTTTTCCATCCAAGTATTTTCCTCTTGCTTATGTTGTTTTGCTTTTTCGACAGCAGACTGTCTAACACTATATTTAAAGTAGCTATTGTGCTCTCATGGTGACATTACAGTACTTACAGCACTTAAAGTCCTTTAATTAATAGCTAGACCGGACGTATTTCATAATCACTTAAGTACGTACAAATAACCCAACTAGCATTCTTTATAAATCTGTAGAGGGCCGTTATCGGCCCGTCAGCTACCCTGACGGGCCGATAACGGCCCGCTATAGATTTATAAAGAATGCTTAGTGGAAAGAAGTTTTTTTGTTTGTTTTCAGCCCATGCCTTCTAAGAAGTACAGTATCTCAACTTATTTACTTTGCAGGGTTATAGTCTCATGTAAATGGTTTTAACAGTCGGAAAAATAAAATGTATAAGGTTGCTCTTGAAAAGAAGTAATGCATAAAAGAACGAAACTTGGAATCCTGGTTTCACTGAGACTCTTCATATGACAGCAATAAATCTTGGAGGGCTGTATACGCAACCCCATTGCCACCGGATTAAGTAGAACTGGATTTTCAACGATACCAGAATGGACTCAGTGATCCCAAAGGAAAAAAAACTGCATTATTATTATGGAGTTTTACACAAGACTATCAAATTCTGTAAAAGCGTTTTCAATTTTTATCGCCGAAACTTCGAATTGATTAACAAATATTAAGATGTAGTTTATGGTGACCTAGTTTATAAAGTTACGAACTTGTTGGGAAATTCAAACTGTAGATCAATTCAAAAGAAATATTACCCGCTATAAAACGTTATGCGACAGACTGTGATTAGTTTCCAACCAAATCCTAGTTATAGCTACGCCTTCCTCACTAACCCATTTATGCCTAGAGTCCTATCAATTGGGCATTTGCTAACAGCATAGATCCAGATCAAACGCCACAAAACGCGGCGTCTGATCAGGGTCTACATCGTATGCATCAAATACATGAATTTCTATAAAACATGGTAATAATAAATTCTAACCAGTCGCCCCTTCTATTAATAATGGACCAGTCCAAAGAATAATGGTAGGAAAGTCCATTCGGCATAAATGGGTTAATTGCACGACGATAGGTAAGACGTTTTATTTGAGAACTGATGCCTGATTTTATGTCTTTGAACGGGTCTACGACCAAGCAAGAGGTTTTCTTTAACTCTGGCTGTCAGTGTCTTAGAATCTTGCAACAAGCCTTCCTCATTGTTTCAGTACAGTGAAATAATCAGTGAACCGAATAACGCTTTTGTAATTTTTACAACGTTTGAACCCTTGAGAAGATTTGAACCAGTAAAATCGATTTACCCCACTCCGATTACTTTACTACTTGCCGCTCTAAAGCCATGGTTCTACAGTTGCTCGTTGTTTGTAAGGGTTGTTACACATTGCTGCACGTTATATCGTGATTTTGAATTTCGTATGTCATACTTTCTTGTTCTGATGCTACCTTTGCGGCCACCTTCAGCTGCTGCCGAACGTTTCGCTTGTGCGTTCTTTGTTATGTACGTATGGTGGATGATATTTGAACCTAGGGTGGAGCTTTGGTACCAGTAAAATCGATTTAAACCCAGCCACATCCCGTCCCTCGGTAGTATATTTACTACTGACAGTTCTTGTGTTGTTCGTTCTTTTTGGGGGTGCTTGCTATGGGGCTTTTTTCGTGATTGGTTCTGTTTAAAAGTTTTGGTGTTGTATTGGTGGGTCTAGTCTCACACTGTGATCATTTAGTTCGAGGCTGCATTCAGAAGTGCAAAGTGATCGAGAATGGGTTGCCTTGGATATCTGTACCGAATGAAGAGGGCCAACAGGAGCAGGGATTCAGGGCAAAAAAGTTTGCGAGTAACTTGCCCATCTGGGCCCAGTTGTTCAAAGCTAACGATGTCGTTAGCTAACGAATCGTTAAAATTTAAATCAAGTGATAAGCAAATATGCTGAAATATTTTGCTGAAAAAATGTGAGTAGCTTTTGCAGTGCAAAAGCTACTCACATTTTTTCAGCAAAAAAATTCAGAATATTGTATATTGAATCCGCTAAAACAGTTAACGAAATGACCCTTAACGAGCTCGTTAAGCTAACGACGCTTTGAACAACTGGGCCCTGAACTCAGCCCGGGCTGCTTTGCATTTCGTTGACTTGTTCCGTATATACTATCCGTCATACTTTGTTTACCTCTGGGGGTCACTGGTACATGTTGTGATTGTGGCGCTCCCTGGACAGCTTCTCATCACGAAACCACGCCTAAATAATTTTATACATTAAAACTGGGGTTTACAGGGGTATACATTATTTTTCTTATTTCTGCTCAAAAATATAGATCGTGGGTACTCGTTAGAACCGCCTCTGCAAGGCGGTTCTAACGGGTATCCACAATCTATATTTTGAGCAGAAATATGAAAAATATAAGATTTTTACCTGAAAACTTTTAGTTTACTTTTAGTTTTTGGTGATGAAATTTTTCAATACATTTGAATAGGTGTGTTTTCGTAATGTTAATATTCAGCTGAGTAATTATATCTAAATTATCCGTCGATCACAATCCTGTGCCGGCCTCGGTGGCTCAGTTGGATGCGCCGTCCGACTGGAGATCAGGAGGTCGCGGGTTCAACCCCGGCCGAGATCGGCAACATTCTTTCGCGGAGATTGATCATGAAGTATGTTCTACGGTCATTCTCTCCCTTCCGCTGATTCAAGAAGGGCAGTTGTCAGTTTCTGGCGAAAACTTGTGCACAATACTGGTTAACCGCTTAGAGGACTTAGCCTGCCCAGTAATCCTGTGGTTAGGTAAACTGACCGCGCTCGACATGACCCCACTGGGTTGACTGGGCCGTAAAACCTCAACACAAACACAAACAAAATCACAATCCTGTACATTGCAATTTGCCTACAGGGTCGCCAGCATATTAAGTAATGGTGGTCATGGTACCAAAGCCGTAATCCAAACTCATAAATCCGTAAACGAATGACGAATCAGAATGTTCAGACCAACAGGCATGGACCCCAGAATAAAAGGTGTAATCAAATTAACGCATTTATGCCGAGTGGACTCTTCCACCTCAATTCTTTGGACCAGTCCATCTCCGGTTTAAGGGGTGTCTGGTCAGTTTTTATTATTACCATGTTTTATTGAAATGCCTGTGTTCACTACAAACAGTGTAGACCCTGATCAGATGCCGCGTTCTACGGCGTCTGATCTGGGTCTACACTGTTTGCCAATGTCCCTTTTAGGGGACACTAGGCACAAATGGGTTAATATATACAGTAAAACCTCATTGTCTCGAATGTATGATTCGAACTTGAATCCCTAGGAAATTCTTCCCATAGCACAAGAAAACAAGCATTTATGGACATTTCAGGAGAATTTTCTTATTTTATCATGAATGCGTGTATTGTGTGTAATCATTAGAGCCACATTGCGATTCTAATGAATACACTCAACATACTATTATTTTATAAAAGATCGAAAGGACATCCCTAAATTACCGCCATTTTCCTCATGACCTATTCAATGGCTCGAACTACCCATGTCTAGAAGAAATTTCCACGGTCCTAAAGATGTTCGAGCCACTGAAGTGCGACTGTACATGTAAAGTGTAGCAAAGTATTTTGCTTTACAGTGACTGTATTCTTGATGCTTTTACGAAATGTGGGTTAAAAAGTTTGGTAACCAAAGGACATTAATTGATTTTTATTTGCATTTCCTCTGAAACACATAATAGTTCGCTCATAGAAATAATATTCCTAGTTGTTATTCATTATTTCGGAAATAACCTAAATTAGCTCTGAATTTCATAGAATAAAGCATTGACATGTTTCTTTTTTCCTGGACATGAAGCTATATAGAATGTTTTAATACATGTATGCTTTTTTGTTACTGCTTAGCTCTCTGGATAGAATTTTAAGCAGACGACATATAGAAATATTTTTCTCTTTTTTGCAGAAAATAGGATTTGGCATTTCAAGAAATTTTGCATGAAATGTCGCATCCTGTTTTCTGGGGAAAATAAGGAAAAATATAACCAATTTGCTGTCTGCTAAATTAGCACAGAGTAGTAAATGTTAAACTGTTCCAGGTAAAGGTTCGTTTATCTACTCTTTGATTATAACTTTTTTCGAATGCGTTTATAAAAAAATCGCATATATGTGCTGCAACGTTAGAAAACGTACCTTCCATGAAAGGTAATCACAATGCAAGAGAGGATTCACTAAACACAATAATAAGCAGAAATAAGTCCACACATTCAAAAAAAAAAAAAAAAAAAAAAAAAAAAAAACGGTCAGTAGTAAAACCTACCGGAGATTTAAATCAATTTTACTGGTAACAAATCTTCAACATAGGTTCAGATATTGTGAAAATACAAACTGGTTGTTTGGCTGGCACAGAAACTGTTTCCTAACATAATCCGTGAAACAGCACTAAAAACGTGTAAATCAAATCGAATCACTAAGATGAAACAATGATGAGAGCTCGAAGCAATCATCTCCGACATTGGCAGCCAGAGTCCAGTTGTTCAAATCATCATTAGCTTAACGAGCTTGTTAGTTAGTGGTCAAAATGTAAACTGTTCTAGTAGCTACAATATCTAATTCTTATTAGAGTTATTTTTGCCGACGCAAATGTGAGTAGCGTTTCCAAATACAAAAGCTACCCACATTTTTTCAGCAAAAATAATAGCGTATATGCCATATTTAATGATCAGGGCCCAGTTGTTCCACACAGTTGTTTAACGAGCTCGTTAAGGGTCATTCTGTTAACTTTTTTAGCGGATTCAATATACAATATTCTGTTATTTTTTGCTGAAAAAATGTGAGTAGCTTTTGCACTGCAAAAACTACTCACATTTTTTCAGCAAACAATTTCAGCAAATTTGTGTATCACTCGATGTAAATTTTAACGAATCCTTAACTAACGACATCGTTAGCTTTGAACAACTGGGCCCTGAGTTTTAACGATGCGTTAACTAACGACATCGTTAGTTTTTAACAACTGGGCCCTGAGCTCAAGAAAACACTAGCGGAAGCACGGAGGGCCCGAGCAAAGACATAACATTAGGCACCAAATACATAGTAGAGAAGATGTCCAGGTAGTCCCACTTTGCTGCGCTTTTTATACCGCATTATATGACAGGAAACCAGTAGCCAAATCATAAAAAAAAACAAAAAAAAAAACAACAACAACAACAACAACAACAACAACAACAAAAAAAAAAAAACACATCAAGAACGACGGAAAAATATAATCGTAGTCATCTGCGATATTCTATGTATGTTTGTTAGTTGTAAAAGTTCCTAGGGGTTTGTGTTGATAATGTTGTAAATGCCATACCAACTTAAGGTGAATGGATGCAGCTGATAGATTATCTGACAACAGAGATAACTGTTTACTTCCTGCTCGCTTTCCTGCAAACTAATCCCCTTCTGAATAAGGGTCTAACTCTCAAGAAAAAACGTAGGCAAATTTCTTTCCTTTTTAGTAGACCCTTTTCAGAGGAGCACAAAAAATTGACAGAGTTGTCTCCCTGGAAGTATAGCCATTCCCCTAAAAATATTATTACTTGGCTTGACTTGAAAAATGAACTACTCGGCTGAAAAGAAAACATATATAAGTATTTACTTTATTATGTAACAGTTCAATTCTTATTGCTATTTCAGAGCATTAAAACATAAGTGCTGTTATCATGAGAGAGCTACGGCTACTAAACCATTTCACCCCTGAGTTTCTTAAGTGGACTATTCCGTCCTTGAGTTTGGACATGTCCATTGATGTAAAAAGGGATTTAAGTGTAAAATCAATCATATAAATGTAAATTGTGTAAATCCTGATGAGAAGACTCGTACGAACCGTCTCATCTTGATCTACAGTGTTTGCATAGTTTGCTGTTTTGGTCTGTAGGACTGAAAATGTTAATATTTTAACCCATTTATGCTGAGTGGATTCTTCTACTTTAACTCTTTGGACAGGTTCATTTCCTATATAAGGGGTGGCTAGTTGGTTATTATTATTGTCATACTTTGTAGAAAGATCTGAACTTAATGCAAACAGTGTAGACCCTAATCAGACGCCGCGTTCTGTGGCATCTGATCTGGGTCTACACTGTTTGCCAATGTCCCTTTTATGGGACGCTAGGCTTAAATGGGTTAATAATGTTAACAGAGTTCTTAAAGACACATAAATTAGATATGTTTGTGCCATTTGTCTTATTACTGATAAGAGACTGGGCGCACCAAACTATTAAACTTTCAATAAACTATAGAAAGAGAGAAGTCCAATGGGGAAATTCAGTACTGCCTTTTTATCTGTTCTATATCTATATATGTATGAAGCTCTGAATACGGCACCAACAGGCAAGTTGCACATGTTTTTGCCTTGCTATTTGCTTATGGCATAAACTTGTTTTCTTGCGGTCCGGCTCAAGACAAATTTTAATATATATTCAACATATATATATATATAATTAAGTAATATGAATTTAATAGGTGCTACCTATATAGATGCGGCCATATAATCATGACGCTTCATATATTTGGGTAGCCAAACTCAATCACAAACAGAATTTCTCTTTTCTTTTCACTGTCTAAACTCTACTTTAAACTGATCAACTAATGATGTTTTACGACCTCTTCACCAATTTCTAAAAAGACTTCCGAGCTTTGTGTCAGAATAACAATAAAGTTCAAATGATTTGTGAAACTATAGACATTCTAAAATTCTGTTGTTTGATACACAAACATAGCATTAGTGTGTACAGAAAAAAGAATTGTCGTATAATTTGGTTTTGGAATGAAGAAAGACCCACATTCTAAAATACTGTGGGTTTCTTACATTTTGAACATTTTTAATTCTCGGCGACCAGTACTCTCTCTTCTTATTGAACCGGCTGCCGCGTTAGTAACTGCTGTTGACTCGCTGTAAAACATTACAGAAACACCTTGTAATACGGCATTAGCATCGAAACGCAAAGCGTTAATGCTACTACCACATTTTGGTAACACCTATCGTTGGCTACACGACGAGTCCTTATATCGATTCTGAAATTAACAAATTATAAAAAACCTGTTCGATCTATCATATTTAATTTTAATAAACTTGTTTCAGATCTTGCTATTGATACTAATACTCCTGAGACCTAAGATTGTAAAGACTCAGTGTATTGCTATCCAGCAGCAGATCATATAATCACCTGGGCCCAGTTGTTCAAAGCGTCGTTAGCTTAACGACGTCGTTAAGGGTCATTTCACTGATTTCGCTGATTCAATTTACAATATTCAGATATTTTTTGCTGCAAAAATGTGAGTAGCTTTTGCACTGCAAAAGCTACTCACATTTTTTCAGCAAAAACTTTCAGAATATTTGCGTATCACTCGATGTAAATTTTAACGAATCGTTAGTTAACGACGTCGTTAGCTTTGAATAATTGGGCCCTGGAATTTAAAACAAATAATTCCGGATTCTAGAAACCGAAATATAATTTCTAAAGGACTGAAATACCGAATTAATATTTATTTCAATAAATGTAGGGAAGAAATTACTGCTGCCTTGAATGAATTCAGTAAACGATGGTGTAAGCGAGAGTATGTTGAACATGCAACCCTTAAAGAATGGAAACTGAGCATTTTGAGAATAGTTTATAAACATATTTCTTTCTATTGTCAAAATACTAATTAATTATCTCCTAAACCAAAGATGTCTTTACGTCACCTTAAACTAGGCATTCAAAACTTTCATAGGAAGTATGTTTTGGCTCCGGCAGACAAGGCAGCAAACAGCGTCGATGTTTGACGGCTCCATTATGTTAATACTCTTTAGCAAGAACTTGGTGGTACAAAGGCCTATGAGTTACAACCCTTGATTGAAGAGAGGTCTGTGGTAAATGAACATACCTACTATTCAGTCACCGAGTTCGCTGAAAATGTTAAAGAAGGCCAAGATGAGCTTCCTACGCTATATTGTTCTCCTAATCTTCACAAAAGACCATACAAAGCACGGTTTATTGCAAATCAAGCTCTTGTACCACTACTGAATTTTCTGAATTGTTGACGTCTTGTCTTACTGCCATCAGAAAGTATGTGATTAAAATTGCGACAAGGTCTATGGAAGATCGGGTAAGATTCTGTTTTGGTCCATTAAAAATTCGAATGAAGTTTTGAATAAACTAAATTCTAGAAATTTTCGTGCAACAAGTCTGTCTACGTATGTTTTCCACGTTTTACACTACACTGCCTCATAATCTTATAAAAGAAAAACTTAATGATTTAATTGATGACCGTGTTATAGGGAAGGTTCCTCCATTTTGCATGTAACGGAATGAATGCTTTTTTTCACTTCCGAAATGCATAGAAATTATACTTTATGGTCATGCCAGAAAGTGTGTGAAGCTCTCACCTTTCTACTTGACAATATTTATATAAGGTTTGGTACTAAGCTATTTAGACAAATTGTGGGTATTCCAGTGGGTACGAACTGCGCACCGCTTGTGGCTGATTTGTTCTTGTTCTGTTTTGAAAGAGACTTGAAGATGTCTCTTTCTGAAGAAAAGCAATCTGAAGTTATTGAAGCTTTCAGCTCGATGTCTAGATATATGGACGATTTATGAAGTATTGGCAATAACTACTTCGATGGTTTGATCAGTCAATCATATCCTTCAGACCTAACTAAATAAAGCAAATTCTTCTGAAACTAAAGCCCCGTTTTTAGATTTGCATTTGGCTATTTTAGATGAGTTTATTACATGCAAAATGTATGATAAACGCGACAATTTTGATTTTGAGATTGTAAATTTTCCTTTCTTGGATGGGGATGTGTCTCATCGAGCATCCTATATATTTATATATCGCAACTAATTCGGTTCGCCAGTGTCTAGTCATGTTACTGACTTCAACACTCGAAATAAATTATTAACTGCTAAACTTCTAAATCAAGGTTATTGGTATCATAAACTCTGCAAAGCCTTTTCTAAATTTTAGAGCCGTCATTTCGATTAAGTTTCAAAATTTAATGCTGGACTTAAATCTATTCTGCAACAAGGCGTAGCGGAACCTGAATTTTATGGTGACTTAGCATATAAATTCAGAAAAAAATATATATGCTGGCAAAGATTTTAGCACTCAATTTTGTAAAATCATTCTTCGATATATAAAGATTGGGTAAAACATAAATGGTATACGGCAGACTGCATGCATGATAGTTAACCAAATCACGGTTAATAACTTTGCTATTCGTTTTGGTTGCACGTCGGCGGGTCGGGCCTCAGACTCTATGACGGCTCCGGCCTAAAGACTTTTAAGTAGAGAAGGTAAGAGAAAAATCTAGGGAGTGCCACAATCACTTGCCGCAGCTCTTCCAAGACACCGGTTGGTGTCTGATGCTATGCTTCTGGTCTGGCCCACCGGAGTCCAAATGTTGGGTTTCTTTTGCTTCAGCATTTTATCTATTTCTTGCTGTCGAGTGAGACCTGTTGTCTGTTTTCGAGTGAGTGCTGTTGTGGTTTACTATTTCTGTCATTGTGTATCTTTGCATGTATGACCTGGTGAAATTTTTATTTTGGATAGCCATTTGGCTAATATTTGGGAAAGAAACTGTCCTTTTGGCTTTCTGCTTGTAGTGTTTTGATTGTGGTGCCGTTGCTTTAAGTGTGTCCTTCTTTCCATAAGGTGTCTTGGGCGGAAGGTGTTAGATAATTGTATCGATTCCTAATCATTGCCTTCCTTTCTATTTATTGGTGTGCGTCCAGTACGCCGGAGAACTGCTTCTCAGTTGCTGTTGAAGCAGTTCCCGTTGGACGCACATATAAACATAAACACTGATTGTAATTATACTTTAATATAGTTGTGTGTCTTGTTCTCCAATTGTCCGAATGTTAAATATGATGTACTGAATAGAACAATAAATATTTTAAACATTTTATTCCCCCGAAAATATAAAATGTGCGCGTATTTATATCAAATGTCATGCCATTTTTTTTCTAAAAAAACAAACAAACAAACAAACAAACAAAAAACTAAAACAAACAAAGAGACAAACAAACAAGCAAACAAACAACAAAACAAACAAAAAACAATTGTTTCTCGTATAGTGTGTCTTATCCTTTTTATTCGCCAGGTATTGATTGTCAGGAACCATCTATCTGAAACAGATTGAGGGAGGAGCTGTCATTTAGTCTGAGGATCTGAGGACCGACTCACTGTCGTGCAATTAAGGAAGATGTCGCCCTTATATAAATGGCAGAAAATCTACCAGTTTTATCCAGACCCTTAAGAAAGAAAGATATAGCCTGCAACGATGCCCTGTAACATCTAGAATACTGCATTGTTCTTTGCATATGAGGCTGCAATATCAGCTTGTCTCTCCTACGGTTTGCCATAAATATTGTAATTTATAAAATATTCATGTTCTGACAGCCATTCCGCAGCCTCTTGTTTCTGTTATGCATTGCGTTAATGTCAAAACCACTCAGCGAAGTGACCTGAGAAACTGCAGATGCTGACACATATTCCACAGCGAAAACAACATTGTATAAAATTCCTTGGATGACAGGCATTTGATGTTAGATACCAGTGATGTAATCTTCTGCTTCATTTAACAGTTAACGTCCTGCATGCTGGATACAAATTTGAGCAAACTATATTTTTAAATCTTTTTCCTATTTCCCCGAAAATAGGCTTTGATATTTCATGCAAATTGTTCCTTAAGAGAAAATTTGTATGAATGTCAGAGCCTTTATTCTTGGAAGAAAAAAAAAGAAGAAAAAAAGAAAAAATATAATAATTCTGTCGTCTGCTGAATTTGCACAGAGAATGGAACCCCTTGTGGTCCTGTTTAATTAGTTGATACACATATAGTTAGCTTAAAAACACTTTACGGTAATCTCGGTGATAAATGTAGAAAAATTGCAAGGAAATTCACTTGTTAAGAAGAATTAAAATATATTACTAAAAGGATAGGATATAGTTTAGATATTATGCGAAAGATAGCAAGCTTAGTTTTTAATTCTGTATGTGGTTAATAGCTATGCTTTCCTTTTTAACTGCACAACGATGGGTCTGCTCTCAGACTACAGTCGACTTTCGTTATCTCGAATTCCATAGACTCTCTGAAATACATCGAAATATCCGTACCTCGACATATCAGATTTGCAGAATTGAGGAAAAAAATAAATCGAACAACCACATTTAACAAATGTTTATGTAATTTGACTCCTGAAGTTAGAGATGTATTGAAAATAGTGTGGAAAAGAGAAGAAATTCCTCCTTACGAGCAATTTTTCCTCTATTCCACAATATTTTGTCACCTGTTGTTAGATTTTCATGTTTAAGCAGGGACCAGATATTCATTTCGAGATAAGAAGTTATTCGAGATCAGCAAAATCGAGATAACGAGAGTCAACTGTATATGAAGGTGCCAACCTAAATAGAAAGGAAGACAATGATCAGAAACCGATACAATTACCTAACACCTTCCGTTCCAAGACACCAAAAGGAAAAATGACGCACTTAAAGTGATAGAGCCACAATGAAAACACTATAAGCAGAAAGTCAAACGAACAGTTTCTTCCCCAAAAATGGCCAGACGGCTATACAAAATAAAAATTTCACCAATACATACATGCAAAGGCATACAATGACAGATATAGTAAACCACAGCAGAAGCACCGTCTTGGAACGTTGGTAAAAATATAAAGGCACGGGGCGGGGGTTGGGGGCGGGAAGGGGCTGAGGGAAGGGGGCGCAAATCGATTTTATGAGGCGACAACCCTGACCCTTAGTTCTGCCGTGGTATACACAACACAAGACATTTGTTTAGTCCGCGTGAAGGGTTCCTAACTCATCAGTGCAACATCTCCGAGAACATAAAAATCAAACGAATACAGAGATTAAACAACGATTAGGACTCGACAGCAAGAAATAAGTGAACTGCTGAAGCAAAAGAAAACCAACATTTGGACTGGTGGGCTCGAAGTTTAG
Source organism: Anodontia alba (assembly GCA_964016985.1). NCBI lineage: Eukaryota > Metazoa > Mollusca > Bivalvia > Lucinida > Lucinidae > Anodontia > Anodontia alba. The sequence continues at coordinate 34,332,636 of OZ024822.1, read as the reverse complement.
CAGTTAACAATTTATTTCGAGTGTTGAAGGATTTAAAACCCCGTTAGTTTTTACTACTGGCCGTTTTAACCAATTTATACATAGCGTACTATAAAAGAGACATTTGTAAATAGTGTAAACCAAGATCAGACGCCGCAGAACGCGGCGTCTGATCAGGGTCTACACTGTTTGCATTAAATATAGGATTTTCTATAAAACATGGTAATATTAAAAACTAGCCAGAACCCCCTTCTAATAGAAATGGACCTGTCCAAAGAGTTGAGGTAGAAGAATCCATTCTGCATAAATGGGTTAAGATGGCGGCTCTGGTGTTGATGGTTCTTTTTATTACCTTGTGGCTGCTCACTATGGGGCTTTTTCATGTATTTTTATGTTCGTTGTCTTATATTGTGTTAAGTTGATCCTGTCTAGCATTGTGATTACCTTGTTGAGGAGGACAGAACTGGTTGCTTTGCTTTCCTTTGGTCTGTCGCTTATGTAGTGTCTGTCATGGTTTGTTTGCTCTTCCTCTTGTTGTCACCGGTAGACCACGGATTGTGATTGTGGCTCTTCCTGGACATCTTTTCTACTAGTCTGCTTGTGGTTTGGCTTTAGATTGCCCTTGAGCCCTTTGTTTGTGATTATCTGTGATTTGCTATGATGTTGCACTGATGAGGTAGAAGACCTTTATGTGGACCGAACATATATTTGTAATTTGCAGCTCCGTCAGAATTAAAGGCGAGGTTAGGAGTGAATAAATCTGATTTAAGTCTACCCGCTCTGCCCCGCCCAGCCGAAGTATTTTCTTCTTTTCACCATTCCAAGACGATTGCTCTAATACAGCTCTTTTTTATTCGTGCGTCGGTTGATACATAGGTGACGTTTATTTTTTTTTTTCATTGGCCATCGTCTCCACTTCTTTCGGTGCCATGGAAAGGCTGTGTTTTATGATTGCAGCGTTTCTGGTTACCTTCGCTAATATTTTTCTTCCATTATTTAAGGGGGCCGGAAGCACTTGACTTTTATACAAGGGAGACAACTTTCGTTTGCTGTCCTGCACACCTGTCGAAAAAAAACAACAACAAAAAACAAAAAAACAAACAAAAAAAACAAAAAAAAAAAAAAAACAAACAACAACAACAACAACAACAACAACAACAAAAACAAACAAACAAACAAAACAAACAAACAAACAAAAAAAACAAAAAAAAACACACAAAACAAAACACAAACAACAACAAAAAAACAAACAAAAAAAACAAACAAAAAAAAACAACAAAAAAAAAAACAAAAAAACGATCTATTTACTCTCTCCAAATGAGGGTCTACGCTACGCTACAAGATCTAAATCAATACTGGTTACATATGCCATAAGGTCATTTTCAGTTTGGAAGGTCTCAAATATTTTACATCAAGGGTGAAGGTAATAATATACATATTCAATAAAATGACGCAATTCTGCCTAAGGAAATTGAGCACATGTGTTTAACCCAGTTATGGTTGATAACTTGGTATCTCTGCCTAATTGCACGACTGTGGGTCAGGCCATGATAACTTGGTTTCTCTGACTAATTGCACGAAAGTGAGTCAGGCCTTGATGAGTTGGTTTCTCTGATTAATTGCACAAAAGTGAGTCATGACCTCATACCGAATGACGGCTACTTCTAAATCTGTTCCAGAAGTTTGGCGTTTGACTACGATATCTGTTGTTGGACCCATCTTAGTCCAACTGTGATTTTCTTGTGCGCTGGTTGTAGAGCGCCGATGAGCCCTCTGCTTTGTTAAGATTATTATGTGCTTTACTGTAATTTTTTTACTGATGAGACAGAGGGCTGTATGCGGACCTAACATATATTTGTAATTCTGAGCTGCAATAGAACCAAGCGTGCGGTTTTGCATGAGTTAAACTTGTCATTTCGGGTCATTATTTGTTCCTTATCTTTTCTTTTGATGCCTCGAGAAAGCTTCATTTCGTGCCGCCAGTCGTATTCCCTGGATATCACCTTTTATATTTATGCAAAATAGCATTCCCTGGATATCTTATTTTATATTTATGCAAAATAGCAAATCCTTCAAACCGTCCAACTTATTTCTATTAATGCGTCTCTGGTCAACATACCAAAATTGTTTTTCAGAAAAAAAATCATTAAGTCTATAGGCACTAAGACAAAACTAGGAATCAAATGAAACCATATTACTTTATGTAATATATTGCGGATTTTCACAATCTGACCTCACATGTTTGATGCATACATACAGTCACATTGATATGTCTATACATACAAATGCGTTTTAGAATTGTACGTGATGTAGGTGCTCTATGATTTTCGCCTTTTTCAATGAATTTTAAATATAGCTTGTTAACTTCGTGTAATTTCACATTTCTACTCGCATTTGGACTTCACTTAGTATATATTGGGCATACATACATTCTTGGCGTCCTGTCTGTTATGTTACGTACCAAGCGCCATTGTGCAAACTTCCTGATCAATCATCCATCCGACAATATGAGCTAGGTGTTATCATCATCGGAAAAAATTGCCACAAGAACTGAACTAGACTGGCTGCAGTCTCTAGTGACAAAATAATTTTTCTTATAATGTGTTTAATAATCCACTAAAATAAAACCAAAGTAATATCATGACTATAAAGGCTGGTCACTAGTGACCAGCCTTTATAGTCATGATATTTTTTGGTTTTATCTTAGTGGATTATCAAACAGGATTATGAGAAAAAATATTTATTCACTGGAGACTGGAGCCAGTCTAGAATTGAACGAATCCAGAGCTATGCAAATCAAACCTGTAGCAATATAATGTTAACCGAAACATATGTATGTTAAAGTATGATACACTTACACATGGCCAAAGGGTGGCAAAAGGAGAAGTTGACAGTGTAGTAGATCTAATGCTTGTCAGGTAATTACCTATCACTACTAATGATCAAATATAAGAACATCATCATTTACAAGATACTGCCCACAATCCAGGATACCATTACACAAGCAAGCCATTTTATATTTTTATATCTCGGATTGTCCTCAGTAGAAGACTATAATCCCATTAGCTGAAACTTCTGAAGAAGTATCGACGCATCTTCCTCTTTCAGTGCCTCGGGAAGGCTATACTTCGTGACTGTGGCATTTCCTGGGTAACTTCGTTTCTATTTTAACACTTTCCAGGCTATTGAGAGGAATACAGCCACTTACAAGGGGGACAACTCTTTCAAAATAGGTTTGGCTTCCTCATGCAAAGAGGTCTACTCTAAAATAAAAGAAGGAACTACACGTTCACGAAAGTCACAATAATTGTCCCCCTTGTAAAATAATGGCCGAATATATATCGATGTGTATCAAGTTCCCTTAAGCTTAGCCTTCTCATGTACAGTCCCTGTACAGTCATCTTTCATTATCACAAATTAGGGGATTCTCGTTTGAGATAACAGTAGTTTGAGGTAAAAGGAATAAAAGTGCAAGGAACAAATAACAATCTAATCTAATACTTTCCTTATTGAGTTTGACTAAGCAGTAGTTTGTATCTGAGATAAAAGTAATCTGTATATTTATATAAAGAGAGAGAGGAAAAAAAGAACATCTAATTTGATTTCTTTGTCAATTGACGTATCCAACTTTCAAGTTCACAGATAGCAATTTTCAAACCTATCTAGTACAATTATCAAGCAGACAACCAGGGCGCACTATTGCCCTATAATAATTGAGGAGCAAGAAGCATTTACGCAATGTCAGACTTCCTATTACTGCTAGTTTGCAAGTGTATCGGACGCCTACACCACAAACAATTAACAATCACGGTGCTGTCTTGTATAAGATCATTTTTTTTCAGTATCGTGTCGAATACAGATTAAACGAGATCTTGGCCTCAAAGCCAATAACACACAAGATTCGCTAGCAGAAAACAGCCGTCCTTTATGGGAAGAAAGAAGATCGAAGCCAGTGTATTGTTAACTCACTTTCGTTAGGGTATTCCCTGCTATGCAAAAGATATTTTCAGGAGGATTGACACCGAGCAGCTTGTTCAGAATACGCAGGTGTGCAGCCCAGCTAGCATTCTACGTAAATCTACATCGGGCCGTCAGCTACCCTGACGGCCCGATGACGGCCCGATATAGATTTACGTAGAATGCTGACTGGGAGGCTGTTTTGGATCTTGGCTCCTCATTTATATGATGCAATATTGGTTTATCCAAAGCTCACACGATATTGCACTGTTAGAAGATGTAACAATTCAGACCGTTGACTAAAGCCTAATTCAGTCATAACTTGCACAAACTATAGGTACTGCATCTGCATCTAGAAAATAATTGTTTTGTATATTGGTTTTTTGTATTGTAATATTAACCCATATAAGCCTGGCGTCCCTTTTGGGGGACATAGGCAATCAGTGCATAGGCAATCAGTGCAGATCTTGATCAGACGACGCATAAAGCGGCGTCTGATCAAGGTCTTCACTCTTTGCTTACAGGAATATCAATTACAAATAGAACAAAAATGAAAAAAAACAAAAAAAAAAAACAAAAAAAAAAAAAAACAAAAAAAAAAAACAAACAAACAAAAAACAAAAAAAAAATAAAACAACAACAACAACAAAAAAACAAAAAACAAAAAAAAAACAACAACAACAACATCTTACACCCCTTGAATGACAAATGGACTCATCCAATGTATAAAGATTGGAAAGTCTACTAGGTTAATTATGTCCGAATGACTCAAGTTTCGTTAGGGTCTTCATTGAAAGCCATTGCAAAAATAAGACGGGGTATCCTTTATACATTTTACTTATTTTTCGACGAAAATGTATATGTCCTTAGTACTCATTATAAGCACAATTTTGAGAATGTTGCCTCCCTTAAAAGTGTAATAATTCCCCTTTCATAACGAAAACACGCCTATTCAAATATATTGAGAATTTTACCACCAAAAAATGAAAATGTTCAGCTGAAAAACTCTGATATTTTTCTAATTTCTGCTCAAAACATAGATTGTAGGTACTCAAAACATAGATTGTAGGTACTCGTTAGAACCGCCTCGGCGTTTTTGAGCAGAAATAAGAAAAATAATGTATACCCCTGTAAACCCCAGTTTTACTATATAAAAGTGGGGTTTATGGGGGTCAAAATTATATAGGCGTGTTTTCGTGCTGACTGGGCTTTCGCTCTCTGTCTTTGCTCTGAGACACCTTTTCGCTTGGAGAAGTGCAAATGATCTAAGTTAATAATATTCCCAAGACACTCTCGCCTGTACTTCATTGATGTTCCGAGACTCCAATAACAAATGGTAGAGAGTGAATAACGTTCTTCACTATGTAGAGCTAATGAATTTTCTGCTTGTTAGAGTCGTACGCGATGGAAGTTATTGAAAGGATAACCACCAAAATGAGTCTGATTCCTGCAAGTGTCAACCATGTTTGTGAGTAGGCTTGTCCCTTCCCGAAGAGAACTTTTGTAATTTCCTGTTTGCTTTCTTTTACACCAAGCCCCTTCTGAAAAGGTGTCTACTCTAAAAGGCAGGAATTTGCTCCCCTTCTTTTAGAATAGACCCTCTTTCAGAAGAAGACATAAACAATTATGACTATAACCTCCACTGAAATTCTATTCAGTCCTCTTAATTCTGTGATTCTGTATGAAATCATGTATTTATAGTCGAACAATTCTCCCACTTCCGCTTATTAAAGAAAGGCAGTTTTCAGTTTCTGGCGAAATAATGTGCACAAGTACTGGTTAACCGCTTAGAGGACAAAGCCTGCCCAGTAAAAGTGTGGTTAGGTAGACCGGCTTGACATGATCTTAATAGTTTTGACTGGGCCGTAAAACTCCGACCCTAACACTAGCCTTATCGCATATGCTGACTGTGAATGCCCAGATATCCCTGCTTATCTGCACAGTCTGACAAGGGCCTTCATTGCTAACTTCCAGAATCATTGGAACCTAAAGAATATATTGGCGGACAAAAAAGGCCCTGATCTGAATGCGAATGTGCATGCTGATCATGGCATTTCCTGTTCGCATATGGCATAAGGGCCCTTTTCCTTATGTTGTGTACAATATTTTGATGGATTCTGTGATTACTGATTTTGAATTTTATAAGCAGAATTTGCAATTCTAATACAAATGAAAAGAAGAGCATAATTATTATAATTTCAGTAGTCATTGGACGTTTCGGGGCACACAGCGACGATGTTTAAGAAAACAGTTTCAGAAGAATATTGATATCAACCCTTGTCCTGCTAAGCCCGGATATGCCCTGTCTCTGCAAGCAGTGTAAATACAGATCAGTTGGCTTCTGAAGAAGCCAACTGATCTGGATCTGCACTGTTTGTCAATAAGAATGTAAATTTGTATCAACAACCTGGATCAAGTAATCTGATTGCCTGAAAATTAGAAGTAGGCGTGGCATCTTAATTTATTCATCATGACAAGGGTAAAAAACAATCATTAAGCAGAAATGTGAAATAACGAGCTCAGCAATGACAAGAAATAAAATAAGGGGAACTGATAAACTTTCTTGGGAGGTAACTACGAAAAGTGTTTTATCTCCCTCTCTTAAAGTAGACCCTTTTTTTACACGGATTTGGCGTACAGGAAAGCAAACAGGAAGTAAGAAAAATTTACGAACGACTTATTATGTGTTTAATCGATCAATTGAAACTTACTTAGGTCATTTTGATGGCCACTCTTCTTCATCCACTTTCCTTATATACTATATACAATGCGCAAAGCATGCCGCGCTTTATATTCACAATAATATTAGGCGGTTTCCTGAACACGGGGTTGAAAAATCAACAGACATAAGTTTAATTACTCAGCAGTAAACAAGTACATTACTAATTATTAGCACGTGTATTTTATTATACAATAGTTTCAATCTAATTATTATTTAAAATTGTTTTATCTCGAGAGTCGAGTCGCTTTTAAAATAGACAATAAATGCAATGTCCTGTATGACCTGGAAACCTCATTTTTCATTCAATGTTTATAACCGTATTAGCAATGCTTATAGTCAGTTCTTGCTGCTGGCGCTCTCTTCTACGACAAGTTATGCTGACGTGTTTTGGTTCATTTAGTGATTTTCTAGGTAATTTCATTTCCATTTTCCTTGGCTTTCAATGACAATAATTTTATATAGAAATTCTGAGAGTAACGTAACACTGGATCATCTTCAGACATGTGCGCTCAGCGAAGAGTCAGATCAGCCTGGGCATTTGTGCAATCTGAGAAGAATCTTCCTTGGGCGCATTTTGGATAGCCAAGGATGTAAAGTTCCTTCGTGCTGACAAGGAACGCTCTGATCGGACTGCGCGGATTCGCAGGTTGATTTCAGTTTTCACTAGACGCACATATCAGAAGGTATTCATTAACACCGAATCTTGTTATCTCGAAGTCCAAGGGAGTCCCTGAAGTAATTCGAGATATCCGACCTCGACATATTAGATTTCCAGAATTGAGCCAAGTGGCTTACTGTCAGACCCTTATTCCAGATCATTGTTTTATGTTGTAAATGTATACTAGCTTGAAATAAAATATTGCTTTAAACCAATACGGTATAATCGATATATTTCATAACTAATAAGTACTTGCATGCAAATCGTTAGCAATTCACTTGTTTTATTAAAGCTGAAAAATTCGCTTCTAATTGTCCGTCAATCTCAAAACCTCTGCAAAAATATAGGTTTCAGTATGAATGTTACGCAGCAAACCGCGTACCTGGTGGTTAACCCAGTTATGGTTGATTCTTCATTACGAAAACACGCCTATTCAAATATATAGAAACTTTCACCTCCAAAAACTGAACATTTTCAGATAAAAAAAACTCTGATACTTTTCATATTTCTGCTCAAAACATAGATTGTGGGTACTCGTTAGAACTGCCTCGCCGAGGCAGTTCTAACGAGTACCACAATCTATGTTTTAGAGCAGAAATAAGAAAAATAATGCATACCCCTGTAAACCCCAGTTTTACTATATAAAAGTGGGGTTTAAGCACGAAAGAGAGTCGGAAAGTTTGTTCCTGACTATTGATGTCTGTGCTCGGCTTGTGGTTTTCTCTTTCTCTAGTTCAGATCGCCATTCAGCCCTCTTCTATGTTTCATTGCCATATTGTGATTTTTTAAAACATTATATAGTGCATAACCTGAACTTTTTTTCAGGAAAAAAAGAGAAATGTAATTTTGAAGGCATACAGAGAGTTAAACCTTTTCTTCCTTGAGTTTCAGAAATGGACTCTTCCACCTTTGAATTTGGGCACGTTATTTCTTGCAAATAGGGGCGTCAATAAATGTTCTGATTCGTAACCCTCTCATCTGGATTCACACTGTTTACATAGGTATCTGATTAATAATGCGCATGACTGATTTCCGCCTGATCAATCCAGCTAGCATTCTTTATAAATCTACAGCGGACCGTTATCGGCCTGTCAGGATAGCTGCCTGCTATAGATTTATAAAGAATGCTAGCTAGGAATGTATTTCCTAGCTAGCCTTGATAAATACGAAATCAAAAAAGACAAAAGGTATGTTCCGTATTTAGCTAAGTATTCAGACAGATAGGTCTGACCAAACAGTGCAATCCCAGATCAGACGCCACCGAACGCGGCGTCCGATCGGAGTCTACACTGTTTGCAACTCGTCCAGCAGTATTTTACTGGGATGGGAACCTTCAAGATTAATCCTGATTTCATGATTGAGAACTTCCAATTTAAGCATGAAGTTTTGCTTTTACTCTTGTTTTAAAGAACATCATTTTCCATCAAAAGGGGTTGTTTGGATAATATATGCCTGAAATAACTTAAAAACCTGACTATTAGTTGCTCCAGATAAGAGGGATTTTCCACATGATAATTTTCTTATTTCTCCATAAAAACATATGCTTTGTGTACTCATCAGAAGCGCTTCCTGAGGCACTTCTGATGAGTACACAAAACATACGTTTTTATGGAGAAATAAGAGAAATATAAGCAGATTTTGGATGTAAAAAATACCTTATCTGGAGCTATGACTTGTATTATTGTAGTTTCTCAGTTCTACCTGGGGAAACTATTTTAATTTCAGGACTGAATTTTTAGATTTCAGAATTAATCATTAGTGACTATTCTCACCCTGATTTTAGACACAACGGACATTAAAATGATTTAGTTGAAATTAAGGAGACGTACGGCAAGGAGATAAGGTTACCGAATGCTTAGGGTATATACGATACCCATATTTTGCATAACGTCTAGCAATCGCAACTTTGGTGGTATAGCATTATTTAAGATATAGATACAGTCGCTACAAACACCTTAAAATTCATGTTGAATGCCCTTGTGTCTACTCTGTTCAACATTAATGTCTAAACCTATTACTGCAAATGGATTATTAGAGATCATTTTCAGTGTTATATTCGCAACTGAACCAGTTTTGTTGCATCATCGAAGAGCCAATGCCTCGTTTGCACGAAATTGAGATCCGTCGGAGACAGACTACTCATATCCAAAGTGTGAATAATTAATCTACTTTCCCAAGGCCATGTCTGTGAAAATATTAAATATCTTGCTTGCTTAGGGGCAAGTAACGGATCAAAAACCGCTTGTCCAAAGACAACTTAACCTTTTTATCCCTGAGTTTATAAAGTGAACTCTTCCATCATTTAATCTGCTCAAAACCATTGCTCAAATAGTGGTATCAAAAATCAAAACAAAATGACAGAAAAATCAAAACTGAAAGACAAACAGTGTAGAAAAATCTAAACACAATGACAAACAGTGTAGAAAAATCAAAGCAGAATGACAAACAGTGGTGAAAAATCTAAACAGAATGACAGTGTAGAAAAGTCAAAACCGAATGACAAACAGTGTAGATCCTGTTGAGCCATATCATCAGGATCTACACTTTTTGGAAAAACAAGTTTTGGTCTGTAGGTTTATCAGTGTTAAACTGGCCTTCATGCCCACCTCTAAAAAGTTAAGCATCGCATCCAATTAGGGATGGTAAAATAAATAAATAAATAAATAAATAAATAAATAAATAAATAAATAATGTATTTGCAGAAAGTCTATGTGATTGAGTGCCACTGACTTAGTCTATAAAATCAGACGGAATGTCGGTAACATTGATTTTTCAGAACAAGAAAAAACGGTTGTCTCGAGATGACTGTTCTACGGCAACTGCATGCAATGTTGGCTGCTCAGTTATGGTTAATCTTTATCTGATTCACAATGTACACGTTATGCGGCAGCTGCATGTATGGTTAGTTGTACAATTATGGTTGATTTCTTTCCTTCCCTCTTTATTTAATTCACAATATTCATACCCTACGGCAAATGCATGTATGGTTGGTTGCCCAGTTATGGTTGATAACTTGCTTCTTTGTTTACTTAATTCACAATGTACATGTTATACGATAACTGCATGCATAGTTGTTTGCTCCGTTATGGTTGATACTTGCTTCCCTTATTATTAAGTTCACAATATACATGTTCTACGACAACTGCATGTATAGTTAGTTGTACGGTTATGGTTGATTACTTTGCATCCCTCTTTATTTAATTCACAATATGCATACTCTACGGCAAATGCATGTATGGTTGGTTGCCGAGTTATGGTTGATAACTTTCCTTCTTTGTTTACTTAATTCACAATGTACATGTTCTACGATAGCTGCATGCATGGCTGTTTGCTCTTTGAGGGTTGATATTTGCTTCCCTCATTATTTATTTCACAAAATAACTTGTTCTACGGTAAATGAATGCATAGTAGATTGCCCATTTACGGCTGATATCTTTGCACCTCTCTTTATTTAATTCACAATATAGATGATTATTCTACAGCAACCAACTGTTGCCCAGTTATGGTTGATGACTTTGCTTCTCTCTTAATTTTATTCACAATATACATATTCTACGTCTTCTGCATGCACATGTTGGTTGCTCAGTTATTGTTGGTAAATTTGCTTCCCTCTTTACTTAATTCTCAATAAACCTGTTCTACGGAGACTGTATGCATGGATGGTTTCCCAGTCATGGTTGATATCTTTGTTTCCTCTTTACTTAATTCCCAATATGCATGCTTCATGACAACAGCATGCATACGTCGGTTGCACAATTACGGTTGATAACTTTGCTTCCCTAGTCCTTTATTACACAATATAAATGTTTTGTGATCACTGCCTGCATGATTGGTTGTCTGACTATGGTTGCTAACTTTGTTTTCCACTTTATCTAATAGAAGAATGACACCGTGTGACAGACGAAATGTTGGCTTCATTTGAAACTCAGGAAGAAATATATATATATATATATATATATATATATATATATATATATATATATATATATATATATATATATATATATATATATATAAATATATATATATATATATATATATATATATATATATATATATATATATATAACAAAACCAACAACAACAACAACAAAAAAACACATATATACTTCGGCTTCAGACAAATGGTATACATATACAGAACTGTTACAGTATAACCAAACTGTAGTTTCCAAAGTGAAAAAGGCTGTTTTTTTTTTTTTTTTTGGGCCGCACTGTGCAGTACCACCACCCCCAGCACAAACCAGTCTTCCCTGGCTGTCGAAAGTAGGCGTAAGGAGTTTGAGGACTTAAACTTTTTTTTCATTTAAAAAACTTCACCCTTATGATTTTCGTAGGCAAACCTTAACCCTTATCTCCCATGTCAACTCCAGACATCAGCACAAGCTCACGAAACAATTAAAATTATAGCCGCGAAAATCAAAATAAAGAAGACATCTGTTTCAGACAGTGACCATAATGTCAACGCTTAGCATTTTGGATAAAAATTTCAGGAGATCACATTTTGAAATATATATTTTTTTTAAATTTTTCCCAGGAAACAGGATTAACAGCTCATGCAAATTGTCATGAAATGTCAAATCCTTTTTCTTGGAAAACAGAAAATATTTCAAAACATCGTTTGCTGAATATGTCCATAGAATGATAAAGGTTAACATCACAACAAGAAAACTAAGCACATGAAATCAAAAACAGAAAGAAAAGTTTCCAGCCCTGCGACCAGAATTTGACCTCACTGCTTGAATTCAAACAGGATTCACACCAGGGTATACACTGGTGCCTTTCTGTCACACTATTTTTGTTCTTATTATCAAGACGTCCTGTGATTTTTTTTTTAAATTCTAAGATAAGTATGATAAGAAGTTATGTACAAACATTTGGGGTACTATTATACAATAACTGCCCTTGTGCGAGGGTAACATGACGAATTGTTCCCCCAAGGCAGGTAATGTTACCCAATGACATCACCAGCAGGTAGCATTACCTGCAGGAAATCTGATATAATATTACCATGCACGCTTACAGAAGTGAATGCGAGGGTAATGTTATTAATATATTACTAGCGAGGGTAATATTACAGGGTAACATGACAGAATATTACCCTGCACGTGAAATGCTCTCTACCAATGAGATTTCTAATATAGCTTAATGATATAAATAAGGTATAATAATCGATTAAAGATTCTGCACGCATCTTATGCAATGCTATCAAAAGAGACAACATATTAGAAAACCAACATAGTAGCATCTTGAGAACAGAATAAGGCAACCTCAGAAAATAATATGAGCCAGTGCATGACAAAACCTACAAAATGGCATGTGCGCCCAGCGAAGACTCAGATCAGCCTGGGCATCCGCCCAGTCTGGTCAGAGTCTTCGCTGCCCGCATGAAGAAAACTTAGGTCTTTAGCTACCCATTGAGCGCAAGCGAAGACTCTGATCAGACTGGGCGGTTGCCCAGGCTGATCTGTGTACTCGCAGGGCGCACATGCCATTTTGTAGGTTTTGTCATGAGCTATACTAGAATCTAAAATGCCTTGATAAACCTGTACATGCCGGTAGGGTTGGTCTCTTCTTTCGGATCACACACACACACACACACACACACACACACACACACACACAAAACTAAACTACTGAACCACACACACAACTAAACTACTGAACAGCGATGACCTTTACCTGCATTGCATGACTGCTCAGGTGGGTAAGGAATTAAATTGGATATAAATTAGCAGTGTAGATTTCATACGACCACTGAAATGTTATTGTAAGAAACAGGTCTCTTGCTTGGTATATAGACCGAAATATGAGAAAAGCTAACTGACGACATCTGCTATACTCATATATATGCGCATCGAGGGTATCCGATGTTCTCGTTTTATGTTCGCTATTTTCATTTTAGTACTGTTTTTACCATAGTTATTCAGACAGACAGACATCGCAGAGCGCGGCGTCTGATCAGAGTCTACATTGTTTGCCACTTCTACAGCCATTTGTAGGCATATCAATAAATAGTAATATGGAGTTGTTCAAATGTTAGGACAATTATTACAAGGAGTTTAAAAGGCGTCCGGCTACGGTAGAGATACGAAGTCATTGAATTCAGCCGGAGCTTGAGCACAGGAAGGTCTAGGGCTTCACTTTCCGCTGAACTTACAAGGTATTTCATGAAGTAGCAAATTAAGTTGATACTTATCGCAAGACAGCACACTTTTACCATATGCGAAGAACTCTTGCCAAGACCAGCTTGCGCATCCCGCAGTCTGATCACTGGTCAGTCCCCTTTTTTATTTGTTGATATATTTAATAGGAGTCGTTACTCCGTGAGAGAGCAGGGAAAGTTCTTATCAGACTGCACGAATGTATAGGCTGATCTGGACCTTTCGTGCTCACTTATCACTTAAGGCCTTTTTCTTGTCGGTTAACCCTTAAAGCACCAAGGAAAACTGCATCTGAAAATGTCGTCTGTTTATGTCGTCTCCTGAATATTCTTGCAGATTTTTCAAACCTATTTTTGCATACAGGCAAACAGTGTGGACCCCGATCAGACTGCTCCAAGGAGCAGTCTGATCTGGCTCCACACCGTTTGCAGAAGTGACTTTTAAAGTAACCAGCAGAAGACAAAGCAGACGACAATAGTTGTGATTGGCGCTTGAAGGGTTAAGCATATTATAAATTTCTTGATGTCGCTGAAAGAAAGCTAGAAAAAATCATGTCCTCGACCTAAATCTTTTGAGACATTTGCGATAAACGGAGAAAACTAGGACAACCTAAACTGACATGTAATGTAAATTATGAATGAAACGCGCCATGCGAAAATGCCCTTTCGGAGTTAAACAAACAATAAAGATCTAGATCAGTAGGCGTAATCACAGGGTATGATATGGCTTTGTTATATTCTAATATCGCTATGTTCTACAGAATGCACAATTCTGAAAAGCGGACAGCGAATGCCTTGATCAGACTGCGCGGATGCATCTGCGCAGTCTGATCGGGCCTGCGCTGTTCGCATATGCCCCGAAAACCCATTTTAACATTGTCCGGTTGAAATAGCTGATGCAGCAAACCATGTTTGTATCTATTAATATTCTGCAACACGAGAACTTGGAAGGCTGACAGTGATATGACGCAGGAACCAGGCATTACAGGTTCCAATCACCGCAACAGCCCACTTATACAACAAGACCGTATTCGAAGCGCCCTGATATGAGTATGCAATGGGCACAGTGACATTTGAATGTTCATATAAACGGTCTATAAAATCAAGGTTGAATAAATGCATGGAAACATACAGAACATCTGCCCGATCTAACTGAAGCATTGCTGAAAGGGCCCCAGCTGGCATTCATTATAAATCTACATCGGCCCGTCAGCTACCCTGACGGGCCGACAACGGCCCACTATAGATTTATAAAGAACGCTTACTGGGGCCGTACATCTATTATCACCAGGTGAAATCGGCCGACGCAAGGTAGAGTTAGGTACGCTGAGGGGAAAATCAACAATTTCCAAGATACTAACAATGCAGACCAAGGCCATCCTGCATACCCACGCAGATTGTTCAAGATACCACTCTAGGCACATTATATCTGACGTATTCCGAAAAATCTAAAAAAACAGCTACCGAAACATGCAAAACTATACGTAATGGAAAACGCCGTCCTTAGTCGGATAACAGAACTCAAGAACTATAGGCTGACAACATACATAGTAAGGGCTGTACAAGATGATAAAGGTCTTAACCTATTTATGCCTAGCGTCCCCAAAAGGGACGGTGGCAAACAGTATAGACCTAGATCAGACTCCACAGATCGCGGCGTCGGCTGTTGCCTTACATTGTTTGCATTAAGTACAGGGATTTCTATAAAACATGGTAATTATAATACTGCACAAACCCTTCTTCCATTAGAAATAGACCAGTCCAAAAAGTAGGAGAGTCCACTCGGCATTAATGGGCTATACTTACAAGTAGAAAATATGCTTAAAAGGACAGGATATACTTAGTTGAATTTCCACCATGTTTTACAAGGGAGACAACTTTTACGACTCACGGTTTGCCCTCCTGCACACCAAGTCCAAAGAAGCAAATTCTTTCCTTTTAGAGTAAACCTTGCAAACAATTTTGATAGAGTTACTTGCCCTCAATGTGTATCCATTTCCCTTGAATGATATTAAATAGATCTTCGAACCACGTCGAGGTTAGTTTTACTCTTTCAGCTCTGCAGACAAAACATTCTTTTTGCAAATAGTGTAAATACTGATGAGACGGCTGATAATGAGCCATTTCCGACATCAGGATCAGCACTGTGCCATTCTGGTAATGGGTTTTGACTTAAACCCTATTTGCAACAATGGATATTACCACATTCGGAGATGGAAGCGTCCATTTCATAGACTCAGGGATGAAAAGGTTAAGTTAATAGTGTTGAACTGTATACAGTCACATAACGAAGTTAATCATTGAATTGCATGAGACGGAGTCACAAAAGTGTTAAGACTATCGTGTATACATAAACAGACCTCTTTGATTTCAAACATAGCTGTCTGAAAGTCAGCTATTATCCAGAACTGACACAATTTCAGGGGAAAAACTCTGTCTATACTGATTTTGCTACCTTTCGGAAAGAGTCTACTCTTAAAGGAAAGAATTTGCTCCCGTTGGGAGCAAATTCTTTCCTTTTAGAGTAGACCATTTTTTTATTAAAAGTATCTTGATGCGCAGGATAGCAAACAGGAAGTCACAAAAGATTTCTTTCAGGTATAGAATGGCGGAAATTCTTCTAAGTGTATCCATTCACCCTAACCCTAAATTAAGATGCCACACCCATTTCTAGGTGTTTGGCAATCAAATTACTTGACTAAGATTGTTGACATAAATTTACATACTTAATGGCAAACAGTGCAGATCCAGATCGTTTAGAAGCCAACTGATCTGGATCTACGCTGTTTGCAAAGGCTATCCTGGCTCAGTAGGACCAGGGTTAAACACGCATTGAAACCATTTGATCTGGTTCCAGATTAAAAGGGGTCATTGGAATGAATATGAATAATGAAGGCAGAAATCAGTGTGCACATCTGTGTAATATGATCAGGACGTGTTCTGTTCGTAGCAGCATTAAATCATTCTGTAAGCGAACAAAATCTAAGGGCCTGCTCAGATCGCGTGAATGCACTCACCGCTCTGGGTCTTTGCTGTCTGTCTGTCCCACAGATACCCACTTTTACGTCTTAATTTGTTTTCATTGTCGCATATCGTTTCCTTGAAAACTCATCAAGTTACTTCAAAGGTTCCGGAATACTTCAAAACCAGACTGACGAGTTCAGCATACAGCAGACGACATATTGATCATATGTTTTCTTATTTTTTTCCAGAAAACAGACTTTGACATTTCATGCAAATTGTCACCTAAGGAGACTCTTTTAATGAAAGACAATTTTCATGAAATGTCAACGCCTATTTTCTTCGAAAACAGAAAAATATTTCAAAATGTCGTCTGCTGAAATTTTTACCCAGCATGTTAAGCGGTAGAAGGAGACAGTTTGCACGCAATGTCAAAGCCCATTTTCTTCGAAAACAAAGAAAAATATTTCAAACTGTCGTCTGCTTAAATTTTTACCCAGCACTGTCACCACGTTTTATTCAAGTCCATTCTTTGGTTTTCAGATCATTTGAGCCACATCATGCGAAAATGTGTCTTCGGGCAGATGCGGACAGAGAAGGCCCATATCAGCCTGCGCATCCGCCCAGTCTGATCAGGGCCTTCGCTTACCGCTTACAGAATCATTGGACACTAAAGAATGTATCAATGGAAAACAAATGCCCGGATGAGACTTTGCACATGCGTAGGGTGAATCTGAGTCTGTGCATTTTGCGCATGCTCGAAGACAATTTTTCGTTTGGCGCGGCCCTTTTAAAAAACTCGCTTCTGAGTCTATTGCAAAGTTGGAATAGTTGTACAGTAAAAGGAAAGGTTACACTGGGTAGATTTTCGGCCAGTTTTACAAGCGAGACAACTTCTGTGACGTCCTTCTTTGTTTTTCCTTGGCACCAAGCTCCTTCTGAAAAGTGGTCTGCTCCTAAAAGAATTTGCTCCTAAATGAATAAAACTGTTTTCTTTTAGAGCAGACCTTTTTTTTCAGGAGGGGATAAAACAAATTTGACAAAATTGCCTCCCCTTAAAGTGTACCAGTTTCACCCTTACGCTTTAAATTACGGACCCTGTAGAACATCATAGAAGAAATATTGTTCTATGTCGATCACTTCTTTGTTAAAAAGTGGAATATGCACACGCTAAGACAATTTTCACATGTCCAGTTTTCTGGGCCCAGTTGTTCAAAACTAACGACGTCGTTAGTTAACGATTCGTTAAAATTTACATCGAGTGATACACAAATATGCTGAAATTTTTTGCTGAAAAAATGAAAAGCTACTCACATTTTTTTCAGCAAAAAATATCAGACTATTGTATATTGAATCCGCTAAAACAGTTAACGAAATGATCCTTAACGAGCTCGTTAAGCTAACGACGCTTTGAACAACTGGGCCCTGGTCTATAAAACTGTAAAGTCTCTCAAACAAATATACGTATAATCATTTAACTGTTTTACATAAAATGATGAGTTTTAGATTTTACTGTGACTAAAATTACTAAATAAAAGTCCATTAAATTGCACTGGGACTATTATCATGAACCAATTATCGTCTTATATATCGGGCTTACGTATATATTGGTCGAGGTGCAACTGAGAAAAATGTCATTTATGCCCGTAAGTGATAGTGAAGACGCCCTTCAGCATGCGCCTATGCACAATTTGATTATGCCTGTATCGAAATGTCGATATATTCTTCAGTAATTTAGTTATTCTGTAAGCAGACATCGAAGGTTCTGATCAGATATGCTTGAATGTTTAGCATGATCTAGAGATCTTCTTGGCTTTCATGTGGCATCATCACGAAAACATGCCTATATAATGTTGACCCCTTAAACCCCACTTTTATATAGTAAAACTGGGGTTTACAGGGGTATACATTATTTTCTTATTTTTGCTCAAAAACATGGATTGTGGGTACTCGTTAGAACCGCCTCGGCGAGGCGGTTCTAATGAGTACCCACAATCTATGTTTTGAGCAGAAATATGAAAAAAAAAAAAAAAAAAAAAAAAAAATGTCAGAGTTTTTATCTGGAAATTGTCAGTTTTTGGAGGTGGAATTTTTTATATATTTGAATAGGCGTGTTTTCGTAATGTAAGGGTCCCTTTCTTGCTTTTGGTAATAGTACAGAAAGTGCAACTACAACCCCTGTAACCTGGCAGCTGGTTTCTTTTTTTTTTTTTGGAGGAAACACTGTATTTAATACCCGAAATACAATGCCTTGGTCTTACTCGTTTGCATGGGTTAAATTATGTCAAGTGAAACCAACCAATTAAAAGCTCTGCTATTATTTACTAGCTGAAATGAAGTTATTTGATATCAATCTTTTCTTTGAGAGCTGAAAATAATGAGTAGTTTAGAGACAAAAATGACTGTTTTCTTATTTCTGTTAAACAAATATAACCTGATATAAATACAACTGCAAAGGCAAAATCAAAGACTACACAAACATATGAACAAAAATATAATCAATAGCAAAATAATCAATGAAAATTAAGATACACATCACGAAAACATGCCTATATAATTTTGACCCCCTTAAACCCCACTTTTATAAAGTAAAACTGAGGTTTACAGGGGTATACATTAGTTTTCTTATTGTTGCTCAAAAACATAGATTGTGGGTACTCGTTAGAACCGCCTCGCCGAGGCGGTTCTAACGAGTACCCACAATCTATGTTTTGAGCAGAAATATATATAAAAAAAAATCAGAATTTTTATCTGAAAACCTCCAGTTTTTGGTGGTGATAATTTCAATATATTTGAATAGGCGTGTTTTCGTATTGAAATATATGGTATTGACTGAGCGCCAACTGTCGTTCAACGCAACTTCCAGCCATTCGAGCGCTTCTATCGAGCATGCACCTCAGGTTGCAGTGGAAAACAGATGCTGTAATGAAGTATGGGTCTCCCATTACTTCATCATAATGTGTAGATTATATTGTCTGGTCCTTTGGACCACTATTTTATGAAATTGTGAAAATAGAGTGATGCTTAACACAAGATTAGAGGGCGTGAGAAGTGTTGCATTTTTCATTACTGATCTTGAACAGTTTGGAAATTACTTTTAGATTGTCTTCTTTTCTCTTTTTTACATAGATTTGTTTGTTGACACTGAAGTTTGACAAGTTCTTAAATTTCTAAGATGTGTGAATTAAAACTCGAAGTCACCTTCCCTATCAATTTCCAGTTTACTGTCATTTTACAATGGAGAAACTCAAATATTTATTATTCATTTCAGACCAATGCATTTTGCATTTATAGTCATGACTTAAGGTGTTACATTTATTTATGGGCGAGCTTTGCAAATTTACATATTTTTTTAACAAAGCGTCAGGAAAATGAACTTTCCAATAGATGGAAAGAACTGCATTTTGTCTTTGGTTGTTAAATACATAAAAATGTTCTTTCAGCTCTTTAGACCAAAACAATGTATTTGCAATTAGCGTAGATTCTGATGAGACGGCTCATAATCGTCAGCCTCTACACTGTTTATTTATCATTCTGTTTTGATTTTTGACCGAGACCCCTATTTGGAAGAATGGTTCTGACCAGATTCAAAGTTGGAAGTGTCTACTTCAGAAAATCGGGGATGAAAGGGTTAATCATTAAACCTTCAAACAAAATAGCCCTCTCTTACAACGCAAAATGTTTCAAAAGAATCCAATTACATTTACAGGAAATTGAGTGGATTACAGCTACAGAAAAGTGTACCTTAGACATGAACGAAAAGAACTGGGACAAAAACTCGAGGAGCCACAATATCCCACCAGGAATTTTATAGTTCAGTCTATACATTCTTAACCCTTCTCTTGTTGAACACGAAATGCCCTGTCTTAACAAACAGTGTAGATCCAGATCAGTTGGCTTCTGAAGAAGCCAACTGATCTAGATCTGCACTGTTTGTCATTAAATATGTGAATATCTATCAAAAACCCGGAACAAATAATCTGATTGGCTGGAAATTAGAAGTGGGCGTGGCATCATAATTTATTCAGCATGACAAGGGTTAAAACTCCAAATCTTATGCAGCAGGCAAACGGAAAATCTAGTCAGACAGATTGTGTTTATATGGACATGAGTATTCCCGATTTTAATTTCAGATGCTTTTTACTTGGCCATCGGCCTACATAAAACCTAGTCAGACAGATTGTGTTTATGTGGACATGGGTATTCCCAATTTTAATTTCAGATGCCTTTACTTGGCCATCGGCCTACATAAAACGAGCTTTGTGGCAGTAACAGCGTTTTGTTCATAAAATTAGATTCCTGTGTCAGTCTAGGAATAACTTTGTCGCATAGAAAGATACCTCCAATGAATAACCTGAAAATAGATGCGGTATTTTATATTTTATAAGTAGCAAAATGACAATAAAATTCAGTGATGAAATGGGAGAAATACGAATATATAGCGAAGTCTTTTATTGTTAACAATGCCATAAAGCACGTTTGAAAATGGCCCTTAATGTAGACTTTCGTTGCTCCACACACAACCGTAGTATAGCGAAACTAATTGCATTTTGGAGAAACGCATGCATTTTGCATGGTATTGGTTTAGAGTTTTGCTAAGCAACTGTAAGTTCTATTAAGCGTATAGTACACATGTATATAATAACAGGTAAAATACACTCAATATACACCCCACTCGCGATAAATTAATCTATACAGTTGATGTCTGAATACAAACTTTCACTGAGTGTTTAAAATTCTTGTCGCGTTTTATGAAACGTCGTGTATTTTATGGAATTTTGATGAACATTTTAGTTTGCGGAAATTACGTTAGTTATTATGTTTGGTCTTCATACATTCTTATCCAGTATAGTCCGTCAACAAAGGTTTGGAACTTATTGACATGAAGAAATGCGCGGCGATTCCCATCAACATGTATGTTTAAGACTTACATAAGTACAATACAGTGTTCTATACGAATATATTTTTATTGAAAAATCATAAGCACAAACGCCCAAAGATGTCTGGTAAAATTTAAAGTATGTCATTCGAAATGGTGTCATAAAATGTGCAATCGAATGTTTTTTTTACAGGTTTATTATAGCGGCCATATTAGACGAAAAATCGAACATTTTGTTGGTGTTGATCCATTTCTGTATAGCTTCTTATAAAGGCAATAGAAAACGATAGAAGGTTAATTTGAAACGCAGTTTGCATGCGAAATTTTAAACGATGTCAGACGGGAAAACGGGGTACTCTCCCTTAAATGCGAAAAACAACCGCGGTGTCACTAATGACGCCATGTTTGCATATATGCATGAGAAAATAAACATTCTGCTTTCTCTTTTGAGCATTTGAGCATTTTTTCTTTCTTTTTCTATGATTTCAACCTGAATACACAAGGTTTTGTATACTTACAATTTGTTAAGTATCAACTCGGCCTCCATAGAAACGTGCAAGTTTTCGCGAAATGCAATAAATGCATATCTGCTATACAATTATTTTATATACAGACAAGTCCAGGTTTTCTTCCTATATCGAAAAAAAATCGTATATCTTTTCGATGCTAGGGTTAGCAAACATTGAGTACTAGAGTCCGTACTATAAGTATTGCTCAGAATTCTAGAGTAGTAAAGAAAGCCTTTCCTCCTCAGTTACTTAGAGGTAACAGTTATGGACATAATAGTGGCTTCGTCAAGCGAAAAAGTGCATTCGAGCCTGCGCAAAATGTGCAGATTCAGATCACGCTGCGCATGCGTAAAACATCACCCAGGCCTTCGCTTTATTAATGTACGTTGTAATATCCAATGCTTTTGTCAGCAGACAGTGAAGGCCCTGATCAAACTGTGCGCAAATGCACAGGCTGATCTGGACATTCGCTATCCGCATATGCCCGAAGGTACGGGCCCATATGAATGATTGTCACAGAGTTTCTTAAAACATTTTTGTTATTCTTACTTTCCTTTGAAGAAAAAAAAATAACATCATTGCAAACACATAAAAATACCTTCTGGAATTGGTTCATGCCTCTGCTTGAACATTGTCATTTGAGCATCACACCATGACATCCAGTGCGTAAGCTATCAGAATTAGTATTAAAAGGGACACTTGGCACAGATAGCAGAAACAACTACTTTGGGGCTTAAACTAGTTTTACTCGATCGCAATCTCGCCCTGAATTCTGATGCAGTTTATAAATACAAATATGTGTTGGGTCTTTGCTGCTTCCCATAGAACTTCTTACGTGCCCTTTATGTAGGAAATGGACCTGTCCAAAGAATTGAAGTAGATGGGTCAACTCGGCATAAATGGGTTAACACAGCTATTGTACCAGCCGAGAATTTATGATCTGGAACGAACGAATTGATCCAGAACTGGGCGATGACAGTATAGTACACTTCACAGTCCTTGTATAACGAATAACATTTTACACTAAGTATTTGGACACCTGAACATCTAACCGTTCTTGTACTAAAACATGAACAAATGAACAAGTGGAGAAAATGCCACAATAACGAAGCGTAACCCTCCCGAGGCACCTAAAGACGGAGATATGAGGAACAAATAAAGACAGAACAAACGATCATTTCACTATTTTTGATGCAATGTATAAAATCACTAGGTGAGTGGCAAACAGTCTAGAACCCGATCAGATGCCGCGTTCTGTCTGTCTGTTCGAACACTTAAGGTAAATACGGTAGTAAGTCATGTCTCAGAAAAAGAAAAAAAAACCTGTGAATAAAGGAAAGAAAGCTCAGTTTGTCAGTAGAAAAAAAAAAGAAAACACTGTGGATTTCTTAAATCAGATACCCGGATATTGTCGTGAAAACTCTGATCTGGAACTGGCATAATTACTATATAACAGCCCGAGCCTTATTCTTATTGTAACTGACAACGTCGGGTGAGACAGATCATTCTGGCATGTATATGTATTTATTTACACTCAAGCTGAGCTCTATCAGGTTTTTAGCGTTATATGCTATATCAAATATGCACTTTAAGATCATTGTTTACAGAACCAAACGATTTGGACATATATGTAGAGATTAAAATAAGCTATGAGACTATAGCATCCATCCAAAACAGTTCGGACTTTACATGTGCTGTACAAAAAATTAAATGATTTTTCCAAAGAAAGGCCAAAAGCACGAAGCACAGCATTTCCGAGATACAGAAAGGATAGATGAGGAAAAAACAATGACCATTACGAAAACACGATTATTCAAAAATACTGAAAATTTTACAACATAAAAAAATTGAAAATTTTCAGATAAAAAAATTTCTGATAATTTCATATTTCTGCTCCAAACATACATTGTGGGTACTCGTTAGAACCGCCTCGGCGAGGCGGTTCTAACGAGTACCACAGTCTATGTTTTAAGCAAAAATAAGAAAAAAATGTATACCCCTGTTTTACTATTTAAAAGTGGGGTTCAAGGGGGTCAAAATTATATAGGTATGTTTTCGTGATGAAGACACGTCGGCACAGTTGCAATAACAGACATGCTAGCCAAAAAGCATTGAAACAGAAGAACCGCCTTGGCACAGTCAGCAGAAACAACTACTTTGGGGCTTAAACTAGTTTTACTCGATCGCAATCTCGCCCTGAATTCTGATGCAGTTTATAATTACAAATATGTTTTGGGTCCTCTATGATGCTTCCCATCGAACTTCTTAAGTGTTGATCCTGGTGCTATACATGTTGTAAATACCACGTATGTTTGTAGTATGAAAACAAATATTGTTTAAACCAAATATTGACACCAATTTAGTTTTTTTTTGGTATCCCTGAGTCAACAGTCTCGTTTGAGCAGTTTTCTACGTTCGAGAAAGTTCTGATACTCACAGCAGGCTCTATTATAATGGATTAACTGTGAAACGTAAACGCCATATGCTGGCACAGAAGGAATATTGCTGCTCAGAAACGGAAAACTAACTATAGGACAGTTGATGCCATTCCGTTTGTCGTAAAGCCTAGTAGTGAGCTTTCCATTGTCGATATAAATGTATATATATGAGGAAGAGGTTATCGTCCCAAATGTTTCTTCATTTTCAAGTTCACGTGGGTAGATGAATTCGAGGTACTCCGAAAACTTTGAATTATTCAGAGATAATACATCATCTTTGTACCTGTAGGGGAAATTGAATTGTGGGTTTTTTTGCCTGCTTTCATGAGACGTTGTATAAATTCTACCTCATACGAGTATAAAGCAATGAAGCACAATTAGTTCCTATAGGAATGTCGATTGTTTGTTGAAATATCCGTCCACCAAAGATGTTGTCGTTTAAATATGCCAGCATTTTTACAACATTTGCATCAGAGTATGTTTGTGGTGCATCAGAGTGGTCCGGAACAAAGCATATGTCTGCATAGCCAAGGGCAACATGCTTGAATCGACGATTTTTATTCTTGTGTAAGAAACACTGGTAAATAATATCTCGTAATTTTGATTTCAGTTTGCTATAAGGAATTGTGATATAAAGCGTTGAGAAATCGAAGGATTTAATACTGTTTACAGAACTGTGACTGTAGGAATTCATTGGAGTTTTTCAGAATCAACATCTGATTGACCCAATCTTACATATGCGGTGTTGCAATACATCTGAAGCCATTCTTTTACTGCTGTAATGATACTAGTTAGAATCTGTGAGAGGGGTTTAGTTGCGCACTTAGATGAAACCGCAATGTAATGTTGTTTGTACGGATTCTTGTACAATTTATGAATCCAGTATAATTTAGGAAGATCAAGATCTTCATCAGAGAGGGATTCCAAATGAAGCCATAACCGAATTGTGGTTTTGCAGAATGTCTTCCCTGGACAAAAAATGAGTTGATATGTCGTGTTCCCTGTTGTTGTACTCATACAAAAGTTCCTCCATTAAGCAGTTGATATAATGTGTTTTGCAAACAAACACAATATTATTAGACGCCTTGTCCGCTGAAGGATTCACACTTATGATGGTGTTCGCCTAATTCAGCTGAAATGTCTAGATCGTTAAACACCGACATGCCGGCATGACATGGTTCTGCAGAGTACCGAATTATGTCTGTTTACCAAGGGCATCACCGGTTTTACCCATTCACAGAGTGTATCAGCCTCTACGTCCTCCTGTAACTACTTTTAAACTACGTGTGTATCAGCTGGCTAACCTTCTTGCTAAAATCTGGCATTCTTTATATGAAACCGGATGCTAATTACATTTGATTTTTTTTTGCCAGTTTCTTAGAATTTCTTTAAATCATGTTTTGAGAGTCCTATCTCGAATTGTGATCATCTCGTGGGGAGAAGAGAGAGCTGGTTGCTTTGCATTTCATTGTTTCCTTGTGCGGTGTCCGTCATAGTTTGTGTCATTTGTAAGCTATTTTCTGTGATTGTGACAATTCAAAGACATTTTTCACCATTTTGTGATTTTTAATCCGTTCAGGTCTTTTATTGACGATTCGGTTTGGTCGTTTTGAATAGATTTAACACCGTTTCGTTAAATTATCAAAACCAGTGTGTGTGCGTGCGTGAACTATAGCTACAATCTAAACTAAAATAAAAATAAATAAATAAAAAAAATATTAATAACAGACAGAGATGGTAGACGGAATTGTTATGAGCACCATGATTCTTGGACAAAGGGATAGACAGTAAAAACTAAATGCCGCCAAGGCAGCGAGGATAAAACGTAGAGAAAAGCAAGGAACCCGAAAAACCGAAAAACAGCTATTGCCATTCATCAGTACCTTATTACTGTTACCAAATCAGCGTACCGTGACGCCTTCAACAAGTGGATACATCGGCTGAAACTTTGCATTTCTAGCCACGGGGAGTACTTCGAGGGCATGAAATGAGTACTTTTGAGCTAACTTGAAATTTGAAGTCTCCAGATAGAAATAAGCAATTCATTTCGAACATCCCTCGTATATTACCCTCCGTGACGTTTAAATAATACAAAAGCAACCGATTCTAAAAATAATATCACTAGAGAACAATGAACGCACACACGCAGAGCAGAAAATCCCTGAAGGATTCAATTAATGTCACGTCCGACAACTCAATATCAGCGATTACCTTTGCACTATTGTCGTCTGTTTTAATCGTTAAAATAGTGACAATCTGCAAAAGAACCAATTCAGACAACAACACGACAAACATAATTCAAGAAGAAGTGTAAGCATCCGTCGATGATTTTCAATCACAACCTAATACCAAAGTCTAGAGCTAGCTGCTCAAGTATTTAAGGCGAGTAGATACACATTAATGGAAGTCAACCCTGTCAAAAAACTTACCTCCCTTCTGAAATGGGGTCTACTCTGAAAGGCTAGAATTTGCTCCCCTTTATAGTAAACCCATTTTCAGAAAAGGCTAGTTGTAGAGGAAAGCAAACAGGAAGTCACGAAAGTTGCTACCGTTGTTGAAAATAGCGGATAAACCACCAAATGTATCAAACCCCCTTAACGTGTGTATATTTGGTCCCGTCTTGTCTAGAATGTACTCCATATATCAACTGAACCAGGTGCAGAGTAGGTCAATTACTCAATAGTGTGTCACAGAAAGTCTTATCGATGTCATCGTTCTGCGGTAATAATACTTGTCGCATCATGCAAAAGGCGCCATATATGCTGAAAATGAAAATTCAGATCAGACTGCATAACCCTATACTCAAATCAGAGCTGAAAGCAAAAGCCTCCTCAAAGCAGATGCGTAAGTTGATCACCTGTGACAATGCCCAAAGCATCACGAAAACATACCTATATAATTTTGACCCCCTTAAACCCACTTTTATATAGTAAAATTGGGGTATACAGGGGTATACAGTATTTTTCTTATTTCTGCTCAAAAACATAGATTGTAGGTACTCGTTGAAGTTAGGCGGTTCTAACGAGTACCCACAATCTATATATTCAGCAGAAATATGAAATATATCAGAATATTTTATCTGAAAATTTTCATTTTTTGGTGGTAATAATTTCAGTATATTTGACTAGGCATGTTCTCGTAATGGGTTGCAAGATGCCGTGTACCGTATGTATTCTAAATATTTGGAGGCCTTAACTCCTCATCATAAAGGTAAAGAGTACATAACATCTTAGAACAAGGCTCAGCCCTATCATCAGTTTTGCCGCCTTTAAACTTCCCCTGAAGGGTACACATTTATTGCTGGGTTATCGGAGTTTTACAGTCGATGTGAACCCAGTCAGCATTCTACGTAAATCTATATCGGGCCGTCATCGGGCCGTCAGGGTAGCTGACGGCCCGATGACGGCCCGATGTAGATGTACGTAGAATGCTAGCTGGGAAGAGCTTATTTCGAACTGGCAACCTTCAACAGCGCTATGAAATGCTTCAATCACTCGGATACGACGCCTCTCTCATTACCATACTTGTCATAGTATCTAAATGAGTCCATTCCATCAATTATTAATATATATTAAACTACTGGATGAGTGGCATACAGAGTGGCTGCTCAAGTATGTAGAGTTAATACGGTATACAGTGACAAAACCGTTGCGCAATCTATGAACAGTTAAGAAAAATATTAAGTGTCATCGACATCGAAGAGCAAGCAATGGATTCAGGAAGAGAAGTGTCATTGTTTGTCCGAATATATGGAGATAATACGATATGTTTTTTTAACCCATTGACAAGACCGTTACACAACTTGGCAGCTGAAAGAAATATTCTGTGTTATCGACATGAGAGCAAGCATTGTATCCAGGTAGAGAAGTTTCTTAATTGCAAGCATCAAAATACCCAAAAATTATCATTTTGCGTTTACATGGGAATTTTTCTCTCATTTTACTGATGAATTAACGGTAATTTCTATTTTACGTTTAAGCATGGACAAACATCATGAGAAAATGCTCCGTATGACATGCGCGACCAGCGAAGATATATTACGACCAACTGCTGCATTAAAGGTGACGCATCCCCTAATGTCGTGATGTTAAAACACGTTAAAAATTCCTAGTGGTTCAAAAGGCACATGCATTCAAAGTCATAGTAACTTGTGTTGCTTTTTATAGTTTATTAAAACAGCTATTCCACAATACACTATACTATGATGTCATTGGTTCCTTTTTAAGTTTTACTTGAAAATGTTAATTTTATTTAAATCACCATAACTTTACTTCAGACTGCTAATTTAAATAAAAAAAAATATTCTCTTACGATTGAATATTGAGACTTTATATTTCAAGCTAGCAATTTTTTAGATGCATGAAAACCGATTTAATTAAATTTCAAAAACATTCTTTGGTCAAAGAAATAAGACAAAAACATTCTTTAAAATATAAAAGTTGCAAGATACAGATCACTATAATGGAAAACAAATGCTTACCAAGAATAGATATATTTGTTGAAAATTATATTCGAAAAGATTTTTAGAAAATATATATAACATTACAACAAAATAACTTCAGCAATTAAATTTAAATTAATTTTTAAATTTTACTTAAGATTATTATATTTCAAGCTAAATTTCATTTCAAAATCAAATTGATTAAGAAAATATATAAGCACTGCAATACTACTTATAAATGTGAAAGAGATCTGTTTCTCTCTGCATACATTCCTAGAGTATTTTCTAATTAATCATTATTATTATTTTTTTTTAAATTAATCATAAGAACCAATGATTATCATTTGTTCCTCATGAATATCAATGAGATGCAAATGAGCAAAAAAAAACTTAGTAACTCTTTAAGTGTTAGGAATATATCAGTGGGATTTTCGCCACTGGTCTCGCCGGTCACACGCCTTTCTTTTTGGCATCTATACAATCAAAAGTGAAATTAAGGAATGCGTCTGGTTTAATCTTTATTAATATGCTTAGTAACCAATATAGTATAGAAGGTGTACAGGAAGAGCCACAATCGCAAAAAACAGCCTACCAATGACACCGAGAGGAAGAACCAATGACACCGAGAGGAAGAGCAAACAACCAAGATAGACAGAACACAAGCCAAAAACAAAGAAAAACAAAGCATACAGCCACCTCTCCCCTAACAAGGTGATCTGGGCCCAGTTGTTCAAAGCTATCGACATCGTTAGTTAACGATTCGTTAAAATTTACATCGAGTAATATGCAAATATGCTGAAAATTTTGCTAAAAAATGTGAGTAGCTTTTGTAGTGCAAAAGCTACTCACATTTTTTCAGCAAAAGATATCAGAATATTGTATATTGATTCCGCTAAAACAGTTAACGAAATTACCCTTAACGAGCTCGTTAAGCTAACGACGCTTTGAACAACTGGGTCCAGAATGCTAGACAGGCTCTACTTAACACAGCAGTAAGACAATGAACAGGACAAAACACAAAAAAGCCCCGCAGCGGGCAGCCACAAGGGTACACAACGAACAAACAGCGCCAGAACCACCACCTTAGAACGGTCAGCAGTAAACACTTCCGGGTGATGGGGAGGGGTAAATCGATTTTACGGATACCAGGACCCGGTTGTTCAAAGCGTCGTTAGCTTAACGAGTTCGTTAAAGGTCATTTCGTTAACTGTTTTAGCGGTTTCAATAAACAATATTCTGATATTTTTTGCTGAAAAAATGTGAGTAGCTTCTCACATTTTTTCAGCCAAAAATTTCAGCATATTTGCATGTCACTCAATGCAAATTTCAACGAATCGTTAACTAACGATGTCGTTAGCTTTGAACAACTAGGCCCAGAACTTCATTCTACGTTCAAATGTTTAAACTAATATAAAACTATCGTTCGGCTCGCATAGAGGCTCCCTAACTCAGTAAGTGCAACATCACAGACAGAAAAACGTGTAAATAAAATTAAATAACTGTAATAAAACAAGGGTACGGGCTCGTGGCAAACACCTCAGACACTGCCACGGTCGGCCCGGACATCAGGACCCAGTTGCTCAAAACTAACGATGACGCTAGTTAACGTATCGTTAAAACTTTGATCATTAAATATGGCATTTACGCTAATCTTTTTGCTAAAAATGTGTACAGCTTTTGCATTTGCAAAAGCTACACACATTTTTTTCAGCAAAAATACAGGTGAATTAGATAGTGTACTTAAAAGAACGGTTAACATTTTGACCACTAACCAGCTTGTTAATCTAACGATGCTTTCAACAACTGGGCCCAGGAATCAATCATCTATTAAAATCTTCGTAGTCTAAGAATTGTTTCTGAATTCTTCTAAAATTTTGGGAAGCTTCCTTCATTTATAAACTATGTCAGCGTAAAACTCTAGTTCCGATAGTCATTGCAGTGGAAGTGCTTTCAAGCTAACTTTATATTAACCAATTAATTCGGAATGTCGGTCGTAAAAGTTTGAAAACGCTTGAGGGAGCTTATGATACCGATATGCCTTTTTAAGGAGTCGTCAGGACATTAAAGTAATTATTTCCCCCAACTTACGGGGAGGGGGTGATATTGACTTTGGTGTGGTTGGCGTCGGTGTTGGCATCGGCGTGACACTTTCATGTCCGTACAATATCTTGTGAACCAGTTGTTGGATTTATACCAAATTTTCATTGATACCGGTATATGATAGGGACATAATAAAGAACTGATTAGAATTTGGTGTCCTTCACCTAATTTGCAAGGTCACAGCAGTAGAAAAATGAAAATGTACGGTTGGAGGACATCTGTTGTCTCTGATAATACCGTTACTAATTACCCTTAATACTGGGACAGTGCGGTCTGAGAAGACAGTGTAGAATCAAATATCAGTCTCCGCAGAACGGGACGCCTGTCTGCCCCAAAACACCAACTCGGTTTCTCGGTTGCAATTCTCTTTTGTATGTCGGTTATTACAATTGTGCTGCTGTGTCTTATCATCTCTTCTTCCTCTACTGACCAGTATGTAGGGGAAAGTACGGACCTTGTAGTGGTACACAGGTTGTTGCTCCCTCGGTTCTGCTGGTCGATGCGGTACTCTGGCGTCGCCCCCCCCCCCTCCCCAACTCCTTATCCGCCCACCCCTCGGTTCGGCTGGGTGAGCAATAAACCATTGGAAACTTTGAGAATTCAGTAGAAAATGGGAGAAAATATGCAATAGGTACATGTACTCTTATATAAATTCTACAGTATTGCTAAGGAAGCCAGGTTTTACGGCGACGAGGGTAAAATGGTTGGCACGAGCACTACATTTAATGTCCGCAGGCATGACTTCGTTGACTACCTGCTAAACGCTACTCTGCATTCTGAGATTAGGAAGTGTTTTTATGTCATAACATGCCACTAAACTGAATCCGGTATCTCGGGAGCGTTAGCCCTTTAAGGGCGGCAAATCAGAACAAATACCTGTGCAAACAGTGTAGATCCTGATGAGACGGGTCATCATGATCTACACTGTTTGCCATTTTATTTTGATTTTTGACCGACATCCCTATCTGCAATAATGAATATGTCCAAATTCAGTGATGGAAGCGTTCATTTCATAAACTCAGGGTGGAAAGGGCTAAGGGCTGTGTTCCGTGGCTGTAGCCTTTGCAGACTGGTTGTTTGTTTTTCACGGTTAAGGGAGCTGGATGCATTCCGTTTATTTTCTGCATCTTTCATAAGGAAGACAACTTTTGTGACTTCCTGTTTTGCTTTGGTACACACCAAGCTCATTCATAAAAGGTGTATACTCTCAAAGAAAAGAATATGCTTCCACTAATAAATTCTTTCCTTTTGGAATAAAACCTTTTTCAGGAGGGAGGCAAACAATTTGATAGAGTATCCTATCTCCAGAAACCAGAGAACCAATTGTCCTGTAGCTCATCTGAGACTATTTTTGCTTAGCAAACTAATGGCAACATTTTTAAAGAATGAAACATATAGGTATGGTAGCCGGTACAGTGTGATTGATAAACCTTTGGTGTTCGTATCCTACGGTAACTTGGCATGGAATTAAGCGTTAATTAATTTGGCGATACAGAAACTTCACATAAAATATGGCTTCGATAAAGTAACAACCCAAATAGTAAAAGCCCAGTGCTTTCTAGTTTTACACAAGCATATTTTTATTTTTTCCCATACGAGTCTATGTACAACGACCCCTGGGGTAGAGCTATTTTTGACCCCAGTGCTATAATGTGAACAATGTTGATAAAGGTCTACTGGCTAAAACTAAGTACTAAATGTCAAAGGCCTAGGCTTTCTAGTTTTACACAAGAAGATTGTTAAAGGTTTTCCCCAAACGAGTCTATGAAAGACTTGTGACTTCCGGGACGTAGCCGTTTTGACTACAGGGCCACAAGTTGAACAATCTTGGTGAAGGCCCTCCAGCTGAAACTACATACCAAATATCAAAGCTCTTGACCTTCTCGTTTTCAAACGAGAAGTTGTTTTTAAAGTTTTTCCTTAAATGAGACTTTGTAAAACAAGTTAACCCAGGAATTGGGCCATTTTTAAACTCGGGGCTATAATTTGAACAATCTTTGAAGAGGGCCACTGGATGAAGCTATATATCAAATATCAAAGTCCTGGGCCTTCTAGTTTCAGACAAGAAGATTTTTAATTTTTTTCCCAGTATGTGTCTATGTAAAACACGTGACCTCCGTGGTGGGGCCATGTTTGACCAAGAGCTATAATTTGAATAATCTTGGTAAAGGCCTTCTAGATGAAGCTACATATCATATATCAAATGTCCTGGCCTTCTAGTTTCACAAAAGAAGATTTTCAAAAACGTTTTCCTGATATGGGTCTATGTAAAACAAGTGGCCTGTTTGGCGGAGCCAGTGTTGGCCCTGAGACTTAATTTGAACATTCTTGGCAGAGGATCATTAAAAAACTATATACCAAATATTAAAGGTATGGTCGTCCTAGTTTCAGACGAGAAGATTCTGTATATGAGTCTTTTTAGAACAAGAGAACCACGAGGAAGGGCCATTTTTTAACCCAGAGTCTATAATTTGAACAATTGTGCTAGAAGCCCATTAGATGAAGTTACATACCAAATATCAAAGCCCTGGGACTTCTAGTTTCAGAGAAGAAGATTATTTTAAGTTTTACCCTATATGATTCTATGTAAAACAAGTGACCCCAGGCGAGGCCCTTTTTTTTAAGCTCTGGGCTATAATTTGAACAATCTTGGTAGGTCCAAATACCAAAAGCCTGGGTGTTAGTCTTACTCTTTGTTGCTTTGTGGTTTATTCTACGAGGCGATTTGTTTTATGTCTTACCTTGTGTCATTTTGTTCTTGTGTTTTTCAGACCTTTTAGCATTGCGATTACCTCGCTTGGGGAAGAGAGAGCTAATCTTAGTGCTTTTCGTACGTTTGTTCGATTTGTGCTTGTTTGGATTTGTCGGTTTCCTCTTCCTCTTGGTGTGTGGGAAGGGCTGCGGGTTGTGATTATGGCACTCCCTGGACTTTTCTCTTACCTGTTTTTTTTTTGTTAATAGGAATCTATGTAGAAAATGACATTTCCGTAAAAAGTTAATGTCAACTCAAGGTCATCATTTTTTCAAACTTTATTGGGCCCATGTCCCCAATGCAGCTTACCAAGCCCCAGGGATATTGACTCTCTGGTTCCGGATATTTTTAAAGGGTTTTTGCCATAACTGGCGTTGGGGCAATCTTGGTCATGTGACCCAGATGCGGTGAATAAATTTCGTTCCCCCGGCCCATGGAGGTTCCATATGAAATTTGGCTTTGTTTGCCCCAGCGGTTTCTGAGGATAAGATGTTTGAAGAGTGTGGATGACGGATGACGGAGGGACGGACTACGGACAAGGGAGCCTTCCTATACTATACGCTTACTAATGAGCCTAAAGGCTCAGGTGAGTTAAAATGTATCCAATTTTCTAAGCGACGTGCATTGCGGTGAGTGACTTGTTGGATGGCTACGTCGCGGACGACCATGAAAACGCTACAGTTCATCCGGTTTTCGAGGGAGTGTTGCTTTGTGCTGCCATTTCATATGAACCGAGGCACATGATGTCCTACAAGATTTCATTTTAGGCTAGCTAAGAATCGGATCAGCCTGCCCATTTGCTTCTGACCCTTGGCTACCCATAGAGTGCCCTGTGATGACTCCAATCAGACTGCGCGAATGCGCTAGCTGATCTGTGTCTCCACGAGCGCTTATCGTGTAGAAAATCCTGTTTCCCGGCTGGCTTATATATCATTAACCCATTACCCGGTGCCTTTGGAAGGCTGTATTCAGTGATTATAGGCTTTCCTGTGTATCTAGATGCAGTCGACTCTCGTTATCTCGAATTCCAAGGGACTCTCAGAAATACTTCGAGATATCCGTACCTCGAAATATCAGAGCTGCAGAAGTGAGGAAAACAATAAATCGAACATCCACATAAAACAAATGAATATGTAATTTGACTCCTGAAGATAGAGATATATTGAAAATATTGTGGAAAAGAGGAGAAATTGCTCCTTAGTAGCAATTTCTCCTCTTTTCCACAATATTTTGTTACCTGTTCTTAGTTTTCCATGTTAAAACGGGGACCAGAATTTCACTTCGAGATAAGCGGTTATTCGAGATAGGCGAGGTCGAGATAACGAGAGTCGACTGTATCATGTTTCTTGTGCTCCAAATAAATAATCATTTTGGACGCGTCAAGCAAAATGCGCAGATTCAGATCATCCTGCGCATGCGCAAAGTATCATTCGCGCCTTTACTCTCCATTCATTTTCTGTTGTATCCAATAATTCTGTTTGTCGACAGTGAAAGCCCTGATCAGACTGCACGGACGCGAATGCTGATCTGAGCTTTGCGATGTCCGCATATGCTGGAAGACACGTTTTCTCATGGCGCGGCGTAGTTTATTCATCCACACTGTTATAGAAATGATTAAAGCGTCTTTGTGTAACAAGTTGGGCTGAATGAAACAAATTAAGTCTGTGCAGATGATAATTTTGTCATTATGCATTATATTTGTCGTAAACCAATATTTATAAGTCTCATTGATCAAACTGATCACCGACTGATCAAATAGACCACCGATGAAATTTTGATTAGATTGCTGATACAGAAGGATGCATTTCCAAAACTAATATAATATCATTTAACCTTTTCAGCCTCGACTTTCTGAGTGGACTCTTCTGTCTATGGAATCGAATATGTTCGTTATCTCAATAAGGGATGTCGAGTAGACAAACATCAAAAACAAAACGGCAAACAGAGTAGTGACAAAATAAAGAAAGGCAAACAGTGTTGATCCAGATGAGCCATCTCATCTGGATGTATACTGTTTGCAAAACGTTTTTTCTGGTCTGTGGAGTTGAAAGGATTAAAGATATTAAAGTGCACGAACTTCAGTGCGTTATGTGATTTATGACAAGGGTTTTTTTTTTTTTTTTTGTTTTTTTTTTTTAAAAAAAAGTTAAAACAAATGCAAAAGAATTGCAAAATGCTATTGATATCTATAGTGTGCCTACATAGGCCGAACAAATTACCTAACATTTCCCTTTGAAATTTCCAAAACTATTTTGTTACATTATTTCAGACACCACTACATGTTCAGAGTTTAGAAGAAATTAAAAATTTGTCTGCGCCGTCGATATGTACCATGAAAACTCGTAAAATGAACTGAGCAAATTATGCACCATAAACGAGTCATTTTTGAAACTAATTAAAAGTTTTCTGGCTGTGGTTTTGTGGCTGTTCTATATACGGACGAACGATTCAGGAAAGGTGTGTGAAATTACGATGAATCGTAATTTCACACACCTTTCCTGAATCGTTCGTCATTCATACTTGGTCCACGCAAGCCATTCGAAACCATATCTCCGGTAGAGGTCCTTATTAGACTGTGCTGATTTAAAGATTGATCTAGGTCTTCTCTGTTTACATACTACATAATGACTGGTCGATATATTCTATCACTCCTTTCATCCCCAAGTTTCTGAAGTGAACTCTTTCGTCTTTGAATTTGGACACACTCACTGTTGCAACCAGGACCCGAGGTTATAAAACTTTTTTCATGCTCAACTCAGCTGAGCATGAAATTTATTTTGCTTATAAATCTTAAAATACTGACAATTTTTTTAAACTTCTTTCATGCTTGCTCAGCTGAGTTGAGCATGAACAAAGTTTTAATTGTTGGTATTTTTATTTCTATGACTAAGTGAAATTTCATGCTCATCAGTTGAGTTGAGCATGGAAAAAATTTTATTACCTCGGGGCCAGGCATGTCAGTCAATCTAAGGCAGTCTCTTTTACCACTAGTAACCAGTCTAGTGGTAAGCCGTCTACTAGAATAATTCCATCACCGAGTTTGCTGAAGGCAATTCTTTATCCTTCAAATGGCTAGTTTTGTAATTTTTGCGATGGTACAAAATTTTGTAGAGAGGTGAT
Source organism: Anodontia alba (assembly GCA_964016985.1). Lineage (NCBI taxonomy): Eukaryota > Metazoa > Mollusca > Bivalvia > Lucinida > Lucinidae > Anodontia > Anodontia alba. Next base: position 34,295,957 of record OZ024822.1, on the reverse strand, counting down.
TTTCATTTAAGTCACACAGAAGTAGTTCATATCAACTTTGTTGAAAATAGAAAACGGCATTTGAAAATGTCTAATTTTTACCTCCTGCTGAATCGGTTGCTATGGTGTCATTTGTGCTAAAAACTTTATTTATTCATCTTTCAACACACATTGTTTTGGGACGAACTTGTTGAAAAGTGCTATTTATGAGAAAACTAATACACCACTGTAATTTATCTTCTTTTGGTACGTTTGAAACCGTCCATATAAAGTTAATTTTAAGCGGTCAAATTTGGCCCTTATTGCTGAACTCTTAAACGCTGGTTTCCATGACAACCGTTCAATGCAACAGACGTGCTCTTTCTATGAAGGTTTGTAAACATTTTGATAAGTGGAAGCACACGTGTAAGCCTTCTGTCATATGTCACTCCTATCATTCATATGATTTCTTGGGAGAAGGATATGAAAACAAAACACATAATGTTTCGGGAGCCGAAAATGCGAGAAATCACAATTTAGGGTGTTTTAAACTTTTGATTATGAAAGTACTTCTGATAATGCACATATATACTCCAGGGTTATAAAGCTGTCAGAAAATACCATTATCTTATTTTGGCCCATGGACCATTTGGACCAAGTTCTCATGTCCGGTCACATTTGCCCGAAGACACTTTATCTCATGGCGTGGCTCAAATATGATAAAACAGAGCGATGCCAATCATGTCCAACCATAATTCAGCGCTGTAAACGTCTTTGATGTTGCGACATGTGTATTTGTTATTTTGTCAGAGCATTTTTAAATATCACATGCTTATTTTGTGATGTGAAACTTCATAATGAAACTTTTCTGAAACGATTTTTTTTTTTTCAAAAGTTTTAATATGTCCCATTATATGGATTCGGGATAACACAGAAAACTTAGATTAGGCAGGTGTCAAGGGATCAGACTATATCAAACGAAAATGTAAGTTATATAAAATAATAATAATAATAATAATAATAATAATTATAATAAAAAACAACTCGCAGTTCGGCGCGGGTCCACATTCTTTAGATATAAAATCTGTCTATAATGGCACTTAATCAGAATAAATAAATTAATAAATAAATTAATAAAAATAAATTAATAAATAAAATAAAATAAATAAATAAATAAAAAAAAAAAAAAAATAAAATAGAAAATAAATAGATCAGCCGGCACAAATGCGCAAGTTAGTACAAGTCTTCACCGTTTTCCTATTTTTTCTATTCTTCATAATGTGATTCGTGCGTTTCGAGACACATTTGATGTTTGCTTATTTTCATAGCTGTGTAATATTTGGCAACACTAGAATTCCTTCCAAGGTCTCATTTCGGATTTTTGACATTAATATAATGAAAGTATCATGAAAGCCAAGTCGAAGCCTCTAGTGTGTACTTAATTCAGTATTAATGTCAGACCTTATAACAATGAATTGTTTGAGAAAGATCGTACTTGGTATTATTTTTGTAACGAAATATAGATCGCCGGACCGATAGCGTATTATTTCTGACGGTATAAAGCAACAGCATCAACTAAGTCGCAATGTCAGAGAACATATCTTCGTACATGTGCTCCCAACAAAGTCTCAGATCAGCCTGCGCATCCGCGCAGTCTGATCAGAGTCTTCGTTCTACGCATAAGGAGACTTTACATCATTTTGCTTTCCATAAAGCACCAGCGAAGATTCTGATCAGACTGCGCGAAGGCGCAGGCTGATCTGAATCTTCGCTGGGAGCACATGTCCACAGGGACGTTTTCTGACGTTGCGGTCCAAATACTTTCAGCTTTTACGATTTGATACTAAATTGTTGAGTATAAGATTAGTATTACGCAGAATTGATAAAATTCCACACAATGTTTGCGAGCATAAATTGTAAATGTAATGTTATCAAATGGGCAGTGTCCAGTTAAAACATGTCTTCGGGCCTATGCGGACAGCGAACACGGTATTAACCACTTCAGCCTGGAAGGCCAAAACAGATACCTGTTCAAACAGTGTAGATCGAGATTAGATGGCTCGTAACGAGTTATCTCTTCAGGATTTACATTGTTTGCAATACTGTTCTCTTTTTTTATTTTAGACTGGCACCTCAATTTGCATCAGGCGACATGTCCAAATTCAAGGATGGAAGAGTCCACTTTAGAAACTCGGGGCTGAAAGGGTCAATGGTTGGTGTGTGTAGAAAAGGTCATAAGCATGAAACACAACCTTGCCGAGGTACCGAAAGAAGAAGGGATGAGGAACAAACAATGACAGGACACAACGACCCCAGCAGACACACAACGTTGGAATAAAGTCGATCAATTTTGATTAAAAATCAACATTGGGACAACGTTAATTTTCAACGTCAACATTAAATCGACGTTGTTTCAACGTTGTGTAGCTGCTGGAACAACGTTGGGACAACGTTAATTTTCAACGTCAACATTAAATCGATGTTGTTTCAACGTTGTGTGCCTGCTAGGAGACAGCTGAAGTAACCGACATACGAACCAAGAAGAGCTGCAACATAAGATCCGCCTTGAAACCGTCAGGAGAAAAAACAACAACAAGAAAAATAAAAACACTATGTTGGATTAAACAAGTTTATTTCTATCGAAAGCTCGCTTTTTTATTCTGATGAATCTCCAAAGTAAAAATGCATGTTCTCTATACTTCATCAGTGAAGCATCAGAGTAAAGCACCAATACATATATTCACAAAACTGCGATGAAACCAAGTACAAGTCTGACTAGTGATCAGCCTCAGGCCTGACGCATTGTAAATCAAAGATGGAAACAAAGATTTTAGCCATAAGTCATTAAGATGAGTGTGTGCACTTTCCGGTGCGGTGCAACTAACACAACATTACGTTTTGCTCTCTTCTGGAAAGCGGTCTGGCCTGACAGGAATGAATTTATTCCTGTTGGTCCATTTTTTTAGAAATGACTTTGGGTGCAGGAAATCAAACAGGAAGTCATAAAAGTTCCCTCTCGTGTAAAAAAGCGAACAGTCTACGAAGTATATTGAATCTCTTTATACATGCTTAATGGAATTACAGCAAATAAGCCACCTAATGACAAAACAACAAAATGGCATGTGCGCCTAGCTCAGATCAGCCTGGGCATCCGCCCAGTCTGATCAGAGTCTTTGGTGTGCGCTAAACGGGTAGCTTAGGACCCAACTTTCTTCATGCGGGCAGCGAAGACTCCGATCAGACTGGAGGGATGCCGAGGCTGATCTGCGTCTTCGCTGGGCGCGCATGCCATTTTGTTGGTTTTTATCATGGACAGGCTCAAATATGTTCTAAGAGGAATGATTGTTGAGAGCATTGAACATACTCACACATGTAAAATGTCCTTCCATTCGAGCTGGGCACAATATTTCCTAGAAGATTGCATGTGTGCACACTGAAGACTCAGATCAGCTTGTGCATCCGCGGTCTGAGCAGTCTTTGCAGGGCACTCTGTGGGTAGCCAAGGATCAAAGTCGTCTTCAGGCTGATCTGAGTCTTCGCTGGGCGCGCATGCAATTAAGTTTAAACATTGTTTTTATTTATATATCATCAATTATATACATAACTAGTGACAAATAATAGTTAATATCAATGTACAAATAGGATTCGAAAAACGCCTTGCGACAAATGAATTCGTCTCCCATCAAATCATAATTATAGAAGATTATTCGGTGATCACAATCACACATTCATTGGTAGAATTTGCATTTCCTGTTACAAGAAGAATAAATGATTTATAATAAGAAAAGGTAAAAAAAGGTATAGGGTATGAAATAAAAAAAGTAAAGAAGAGAAAGGTTGAGAAGATGAAGCTAGGACAAAGAAAGAAAATAATTATAAGAATATTTTATGCTTCTAGGAATGCTGTTCAATAATATATTGTCATTATTCATTTAATTATATTTTTGTAGTACAGCAGACAAAAAGGGTTTTATATGGTTCGCTCTCGTTAGTAATCTGACGTATTTAACAATTGAGCCAGCGCAAGACAAAACCAACAAAATAGGATGTGCGCCCAGCAAAGACTCAGATCAGCCTGGGCATCCGCCCAGTCTGACCAGAATCTTCGCTGCACGCTCAATGGGTAGTAAAGTGGTCAAGCTTTCTTCATGCGGACAACGAAGACTCTGATCAGACGGAGGATGCCCAGGCTGGTCTGAGTCTTAGCTGGGCGCACACGCCATTTTTAGGTTTTGTCATGTGCTGGCTCAATTTATAGATGACTGGCAAATATCCATTCCGTTAATATTGTCATATTAATTGACGGTGGCAAAATATTGTGCGTAACTGTTCTCATGGCAACACTAATTTGACATCTAAAAATGTGTCTCCTATTTACAATCATATGTTAAAAGTTATTAGTTAATTGACGAGGGCGCTGGTCGTCGACAATTACTTTATCCTCCTTTACCAGTCTAACTGTCATGCCATAAATATGGGCTAAAAAAAGCTCCAAACCGCAAATCCACCTCCGTTCCTCTTGTTTATTGCAAGAGAAAATCATTGTTATGTCACAGCATTTCTACTTTACGCGCATGCAATCAGGCTTTTTACATCACAAAACGTGACATAGTAATTCTCTACAGTGTGTTAAATATACGTGGGAGCAATTCAATGAGAACAACAACTACAGCAATCGACATTAAAACGCGTTGTATATGATATTTTCAACAGCAAAAACGATTGGAATAGTTTTATTATCATTTGGTTTGAACATATTAAGTAATATTCATTGTTGAATGGCAGATGGAAAACACATGCACATACACGAGCGCACGTGGTGAAATACAACGTCAATTTGATTAGCATGGCAGCACGATATACATCCTGTTTTCAAACAAGGGTTGACTAAACATTTGCAATATCTGTATTTAGAAAATTTCATTATTTAATGAACGCCCCTTGTATATACCGACGTCTATAATGTTTGTCTAGAGCAAGATGACAAGTGAATATTATCCTTAAGTTCGGCCGCGCCAAGCAAAACTTTGTCTTCAAGCATGCACCAAATGCACAGATTCAGATCCATCCCATGCATGCGCAAAGTCTCATTCGGGCATTTGCTCTCCATTGATGCATTCTATAGTGTCCAATGATTCTGTCAGCGAATAGAGAAGGTCTTGATCAGACTGCGCCGTCAGCATAATCCCGGAGACACGTCTTTGCATGGCGCGGACGAGTTATATGAAAACTGTTTTGTCATTTATTGACCAAATGATGGCTTAATAGATATATGTTTAACCTCGACTGTGGTTTCATAGCAAAATTATATACGCAGACTTCAGAACGTATTTTACTCATTAGCGTATGGAACAAAATAACACTATAGAAAAAATGAGCCAGTGCATAACAAAACCAAAAAAATGGCATGTACGCCCAAATCAGCCTGGGCATCAACTCAGTCTGATTAGAGTCTTTTCTGTGCGCTCAATGTATAGCTAAGGACCCAAGTTTTCTTCATGCGGACAGCAAAAACTCTGATCAGACTGGAAAGATGCCCAGGCTGATCTGAGTCTTCGCTGGGCGCACATGCCATTTTGTAGGTTTTGACATGTGCTGGTTCAAATATAACCTTGTCCGGAGACCTGAGGCTTCTGGTTCCCAGCTGTATTACGTCAATTTGAACATTGAAACCAGAAGTCAAAGATCATCGGACAAAGTGATATCTATACCGATAACAACTGTTTTAATTATATTTACCTTGCATATTGGCACATATGAGGGATGTTCGAAATGAATTGCTTATTTCTATCTGGAGACTTCAAATTTCAAGTTAGCCCAAAAGTACTCATTTCATGCCCTCGAAGTACTCCCCGTGGCTAGAAATGCAAAGTTTCAGCCGATGTATCCACTTTTTGAAGGCGTCACGGTACGCTGATTTGGGCATAGTAATAAGGTACTGATGAATGGCAGATCCAAGTGCCTGTCGGGACTGGTATTTCCGCCCAGCAAGGAGTGCTTTCAATTTCGGAAACAAAAAGAAATCACATGGGGCAAGGTCTGGGGCACCCATCTAGCAGAAATCTTTCTGACTTTCAAATGCTTCTTCAAAATAAGGTGAACCGTTGATAGTGATATGCCTACCTTTCGTGCAATATCACGAACTGTAAATCTGGCATCTCCTTCAATGATTTCCTTTATTTTGGAAACGATTTCTTTACGAGATGCAGAGTTTGGCCTGCCTGATTTCGGTGCATTTTTGATGGACTCTACACCAGACTCAAATTTCTTTTTCCACCGCCGAACTGTGTCATAAGACACACAAGAAGGTCCAAAAGCAGTAGAAATTTCAGTCATCAGCTTCTTCAAAGAACAACCAAGTTTTGAGCGAGCTTTGATGTAAGCCCGTATTTCATCTTTTTTGTCGACGCTTCTACCAACCATTTTTACTGCAGTTGTCAATGACTGCGTGTATTCAAATGGCAAATTTTATGTCTTACACTTAGTCTAACATGTACATTTATATACCATTGTGTAGATATTGAATAGCCCTATACAGGTATGTATTGGTTGTTATCGTGCCCCACGTGGATATCGAGCTAGAGGACAATAAGCAATTCATTTCGAACATCCCTCGTAAATGACCAAACAAATAGATCAGACAGCTCTCTGAACAGGCTCTACATTGTTTGCATGTTTTGGAAGGCGTTATTCTTAGTGACTTGTTCGTATTTATCCTGTCGGTAAATCGAGCTAACTTCTCCTAACGGTATTGGACGATTAAGTGAGCAATCGTTAAACTTTCAGGCGAGGAAACTCTCTCTATATCTTTTACTTGTGTTCTGAAAAGGGATCTACTCTAAAATGAAAGACGGTGCTCCCAAACTACACCCTTTTTCGGGAAGGACTTGGTGTACACATCAAGTCCCTTCTGAAAAAGGGTGTAGTTTGGGAGTAATTTTTGGAAAGCAAAATAGGAAGTTACAAACGCTGTCTCCCTAGTATAAATAGTGGAAAAATCTACGAAATAATTCCAGTCTCCTTAATTAGCGTTTTGAAACGACATTATTTTTTACATACCTGTGTTTTCTGATCACTACGAAAACACGCCTATTCAAATATATTGAGGATTTTTCCACCAAAAAAGGAAAACTTTCAGATGAAAAATTCTAGTAGTTTTCATATTTCTGCTCAAAACATATACTCGGCGAGGCGGTTCTAACTAGTAGCCACAATCTATGTTTGTGAGCAGAAATCAGAAAATTAATGTATACCCCTGTAAACCCCAGTTTTACTGTATAAAATGGGGTTTAAGGGGGTCAAAACTATATAGGCGTGTTTTCGTGATGTAGCCTCGTTGTTGATATGCTTACTGTTTTGTATGTCTTCGATGTGTTAACATGAATACTAATATATCTCAAGAACGTTACAATATTTCGTGGGTATTGTGGACATAGGATGTTATATTTACATTGCAGTCGTAAGCTGTTTAAGTCACTTAGGAAGAATCTGTCATTGTATACTTTATTCAGAATCTTTAACTTGTTATTTATGAAAAGAAATTCTGCAGACTGAGAGAAAGAACATAAAAAAGAATACATTGCAATCATGTGATACTTCAGGTCCATTTTCAGGTCAGTCAAGAGTTTCATGTCACTGGCTCTCGTCTAGGATATTTATTTATACATTAGCAATTCAAAAGCTTTAATTTATCATAAGCACATAAATATTATGCCATATGCGAAAAATTAAGGTCAAGTTCAGACTGCACATAGCATTCCCACAGTCTACTGGTCAAAAATATAATAGAAGATAATCAGGAAATGCCACAAGCACGGCTTTCCCGAGGTGGCAAAAGAAGAAGAGATAAGGAAGAACTGACAAAACCTAGGCCAAGTATGAAATCACTGATGCACAAACAAAGAACTGCAACAAAGGGACCTCTTTGAAATTGTCAGTAGGAAAAAAGTATTGGAATATTTAACCAGTTTTAATCGCACAAAATCCCACTTTAAACTCTGCCGCAGCGAAACCTCATCCTTAATTCTAATCATCACGAAAACGCACCTATACAATTTTGACCCCCTTAAACCCCACTTTTATACAGTACGAGTGTCATGCAAAAAGTTCTGTCACTAATAGGCTTCCTTAGATTTATCCCAGGTATATTTTAAAATGCTTCACTGCACTTGAATGGTGTGTTCAATAGCTAACGATACCCGTTTATTTCGTTCAAATTGCTTTCCAACTGACTGAGTTATTTCAAATTGAAATGGATGCAGTCATATACACTGACCAATTTACTTGTTACAATAAGAAACGACCAAGCAAAGGATGGTCATGAGTCCACCTTTTACATGACAACGCCTCCTCTCATAAGTGTGAGGTTGTTAAGTCTTTTTTTGGCTTCTGAAAAAGTAAAAGTTTTAAACCATCCGCCTTATTCACCTGACCTGAGTCCCTGTGACTTCTTTTTATTTCCAAGGCTTAAGAAAAATGCTTTCTGGAAATAAGTATGCGTCTAGAAGAGTTCTCTTGGCAGCGCTATTTATCAGTATCTCCAACAGATACCAAAAGAAAACTAATTTTCTGCTTTTCGCGACTAAGTAAAAAGGTTACAGAAATGTGTTTCGGTAAAGGGGGAATACCTGGAAGGTTTGTAATAAAGATATGTTTGATAAAACGTAGTACTGAAGTAATCCGAACCCAGTGACAAAACCTTTTGCAGGACCCTCGTAAAACTGGGGTTTAGAGGGTTATACTATTTTTCTTATTTCTGCTCAAACACATAGATTGTGGCTACTCGTTAGAACCGCCTCGGCGAGGCGGTTCCTACGGGTACCCACAATCTATGTTTTGAACAGAAATATGAAAATATATCAGAATTTTTATCTGAAAACTTTCAGCTTTTGGTGGTGAAATATTCAATATACTAGAATAGGCGTGTTTCATGATTTAAGGCATTTGCTGCGCGTCACTAGTTTCCATAATATCGGAAAACTATATTAGTAAACAGTAAAACACCTGAACAAACGCTTTACTTGATCCTCGCCGTTGCTATTCCCCTTTACCGAAGTTTCTTTTTCTCATTACGAAAACATGCCTACTCAAATATACTGAAAATTTTACCACCAAAAAATGGAAATTTTCAAATAAAAAATTCTGATATTTTTCATATTTCTGCTCAAAACATAGATTGTGAGTACTTGTTAGAGTACCCACAATCTATGTTTTAGCAGAAATAAGAAAAATACTGTATACCCCTGTAAACCCTAGTTTTACTGTATAAAAGTGGGGTTTAAGGGGGTCAAAATTATATAGACATGTTCTTGTGATGTTGTACCGGTAAAATAAATAACATATACCGGAAGTGAGTGGATATGTGTGTCTACTTTTGTATTTTTACAACAGCATGTTTTAATTCCAGTAAAATAAACTCCAACCGACCGCGGCTCTTTATATTGTATACCTAGCAGTTAAGTATAGGAATTTCTCGGTTATTTTTTTATATTTCACAGTGTGATTATATATCAGCAACTATTGAATTATTTCAAAGTGTCAGAATTGTTTTATAGGCTGTTTCCGCGTTATTAATTTTTATTTTAATGTCCATTACCGGTAAGGCATGATTTATGCAGTTAAATCATAAAAAAAATGACGTCGACGTTTGTAGTGAACGGACTGAATTACATCATTTTCTGACGTTGTTTAGTATTTTATGCTCAAATTCAAACAATATTTGGCGCTTTCAAGATACCAGCACTATTCCACTAGAAAAAAAAAGAATCTATATAATAAATAAGATAACGAACAGTATTTGCTTGATATGATAACTCTGTCACTCAGGAGCTTGTATAATCCGGTTAATCATCGGAAATCGTTTTTACCGAATTACCACGCTTCTTCATAACAGATGTGTAATATCAATCAAACATTGTTGATCATTCTCTACATAATAAATGGGACTGCAAAAGTTACTACATACCCATAACTGTAATTACCTACAATAATAAACAAGAAGATGTATACATAGCAGTTGCACCCATCTACACGCTTACATACACAGCAGTTGCACCCATCTACACGCATACACTTGCGATTGCTGGCACGCACTAAACGTCATTTTATGTTTTAAGATTAAAGGGGAACGTAACCTTAAAGAGTATTGTGCTTTAAAGTAAAATACTTAACAAACAATGAATTTGATACAAATTTGATCAAAATCGGTGGAGAAGTAAGATAGTTAGGGACAATTGAATATTTTAACATTGGAGGAATGGGCGCCGCCATTTTGAATATTAAATGCGGTTTCGAAAACCAAAATAAATAAATAAATACATAAATAAATACATAAAAATAAAATATATAAAATACTAAATAAAATTCATTTTATAAAGGTTGTTGTTCTCATAAAATTGGTTTATTTTGAGGGGGAAATGATTGCTTGTCACCAGAATTTAACATCAATAAAAAAATCTGTAGCAAATCTATTCTTAAAAACCCTTTATAATTTGGTTATGCATACTTAATTTGGGCTGTGTGACGTTACAAAGCCTCAAATATGGCGAGATCCATGAGGGCCATTTTGAATATATTCAAACCATCATAATTTCCTTATTTCTAGACCGATTTTGAAAAATCTTGAATCAAAATAAATGGCTTACTAAGCACTTTACTCCTTGGTTACTTACAGCTTTTATTGCGTTCCCCTTTAATATGCGAAACATAACACCCATACATTCACGTTACATCGTAGAGCCAATATTTGTATATAGATATCACGTTTTTAATGTATTAGATACGCAATCATCCGTTAATTAAAAATTCATGTTCAAATAAATAGCATTGTCCGAAAATATTTGATTACGTTACTTGGCATTGATCCTACTCCAAATTCGGAAGTGAAAAGGGACATCATTGTGAAAAATCATCTAGGGTCCAATGTGTAGTTTTTCAACATTCAAAGTACTTTATTAACCCTTAGTATCGGGACAGACATGCCTGGGCAAAACATATACGTCTGAGAGAAACAGGCAGCAGATACTCGTTTCAGAGGTTCGCAAGGCCGAGAGCATACGCTGGTTATAGAGTGGATATCGTGGGGGAAACTACACTGCTCCTGTTATCCAATTCAGACTCTAAAACATCCACAAAACGATCAAGAACGCCTCATCCCTCACCCCCTCCTACCCCATCCCCGCTAAAATAGATAACATGAGCCGGGGCACAGTATTTCCTACAAGATTACAGTTGCGCCCAGCGAAGAATCGGATCAGCCTGTACATCCTCCCAGTTTGATTTCTCATCTGAGTCTACACTGTTTGCCCAGGTTTGTCTGTCCGAATATATACAATAAATACAGTATGTTTGCTAGAGTTGTTCATTAATTTTTGTATACACGATCGTCGTAATTTATTTATTTAACGACTTACGTGGTACAAGGACGGTACATCTATTTGAGATTAAGTAATTTAGAATAATTGCAGTATTTAAACAATAATTTCTAAGTAAAATGTTGACTTAAAATCATGTAAAGCTTACCTCTATTCTGCAATGATATAATGTTTCGAACTCTTCTTTGTTTGTGCGTATAAGGCGTTTGTTTTGTCATTATTTGTTCCTCATTAGCTGTATAAATGCTCAAAATGACCCAAACTATTGCTCAAAATAGATTAAACTTTATCTCATCCATTTCAAAAACACTTTCACACTTTGGATAATTTTGCGAATTTCCCATTAAATGTGTAAATCAGGGTAATTTCATTGAGAACATACATGCTCATGTGTACATTGATTTTGACTAGGTCAGTCAAAATAAAAACAAAGCTTAAATAAGATGCTAAAATTACAGTTTCTTCTTGTAAAAAGGGCCTGAAGTGAACTGATATCTAAGTTGGGAGGGTTTTACTTGAAAAAATAATGATATATCAGCAATGAATAAAACACATGTTTTTTGAGGAGATATACTGCTTTTAGTGTGGGTAACATAGTTGCCCCCTTTTTGGGAAAGGGCTGCCAACTAATTGAAAAAAAAAGGTAAGAGAAAAGTCCAGGGAGTGTCACAATCACAAACCGCAGCCCTTCCCAGACCCCAAGAGGAAGAGGAAACCGACAAATCTAAACAAGCACAAACCGAACAAACGTTCGAAAAGCACTAAGATTAGCTCTCTCTTCCCCAAGCGAGGTAATCGCAATACTAAAAGGACTGAAAAACACAAGAACAAAATGACACACGGAAAGACATACAACAAATCGCCTCGTAGAATAAACCATAAAGCAACAAGGAGTAAGACTAACACCGGGACCACCGCCTTAGAACGGTCGGTTGAGCAAACCACCGGGGGGTTTAAAGCACTTTTACAGCTAGCTAACTTCACCCTGGGTCCCGATGCTACTCTTAATACATAAATACATAAAAATTCGGTTCGCATAAAGGCTCCCAACTCAGTCAATGCATCAAAGCGAAAACATAAAAATCAAATTAATCACTATAATAAACAAAGACGAGTACTCATGGCTAATTCTACTGTATGCCAGAGTAAATGAAAACCAATAGTTGAACCACGGCGGGCCAAGCCAAAGACATATCGTCAAGCCCCAACCCACTGGTTAAAGTTTTACGAAGAGGCCGTCATTGAGTCTGAGGCCCGAACCACCGTCGTGCAATTAAAGAGTGAAGCATAGCCATCAACAATGATTGGGTTGACAACTAGGCATGCGGTCTGCCGCATAATATCCAGGCTATAGCCAATTCTTTTATAACGGTTAATTAGTTTTCTGAATTGCTCCGAAAAGTTAGATTTACCTACAATTTTTCTAAATCTGTACACTAAGTCGCCGTAAAATTCGGGTTCCGATATACCTTGTTGCAGAAGTATTTTCAGACTGACGCTATATTTTTCTAACAAGGCACTGTGTCTGCGATAAAATTTCGAAAACGCCTTACGAAGTTTAAAATAACGATAGCCCTGCCTAAGAAGTTTGGCAGTAAGGGCTTTATTACGGTAGTTAAAGTCATTAAGATTTGAAGAAGCTCTGGCGAATCTTATAAGTTGAGATTCCCCATATGGGGTACGCCGGGGGACATCGCCATCCAGAAAAGGGAAATTGACTATATCAAAATCAAAATCGTCGCGTTTATCATAAATTTTGGTGGAAACTGTACCATTAGATATACATAGATTCAAATCCAAAAAAGGTGCCTCGGTATCGGAAGAATTTGCTCTATTGAATTGGAGTTCTGTAGGGTATATCCGGTCCACCATTTGGTCAAAGTAAATATTGTCAAAAGTCGAAATACACAAACACCTCGGCGTTTATATCTCGGCTGAGTGTACATGGCATCAACATATAGACGATATCAAAGAGAAAGCTTCGGGACGAATCAATGTTACGAAGAAACTCAAATACAAGCTCGACAGAAAATCTCTAGAAATTATTTACACAGCATTTATACGACCTCGTTTCGAATATGCGGACTTAATCTGGGACAACTGTATCCTATGTAAAAAAAAAAAATGATAAAATTCAAGCGAAGTTGTCGAATTGAATTTGGAACCACAAAACACATATCCTTTGATTGTCTAAATAACAAAATTAAATGGAACTCCTAAAAACACACCAAGGGAACCACAAACTCACACTGTGCTATAAACGTGTACACTAACGTGACTCCATGATATCTTTCTGACATAGTACCTCAGACTGAATCGATTTTTGCGATAGAATCTTAGAAATGCTGATAATCTCCAAACATTTGACACCAGATCTGACCATTATTACAACTGATTTCTTCCACGAACAGTAAGGGAGTGGATTAATATGTTACTCAAAAGAGAGAATTCAGTTGTTCCCAAACTCTTCTAAACTGGTAAAAAGACATGTAAAAATTCTTCACACCCGCTTAAGAACGAACTGTAGTGCAATAATTATTATCCTTTTTTTTTTAAAAGAATATAACTGTCTCTCCGTTAAGCAGCTGTGGCGATTTCGAGAATACCTACATTTCTTCTTTCGAAGCTGTTTCACAGTACATGAAAATCTCTTTTTTAATTTACTGCTCTTCGGTAATACTTAACCTACTTCCTACTTCTTTTCAAATGAGATAATATACAGGAAAGTCAAGTGTTATGCAGAAATTCTAAGAAATAATAATACTTATTTTTATCAAACTTGCGATGCGACTGGTTTGGTTTGGCTACAACGAAGCGCTGTTGTCGAATCTCTTTCTCTCTCAACACTCTTATGAGCTTAAAATCAAAGCTTTTTTTTCTACTGATACAGGAACATCAATACTTGAAATTGATTGCAAACTTAGTATGTTTTGTTTTTTGAATATATATATATGCCAGCATATCAAACATCTACATATTCGCTTCGTTTGATTTTAGGTACTAAGGAACCACAAAGTGTGTTTGAATTGAAAAGGCCATTTAATAGTTAAATGACGATTAAAATTCTGTTTAAACAAGTCAATGTTTTAAACAGGATATTCTATGAACACCACTAGAAAATTGTTCATATAAGTTTGGATAACTAATCAAACTACTAAAAATTATCCTTAAATCAAGATGGGTGATATATATATATGAAAATATATATTAAGATACAGTTCGATTTTCTTCTAAGTATCATTTCTATATGACATTCGCCTTCTTTTGAGAGCTGCTATTGTTGAGAAGAAGAGCTATATAAGTATAATCGTATTATTGCTTTCGTTCTGATCCTTTACCATAAAACTCCCTCCCCTCCTCCGCGCAAACTGTGCTTATGGGGAGGAGGTTTACTGTTTTCACGGTGTTCGTACGTATGTCCGTCCGTCCGTTACGTTTTGGTTTCTCTTTTGCACAAATGTTGATATCCACAAGACATTGCTGTTAGAGAAAAATAAGGGCCTAGGGGGTTATTCCTTTACTGTTAATTCCCTTTGTTCTTCTTGGAAATATGTTTCGGTTTGAGATTCTTATCTTGCTATATAATTTAAGAATGTTTTCTTATTTTGCATAAATGTTGATATTGATGAGCTGTTGCTGTAAGAGAAAAATAAAGGCCTAGGGATTAACTCATTTAGAGTTATTTCTCTTTGTATATCTTGAAAATGTTTCTGCTCCTTATCTTGCTAAATAATTCAAGGAACCTTCTCATATTTTACATAAATATTGATATTGATAAGACATTACTGTTAGAGAAAAATAAAGGGCCTAGCGGTTCATTCCTTTACTGTTAATTCCTTTTGTTCTTCTTGAGAAGTTGGTCTAGCATGACTATATAGTGCATGCATGGTGAAATCAACTCGTCCTAAATAAACGTCGAAAAGATTGCCTTTGGAAACAAAGAATACATTACAAATTAGAAAATGTGAGTCTCGGTTTTATTGAGACGCTTCATAAGCAGTACTGAAGTTTGCAAAACTGCTTACGGCCCTCTAGCATAAATATGAGCAGAACTCCATTTTCAAACATACCACAATTGGCCCTATGATCCCAAAGGAAACGAAATATAATCTGCACTATGGTGAAGTACGGGGAGACATTCTACGGCCGCCACACGGCACTAACACCAGCTGCAGTGTAATAAAATAAACGTAAAAATAGATTGCCTTTGGAAACAAAGAACACAGATTAGAAAATGAGAATCTCGGTTTCATTGAGACTCTTCATAAGCAGTACTGAAGTTTGCAACACTGCTTACGCCCTCTAGCATATACATTGAAGTAATTGTTAAATTTGAAGTAATATATTGGTCAAAATGACAGCTTTTTCGCTGAGCCATTGTTTTGGTAATTTTTGACATCTGGGTTTTGTATGCTCTGAGAATGTACATCTGAGATAGTGCATATATGGTGAAATCAACTTGACTCAAAGAATTTGTTGAAACATTCTAATATTTTGCAGATTCAAGACATATTGTACATGTGCGAGAAGATGTTCGGTATTGGAAACATCGTTTTTGACAAAAACCTAGCCATGTATGTCTATCCGTATGTCTGTCTATCTTCATTGGTTTTCCCAATCACGTGCAACCTGAAGCAAATATACATTTTAATACATTGCTTTTCAGTACCCAGAAGGCAGTCATTACCTGCAGGAGGGTGGGGGAGGGTGTATCTAATAAGCACTGCTTATTGACACTTCTTGTTATGTATTGTCATAGTATTGTAAATCACGTATATACTTTCTGGAATAAAGTAAGTTTGAACCACACAGTTTCTCTGTTTCCTTCTATTAAACGACACTGTCTGACGTCAATTTGAATAAAGGAAATATATATTTTCGCGTAATTGTACGAGAACAATATGTATACTCTCTTGTAACGTATTAGTAATGATGTCTCTGTCTGCTGATTATGTACGGTGTATACAATTCCGTCTGCTAATACTTAAATTCGACGCTTTAACGGTTAAATGTCATTAATGTCTAGCACACTGACCAATTATCCAGACCCGGATCAGACGTCGTAGAACGCGGTTTCTAATCAGGACCTTAACTGTTTACCATGAAAGTAGCAACTTGAATCACGGCAGCAGCTATATAACAGCATTAAAATAGACGATGGACCATGTCTGGGTTCAGGAGTTCATTGATGACACCATAATATGGGACAAAGTAAACAATGTAGGCTACATCCGACGCCGCAGAATGCGTCATTTGACAAGAGACACTACTGTTTGCATGAAACATATTAAATAATACAACTGAGCCGCAAGATGAGAAAACGTACCCTCTGACATGCATCAAACGGAGTCTCAGATCAGACTGTACATCCGCGCAATATGATCAGAGCTTTCGTTGTCCGCATGAGGAAACTTTGTATCCTTGGCTATCCAAAATGTGTCCAGTGAAGTTTTTAATCCTTGGCGCACATGTCCAAAGATACCTATTCTGAGGTTGCGGCTCTAATAATTGTACCAGACTCCCACAAAATTAAAAATGAAACTGCAAAGAGTGAGCTAGAAGACTCAAATGGCCTCATTAATGGGTAAATTGGCTCAGTAGAATGTTGTTTCTTATTTTCCATTAGTTGTCTTACCAAACATTTGTTGTACAAAGTGTTAATTGCGGTTGTGTTTCAATTACAAGTAAACAGTGGCCTGGGTAAAGATGCCTTTGGGGAACATGCGGACTGCTAAGGCCATGATCTACTCGTACATCTGTTTTTTTTTTATCAGGCCTTTTATGGCCCTCCTGTATAATCGACACTATCAAAATAACAACGGAGAACAAAGGCTGGTTAGCCTGCGCAGGAATGCTTTCGCTCTCCCCAGTTGCTCCAAAGACACCTTTTTTATGACACGACTCATTATTGTTTCCGCAGCTTCACAAATTAGATGCACAAAATGAGATTGAATTAGTCGTATCAGACGAAAGTGTAACAAACATTTTTAATAAAGACTGTGGCCAGATCAGTCTGTGTATTTGCACAAGATTTCTCGTTCTTATCAGTACACTTTATCAAGATTCTTTAAACTTAAAAATTTAGGAATGCGAGCTTAGACCCAGCTAGCATTCTACGTAAATCTACATCGGGCCGTCATCGGCCCGTCAGCTACACTGACGGGTCGATGACGGACCGATATAGATTTACGTAGAATGCTGACTGGCGAAACACAGGCTGTTCTGGGTAAAAACATTTTGTATATGCGTTAAGCCCAATTTAGCCTGACAGGCACAAATTACGTATACATTTGTACTTTTCTTAATTCAAGGTAATTCTAGGTTTTTGTTCTATATTGCATTTGAGCCGGGCACAGCATTTCCAGGAAGACTGTATGCGCGCCCAGCGAAAACTTCAGGCTACACATATACACATGCTAAGCAGAACCTTTGTCGTCTGTCGAACGAGAGCTTGGATATTAGGTACCCATGGAGTGCAAAGCAATGACTCTGGTTTGAGTCGTACTTACTCAGTTGAGCTTGAAAAAGTTGGCATTTTCATATTTATTAGCAGAGAAATTTTCATGCTCAGTTATGTTTAGCAAGAAAGAATTTGGCATTGTTAGTAATTTGAAATTTATTAGCATCAAACATTTCATGTTCAGCTGAGTTGAGGATGAAAAAAGTTTTAAAACCTCGGGGCAAGAAGTTTTGTAGGAAATGCTGTACCCCGGCTCATTCAATTTACGTTTCTGTTTCCGCTCGCTCACAAGAAAGTAGTGTTCGTTAAACGAATATAAACAACTGTTGCCTTGGGCTGTATTAGTACGCATTTGGTATATTAATGCACATCGTGCTTGAACAACTTGAAGACAAGGTACCCGGCATATGCGACTATAAACTAAAGACTTGTATGACAATTTGCGCGAAAAGAGTTTAAGAGTACAAACGCATGTCTAGATATATATTTATATAAGTCGACAGAACAAAAAAAGCTTTAGTTTTCAGAGCAAGGAGATGTTTTGAATGACAGAACAGGATTTCACCACATAACTGGGTTTGAAAATGCAGTTCCAATATTAAAAGTATCCAAACTACTTTCATATTATAAAAGAGGAAGCATCAGTAAATTGATTTCACACACACACACACACACACACACACACACACACACACACACACACACACTGAGTCATGGAACTCAGCTAAATGATACATTTACTTGGTATATCCCTTTGAAAGAAAAATAGTATAGAAGGTGTCCATGGATATCAACAGTCACAAAACATAACCTACCAATGACACAAAGAGGTAGAGTAAACAAATCATAGTAGACAGCACATAAGCCACAAAACAAAACATAGATTGTGGGTACTCGTTAGAACCGCCTCGGTGAGGCATTTCTAACGAGTACCCACAATCTATAAGCAACAAGCTTCTCTTCCAAAACAAGGTGATTACGAACCACGCTAGTCAGAGTCCACTGAACACAACAATAAGACAACGAGCAGAGAAAACAAACATGGAAAATCTGAGCTATACCCATTCTCTCAGAAAGTGTCTGGGTCAGAGGTCGTCACCTTAGTGCAAAAGGTAAATGTTAGATCTTATCGTCAGAATGCTCCAATCTGACAAGTATATCTACCGGTGATATAGCATGTATAACTTGTATACCTAGGATGCAGACTATGTAAATTAAGAGGAATAGGTACTTTTGGTATATGTTCCGCTATATTAGAAGGGAAACAATTTTGTCACTTCCTGTTTGCTTCCTTCCACACCAAGACCTTTCCGAAAAGAGTTCTGCACTAAAAGGAAAGAATAAGCTCCCCATGGAATCATTCTCGTTGCTTTTTGGGATAGGTCATTTTGCAGAAAGGAATCAAGTCAATTAAGAGTTGCCTCCCCTGAAAGTGTATCGGTTCCCCT
Organism: Anodontia alba; assembly: GCA_964016985.1. Lineage (NCBI taxonomy): Eukaryota > Metazoa > Mollusca > Bivalvia > Lucinida > Lucinidae > Anodontia > Anodontia alba. The sequence goes on along the minus strand of OZ024822.1, from coordinate 34,276,719 downwards.
TAAGTTGTATACTGTGATACATACTTGAATGTCTATAAGCTCTAATGTACATTACATAATTGCATGTAAGGTGAAGTTATTCATTGAATGACATGTAACGGATCATTAACATTGGATCTCGAAAGACACATGTATGGAATAAAGTCTGTCTCTATATGGTATTATACGGTGTGTTCTACAACAAACTGCATGCAGTGTAGATCCATTACGAAAACATGCCTATTCAAATATACTGAAAATTTTACCACCAAAAAGTGAAAATTTTCAGATAAAAAAATCTGATATTTTTCATTTTTTCTGCTCAAAACATAGATTGTTGGTACTCATTATAATTGCCTCTATCAGGCGGTTCTAACGAGTACCCATAATTTATGTTTTGAGCAGACATAAGAAAAATAATGTATACCCCTGTAAATCCCAGGTTTACCATATAAAAGTAGGGTTTAAGGGGGTCAAATGTATATAGGCATGTTATCGTGATGCGAATTAAGGTTGATAATTGCACGACGGTGAGTTTGGCCTCAGACGGAACGACGGTTTCTTCCTAACTACATTCCAGACAATTGGCGTCTGACAATCTATGTCTGTAATCAGGCCAACAGCGGTTCAAACTTATAGTAGTATTAATTAACTCAGGCTTCAGGTTGCCATTGCTCCTCATTTTCGTCAGCATCGTTTGTGATTATATGGGTTTTAATGTGATGTTTCACTGATGAGCTAGATGATCACTGTTAGGACAGAACCACATTTGCAATGTTGAGCTGCCTCAGATTTCATGCACGGATTGCACGAGTAAGACCAGTTTAAGCACATATTTTCTGCTGATCATTATTAAGCTGTTCCAATGCAGGGATTCTATTGCGGACTCTTACCATCTGTGGTGAAGCACTTTACTTACTGCTTTGATTTCATGTAAAGTATCAACATTATACGAGGCTGCCAGTGTTGTGTTTACCGACTCAATAACTGTCCATTTTGCTTCATGATTTACTTCGTGTTTTTATTTGTTTGTTTGTATTGTAATAACTGAGTATAGCTGGAACTGCATCATGACTAACGAAGTGGGTTTAGTACTTACTAGCAAAACACCCTAACCACCTAACTCTTACCGCAACAGTCTTGCAGATGGTTGTTCTAATGTTTTTTCTTACGTTTTCTTTCTTTTATTTGCTCTCTTTCGAAGTATTGTTTTGTTTTGTGACTTTCTGTGTCAGCCTTGTCTTTTGATTTTGTACCATAGGAGGACTATTTCATGACTGAGGCCTTTTCTGCATTTTGGCAAATGTCATATGAGTTAATGCTATGTTATTGCTATGAAACGGGGATGTTTAGTACAGTCAGGCATAATGTATTAGGATACAGAGAGAGAAAAAAAAATGCTATATTTCTATTCTAATATTTATAATCTGATTCGCAAATCAAACATTTCAGCCTTGATTCCGACATTGAGGTTCATGTGGATTTTGTTAGCGGCTGTCCGTATATATTATATCGTTTTGTGCTTACATGCATGCCACTGGAAGGCTGAACTTTGTGGCTGAGGCCTTTTCTGCGTAAGTGCAATTTAGTACTTCTCGAAAAATAACGATATTCTTAATACTTTCTTTGTGTTGTTGTATATAAAAAAAAACACAATGGCCTCAATGATCCCAAAGGAAATGAAATATAATCTGCACTATGGTGATGTACGGGGAGATATTCACACCGCCACACGGCACTAACACCAGCTGTAGTGTAGTAAAGTAAACGTAAAAACAAAACTGCCTTTGGAAACAAAGAACACACAACAGATTAGAAAATGGAAGTCTCGGTTTTATTGAGACTCGTCATAAGCAGTAATGGAGTTTGCAACACTGTTTACGCCCTCTAGTGTATACATGAGCAGAACTCCATTTTCAAATATACAACAATGGGCACAATGGTCCTGATCCTAAAGGAAATGAAATATAATCTACACTATGGTAAAGTACAGGGAGACGTTCTACCACCGCCACACGGCAATATCACCAGCTGCAGTGTAGTAAAATAAATGTCAAAAAGATTGCCTTTAGAAACAAGGTATGCCAAGACATGAACAAACCAATTAGTTTGTTAGAAATAGAAATGTAAACGCATTAAACTTTCTATATATAATGAAAGTAATGAGAGTAATCTCTGCTAAATTTGTAGCACCCACCTTAATGTTGACGCCAGTTTTAGATATCGCTCGCATAACAATCTCGATGTAAACAGATAATTAAGTCCAAGATAAACAGACACTGAAAACCGGCATATAAATTGACTTCTCTGCATTCAAACCTTTGTATGTGGCTTTTGTTGGGATGGTCGGTTGGTGCAAAGGTGTCGTGTATCTTACGTCACCGGGGCGTCCAACTCATATTGGCTTAAAGTTTGGCAAGACCTGCTATCCTTGTAGCAGGTAAGGTAGAGGGGTAATGTTTTTATTTCTTCTGTTTCTTCATTTTCATTTCTGTTCCGCTTTCTTCCCTGTCCCTCTCTTTCATCTCTTCTACTATCTCTTCTATCTATTTTCTCCCTTTCTCTGGAAGACGACACAAAATGACCCACAAGGGTTGACGTGTTGTTAAACTCCAACACAATCAATCAATGTGGCTTTTGTATTGCTAAAAGCATATGCTTTGAATCCATAATTGTCGGTTGTGTATTAGATTCCAAGTTTAGCAAAATCAACGAAAACTATTAGGTTTGCCGTAGAAAATTGGTGTTTGTTTGAAGACAGTGTGTCGTATGTTTTTGATTTCATATACCTGTACCACAATTAACCTTGAATTTGTTTTCACATCCATCCATGGTCGGTAGTTTTCCCCGGGTTCACTGGTTTCCTCCACCACGCATGACAACGAAATGCCAACACCCCTTAGTTCGCCGAACAATATGTTTAAAAGAAGTAAAATTAATAAAGTTTAAACTTTCTTTTACAGGAACTAATCTGAAAGTGTATCAGCCCCCTTTATTTATTAATGCTTTTTGCTTCCACATAAAAAAACTTCGACAAACCTTATAAACCCAGAATGCTGGGTTTGTTCAGGTTCTGCACTGTTGTGCATGACGTTAAGCAATTTACTTTCCCAAAACCTATTGAACTGCATCATTGGAAAGGAGCCGTTATAGCATATGTGAACATGCGAGCCTGCGCATACGCACAGGCTCGCCAGAACCTATTATGTTCGCTCATGTTAGCGGTAGGCCTAGGGGAAAGTTTAGCCAAAGAACAGGACATGTGGCTTTGCTGAGGAGCCGGGCAAAGTCAAAGATAACGGATGCGTTCAACTTACAGGTTAGGAGAGCTCATTAAGATTTCGTCTCGCACATGTGGAACGGACAGACCCTGTTCCATCATCTCATATGTCTTATCGTAATATACGGTTTCTTGAAACATTATCTTGCAGGATACGTTGACCATGGGTAAAAATATCTATCTTTGATGTGTTTGAAGTACTTGGCGGACTCAGATTCAGAAAAAGAATTACCGAATACACAGATTTTGCAATTGAAGGTAATAAATATAATAAAAATAAATGATAATTGGGATTATCGGAAAAGATCGCATGACGTCATCGTTCTACCAGTGGCAAGAGCATTATACACTATATAGAATATATGTCAAAAGCCTCCATTCTTCTTTTATTTTGACTTACAGTTTTTACTTTATATATATATTGTGATATGTTGTATCCATCACGAAAACATGCCTATATAATTTTGACCCCCTTAAACCCCACTTTTATATAGCAAAACTGGGGTTTACAGGGGTATATATTATTTTTCTTATTTCTGCTCAAAAACATAGATTGTTGTACTCGTTAGAACCGCCTCTCCTAGGCGGTTCTAACGAGTAAACACAATCTATGTTTTGAGCAGAAATATGAAAAATATCAGAATTTTTTATCTGAAAAATTTCAAATTTTGGAGGTAAAATTTTCTATATATTTGAATAGGCGTGTTTTCGTAATGTTATGAGGACTGCATGGTAGACTGGTATTTTAGTCAAATGTGTAACCCTCTTGAAATATTGTATTAATAAATAAATTAATTAATAAATAAATAAATAAATAAATATGTCAGTTAGTTAATAAACATCAGTTTATCCCAGCAGGTATTATACGTCTTCCGAATCTACTCTTCCGTACTAAACCTATCGTGTGCACGAAAAACAAAGTTATTTCGTGTAATTTCATATTTAAATCATCCAATTTGGATAAAGGACATTGTTCAGTAGAAAGATAGCGTTAATTAGAAAATAACACTGACAATGCAAACTACTATGACCTTATTCTAAAATGAATATAACTATTTTTATTATCTAGAATTTAGCATTCTTCAAGCCACTCACACTTTAGTCATTGTATGTTTTTGCTGCTAAGAAAAAATACTATTTATCCATATTATTTGTCTTTGTAGCCTTATTTCCGCATATTTTCTATGTATGCTCATCTGCTATTTACTCGTGAGATTACCTGTACGATCTGCGATGACGTCATAGCCATCTTTTCCGATCTGCTGTAAAAACACTCCTCTGTTGCAGGTTCCGAAATAATTCCGCTGTTGCAGATTCCAATGTGGTTCCTCTGTTGCAAGTTCCAAGGTGGTTCCTCTTTTGCAGGTTCCAAGGTGGTTCCTTTGTTGCAGATTCCAATGTGGTTCCTCTGTTGCAGGATCCAAGGTGGTTTCTCTGTTGCAGATTCCAATGTGGTTCCTCTTTTGCAAGTTCCTATGTGGTTCCTTTGTTGCAGATTCCAATGTGGTTCCTCTGTTGCAGGTTCCCAGGTGGTGTCTCTGTTGCAGATTCCAATGTGGTTCCTCTGTTGCATGTTCCAAGGCGGTTCCTCTGTTGCAGGTTCCAAGGTGGTGTCTCTGTTGCAGGTTCCAATGTGGTTCCAATGTTGCAGGTTCCAAGGCGGTTCCTCTGTTGCAGGTTCCGAAATAATTCCTCTGCTGCAGGTTCTAAGGAGGTACCACTTTTGCAGGTTCAAATGCTTCTCATTAGCCATTCTGTTTTGTTTGTAGATCTATTGTTTCATATATGGCCTTTCTTTTGTCAGTGTTAGTTCCGCATCTCTTCTTATTTGGATGCCTCTCGAAAAGCGTGGCCTGCTGATTGTGGTATTTCCTAGGTATCGTCACTTATATTTTTGCCGTCATGCAGAAATGCGATTCAACTTTTTCAAACAACATGTTGTCTCGCCTCACTGATATTTGAACCCTTTTAGAAATGAGAGATAACTTTAAAGAAAATAAGTTGCTCCTGGAGGATGAAAAGTCTTTCCCTTTTAAGAGTACCCCACTACCCTTATGAGAACGATGACATACAATGTCAGAGGTATTTCCCATGGAAACATATAATTAATATTGATTTATATACTGATGCAGACCTGGCCCCGAGGTTATAAAACATTTTTTTCATGCTCAACTCAGCAGAACATGACATTTTCTCTGATAACAAATATGAAAATGCCAACAAAGGCATTATCATATTTATCAGCAGAAAAATCTTCATGGTAAGTTATGTTTTTGCAAGAAACAAATTGCAATTATTTGAGATTCATTAGCAGGACAAATTTCATGCTCAGCTGAGTTGAGCTGGAAAAGGTTTTATAACCTCGGGTCCTGAATAGATTTTATTTGCCAGCAACGACTATTTAGACCTAGAAAAGTCTGTGCATGGATATAGTCTGGTTAGCATTATCGCATTTCTGCAAGTACACAGAGACACATTTTGTGTAGAACAAAAAGCAAAGATTCTGGATTCGCAGACTGCAATGGATTTTTCGCAGAAAGTATTAGGGTCTTTGACTGGCCATTCTTCGATACAAAAAATTGCATTAGCAGAGGTAGCTTGCCGATGAGATTAACACTAAGCATGTTATGGGCAAACTCAGCAGACGACAAATCGTTGCTATGTTTTTTTCTCTGATTTCCCAGAATATAGGATTTGCGCAGACAATTTGCATGAAATGCAAATCCTATACTCTGGTAAAATAAGATAAAGCATTACAAAATGTCATCTGCTGAAATTTTACCTAGCATGCTAAGAGACAATAGAATTAAACAAAAAAAAAAAAAAAACAAAAAAAAAAAACACTATTTGCCATTCATTTTGAATAGAATGGGAATTCTTTGAAATCTGAGTTAGTATCTTATTTGTCTTTATTTTTGGTCAATACATTATCTATTTTTGTTATTACAATTTAATTATAATACCATATTTATTCTAGGTATTGGACATTGGACAGAAATGCCTGAGCAAACAGTGCAGATCCAGATCAGACGCCGCAGAACGCGGCGCCTGATCGGGGTCTACACTGTTTGCCACTCACCCAGCAGTTCTTTACACAGTAAACGGGGATAATTCAACAGACCTCTTCAAATTTAAGATCTGGGTCTACACGGCTTGCTGAGGCATGTGGTGTGCGGACACTTAGGGGGCATACGGTAGATATGGTGTTTGTATCAAGTGAATCTGCAACCAACTGGCGGCCTGCAAACAAAATGAACAAATAAGCAATTAGGAAAAGATATATCGAGTGATACAGACGGGACCAGAGAAAATATACACCAGCGTGATTGATATGTTTTAATATAAACATATTTCTTTATAATAATAAATTATTTTATAGTAATTGAGCGATTCTATAAGCGGACAGCGATAAATAATAACCTGATGCCTCCGCTTCACTGCCCGCATATGCCCCAAAAATGAAATTGCCAATAACTAGTGGTTAGGTACCCCCGCCAGGACCAAACACACAACGGACAGACGGACGGAAAACGTGAACAAAGTATACGCCACCCACCCCCGACCCACGCCACGCACACACACAAACACAGTTTGCGCGTGATATAAAAACAAAAAACATTAATATTTTCAGTCCATGTATCGATTCATGATCATTGTCTTCCTTTCTATTGTTATATATATATATATAAACAAAACAGTCGCCTGTCCAATAAAGCCGAAAATATCTGTCAGACTGGCCTTGAATTCCATTTATAGAATTTGTTGAATATCTGCCAATTTCTTAATACACCGAAAGCAGTAAATAGATCGCGTCATGAAAAAAATATGGCTTTTGGTGAATACGCGAACATGTCTGAGTTTCTGTCTATGGTCAGATCAGGACCATTCCTCTCGATATTACTATACGGGTCACAATGTGAAAAATGCGCTGGCTGATCTAAATCTTCGTTGGGCGTACATATCCGAAGTAACGTTTTCTGATGTCGCGCCTCAAATGACGGCATAGGAAGCGGTAAGGTGCAAAGTGATTGTGCAACCCCTGAGTTCTGAAGTAATATCAGTATTCAATATAACAATAGAAAGGAAGGCAATGATCTGGAATCGATACAATTACCTAACACTTCCGTTCAAAGACACCAAAGGGAAAGAAGGACGCGCTAAAAGCAACGGCACCACAATCAAAACACTACAAGCAGACAACCAAAAGGGCAGTTTCTTTCCCGAAAATTGGCTACAGGATCTGTAAAAACATTACACTATTAACGGTTATAATACTTTCCGCGTTTCTGTCTTACATTTGTTGAAACAGGTGGGGATATGTCATTACAACAGTATAAAAGATGTCCGGGAAGAGCCACAATCACAGACCATACAATTACGAAAACGAACCTATGCAAATATGCTGAAAAGTTTACCAGCAAAACATGAAAATTTTCAGATGAAAATTCTGATATTTTTCTTATTTCTGCTCAAAACATAGATTGTGGGTACTCGTTAGAACCGCCTTGACGAGGCGGTTCTAACGAGTGCCCACAATCCATGTTTCTGAGCAGAAATAAGAAAAAATAATATATCCCTGTAAACCCAAGTTTTACTATATAAAAGTAGGGTTTAAGGGGGTCAACATTATAAAGGCATGTTTTTGTGATGCTCTACCAATAACACCAAGATGATGAGCAAATAAACCAACACAGATAGAGCAAAATACACAGATAGAGCAAATGTCACATAACCACGAAAAATGAAACACCCATCTCCCTCTTCCCTGCAAAAGTCAAATGACAAAGAAAAACAAAACACCCTTCTCCGTCTTCCCTAACAAGGTGATCACAATACGACTGTGTTTTCGATATCTTTCAGAGACTCGTTTTTTGCTTGGCGCTTTACACAGAAGAAGTAAATTTGCAAACTTTTGTCATGATTTAATGCAAAATCATTTGTCGTAACTACCTATGCACAACAAAGTTTTGTTTTAGTCATTGCTGTTTTAAAAAATCAAATATTTTCAATTTTCCAATAGTGAAAATGAATGCAAACTATGCAGAAATCTGTAGGGTAGGTAACTTGGAGGCAGATTTCAATCCACCCTGTCTGATCAGTCTTCGCTTCACACTCAACGGGTAGCTAAGAATGATGATGAGTGCAGGCTTAACGACGCGTCAACCCATGAGGGTCATTCGCGTCAAAATGGTATATTAACTCGGTTTTGTAATGAAACGGCTATTTACTACGGACTCAATTTTCGCTAACCCTTGAACGGGAAAGATATACGATTTATTTCGATACAGGAAGAAAGCCTGGACATGTCTGTATATAAAACAACTGTATAGCAGATATGCATACATTGCATTTCGCGAGAACTCGCACGTTTCTATGGAGGCCCAGTTGATACTTAACAATTTCGAAGTATACAAAACCTTGTCTATTCAGGTTAAAAGCATTAAAAGAGAAATATAAAAATTCTCAAAACAGAAAGCAGAATGTTTATTTTCTCCTGCGATTATGCAAACATGACATCATTAGTGACACTCCGGTTGTTTTCCGCATTTAAGGGAGTGTACTCCATTTTCCGATCTGACATGAATTTTTAAATTTCGCATGCAAACTGCGTTTCAAATAAACCTTCTACCGTTTCCTGTTGCCTATATTAGAAGATATACGGAAATTGATTAACAAAAAAAAAAAAAAAAAAAAAAAAATATTCGATTTTTCATCCAATATGGTCGCTACAATAAACCTAAGAAATCGTTTGATTGCAAAGTTTATCTTACCATTTTGAAGGACACATTTTAAATTTTACCAGACATTTTTCTGGCGTTCGTGTTAATGGTTTCTCAATAAAACTATTCGTATAGAACCCTGTATTTTACTTACGTGAGTATTAAACATGAATGTTGAGGGGAATCACCGAGCATTTCTTCATGTCCATAATTTCAAAACCTTTGTTGACGAACTATACTTTGTAAGAATATATGAAGACCAAACATAGTGTTTGACGTAATTTCCCCAAACTAAAATATTTATCAAAATTTCATAAAATACAAGCCGTTTTACAAAACGCGACAAGAATTTTAAACAATCAATGCTAATTCATATTCAGACATCAACTGTGTGTAATTATTTATCGCGAGTTGGGTGTATATTGGGTGTATTTTGACCTGGTAGTGTATACATGTGTACTATACGCTTAATAGAACTTACAGTTGCTTGACAAAACTCTAAATCAGTGTCATGCAAAATGCATGCGTTTCTCCAAAACGCAATTTGTTTAGCATTGCTATACAGCGGTTTTGCATGAACTAACATCCAAGCCTTATTTTTATAAAAATTCAAACGTATAGCTTTCTGATGCTAGGGTTACGTTTTTGCAAGGTACAGGAATTGAGAAACCCCACAAATAACAGCGATTTTATACTACACCGACATGCCATACAAAGCGGGTCTTGTACTGCTGCTGAAAGTTGATTTATGAACTATATTGCGACATAACATATGGCAGAACAATTTTGTCTCTTTGATTTCATTTTTCAACATCAAGCGATTTGAAGATTCTATACTAATACATAAAACACGCTATTTGGACTGATTAGGAATTAACTAAAATTATTGTTTTTCAAACACTTTAAATTCTATGTCTTGCCTTTTTATGGTTCAGAAAAATCCGTCTTTATAAAAGCGGTTACCATTTATGTTTTGATTGTGCCTATGAAGATTTTAACCTGTAACCTCAACATGATAAGAGCACTCTAGTTTAGATTCTGAAATGAACAAAACGCCAACGGAGCCATGAAGAATGTGTCTTCGGATACATGGATAAAGCAAAGCCTCTGATTAGCCCGCGCATTCGCACAGACTGATGAGTTCAATAGGTACCTTTCCATTGCGGAAAACGACGTCAGGTATTGTGCTTTTGAAAATGCTGCTTTCAGGGAAGTCAGAATTGACGCCATTAGTTTTGACGTTTTAGTTGTCACTTATGCAGGTTGCATCAGAAGAAGCTGCGAGGGTCCGAATGTGATTATTTAAAACGGCGAAACGGCTTACAACAGCGCGTGAAACCCGTGAGTACAACCGGTTTTCTTTCCGTTAATGAGAGATAGAGAGAGTGAGACAGAGAGAAATTCTGTGATTACTCAAACATTAGCGTTTGACAGCAAGCTGAAATTCAGTGCATAAAAATAACCATTATTTGTATAATCACAGAGAACCGGATCAAAGACGAGCAAGGTTAGACAAGAGCTTAACATGTCGATTAGATTCCGCATTTTTCTCCATTTCTGGCCTCATTACAACACATAAATAGTTGGTGATACTGCACAAGAGGAGTGTGTTCCTAATGTTGCCGTCGAAATGGGAATGTTGGTTTGAACCTACAAACATCTGTCAGGAAATGATAACGATGAACGCCCACGATCTCAGGGACTTGTCCAATGGTTCATCTTGTTTATTTACTTCACTCGCTGTGATCTAAAATAAGCCCGCATATTGAATTTCCAGTATCAAATGTCTCCTGCGCGACATAAAACAAAGTCTACAATGGGCTGAAAAACATTCAAACCACGTTTACCAAAGCATGTATACATCTATTGTAAGACGGCACTCTTTTCTTTATGAACATATTTTATTTCACACATAAACAATTTTGTCGTGTGTAAAGGTTTTCTTTGTACAAATACTCAACTCTTGCCCTTAGTCCTGATTCAACTCTAGCTGCACGTACAGAAAAGGTTCTACAACCTTAACACCGATTGCTCATTTACCGTGGCTAATTCGAACACGTTTTGAGTCCCTTGGAAATTCTTCCGACAGCTCAAGAAAAGAAATGTTCAGGGATATTTTATGGAATTTGTTCTAAGTTTCTTATGAAAAAGTGTAGGTTCAGTGTACTCAGTAGAGTCGCTTTGAATACACTCAGCATACCATTTTTTTTTCACTAAAGATCGAAAAGACATCCCGAAATTGTCCCCATTTGCCTCCTATTCCCTAATTCCCAGTTTGGGTTTATCAGAGCAAACGAAAGAAAGATAGTTGAATCAGGATTGATTGTGTTGGAGTTTAGCGACACGTCAACCCTTGTGGATCATTTTGTGTCGTCTCCCACAGAAACGGAGAACAGAGATAGTTGAGAAGATGAAAGAGAGGGACAAGGAAGAAAGGAGAACAGGAATGAAAGAAGAAATAGAATAAATATATCCCCCCTTTACCCTATCCTGCTATAAGGATAGCAGACCTTGCCCAACTGTAAGCCAATATCAGTTGGAAACCCCGATGACGTAAGATACACGGTACCTTCGCCACACCCGATCACTTTCAGTTGAATCATGAAAAGCCCGACCACAGACAATCTTATTCCAAGTTATGGATATTTCGCTGCTAAACGTGGTGAATACTATCAAGGTATTTATATTTTGCATCATTATATGTGTTTTCTCTTATCTTTTTTGTAGTATGAAGCCATACCAAGGTTCTGTACTTTAGGATAGCTTCACACTGTGTGTACAACTTCAGTTTATTGTATGGCCATATGTAAGGTGCAGAGTTGTACCCTAGTCATATGTCGTAGAAAACTCATACCATTTCTATGTTCTTATGCGGTGTGTATATCTTTTATAGAATTATAAGAAGATCAAACGTAGATCATACCTTTCAGCATTCCGTGTTCATATTTATTTGTATAACGTGTCTATAAATGGCGGAAGTATTATTTACATAACAAATCACGGAAAATGGGACAACTCCTTGATAAAAGAAAACAAATCAGATTACAGACAAAAAGGCTCATTATATTTAGATTCAATATACATTTACGACAACATAGTGAACCAGCATTTAGTATATTATACGCAGACAATGGCAATGTCAGACAGTACTACGTGAATATGTATGCGTCATTACGCATATGTATATACTTTAACCGTTTCATCCCCGCAGATTTATACAAATAACCTTTGCAAACAGCGCAGATCCAGATTTCATAATGAGCCGTCTCATCAGGATGTACACTGTTTGCCATGCAATTTTTTTTTTACTCAAAGCCCTATTTGCATCATTATATGTGTCCAAGTCAATACATGGGAGAGTCCATTTCAGAAAATCACGGGTGTATGAATTAAGTGTTATCGTCCTCAGGGTAATACATGCTGTAACAGGAACTCTTTGGAAACAATGAATACACCAATGACTCGAAAAAAGCAGACTCGGTTTTATTGATTCTCACCATGAACAATGAACAGTAATATAAATTAAAGCACTGAGTGCTAATGGGGGCGGTTGCATGACATTTTAAAAATCTCCAGAACTTTGGGATGTACGCTGAAATTAAAGTCTTTTTCGGTACCCGGTAGCCCCTTTCGGTGAGAAAGTCCTTTTCGGTGTTTAGTAGGACCGCGGCTCGGGTTACGTGTTAAATACTTAATAATGTAGACTTTTGCGTTTTAGTGGGGTATTCATATTCATCCGCCGATATTGTACTCAATCTGATTGAAATCTTATTTCTTCAAAAGGTGGATTTTTTTTGTTAGGTTTATGTATTCGCTATTTGTAAGTATCGGCGTGTATAATGTAAATATGTTTGAATGTAGAATTGAACGTTATCAGCATTGTCAGGGAATTATTTATTAGACAAATATTAGGTTGGTAGTGATAGGAGAACAGATAGTCAAATGTGGTATGTTAAATCTGGTGGCGTTTGTTAAAAAATATTTTCTTTATAGGGCCGCCACACAACTTCAACACAGCTATAATGAAGATAAATAAATTTTTAAAGAAATAAACGTAATCAATAACAGCGGTCATCTGCAGCAAGTGAGCACAATTTTTACTATTTGAATACTGACTATTTGTTTGTATTATTTAGTCCAAAACAAAAAACATTAAAATGAAGGTATTATGAAGCAGTGAAACACATATAATATAAATAATGTGATCTAAAGCTTGAACACAAATAGGACCACGATGTGCCCGACCACAAACATTGATAGTCAGACACCAAACATCTGAATCTACTTGAGGAGGCAGCCATCATTTAGTCTGAGAATCTTCCCGACCTCGTGCAATTATAGATGGCTGCAAAATCATCAGCCATAATGGGTAAACAACCATACATGCAGTTTGTCGCAGACAGATATTATAATCTATCTTTTTGTAGCAAGTGACAATATTTAAAATCGTTCCGAATAATAAGTTTTCCAACAGTCTTTATTTCTGAATTTATGGACGAAGTCGCCATAAAATTCAGGTTAGGGCAGACTTTCTTGCCAAAAAACTTCCGAACAAACCTTATATAATTTATCAACAATTCAGAGTGGCGGCGATAAAATTTAGAGAATGTTTACGTAATTTATGATACACAGTTATTAATGGTGCGACAAAATCTTGACTAATGACTGTAAATCAGAGCGAAAGAGGACAGCTAGTACAACCATGATCAGCCCTACCACATTCGAATAAGTCAGCTAGAAGCCAGTAAGGCTTGAGCCGTCTTTCATTCTTTTGTCCAACCCAGGTTCGTGCAATTAAAAAGCGCTAAAAAGTAATCCTTGATTCGAGTATCTATGTTGGATACACTAACCGCCCATGTTATATCCTATCCTATTATATCGATTAACAGTTTCATTTGTCTTCAAATCAGACCGCTACTGACCGTTCAAAAGCGGTTCCTCTGTTGCAGTTCTTCTTTGTTTGTACGTCGGTGTACATATGTGGCGTTTATTTTGTCATTATTTTTTTCCTCAACTTTCCCTCTTCTGGGGCCTCGGGAAGGCTGTGTTTCGTGATTGTGGCATTTCTTGGATATCTTGAACACATATTTTACACGCGATTCTTCTGAATTAATTTATGCATAAGACATAAAATAAGGATTACAATAGGCCTTATTGGAAAAAAAAGCTTTTTCACGACAAAGTTCAATTTCATTAAAACGTTTACGATCCTACCGATAACAGTATTTAAGTAGGTTAATTCATGTTTAACACTAATACTGAGATTGAGATCACCAGACAGCAAAGACATAGAATCATAGGACATTAGGACTTTTCTCTTACCTTTTGTGTCAAACTGTCGTACACAGTTTTTCTTTTTCATTTGATGGAACTTCAATGGCTCGAACATCTTCGGGACCATGCAAATTTGTAGGTAAATCTAACTTTTCGGAGCAATTCAGTAAACTTATTAACCGTTATAAAAGAATTGGCTATAGCCTGGATATTATGCGGCAGACTGCATGCCTAGTTGTCAACCCAATCATTGTTGATGGCTATGCTTCACTCTTTAATTGCACGACGGCGGTTCGGGCCTCAGACTCAATGACGGCCTCTTCGTAAAACTTTAACCAGTGGGTTGGGGCTTGACGATATGTCCTTGGCTTGGCCCGCCGTGGTTCAACTATTGGTTTTCATTTACTCTGGCATACAGTAGAATTAGCCATGAGTACTCGTCTTTGTTTATTATAGTGATTAATTTGATTTTTATGTTTTCGCTTTGATGCATTGACTGAGTTGGGAGCCTTTATGCGAACCGAATTTTTATGTATTTATGTATTAAGAATAGCATCGGGACCCAGGGTGAAGTTAGCTAGCTGTAAAAGTGCTTTAAACCCCCCGGTGGTTTGCTCTACCGACCGTTCTAAGGCGGTGGTCCCGGTGTTAGTCTTACTCCTTGTTGCTGTGTGGTTTATTCTACGAGGCGATTTGTTGTATGTCTTTCCGTGTGTCATTTTGGTCTTGTGTTTTTCAGTCCTTTTAGTATTGCGATTACCTCGCTTGGGGAAGAGAGAGCTAATCTTAGTGCTCTTCGTACGTTTGTTCGGTTTGGGCTTGTTTAGATTTGTCGGTTTCCTCTTCCTCTTGGGGTCTGTGAAGGGCTGGGGTTTGTGATTGTGGCTCTCCCTGGACTTTTCTCTTACTTTATTTTTGTTAATGACATGGGTGGTTCGACCACTGAGGATTAATCATAGCACCAGCTCAGGAGGCAAATGGGGACAATCTATCGATTCTAATGAGTACACATGAAATACATTGTTATGATAATGTAAGAAACATTCCCTAAACTATCCTTAACTATTTGCTATCTTGAGCTGTTGGGAGAATTTCCTTGGGACTCAAAAACGAGTTCGAAACAGCCAAGATAAAGAAGGTGGTACAGTCAATGAGTTTTACTGTATTTATTTGTTTAATTTGCAAATTTGGAAATCAGTAAGTATTTTAAAGGCTCCATATCCCTCAAAAATAGGCATTTTTATCCGAAAGATTTAATAAATTGATATATAGTATCAATATGATCATAAAATGAAGCATCTGACAGCCTGTAAAATTTCGGTTTGTCTCTCGTTTTTGAACTGAATCAAAAATGAAATGATTTTTTTTATCATATATTTGAATTAATGTTGGCAACATTAATTCAGACATACGATATTTCATTTCAAGAACGAGAGACTAACTGAAATTTTACAGGCTGTCAGGTGCCACATTTTATGATTGTATTAATACCATGTATCAATTTATTAAACCTTTCTTGGACAATAAAATGTCTGTTTTTGAGGGATATGGAACCTTTAAGGAACAAAAAATCCTACCGAATGATTTATGAAAGTGCATAGATAAGTAGCTGTACTCTAGTTTACAAATGTAAAATTTAGTACTAATTTCTTGGCTAAACATACAGGAAAATGTTATCAGTGAGTACTTGTGCCTTTAGCTATTGATTTCTTAATTATATAGGTTCCTTTTAATGACCGTAATTTCTGCATAACTTCCTGCTGATATTTAGATTCAGGTTTCTGGTTTATTTTCAAAAACTACCAGAACGAAAGAAAGTCAAACGATATTCAGAACACGATTTAGTTGAAGGGCTGATAGATTTTTGTAAACTGTGATGTATCAGCAACTGCAGGGTCAGTTGAGTTGAAATTTAATAAAGCATCCTAGACAATGTATTTCAATTTTGTGGAAAAAAGCGAAAAAAAAAAGTTGGCGTCCAAGATAGCAACCTCGACCATATATATATACACTTACATTCTACTATTAAGACCACTTTTAGTACTGTCTTATGAATGTGGTGATCTTACTATTGATTATAGAATAATAAGAAAGAAAACATTTAGGACCTCCAAAAGCTGGTCTTTACAGCATAGTGGTCTTTATTTCGACCGGATTTTTATTTTAGTTAAAGCTGATAACGACCTTTGCATCACTACTAGACCGATTACGCACAAAATGCATAAAACACATTCTTGGGATAAGATCTATTTCAAATTTGCGATAATATTAGGAAACGGCATCTAAGATATTTATGTCCAATTATGTTAAAACGTTTAAATAACCGCCAAATCAGCTAGGCCGATTGAGCTGAAATGTCAAGTAACTTTAAGATAAAATGTTTTAAGTTTGTGAAAAATGCTGAGAACTGGCATTATAAGGCGACATTCTCTGAAACTGCAAGACAAGCTCAGTAAATTACATGTTGCGCATCCCATGGACAAGATATTTCAAGTTTGCGAAAATATTGGAAACTTGCAGGATGGCCAACTAACCATATAAGGTAAAATATTTAAACAAATTCTTCTCCAAAACTGCTGAGCTAATTGAGCTCGAAGTCATTATAAAAAAAAGGTAAGAGCAAAAAGTCCAGGGAGTGCCACAGTCACAAACCACAGCCCTTCCCAGACACCAAGAGGAAGAGGAAAAAGACAAAACCAAACAAGCGCAAATCTAACAAACGTACGAAAAGCACTAAAAATAGCTCTCTCTTGCCTAAGCGAGGTAATCGCAATGCTAAAAGGACAGAAAAACACAAGAACAAAATAAAACAAGGTAAGACATAAAACAAAACGCCTCGTAGAATAAACCACAAAGCAACAAAGAGTAAGACTAACACCGGGACCACCGCCTTAGAACGGTCAGAAGAGTAAACCACCGTGGGAGTTTAAAGCACTTTTACAGCTAGCCAACTTCACCC
The DNA here is from genome assembly GCA_964016985.1 of Anodontia alba. NCBI lineage: Eukaryota > Metazoa > Mollusca > Bivalvia > Lucinida > Lucinidae > Anodontia > Anodontia alba. The sequence continues at coordinate 34,259,507 of OZ024822.1, read as the reverse complement.
TGAGTTCCGTTGGTAATCTTAATACAGAAATACATAAAAATTCGGTTCGCATAAAGGCTCCCAACTCAGTCAATGCATCAAAGCGAAAACATAAAAATCAAATTAATCACTATAATAAACAAAGACGAGTACTCATGGCTAATTCTACTGTATGCCAGGGCAAATGAAAACCAATAATTGAACCACGTCGGGCCAAGCCAAAGACATATCGTCAAGCCCCAACCCACTAGTTAAAGTTTTACGAAGAGGCGTCATTGTGTCTGAGGACCGAACCGCCGTCGTGCAATTAAAGAGTGAAGCACAGCCATCAACAATGATTAGGTTGACAACTGGGCATGCAGTCTGCAGCATAATATCCGGGCTATAGCCAACCTTCTTTTGTACAAAATCTTTCAAATATGTGAGACAAAATGAGAAACGGCGGCATTTAGATGGCAGTCATGGCCATATAGGGTTCTCTAAACCTGCAAGGCTAACTGAACTCAAATTTCATATAAAGTATTCTTTCAGGTTTGAGAAAAACTATTGGTTAGTGACTTGCACGATATTTTCGTAACCATGGTAATACGCGGTAAAAAGATGTAAATGACGTTTTCTCTGTAACCGCATCTATTTGCATGTGAAAGATCCTTTGGACAAGTACTTTTAGCTTTGCAAAACATTTCAGAATAGGCAGCCAAGCTGGCCGCTACGACCATATATGGTAAAACCCTTTAGTCAAATAAGCCAAAGTATTCTTTTGATCATATCCAAAGGAGACTTTTATAGCCTGATGAACCTTTTTAGTGAACTGAGCCTTTAGTCAATTTAAGCAATCAGAATGCATAGTTTGAATATCATATAAGGCTGGGGAGGGTGTTAGGTCATAATCCCGTAACATTACGCGCCGCAACAAAAGTGTTATTACACTAATGTAATATGATTTTTATGTAATGACGCTATGAAACAGCCGGACGTGAGGTCATATGATAAACCTATATTTTGTCTTACAACATGCATAGATGAATAACTATCAAAATTCATTTTCTTTCTATAGCTAGTCACATTTGTCAACTGGGACTTCTGAGTTGAACTTTACTTAAATTCAATGAAACCAACACATTCGTAATACAACACCAAACTCATTATCCATTTAAACGTTTGGCTTATTTCCCAAGAGATGAATTGTTGCCTGTTAATAATAGCTCAACATCCCTTGCTGCGAAGCTATGATTATATAATTGTTTATTTTCAGCAGCAGTATAATGAAAAACAAATAGCGCTTTTTGTGTGGTTAGACAAATATCTTGGTGCATGAATATCAATGTGTTAATCGAAAAATAGCTTGTCAGAATTATGGACCACCTGGAATTATGTTGTTGGTTTCTTCCACGTTGCCATCAGAAAAAACAGCTATCCAGTCCTCACAAGCATCACGATTTGTTACGTTTATTCTTCCTCATTAACCTAATTATTGGGACGCCTTAACGCAGTACGATTCCTGGTCCTATATATTGCACACGTCATTTTTATTTACAAATGTTGACATGCCTAGAAATTGCTGAATGAGTTACAAACAATATAGGGCTTGATCAGACGTTGAGTTGTGAGACATGTAATCGGGGTCTATACTGCTTTCTCACGCCTTTCCGTTCGAATATTTTAGGTAAATACAGTAATTTAGCCGGTTGCGCATCATTTGCTACAAGATTACAGATTCGCCCATCTAAGACTGATCAGGCTGCGCATCCGTGTACACAGCAGTGTGGGCGGAGTACGGTCAGATTGCACTGCTCTTCTGTGCTCTTTTGAGCAGTATCAGATTATATGTTTCATCTATGCAACATGAATGAGGAGTCTGTGAGGTCGCTTCTGCAACGCTTACTGTTGCCTGTGTACATTAATCGGCGCAACTGCAACGCTTAGTGTTCAAGTGTGACAATAAATGTCCGTGCTTTCAATATATTGTGCAAAACCAACGCATAGTGTTAACCTTGCCAGTTTCAGTACCCACTGTTTCATTTGTTCGCTTCATGATGTTTCACGTGTTCGCTTCAAGTTTCACTTTTCGCTTCATGTTTCTCAAGTTGCATTATCATTAGAAAGTATCCTATAAAAACCATAAGCATCCATTACACATTTATGCAAGTGCATTGTGATACTATGGCTTGCCAAGTAACTTGACATATACGTGTGTAATTCTACAGTGACCTTGCAGACTATCTGATTGAGATACGTTACACATATACTTATTTTTATTGTTTTGAGAGATTTGTCTGTCAAAATAATCTGCTTTTTGTGGTCAATTGGCTTTGCCGTATATAAAAAAAGTATTTGATGGATATTCAATTTAATAGGTTGGATATAAAGGACGTGGTAGTCGGGGTGAGCGGTATTTCACGGTCGACTGACTTTGCCTTGTATCTGGAAGGGTATGTTATGTTTGGAATGATAATTTACCTTGAGACAGAGGTCGAAAACCGAAAGCCTGTAGGTCAAAGCGACCTGTATTTTATAGTAAAGTAATTTTGTCTAATTTCTTTAAGACTATTCAGAAGACATACAATAGTTCACTGTTAGAAAATTATAGTCTGCAACGAAAAGTTGGTCAGCATAAGGTTTATTTTCATGGTTAATAATCGAAAACTAATTCAAGAATAGATATTATATCTGAACTAATAATTCAACAAAGAATTCGATAGAGTATATGCAACATGTAGTTGAAAGGGATCATTATTTTATGCTTCGTTGGTTTTACCATACATGCCGATGACTACGTGATTGATTTATATCATATGAGGGATAAAGTTTTCGTTTGATGCTATAATTGGCTACGTACAACGTGGAAGACAAAGCGGCGTATCTATATGTCGTGCTCCAGCGAGTTTTGCTGTAATTGTGACGGCTTTACTCTAGAGTACAGTAGAATTAGCCTTGAGTACTCTTCTTTGTTTATCATAGAGTCAATTTGATTTTTATGTTTTCGCTTTGATGCATTGACTGAGTTGGGAGCGAGTTTTTCTGTAATTTTGAAGGCTTTTACTCTGGAATACAGTAGAATTAGCCTTGAGTACTCTTCTTTGTTTATCATAGTGATTAATTTGATTTTTATGTTTTCACTTTGATGCAATGACTGAGTTGGGAGCTTTTATGCGAACCGAATTTTTATGTATTTCTGTATTAAGAGTAGCATCGGGACACAGGGTAAAGTTGGCCGGCTGTAAAAGTGCTTTAAACTCCCGGGTAGTTTATTTTATTGACGGTTCTAAAGCGGTGGTCCTGGTGTTAGTCTTACTCTTTGTTGCTTTGTGGTTTATTCTACGAGGCGATTTGTTTTATGTCTTGTCTTGTGTTATTTGTTCTTGTGTTTTTCTGTCCTTTTAGCATTGCGATTACCTCGCTTGGGGAAGAGAGAGCTAATCTTAGTGCTTTTCGTACGTTTGTTTTATTTGCGCTTGTTTGGTTTGATCTGTTTCCCCTTTCTCCTGGTGTCTGGGAAAGGCAACGGCTTGTGATTGTAACACTCCCTGGATATTTCTCTTACCTTTCTAGGATTGTATTTGTCGTACTTGGACTCACTGTTCAGTGTGAATATGGGTTGACGACATAGCACTTGTAGCCCATGCTGACCCGTGTTCTACTGATAATTCCATATATCGTGTAAACTATTTGTTAAATATGAACGACCCTTGGAAACATAGTTCAGCAGAAGGCTGCATTTGACAATGTACCACATGTTGGTCGGACTGAGATTTTCTACAGGAGGATAACAGTAACAGGTTGATCCTATTATCTTATCGACATAATCGACGCTTAATGTAACCTCAGCAAGGTGAACAATAAGCGTCAACGCTTACTGTTAACGGGTTACACTAAGCGTAGGGTTAACACTCATCGGCGCCACAGATGTAAGGGGCTATACATTGCACAATTTGTTTTTACAATCTGGGACTATTATGTTTTCTATATGAACCTGAATTTTATGATGAACAACTTTAATAAATTCTCAAACATTGTAGGTTAAACTTGTTAAACTGAGCTGTAGGAACAACTTAAATAGTTAACCCTTTCATCCCTTACTCTTCCATATTTGAATCTGGTCAGAACCTTTGTTTCAAATAGGGATCAGACAAAAATCAAAACGGAATGGCAAACCGTGCAGATCGTTTTGGTCTGTAGGGCTGAAATGGTTAATAACTGTGAACACAAAGACATGTTATAACGCAGGTGACATGCCTCAATCGTGGCTGATTAGCCTCTTACAATACTTGACTAAATATATTTATAAAAAATGTCCAATTCAGTATCTGTTCATGCGTCTAAAATTGCTGGATGTGTGGCAAACAGTGAAGACACTGATCAGACGCCACATTCTGTGTCAACAGTGTTTGCAAAGTCATGTCTGTCCCATTCTAAGGGTACGTACGGCATACGTTGATCAGTTTGCCATCCAGAAAACACCTTTCTGAGACATTACAATTTTATCATAATGGCTTGTTTTGTTTTAGGAGTTAGGCTGCCCTATTATTTAGATCAATTCCATATCGTATTGACCTTTAATACTCTGAAACCTAAACTCCATATTATAGTTATTCGAACATTTACCCAATTTCATTTGACTACCTGGCGATCGCGGTGACTGAAATTTTATGACGAGATGGCAAACAATATAGACCTTATAGGGTTTAATAATTCATGTTTAGATGACATGTTCTATAACTAATGTTGCGATTTTCCACTGGAATTTTGTTTTGCTCAAAATATAATTATGCCTAAGCAACTTTGCAATTATGAGTCAGAAATGGAGAATAATAAAGATTTAATTGCTCCAATAACGGGGTTTAGTTATTCTGTGCTTGAAGTGTTAATTTTATTGACTAAATCATTATTTGGTTCGCCTAATTTACAGACACCATTTTCACGTCAAATAATAACATCAACAAGTAATCAAAAGATTACCGCAACCCATAAAAGAAACCATACCATAATTTAATGGCACAATTTGAACACATCAGCAGTATAAAATACAATACAGGGCAATACAATACAATGAAATATAGATATTTTGCAACACAGCATTTATTGTACCCGTTTAATAGCCTAGCAAGAAGTCCATGGCAAAAATAATATTTATTATAATCATAAAAAAGAAATCGGTTTTCTTCTTTCGACGATTCGGGAAGGCTGTGCTTCGTGAGTGTGACCTTTCCTGGGTAACTTCGTTTATATTTTATATAGTCGACTCTCATTATCTCGACCTCACTTATCTAGAATATTCGCTTATCTCGAAGTAAAAATCTGGTCCCTGTTTTAACATGAAAATCTAACAACAGGTAACAAAATATTGTGGAAAAGAGGAGCAATTTCTCCTCTTTTCCACAATATTTTTAATATATTTCTAATTTCAGGAGTCAAATTACATATTCATTTTTGACATGTGGTTGTTCGATTTATTTTTTCATCAGTTCTGCAAATCTGATATGTCGAGGTACGGATGTCTCGAAGTATTTCAGAGAGTCTTTTGGACTTCGAGATAACGAGAGTCGATTGGAATTGGTGTTTTAAGTCATTCTCGCTGTAGTTTTGCACTGTTCGTGAGTCGTGAATCCGAACAAAGGATACAGTCGCGCTTCCGTGCAATTTAATACGTGATGGCGACAATTTGAGCTGTTGCCATCGTATGTTAACTTTTGCGTCCCTGCCGAACAAAACAGGTACCTTAGCAAACATGATATATCCACATGAGATGGCTAGTGACGACACATCTCAGCAGAAATGCCGTGTTAAGCACATGCAGGGCTATTGATTTAACTTAACCACTCACTGGGCAAATCCAGCAGACGACAAATTGATGATGTCTTTTTTTTATTATCCCAGAAAAAAAGGTTTTGACATCTCATGATTGTTTTCGTTGGAGCCTGTTTTCTTGATAAATAAGAAAAAAAATATAGCAATCTACCATCTGCTGCAAAATTTATCAAGCATGCTAAGCGTTAATTCAAACTAGAACTGGCTGAATTACGCTTAAATATTATCAAACAATGATTTTCAGTTTAGTGTTTACACCTGGAATAACGTTGGAGATATAGCGAGGGATGATTGATAAATTTTGAGCTTTGTATTGGAGGATTTAAGAGGGCTGCCTATTTTCATCCCTAATATTCCTTGACTATTTACGGATATGTAACCAATAGTCCGTGTCATTTGGTCAGTTTGTGTCGAACTGGTAACACGTTAAAGTATTAGGGCACGTGATTTTGCAAAATGGACAAAATTGCTGATTCCCTATATTTGCATTAAAAAGGTCTAACCCCTAAGGCTATTTATGTTGATATAATTGCCAACTGGGGAAGGATGTCCCTTCATATGCTGACGTAAAAGTGTGGGTGGCAGAATTTAAGCGTGGCAGGGAGACCATTGAAGACGATCCGTTCTGAAAGGTCTGTCACTGTGGTAACTCCCGAAATAGCCATAAAAGTCCATGGTATGGTTATAGAAGACAGACGAGTTATAGAGATACATAGCTAGTGCTTTGGGACGCTTCAGGAAAGAGTTCGTTCCATTATTACAGAAGATTTGGATATGGGCAAACTCTCAGCCCGTGGGGTACCCAGGCTTCTGACATATGATCAGAAGCACACAAGACAGAATATGACGCGTGCTAATCTGACCCTTTTTTAAGACAAATTCTGACAAGTTTCTGCTGAGGTTTGTGACGATGGATGAAATATGGGTCCATTATTTCATCCCAAAATCCAAACAACGTTCTCAACAATAGAAGCAACCCGGCTCACCCCCGCCAAGGAAGGCAAATGCTATTCGGTCAGCTCGGAAGGTTATGGTCTCGGGTTATGGGATGCTGCTGGTATGTTTATAGTAGAGTGTCTCTAGAAAGGGCAAACAATCAATGGAGCATATGCTTCACTTCTGTGGCAGTTAAGAGAAAATATTGAGATCCAGCGCCGTGAAAAACTCAGTAAATATATGTGTGTGTGTGTGTGTGTGTGTGTGTGTGTGTGTGTGTGTGTGTGTGTGTGTCCAGGACAATGCTCCAGCTAACACGCCCGTCATTGCTATGGCTGCCTTCAATGATTGTGGTTTTGAATAGATCCAATATACCCCTTACTCGCCTGATCTCACACTATCAGACTTATTTATTCCAAGAGTTGAAAAAGGCCATTTCTGGTATGACGTCGTACATGCAGTGGAGGGCTTTTTGGACAGTCAAGAAATGGACTTCTTAAAAGGTGGCAATGAGGCCCTTCAACATTGCTGGCAAAAGTGTACAGACATTGACGTGGATAAGGTTGAAAAAATGATACAATATGCCACCAAAAGTCAAGTCTTTACTAATGAGGCTCACAAATTTTCAATCGGCCCTTTTCGACTTGAAATAAAGCAATACCTGATACGAAGAAATCAGTGTTTGCTAACCGTACTAATTTTCTATCCCTGCTGTATTCACCAGATGTTCATATTGAACGCAACACACTACGACCTCAAACTATTATCATTACATCAGTGTATGCATTTTTGTGGCGTATGATTGCTGTGGGAAATGGCTACAAACAGCAATGGCCCAAACGTGCATATGCACGTATGCGCATGCGCAACATCTGATCGATCTCTCTGCTCAAAGATGTCTTCTACTATATAATTTATTGTAGGCGGATAACAAAGGCCCTAATCTGAGTGCGCGAATGAGTAGGCTCATCTGAAAATTCGTCGTCACATATACGATAAGGCCCTTTTCCACCGTCGAATTACGTATGTGAATATGAACACAGGTTCTGTGAAAGTGTAACGCTTAGCATGCTGGGTAAAACATTTCAGCAATATTTTGAAAGATTGCTCTTATTTTTCCCTAAAACAGGCTTTGTCATTTCATGCAAATTGTCCTAAGGAGATAATTTACATGAAATGTCAAAGTCTATTTTCTGGGAAAAATAAGAAAAAAAAATTTTTCGTCTGCTGAATAAAGTTAAGCTACTGATTAATTAATGGTAATTCTGCTTCAGTATATACTCATTATACTATGTAATTAACATTTACCACTCTTGACTAATTCAGCAGACGACACATTTTTTTCTTATTTTTCTCCCATAAAACAGGTTTTAACATTTCATCCAAATTATCACCAATAGAGACAATTTTTTATGCAATATCAAAACCTATTTCCGAAGCAAAAAAAATTTTGCAGCTGTACTAATAATGGTTATCAAATTTACAGTCAACGACATTACTGCACTGCTAAGACACAATTATAACAAGATTTACATTAATAGTACTGTAATCTGATTTACCGACACATATTACAAGATTTTCCCTTATAGTTCTGCTGATTAACAGTCAGCGACATTACTGCATTACTAAGACACACACACACACACACACACACACACATATTACCAGATTTACCATCATAGTTCTGTAATCTGATTTACAGGCAGCGGCATCTGCACTGCTAAGACACATACACATTATCAAATTTACCGTAATAGTTCTGTAATCCGATTTACAGCCGGCGACATTACTGCACTGCTACGACGCACACACATTACCAGTATTAGAGTAATCTGATTTACAGTCAGAGACATTACTGCACTCTTAAGACACACAAACATTACCAAATTTACCCTATTAGTTATGTAATCAGATATTAAGTCAGCGACATTACTGCACTGCTAAGACACACAAATATTAGGAGTTTAGTCTAATAGTTCTGTAATCAGATTTGTAGTGGCATTACTGTACTGCTAAGACATACAAATATTTCATGTTTTGAGTATTGCCTTGTGTTATTTTGCTCTTGTGTTTTTCAGTCCTTTGAATATTGCGATTACCTCGATTGGGGAAGACAGAGCTAATCTTCGTGCTTTTCGTACATTTGTTCGATTTGCGCTTGTTCGGTTTTGTCAGTTTCCTCTTCCTCTTGGTGTCTGGGAAGGGCTTCGGTTTGTGATTGTGGCACTACTGGACTTTTCTCTTACCTTTTTTACCCTGATATTTCTGTTATCCTCTGTACAGTCAGTGACATAACTGCACTGCTCAGACACACAAACATTTCCAGATATACTCTAAGAGTTCTCCTGATTAACACCAAGCGACATTACTGCACGGCTAAGATGCACTCACATTACCAGATTTACCGTAATACTTCTGTTATCTGATTTACAGCCAGCCACATTACTACACGGCTAGGACACACACGTATTACCACATTTACCCTAACAGTTCTGTTATCAGATTTACAGTCAGCGACATTACTGTACTGCTAAGACACACAAATATTACCAGATTTACTCTAATACTTTTATTATCAGATTTACAGTCAGCGACACTGTACTGGTAAGACACACAAAATTTACCAGATTTTCCCTTATATTAGTAGTCAGCAACATTACTGCACTGTAAAGACACACAAATATTACGAGATTTTCTCTAATAGCTCTGTAATCTGATTTTCTGTCAGTGATATTACTGCACTGCTAAGACATACAAATATCACCATGGTTACCCTTATATTTGGACAGCTTAAATCCTCCAGTTTGAACAAGTCACTTTGACTGCCTCATGAAGTATATAAAACGAGGTAGCGGGATGGCAAACAGTGTAGACCGTGATCAGACGCCGCTAATGCATGCGGCGTCCGATCTGGATCTTTGCTGTTTGCTCAGATATATAGGTTCAAATAATTCGGGTAAATGCGATATATACAGTCGACTCTCGTTATCTCGAATTCCAAGGGACTCTCTGAAATACTTCTTGATATCCATACCTCGACATATCAGATTTGCAGAATTAGGAAAAACTAATTCGATTAACCACATTTAACAAATATATGTGTAATTGGACTCTTGAAGTTAGAGATATATTGAAAATATTGTGGAAAAGAGGAGAAATTGCTCCTTAGGAGCAATTTCTCCTCTTTTCCACAATATTTTTACATGTTGTTAGATTTTCATGTTTAGGCAGGGACCAGATTTTCACTTCGAGATAAGCGGTTATTCGAGATAAGCGAGTTCGAGATAGCGGGAGTCAGCTGTATTTATTGGCGCAAAAAGATAACATTTGATAAGGGTAGTAACTGTAAAAAGGATTGCAGCATAGCTGTCACTAAAATTGTAGGCACATCAAACACTAACAGTATACATGAATATCATCTAGTTCAGGCTATATTCTGTGATTTGGGCTCTTCCTAAACATCGTATATACTGCTTTTCAATGCTCTCTTGGTTCGAAAATTGAAAACAAATGCTGAAGTCGAAAAGGGCAATAACTCCGTAAAAAATTGACGGATTCTACTAAAACTTACTTAAGACACACTCACAACGTACCTAACCCATTTATACCAGCTATCAACAAGAACCAAATTAAACAAATTGATATTGTTCGACTTAAAGTTATGTTTACAAGTGAGGGGTATGCCTGCGCACTTACATGTCCACCGCCAAGAAAAAATAAGGATTAAATAGTTTTTCAGTAGTGTCTCGTATCTAAAATTTAAAAAAACCTAGCATACACACTTCCTGCGTTATGAGACACCAAACGGCAAACAAACGCAATATCTACTACTAACTTGTTACAAAATGCACATATTCAGATTCAGCCCGCGCACGCACAAAGTCTTATCCGGGCATTTGCGCTCCAATGAAACATTCCATAAAATCGAATGAATCTGTTTGAGGACAGTGAAGGCCCTGATCAGCCTGCGCATGCGCATCCGCGCAGGCTGATCTTGGTCTTCGCTGTCCGCATATACTGAAGACGCGTCTTCGCATGGCGCGGCCGAGACGAAAATTAGAAATATTATTTTTGACAAAAATTGAGACTTGTTTGTTTATTTCGAAGTATTTAGAAGCAATTTGAATGAAATTTTAGGCTTTATTTTCAGCGAAAGAAAGACAAATGCTTTAAATGTTATATATAGTGGTTTCATAAAAAAAATCATACATTATTTCTGAGGTTTTAAACAGCATTATAAGGTAAAATACTTCATTTCTTTAGGCACCCACTACACCTACAATTCACCTTTTTATAAGGTAAACAGGGGAAGTCCGGATGGGGGATGTAAAGAATTACAAGACGAAATATTTAGACGTAAACGTCTAAGAACAGGCGCAAATTTTGTTCATGTTTACTTAGCGGTATGGGACAAGGGTTTACTAAAGTTTAATTCAATGTAACAGGTAAAAAAATTAGTTATACTTACAATTTGACTAGCACGGAAACCCACTCTGAAGAGATGACAGTTAATCAGAAATTATGCAGGAACATTATTATTCAATACTTCAAGCAACATATGCTTGGGATATTTGTTATAATCGCCTAATCGAGGCAATTCTAACAAATATCCAAAACAGAAGTTCTATGAAGAAATAATAATTACACGTGGCATTTGTTGCATATTATTTTGCCCATTAAGATCGTTTTGCAACAGCAAACTCATTTTAATGGCAATATCTTTGGGAACAAATGTTGTTGTAACGAGGGTTCACTGTACTTTCTTACTACATGTTTGCCCATTATAATGACTGTGCAGATATCTGCACCGTGCAGAATGGGAAACTTCTGTGTTTAAATATTTTTTATTGTCATAAAAATATACAGGCAGACCTGTTACACAACAAATCTAACTAAAAGAATTACGGTCCTTCCCACAGTATGCAATCCATACACGGAAAATAAGGCAATGACAAAGCATACTATTATTGAACAACATTTATCATATGGTTGTAAAGAACACTCCAACGAGTCTGAATTCATAATGGTAGTGTGGGCCGGGTCATGCGTAAACGTTTCTTTGGGAATATGCGGACAGCGAAGGCCCAGATCAGCCTGCGCATCCGCGCAGGCTGATCAGGGCCTTCGCTAAAACAGAATCATTGAATATAGAATGTATCATTGCAAATCAAATGGCCGAATGAGACTTTGCGCATCGCGATGAATCTGAATCTTGGCATTTTGCGCATGTTCGAAGACACCTTTTCGCTTGGTGTGGTCCAAGTAGAATGCACTTTTAATGTTGTTAAAAAATAATTGTTGCCCACATACGCAGAGAGAATGCTAATAAGATATAACATAACGGAAAATGGATGCGCTGGGTCACATAATTTCCTACAAGATCTACAAGATTGAATATGTGCCCAGCGACGACTCAGATCAGCCTACGCATCCGCAGAATCTTCAAAGGGCACTCTTATTAATAATATAAATTTAGAAATACCCAGGATAGGTCACAGTCGCGGAACACAGGCCTCCAAAGGCAGGCACCGTATATGGTTATCACGGAAGAGCAGTCTAACGAAAATGAAACAAGACGGAGATATCACTTTGGATTGATTAAGAGTAAAAAAAATAATAATAAAAAATAGTATAGAATATGTGCAGGAATGGCCATAATCACAGAGCCTAGCCTACTAATGACGCCAAGAGGAGGAGTAAACAAACCATGATTGACAATACACAAACCACAGACCAAAGAATAGCAAACCAGCTAGCTCCCTCTTATCCAAATAGGTAATCACAATGCTAGACAGAATCCACTAAACACAACATAAAGACAAAGAGCAGGGACAAGCATAAAAACAGCTACGCAGCGAGCAGCTACAAGGCTACACAAAGACAAACAACACCTACGCAGCGAGCAGCTACAAGGCTACACAAAGACAAACAACACCAAAGCGACCGCCTTAGACCGGTCAGTAGTAAAAACTACAGGCAATAGGGGTTAACCCATTAAAATAAACTCACCCATACTATATATTGGAAGAGTACATTTTTGATTTTAGGTATGTCAGACTATATAATGTAGATATTCCTAAAAAAATGATTGAACTATTTGCAAACAGTGGAGACCCTGATCAGACGCCGCAGAACGTACTGTTTGCCAGTTACCCGTTTAGGGGTCTCCAGTCTTCAATGGTTAAATCGATTTTACAGGTTTAACGAGCGCTCAGTTCTCGCCCTTAATTCTATTCAGTTCAGCAGGAAAATGACTTAACTGAGCTGACTCATCATTTCTCACAAAGGTAAGAGTTGAAGAATTTAGCGAATACTTCAGTTGGACTGTTCAAAACAATAAGATCTTCAACAATGCGTGACTATGTATGAGTTGCTCTGACAGAAACATGTGGCGGCATTAGATCGAAAACATAACTGGGCGCAATGTCACTTTCTTTTCATTTTATGCACTAGTACACATATACGTGAAGAAGTCGCCCATTTGATAATGACAACCGTTCGATTTCTTTAACAAGCTGTATCATACGTTATCTGTTGAAGTATTTGTTGGCTTGTCTGAGCCGTTGGCTAAGGATGAACTCTTGTCATCTCCCAGCAGGCACAGAGCGTTGAAACAACTTCGATTCAACGTTGATTCAACGTCAAGACGTTGAATCAACGATGAATTGTCGTTGTTTCAACTTTGTGTGCCCGCTGGGCTAATTTTATCCGGCGATACGTTAGGGTACCCATTGCGCGACGGCCCTTTCAAGAATAATTCGCTTATATTGAGCCGATCGTTCATCAAAGGTGGCCGAAAACCAGAGAACCCGGGGAAAACAACCAAACCATCCGTAAGCAGAACTTGGCTTTCCCACATGTGATCCGAGCGAGACTCGAACCAAAGCGGTGAGAAACCTAATGGGCAAAGAGTCAGCTGTCTTATCCACTAGGCGACAGGGGCCCGCCATGTTCTATGTATACGTCTTTCCTGAGTGTCCCTATTTTATATTAATCCTTTTATCCCGAATGAACTCTTCTATCTCAACTCTTCGGACTTGTTCATTTCCAATAGAAGGGGTCTCTGATTAGTTTTTATTATTTCTGTAATCTATAGAAAATTCAAGTATTTAATGCAAACGGTGTAGACCCTGATCAGACGCCGCGTTCTGCGGCGTCTGGTCTGGATCTACACTGTTTACTGATGTTTTTTTTATAGGACGCTGGGCCTAACTAGGTTAATTAAAAATATCCAGAACTTGAAGTTAGGCGGAAAGATAATTTATTTGACCAAAAATATGGAGTGCTGTGTTAATGTGAATTCATTTCGCAAGGAAAATTGATGAATAATTTAACTGATAATTCAACGCCTTAACTTGTTTCACTAAATCCGCTGAGACAAAACAAATCGACAAAGACTGAACCGCTACAAGAGATGGTGTACTTTATATTTGCTCGCCGAAGAATCAAACAAGCCTTCCATCCGCGCAGTCTCATCAGAGTCTTTGCGGGCCAAAGACCTATAGTTTCTGCATACGTAATAACGAGGGGCATTTGAAATTTACGGGTCATTAATATAAGATTTACGTGATCAGAAAATGTCTATTTCAGTCCTTCTAAGTACTGTACGTGCATTTGCACTTACATTTCCAGATGTTTTCTCAAAATCAGAAAAAACAACAACATTATTTGTGTTTTCTGTTTAACTCTTTCGGTGCCAAATTTTAGACGACATTCTTCGTCTGTTTTTTTACAAACTACCGCTTGGAAAGAAGTGTATATGTATAGTTGAAAGACTGAATGTCAAACAGCTTAGATCCAGATAAGACCGTTATGAGCAGTCTCATCTGGATCTATGATGTTTGCAAAAGCCTATTATTGTCGCCCGTGGCAGTGAAAGAGTTAAACAGTGGGACATTTCTCCACCCACTACACTACATGACTAGAAATGACGACCATCCGTGCATATATTCCCTTCCCTGACATAGGGCTATAAGATGGATGCGTAGTTTTTTTTTATTATGCTCCTCCAAATACTCATTTACCACGGTTAAAAAACCGAACCATTTCTATAACTATGTCGTGTAATACATGGATTCCCGCACACTTTGCCGTGGGTACTCAGTAGCAAAGTGCTAAATAAGTATAGTCAAAATGTTATCATTATAATATGTTCCATTAACACTGGTGTACGAGTATTCATGCACATGGACCCGCGCCACTATTCCACCACTGTCAACAAAACAGAGCGTACATTTGTTTGTGTGAGGTTTTACGGCTCAGTCAACCCAATGGGGTCATGTCGAGCGCGGTAAATTTAGCTAACCACACGTTTACTGGGCAGACTTAGTCCTCTAAGCGGTTAACCAGTATTGTGCACATACTTTCGCCAGAAACTGACAACTACCCTTCTTGAATCAGCGGAAGGGAGAGAATGACCTTTGAAAATATTTCATGATCAATCTCCACGAAAGAATGTTGCCGACCTCAGCGGGGGTTGAACCCGCGACCTCCTGGTCTCCAGTCGGATGGCGCATCCAACTGAGCCACCGAGGCCAGCCAGAGCGTACATAACGCACCTGGCAGTTCTACTTTTGTGTGAAATCTAATGTCTCCGACCAGTACTTTGTTATTGTCTTTGTTCTCAGGTTCATGGAAATAAACCCTGATTTCGTCACCTATGGCAATGTTTCGCAGACATTTTGGGTCTCTGTCTTTAAACATGGCATTACTTTATCATTTTTTTGTACCTGGTCCTCTTCTGCAATGGCGACTCATTGGACACAAATCTCCTTAATCCGCCTACGATATTGAAAACGAATTGAGAGTTCAGGCTAGATATATCATACATTTCCTCAACAGAACATCAGGCATCTTCCTCAACAAGTATCTTTGCAGCTGCAACATCCATTTCCGACACTATGTAAATGACCTCCCAGACATAACTCATTTTGAATACTCATCCTTCTAACTCTAAATAGACTCACCAAACAGCGAGTGAGCTGAAGTGTTTGCCTCAATGATGAAATTTGAAGCGAATGATCAAAAGAAGTATAGTTACCGTGCTTCATCAGTTTTTCGTCTTCTGAATTTGTCCATAGAGTGGTAAAGGTTAATTTTCCAACAGACAGGACAAACCTGGGGAAACAGTTTAGACCGAGGTCAACCTGGTTCAGGAGCTGTGTGATCAAATTTACATTGCCATTTTGTCGCAACAGTTTAGATTAAATTTAGACTGTGCACGATCTAGCTCTATCCTCGCGGATCCGGTGCGCATGCGCAGTTGAGACCACGCATGTGTACAGCATGCGCAGTTCAACGTGATTAATTTTTGACATTGTTTTAAGGGGAATGGATACATTTTCAGGAGAGGGGAGTGGGTAACTCTGTCGAAAATGTTTTACCTCCTTTCTTGAAAGGGGTCTACTTTAAAAGGAGTGTATTTGCTCCTGCCATACGCAAAGTCTGGAGAAGATCACGCAAATAAATAAACCTTCAAAATAAGAAGAATTGCAAAGTCTGTACGTACATGTAGGCCGGCCTGGATCTTTGGTGCCCATACTACTTCACATTAGTTGTCCCAATGGCCTACATACACAATATATTCCATTGATTTTTTTTTCTCATCAAAGATTCTCTAAAGTCAAGTGTTTAGCTTATCTATATTTAATTATGCAGACAAACCTGGCAGGTAAAACGCGGGGTTTGAAGATCGTCGTATATAGCCTAAGTATTGGGATTGACAGACTTTAGCAAACAATGTAAACCCAGATCAGATGCCTTTGCGGCATCGGATCTGAGTCTACATTGTTTGCCATCCTTCCAGCAGTTTTAGACACTTCTAATGATACTAAATATACATGTTCAAGTTTTAAGGTAAGTTTGGTAAAGAGTTAAGGTGCCCGAATATTTATGGTATACACGGTAAACTAAAAGCATTTAAGTTGGCACTTACGCGAACGTGAAAACAAACGTTTTCGATTCTTTTAAATTCTTTTGAACAGTTCTGCCCCAATTAATTTCACACTTTAGAACGCCATAGAATATTTTCGAATCAAGTTCCGCCAGTAGTGGGATAATAGCCTGATATGCTACAAATTATTAGCCTGGTCACAAGAAAAATCAAAGCATGACAGCACTGATGGGTAGAGTGTAAGCGGGGAAAATGGTCTTGAACGGTGACTTAAGACGGTTTCATTTAACAACTTCCTGTAATTTAAGCATACAGTGCAGACCCTGATAAGATGCCGCGTCTGCCAAAGTCCAGGCACTAAGCCCAGTCTAGGTTTTACAGATTACCCTCATTACACAGTACTCTGGCGTCACAGCGGTTTGATTTCATTGGTCAATGATAATCAAGTGGACAACAACCTTAAGGAAATTTTGGCGTATGTATTGTAAACAATTGACCCAAAAACTAGCAGTCCATAACAAGAAACTACAGATCATGCCAAAATATATATTACCCGAAATTGTTGGTTTTATGATGATCCGGTTCACGGGAAACGCGTAAGGCAAAAATGAGCCTTGATGCGTACAAAGTTAGCGACAGCTCACATCAGTCTGTGCATGTGAAGGGTCTAATAAGGTCATCACTTTTCAACATTAGAATCTACCCTGCGCAAGCACCCACACCCTTGTTCAGATTGACCTGGGGCCAGGTTTACAATCGTTCCTCAAGTAAAGGTCGACCTTAAATTTGAGGGTGGAGATTTGCAAAACACATTTTGCGTTTTCACATGAAAGTTGATTTTCAACGATGAAATTGATAAGTACAGTTTGATATTGTCTACTAAACTTACATAGAGGTGTTCGTCTTAGTTGACTTTAAATATCTTATTTCATAACTTATAATTCCGGACCTTAAATTAAGGTAGACTTGAACTTTGAGGAATGCTTGTAAACCTGGGTCCATGTCTTATACAATAACCCTTTCATCAAATGTACACCGATGCAAACAAATAAATTCAGATGAAACTGCTCGTCTGGATCTACACTGTCTGCCGTTCAAGTTTTGATGTTTGACTGACATCACTATTTGCAACAATAGACACCCAGCTAGCATTCTTTATAAATCTATAGCGGGCCGATAACGGCCCGCTGTAGATTTATAAAGAATGCTTACTGGGCACGTTCTAATTCTAAGGCGGAAGAGTTGAAATGAATCCGATTGGCCGCGTCAAGCGAAAAACGCTATAGAACATGCACAAAATGCGCATTCGCATTATGAAAACAAGCCTATTCAAATATACTGAAATTTTTACCACAAAAACATGAAAACTTTGAGATAAAATTCTGATATTTTTCATATTTCTGCTCAAAACATAGATTGTAGGTACTCATTAGAACCGCCTCGGTATGTATATATATATGTATATATAGGTATGTTTTCGTGATGTTCATATTCAAGGACGGAAGAGTTGAAATGAATCCGATAGGACGCGTCAAGCGAACAAACGTCATTGAACATGCACAAAACGCATTCAGATCATTTTGTGCATGCGCAGCTCATTAACATTACGAAAACACGCCTATTCAAATATATTGACAATTTCACCATCAAAAAACTTAAAGTTTTCAGATAAAAATTCTGATATTTTTCATATTTCTGCTCAATACATAGATTGTGGGTACTCGTTAGAACCGCCTCGATGAGGCGGTTCTAACGAGTACCCACAAGCTATGTTTTTGAGCAGAAATATGCAGAATAATGTATACCCCTGTAAACCCCAGTTTTACTATACAAAAGTGGGGTTTAAAGGGGTCAAAATTATATAGGTATGTTTTCGTGATGTAATTTCTGTATTTCCTACTGACTGTTAGCGGACAGTGAAGGTCCTGACTGCGCTGGCTGATCTGGGCCATCGCTGTCCGCATCTGCCCGAAGACACGTTTTTGCCTGAAAATCAATGGTGAAAAGGCTATACCCTCATTTTGTACGAAGCGACCAGCACATTGCAGTGATGGAATGACATTTTGTTCCATTGTTGTAGGAGAGCAGAAAATATAATTTCATTACTTATTCATACCGTAGAATTTGAATGGTCCCAGGGGCACGTTGAGATATGGAAAAACTGATGGAACGTTGTAGAGCCAATTATTACCAGGTCTGTTTATATCTCTTGCATATAATAATAATTAATTCATAACTCCAGATAAGATTCTTTACTAAAACTAAACGTTGATAGATTTTACTGTTCTCCGTAAAACCGTATGTTGAACGTCCCACTGAAATTGCATCAGCGAAGCGATTCTAATGCATACAATAACATGTTTTCGCTGGCGGTGTTTGTGTGTGTGTGTGGGGGGGGGGGTGAGGGGGGGGGGGGGAAGGGGGGGAGGGGGAGAATTAGATTTCAGATTTCTTATCTTTATGCTCCTGTACTCTAGAGCTTTGATGTAAGCCGCGTTAAGTATAAATATGCCATCGGGGCATAGGCGGACTGCGAGGCCTATAGATCAGACTGCGCGAACGCATTCCGCTTACATAATCATTCGATATTATACAACAGATCAATGCTTAATAAGTGTCTTTATCGGATTGCGCGACGATGCCGGCTGATCTGGGCCCAGTTGTTCAAAGCTAACGACATCGTTAGTTAACGATTCGTTAAAATTTACATCCATTGATACGCAATATGCTGAAATTTTTTGCTGAAAAAATGTGAGTAGCTTTTGCATTGCAAAAGCTACTCACATTTTTTCAGCGAAAAAATATCAGAATATTGTATATTGAATATGCTAAAACAGTTAACGAAATGACCCTTAACGAGCTCGTTAAGCTAACGGCGCTTTGAACAACTGGGCCCTCGATATTAACTGTTCTCTGCTGCCTTGAAGACCGATTTTCTTACGGCAAGGCGCACCTATATCAATAGATGGAATGAGAATGACAAAATAATGGAGTACGAACAGAGGGGACATTAACATAGCACGACTGCATAGCTATGCAGCATTTATTACATTACGGTAAAACACCTAAGAAAATTAATTATAATTATTACAATAGCTCATTACGAAAACACGACTATTCAAATATATAGAAAATTTCACCTCCAAAAACAAGAATTTCAGATAAGAAAAAATCATAGTTTTCATATTTCTGCTCAAAACATAGATTGTTTATACTCGTTAGAACCGCCTCGCGGTTCTAATGAGTACCCACAATCTATGTTTTGAACAGAAATAAGAAAGATAATGTATGCCTCCTGTAAACCCCAGTTTTACGATATAAAAGTGGGGTTTAAGGGGGTCAAAATTATATAGGTATGTTTTCGTGATGTCTAGATAAGATACATTTTTCAACACACATGTATTGATATGTTTGCTTTCTTGTAGGAAAACACAAGGCAAGGCGCTTCTTATGAGTACCAACAACATATGATTTCGTGGAGAAATATGTGAAAGTATTTATCTGACAACGCCTCTTATCTAGAGTTCTATAGCCCATGACATTTCCCTTATACAATGTAGCGAAAATGAGGAAAGTTTGGTTACTGAGTACATTGACATATTTATGCAGTGTAAAAGGCTGTATAATGAATATTCGTGCGTTACAAGTACTAAATATATGTAGCTGTATTACTATAGTCAAAGGGAACGTGATACACCAAAGGCGTCCAGTGAGTAATGCTTGTTACATTTCGCTATCGCTTTACATCTAAATGTCTCCTAGATATTTGCACGATTAAAATCTGAAGCGTACTCTGAAACCTCAGAAGATAACATCAGAGTTTACTGAAGGAGTGCAAACTCGGAGAATTTGGAAGTTATTACTGTGGTGTGGGAATCTAAAACTTGTATAAAGCGTACAGAAAACATACTGGCCAGTTTTTGCGGACGAGTCGGAACTTAACCCATTTAAGCCTAGCGTCCCATAAAAGGGACATTGGCAAACAGTGTAGACCCAGATCAGACGCCACAAAACGCGGTGTCTGATCAGGGTCTACACTGTTTGCATTAATTACAGGAATTTCTATAAAACAAAATAATTATAAAAATAAGCAGACACTGCTTACTGCTTATGCTGGAAACGGACCGGTCCGAAGAGCGAAGGTAGACGAGTTCATTCGGCATAAATAGGTCAAAGCTATCCGCATGTGTCCCAAGGCTTCACTATCTAGCCCCATTAAAACGATAGCGATGAAAGCCATGTGAATTTACGATAATTAGGTCTAGTATGGTATTCAGCTGATTTCTAATAACTTGGCAAACACAACTGATCAACAACATGGACAACTGTACCTTCAAACATTTGGAAAGCAAAGGATCCAAAGTTTCTTAGACCTTACGAAAACACGCCTATTCAAATATACTGAAAATTTCACCACCCAAAACTGAAAATTTTCAGATAAAAATTCTGATATTTTTTTCATATTTCTGCTCAAAACAAAGATTGAGGGTACTCGTTAGAACCGCCTCGCCGAGGCGGTTCTTACGAGTACCCACAATCTATGTTTTTGAGCTGAAATAAGAAAAAATAGTGTATATTGTAAACCCGAGTTTTATTATATAAAAGTGAGTTTTAAAGGGGCCATAACTATATAGGTATGTTTCCGTGATGGGACAACGAAGACACTACATTACGAAAACATGCCTATTCAATTATACTGAAAATTTTACCAACCAAAAAAAATGAAAAAAAATATAGATAAAAAACTGATATTTTTCATATTTCTGCTCAAAACATAGATTGTGGGTACTCGTTAGAACCGCCTCGGCGAGGCGGTTCTAACGAGTACCCACAATCTATGTTTTTGAGCAGAAATAAGAAAAATAATATATACCCCTGTAAACCCCAGTTTTACTATACAAAAGTGGGGTTTAAGGGGGTGAACATTATATAGGTATGTTTTCGTAATGAATCAGACTGCATGAATAGGCAGGTGGATCTGAGGCTTCGCTGGGTGCACTTGTCCAAAGGTACAGTTTCTCACGTTGTGTCTGAGTTGTTTAGAAAGTTGATAAGGAAAGCTTGTTTGCATCACATATTGCCTATTTCAAGAATACATTCAATATAAGCGAACCAGGTCATGTCAGACAAAAACATCAGCATGAAAGAGCAGCTACTACTTTTGTCAGACTGACCTGAACTCCGCTGTCCGCATATACAGTCCATTTACCCATGTAGACCAAAACATATATCTACGCAAATAATGTAGATCCAGATGCGACGACTTCTAACGAGCCGTCTATCTTATATAGAAATATACTGTTGGCCATTATGATTTTTGTATATGTTTTTTGTTACCTAATTGCAACGGTGTACATGACCATGTCCAAGGAAGGAAGAGTCCATTTCAGAAACTGTTTTGAAAGGATTAAGCTCCCATTTTGTACGAAGCAACCCATACATTACAATGATGAAATGATACCTTCTCTCACTGTTGTAGGAGCTGAAAGCATAATTTCATTATTTATTCATATCTTAGATGAATTCCCAGGAGCACTTTGAGATATGGAAAAACTGATGAAACATTGTACAGCCAATTATTATTAGGTCTGATCATATCTCTGGCATATAATAATAATTAATTCATAACTCCGGATAAGATGTTTTACCTAACAAAACAAAGCTTGTAGTTTATGTTGATGTACTTAAAATAAACACTGTACTCGTACGTAGGATGAAAATCGCCTCATCGGGCTTATAATAAATAAAACCACACAATTCCGTGGGGAAAATAATCAATTTTTGGATGCCCCTCTACTCTTGGGCTTTGAGCAAAGCCGTACCAAATGAAAATATGTCTTCAGTGCATATGCGGACTGCGAAGGCCCTGATCCGACTGCGCGTCTGCGCAGTCGGATCAGGGCCTTCGCAGTCCGCTTACAAATATATCAGTGCATAACAAAGGCGCTTATCGGATTGTGTGGCTTTACAGGCTAATTTGTAGCTGTACTGTTTTTTGTTGCTCTGAAGATACATTTTCCCAAGACGTGTCTCGTCTCATTTATATGGAATAGTAAAATAATCGAGTTGTAACAAAGGGACCACAAGCATACTGCAACTCTACAGTTAAGATCTTTAATATGTGTATAAGTCATACCGTTTTAAATGGCTACACAAAACTCTGTTCCTGTGGTCAAAAGAAACGGCTGTAGCAAAGGTGTCAAGCGGAACATTTCACCATCGCTTTACCATCTAGATGTCGGCTGGATTTCTAAAGCGCACTCGGAGAGATCGGAACATCTTTTTTTCCCTGCTTTGGAACCTAACAATTGTATACCGCGAGCAGAAAATATACTGACCAGATTGTTGGGCGCTAGTCCGTGCTTTAACTGTCCGTATGTGTCCGGTTTCATCATTTTCAAGCCGCGCTACAAATTAATACACAAGTTGTATCGCAATAATAATAATAATAATAATAATAAACAAAGAAAAAGAAGAAAAAAAATATGCATTGGCATATGTGGAACTATATGTGGCTTTTTTCGCGATCCATGGTCACATATGACAGTAGATAGCTTTTCTAATGACTCGGTGCATACGAAATAACCCCTATAGCTGTGTCGCAACATGTGAAGATGTCCCTTCGAACATTTGTCTCAGCGAAGACTCAGAACAGCCTGCGCATCTGCGCAGTCTGACCAAAGGCCTCTCTGTTCGTTCTTTGGATAGCCAAGGATCCATGATTTCTCCAGGCGGACAGCGAAGACTCTAATCAGACTGTATGAATGCACAGGCTAATCTAAACTTTCGCTTGGCGCACATATCCGAATGAGCATTTTCGCACACTGTGGCTGAATTTTATTTACAGACACGTGGATGTCGAGGTCACTTGTGTCATGAATAGTTTAAACCTCGTTTGCATCATATATTGTTAATTTCAAGACTACACGATATAGTAAAATCCATTGAGACATTTTGTTTTCTTCAAAGGCAAGAATGTGGCAATGTTGATTTATGCTTACAGACTGAATGTATTTGCAGACAACAAAAACAGCAAGAATATGGTCATATTGTTGCGTAAAAATCACGGACTGCAAAAATTTACAGAATGCCCGATTGGTTCTGCTATAATTAGGAGAGCACTAGGTTTGGTTTCGTATGAATATAGCTTCATATGAAATAGTACCAATTATTTTGCCTGTTTCTAAAGTAATTTGCCTGGTTTGATACCAGGACCCTGTTGTTCAAAACTAACGATGTCGTTAGTTAACGTATCGTTAAAACTTTGATCATCAAATGTGGCACATACGCTAATATTTTTGCTGAAAAAATGTGAGTAGCTTTTCATATTTTTTCAGCAAAAATACCTATAAATTAGATATTGTACTAAATAGAACAGTTAACGTTTTGACCACTAATGAGCTTGTTAAGTTAACGATGCTTTGAACAACTAAGCCCTGAAATTCTGCAGTAAGTATTAGCACTTGTATACTTTGGGAGGTTGCTTTGAATATGAAAGTAGAAAATCGTCTTGGGTACAAATTACCCTTACACCTTCCATGAGCTCCTGCAAGACCTGTGAAGAGGCGGAAACTGTTTACGACACATAGCCTACCATTCCGTTTCCTGTTTTCGAAATTTTAGAGGAACCACTTTCAGGCAAGAACTATGTATTGACCATTTGTACTAAAAGCAAAACAAAAAAAAAAAAAAACTGGGTTGTAGAACATATTCAAAATGTATAAAACATATAAGGAAAATCAATGGTAGTCTGTTAGAGCCTAAATTACATCAGGTAAACTTTCGATGTACCAAAGTGACCGTCGGTGCTGGGCGAATCTACAAAATAAGATACCGAGATATAAGAATGTTGCACTTTGCAATAGGTGAGCAGTTAAGTCTCAGACCAACCTAAATATGTTTTCAGTTTCATCATCATCCCTTTCATAATGAAACATATTTGCACCCTAAGGGATGAGTTTAAGAAGACAAATGTATTCAACAACATGTCTTCAAAAACGAGCCAGTACTACAAAAGTAGGCCTACTAATCGAGGTCTTTATAAGAAAAAAAAATCAGAATTTCTAAATCAATTTAAAATTTCTAAATTCATCTTGGTAGTGCTTTCTGTTGGTCGGCTCATAGTTCAGCAGATGTTTTGCTGTATAGATCTTTTATGCTGTGCAAAATAAATACAACGTACCAAAATTGATGGAAAAAAAACAACAAAGTATCTACAGTCTCAAATGGAATGCGGTGAAAGCACAAACACAGCGTAACATGCAGTCTGTGGCAAACCGTATGTACCCTAAATATCCGACCACCCCTAGCTTCTTACAATACTTGTTTTAAAATTTGAATACGTCCATATGCCACATGCTAAGGTCTAAAATTGCTGTATGAATGACAAACAGAGTAGACCCTGATCAGGCGCCGCATTTTGAATTGTTTGCACAGGCCTGTCAATCCGAAATACTTAGGATGAATATGATATATCTTGCTCGGACTCAAAGCGTTTGTTCTCTTTCGCTTGTTTTATTATTCTCGTGACTTATCATTCTAAGCGTTGTTAGTGTAGTCATGAAATAAGATTAATAGGCAATGTAATTAAATATAATCTTTAATATAACCTTTATCTCTCACACGTGGGCAAGAACTGTACAAATGAGAATTCAAACCACAATGCAAAATCTATTTTGTGCAATAAATCTCCAATGTGTCTGCCAATTAAAATAGTTTTATGATAAACCGTATAATTATTTACTGACTTGACTGTGCGGATAGGCGTTGCCGCAAACAAAATGTGTGTGTGTGTGTGTGTGTGTGCGCGCTTGTGTGTGTTCAATGACAGCTGTTAATATCCGTGGCTAGCCAGCCTTGCAGAGAAGGTTTCCATATGTGCATGGGTATAATATTGACCCCCTTAAACCCCACTTTTATATAGTAAAATTGGGGTTTACAGGGGTATACATTATTTTTCTTATTTCTGCTCAAAAACATAGATGGTGGGTACTCGTTAGAACCGCCTCGGCGAGGCGGTTCTAACGAGTACCCACAATCTATGTTTTGAGCAGAAATACGAAAAATATCAGTTTTTATCTGAAAATTTTCAGGTTTTAGTGGTGAAATTTTTTATATATTTGAATAGGCGTGTTTACGTAATGCATTAGGGGGCTCTTTCGTTTAGATGCCAGGCCGGTCAAAATTCATCTCATAGAAACACTTGCAAAACAAGCCAAATTCAGATGACTTTTATAAGTTCCACAAGATTCGTTCACTTACAGAAGTCCTTAAACTGAATAGAAAAAGACGTGCCATGTTAAAAAAAAGACAAATATGCCTATCATGGCCGATTGAGTTTTTTTCGCGAAATTATGTACTCGTTACTTGTCTCTCTTGTCAAATTACAATGAAGAGAAACAAGCCGCTGTACTTCCACTTGACATTCGGAAGCATCTATGCAGAAGACTTAGTCCTTAAAAGCTTGATGTTATGTTCATGAGAAAGTACCTCATATTTTAATACTAGATCAATTTTTTTGTGACAAACCACCTGTCCTATAAGCTTCAATGTTGTATACAATTGAGCTGTCTCATCTGGATCTAAGCTATTTGCGAAAGTATCTGACTTGGTGTACAGGGCTGAAAAGGGTTGATAACCAGGAAGAAGTTTTCCACTGGTATGACACTTTCACCGTTATCTTCGCAATGATAAGGACGACTAGGATATTCTCACTAGTACAGATTCAATAGTTCTGTTACTATAGCTCCCTCTTAATTGAGCGTAACAATAGATATATTACATTTCGCACGCAAACAAATCGGACTTACAAATTGTCATCTCTGTCGGCAACATTGTCGATATCCCGGCACCATGTCACTTTAGTCGACAGCGTTTTTCCCATACACCCGCCCCTCCCCCCCCCCCCCACCCCCCACCACCACCACCCCTACCATTTTAGCAGAGTGTAAAGCGCGAAGGAAGAAGGTCTTGACTAGAATGTTAGTATGAGCAGGATATTGTTGTCAACAATAAGTCTTATACAGCCCAAATAATTTTAACCCATTCATGCCAAGAGATTCTTCCTTATTAATCCACTTATCATTTTAGGGAATGTGTAACAATACGGCGAATTTGCATGCAATTCAATGGCAAAATGCGACGTCTGATCAAGGTCCTCACTGTTTGCCTACGAGCGTAATTCCGTAAATCCAATCTTTGGAACTTTAGGCATAAATGGAATAACTGAACGATTTTTACATGCAAATCTATATTTTCATTGGTTTAAACAATATGTATTCAAACATATTTCATACAGTTTAGCATATAGCCATTCAACACAGATTGAAGATTTCAACGAAAGCAAAAGTTGCTTATAAAGTTCATCTTCTGATACAATTAAAGAAGATTATATTTATTAACAACATGACATAGATTGTATATCGTTTAAACAAGTCTGAGGTCCTAAAAGTAAGTAAGGTATAGTATAAAAGACAGTACAATGAAATCTATAAAGGCTGCTTTTGGAATCACCGTAAACATAGAAGAATGAACATTGGATCCTAGATTTTATTGAGACTCAGTATGGTATGCAACGTTGCCTACGCCACCACACGCCACCCCTCCCCCACCTACCCCTGTAGCACCGGCTTAAGCGGAACTCGATTTTCCAAGGTATCAGAATGGGCTAAATGTTCCCAAGGAAAATGAAAATAAAATCAGCACTATAATGAAATACGGGGAGACTTTCTACGGTTGCCACAAGACACTTAACACCAACTGCAGTAAAGTCAAATAAAATCCATAAAAATACAAGAAGGAAGCAGAGGAGACTGAATACATTGTCTTATGTATTATCTAGCGTCAACGAACGTTTTAATGAACTCTGATAATAAGTACATATTTCGTTTGTGTTAAATATAATACTATTGGGTTTACTACACTTACAATATATAGGTTACAAATTTTGTTCATCGACGCTCAATAATCTATCGATCGATCGATCGACCGACCGACCGACCGCCCTAGCTATGGTTGTTACGCTAGCAATATTGCATCCCCCACCCCCAAGTTACATTCACTTGTGATTTTTTAGAATATGTCCTGGTTCTTATTCTACAGTTATTATCCGTTATGAAATATAACGGTAACCAGCTTAACTGCAACCACGTATTTTACATTTCCTCTGCTATAATGTCTGACTTTGAGAGAATAAAGTACTTTTGACTTGACTTGAATAAAACATATACTTTCTTTACATAATGGATATAGTTATATTGCTACATAAAGTATTCTCAGACTAAATAATAAGTTGCACAAATTATTCTGTCCAATAACCTGACTATTTATCATTATCGTATTTGTACTTTATCAAAAACTAAATTGGCACTTGAATCCTAATATCATGAGAAGCAAGGCACCGAAAGCATGATCAATCAAAAGTTATTATAAACAAGGCTTCTTCTGCAGCGCTTATTTTACCATCAGTCGCATCATACCGTATTTATCAGAACTATTCCGACAGCTGGCCTAAGAAAGTAGTTTATAACCTTGGTTATACACTATTTCCTACTCATCCAGCAGTTTTATACTCATCAGCCGGTAGTAAACTGGCCTTTTTCGAATATTTGGACAAGTACGGTAAGTATTATGGGGCCGGATATTAAGGGTAAATACAGTTATCTATTTCAGCTGGTTGATATTCTTCTCAACTTCCTTAGCCATGAGACTCAGGAAGTATTACTGCACAGACTTGCCAATATGATGCTTTTAATGAAAATACAGGGAAGGACCAGGTAAGTCTGTTTATCCTTGTCTAATCAAAAATTTAGCTATTCTATAGAATCAATCATTATTGCACGCAGACAAGACATGGTCTGATCAGACCAAGGATCAGACTATGTTGCCCACTAGAGCCTTTTCGTACGGCGTAGGTGATGACAGTCGTGGGTCTCTTCAAGAGAAAATGCATGATATCATATTACAATGTATACCAGCATAATGCAAATGCGCAGACTGAGATCATCTTGCACATGCACAAAGTGGCGTCAAGCACTTTGCTCTCTTTTGATATATTCCATAATATCGAATGATTCTTTACGGGTAATGGGACCTCTGTCACACTGTTTTCCTTAGAGTAGAGCCCCTTTACAGAAGTGCCTTAGTATGCAGGAGAGCAAAACGAAAGTCACAAAAGTTATCTCTCTTTATATCATTTGCAAATGTATCCAGTTTCCTTGAGCGAACGGTGTAGACGCTGACCGCATATTCCTTGAATACACCTTTTAGCTGGTCGCCGCACACTGTATCAGTGCTACTGCTGTTGCAGTATTGATTTGCATATGATGCGTTAAGCTGTTTCCTCAGTATCACATTACTTCAAATTGCTATGCTGTGCCACTTTTCTGCTTCTCTCATTACGTGTTCTGTCTCATACACGTTTAAAATGCAACATTATGTAAACAATAATTATATTTTTCTTGCTTTTTTACAGAAAATCAGCAGGGTCCAGTTGTTCAAAGCACCGTTAGCTTAACGAGCTCGTTAGTAGTCAAAATGTTAACTGTTCTAGTAAGTACAATATCTAACTGACAGGTATTTTTTTTTTCTGAAAAAATGTGAGCAGCTTTTGCAAATGCAAAAGCTGCTCACATTTTTCCAGCAAAAATAATAGCATGCATGCCGTATTTAATGATCAAAGTTTTAACGATACGTTAACTACCGACATCGTAAGTTTTGAAGAACTGGGTCCAGGTTTCACATTTCATTCAAATTATCTCCATACTTGCCTCGAAATATGAACAGGTTCATTTTATTACAAACAACAGACCTGTGAGTACAGTCTTACATTTTACTCTTCTTTACATATCGCTCCTGCCAAATACAGAACCTTTGTGATAATCTGTAACATTGTCTTCACACTTCCATTATAAATAATCATTTTAAGAACATTAACAGTTGTTAAGAAGTTCTGAAACACATGAAGACTATTTCAGGTTGACCCAAGGTCTTTTGCCTATAGTACTATCTTCTCTGTGCCAAGGCTCATTACAGTTGGATTCTGACGGGAAACATAATGTTTTTCTATTTTGTACTTTTAAGTATATTGCGCTTGCACGTAGCAGTTTCCTGAATGCTGATCTAGGCTTTTGCTGTCTTCATATTCTCTTCTTGTTGCTCATAAAGTCTGTCTGCTTATTTATAATGGTCTTGTGGGACCATGTTTAAAAATGTCAACGATACGATTGCAAGTTCAGTAAACTACATATTATGAACAACCAGCCCTCGAGGGATGTTATGTATCCGTGGCTTCTGTTACCGTGACTATCCTAATAATTAGGACACTTTAAATTTTAGCACTCTCTGTGCGAATTCAGCGGCGACAAATTGATATTTTTAGCTCATCTTGGCCGAAGGCTCCATTGACGCTTATAGGATAGTGATCCGTGCGTCCGTTCGTCGTCCGTCAGCACATTTGACCAGTTATATCTCCACAGTCTGCGTGCTGATCTCAGTCATATTTCTCATCTGTAGCATGCCTCCGGTGGGGATTGATGCATAAGCTTTTCATTCAAAAACCTTGGTTGCTATGGCAACCACAAGGTTCCATAGACTACCAATGGGAATTGTTTTTATCACCAGCACTCCTTCAGTTTTCATCAGACGTTCCTGAAACTTGCAGATAAGGTAGACATGGATACGATATCGGACACGTTCGAAAACTGGCCAGATCGTATCATTAATCTTAGAGTTACGTTCCCTTGATTGCTGAAAAAGCTTCTGGTTGACTTTGTCATCAGCATAAGCCATTCAGTTTTTATCATGTCTTCCTGAAACTTGCAGATAAGTTTGACACGAATAAAATCTCGGACAAGTTCAAAAACTGGCCAGATCGGCTCATTAAGCTTAAAGTTACGTCCCCTTGATTGCTAATAAAAGCCTCTGTTTGACTTTGTCATCAGCATAACGCATTCAGTTTTGATTGAGTGTTCCTAAAACTTGCAGATAAGGTGGACATGGATACAATATCGGACAAGTTCGAAAACTGGCCAGATCGGATCATTAATCTTAGAGTTACGTTCACTGGATTGCTTAAAAAGCCTCTTTTCGACTTTGACATCAGCATAAATCATTGTTTCCAACAGATATACCTGAAACTTGCAGATATGGTGGACATGAATGAAATCTCGAACTATTTCGAAAACTGGCCAGATCGGATTATTAGTCTTAGAGTTGCGTCCTCTTGATTGCTATAATAAAGCTCTGTTTGAATTTGTCATCAGCCTAACTCGTTCAGTTTTGATCGGATGTTTATGAAGCTTGCACACATGGAGGAAATTTCGAACAAGTTCGAAAACTGGCTAGATTGGATCATTAATCTTTGAGTTACGCTGCCTTGATTGCATAAGCATAACTCATTCAGTTTTGATCAAATCTTCCTGAAATTCGCAGATAAAGTGGGTATGGATGAAATCTCGGATCATTATTCTTAGAGTTACATCCTCTTGATTGTTGCAAAAGACTCTGTTTGACTTTGTCATCAGCATATCTCATTCAGTTTAATCAGATTTTCCTGCACTTGCAGTGAAGATGGACATGGATGGATGTGGAGAGATGCAATTAAAAACTGGCCAGATCAGATCATTAATCGAAGAGTTACGTCTTCTTGATGGCTAAAAAAGCTTTTGTTTCAGTTTGCCATCAGCATAGCTCGTTCATTTTTGATTGGACTTTCCTGAAACTTGCAGATAAAGGGGACATGGATGAAATCTCAAATGATTTGTAAACCAAACCTGACCAGATCGGATCAGTGATCTTAGAGTTACGTCCGCTGATTGCTGATAAAAGCCTTTTTTAGAATTTATCATCAGTATAACTCCTTCAGTTTTGATCGGGTCTTCCTAAAGATTGCAGATAAGGTGGACCTGGATGGAATCTCAGGCGAGTTTGAGACCTGGCACGATCGGATTATTTGTCAGACTTTTGACCCCTTGATTGTTAAAACACCCTATAATTGACTTTATTATCAGCATAATGCATTCAGTTTTGATCCGATCATCCTGGAACTTGCAGATAAGGTGGACATGGATGGAGTCTTGGATAAATTTGAAAACTGTCCAAGTCAAATTATTCATTTAGAGTTACATCCACCTGATTGTTGAAAACGCCTACTTTCGACCTTGTCATCGGCACAACTCCTTCAGTTTTGATCAGATCTTCCTGAACCTTACATATAAGACAGGGTTGCAACTTGGTGGACAGTTAGACCATGAGGTGATACAGCGCATATTGTGTTCATATATTATGGATGTGTTAAGGATTATGTCATCAAGATTAATGAATATTGTAGACATTGAATGACCTTTACCTACTTTTCAGAACAGGTGAGCGTTAAGGACCAGCATGTTCCTCTTGTTTTTACTTTTCACAGAAACCAGGCTGACATTTCATGCAAATTATTTCCGAAGGAGATAATTTTCATGAAATACGAAAGTCTATTTTCTTAGAAAAATAAGAAAACGCATTATGCAATATCGTCGGCTCAGTTTTTTACCCAACCTAAAATTTGAACATAATATGAACCAGCGCAGGGCAAAACCAAAAATAAGACTTGTGTGACCAGCGAAGACTTCGCGCCGCGTAGTCTGATTAGAGTCGTCGCTGATCGCAGGTGCCTTCTTCAGCCTCCAGGTTATCAAAAGAGGGATAAACCAGAATCCTTGCCATACTAGGTGGCTGATCTATTTCTTGGTTACACAGGTCTTATTATAGGTTTTATCGTGCACCGACTCATATTACATGATGACGTGTCCAAAATACTTGCTGAATAGCAAACAGTGCAGTCCTTAATCAAACAAAGTTATGATCTATTTTTACACTGTTTGCCCAGACATGTCTGTCAGAATATTTCGGAAATATACAGTAGTATCAAGAGCCTTGCAGATTGTTATTATTTTGCAAAAGAAATGTTAATCTAGGCCCAGTTGTTCAAAACTAACAATGTCGTTAGTTAACGTATTATTAAAACTTTGATCATTAAATATGGCATATATGCTAATATTTTTGCTGAAAAAATGTGAAAAGCTACTCACATTTGTTTCAGTAGAAATACTTCTGAATTGGATATAATAATTACTAGAACAGTTAACATTTTGGCCGCTAACGACGCTTTTAACATCTGGACCCAGAAGAAGTTCCAATCTAGTTGTTTGTAACAGTGCAATTTTATGAGAAGTAAGATTTTAATGGAAATGCATACACTTTCAAGAGAGGTAATTCTGTTAAAATTGTTTTTGCCTCCTTCTGAATAGAGGTCTACCCTAAAAGGGAAGACTTTGGGCTAATACTTTCATTTTAGAGAAGATCCCTTTTAAAAAGGCAAGCTTTTTATGTGTGGTTCAAGCTACATACTTTCGGTCTTCGTTAATAATGTATTCAGCGCCCTCTGCACTTTGCCAGTTATGATTGAGACTCCATGCATTTGCAAACAGTGAAGGTCAGATCATGTATCTACACTGTCCTAACAAAGTGTTCGCTTGAATACACGGAACCTACTAACACAAGCGCAAAAATAATATGTATGAGCCAACGCACGACAAAACCTACTGTAAAAAAGACTCAGATCAGCCTGTAAATCCACCCAGTGTGGTAAGGGTTGTAGTTTATCCCTGTTTGGATAGCCTGGAGGCTGTAGATGGCACATGCGATCAGCGAAGACTCTGATCAGACTGCGCGGATGCGCAGTCTGATCTGAGTCTTCGCTGGTCGCACAAATCTTATTGTAGGTTTGTCATGCGCTGACATATAATAATGAGCTAGCGCACGACAAAACCTACCATAAGCCCTGTGTGACCAACAGAGTGAATTCAGCCTGTACATCAACCGAGTATGACAAGTGTTCTGGTTTATTCGCTTTGGACAGCCCTAAGGCTGTAGAATGCGCACGCAATCAGAGAAGACTCTGATCAGACTGCGCGGCTGCTCGGGCTGATCTGAGTTCGCTGGTCGCACAAGTCGTCGTGCACTGGCTCTATTCTTATGGTACGGTCTATTGTTACGCTCCCTACTTCTCCTGTTCATAAGCCTATTTGTATTTTATGTTCACTTAATTCTACTGATTTTTATCAATTTTATTTCTCTGTATACGTTACAATTAAATAGGCTATCTTTGTCAGCAGTATGCCAACTTTGCTTGCCATCTGTTCATTTTGTGACTGCTTAATTGTACATGTCTGTCTTTCCCTTTGGTGTTGGGGTTTGATGTGGATCTGATTGTATCAGTTCCTGTGTTCACTTATTTACTTAGCTGCAACCTTGAAACTTTGTAGATAAATGTAACCATACCCACTCTTATCAGACACCAGTAATGTTCACTTTTTTGTTCCAATGTTCATACTTGATCCAATATCCGTTTATCCCCGTATAGTACGACATTTTAAATAACAGTCTAAAAAGATTGCCTTCGGAAACAAAGAACACACATAATCACGAAAATCGGAGACTCGGTTTGATTGAGTCTCTTCATATGCAACACTGTAGTTTGCGATGCTGCATACGCTCCCTAGCGCAGGCTTAAGCGGTATTCAATTTTCAAAATAACCAGGATGGGCTCAATGATAAATGCTTAAGTCAGAAACAGTACTAGCTGCAAACCTGGAACTCTATGGTATTATAATTAACCATTATATAGTGTTACAGACAATAGCTCTGATAGCTCTGCTTACTTTTTTTATTGTTTTTTTCTAGTTTTCTTTCTATACATTGTTTAATAGGAAAAGGTTTCCACAATTTTCCCAGGAACTGGGCTAGCTGCAACCTTGAAATTGTATAAATCATTGGGTCATGATCCCTTGTATTCAGTAACAGACATTGGATATACTACCAATATTTGTTCTTTTTTTATCCACTTTTCTTTCTGTCAATATAGTACAATAAGACATAGCCGTTGTTTTCTCAGAATCAGTACTAGCTGACACCTTGAAACCACTAGAAAATGTAACCATGAACCATTGTAACGTGTAACAGATACTAGTGTTACTCACTTTCTTTGTTCATATTTTGTCCATCGCTCCTTCCATATACAGTTAAACTTCAATGACTCGAACAACGACGGCTCGATTATCGTGGCTGATTCGAACTCGTTTTTAGTCCCTAGGATATTCTTCGATAGCTCAAGAAAACAAATTTTTAGGAATATTTTAGAGAGATTTTCTTATCTCATCATGAAAATGCATGTTATGTGTACTCATCAGAATCGCCTCATCGAGGCGCTTCTTATGACTACACTCAACATACCATTATTTTATAGAAGATAGAAAATGCATCCTTTAATTAACCCCCATTTGCAACCCCCCCCCCCCCTACCCGACCATGTGCTATAATAAACCTTCAGTGACGCGAACTACCCATGTCTAGAAAAAATTTCCATGGTCTCAAAGATGTTCGAGCCATTGACGTTCGACTTTAGTACAACAGGAGAATATGTCGTAGGTTTCTCAAGAACTATGCTAGCTGTAACCTTGAACATCTAAAAATGACAGAAGCTTGATCCCGTGCATAATGTTACCAACAATAACCTTTATAGCTTTTTCTTCGATCAGTTGGAAGAAAAGTCAATTTGATCATTACGGGATTTCAGCCGCAGTCATTGGTAAATGGGCCGCGCCGTGCGACAATTTGTCGTTGGAAATATGCGGACAGCAAAGGCCCAGATCAGCCTGCGCATCCGCACAGTCTGATCAGGGCCTTCTTTGTCCTCAAACCTTAGATACTGTAAAATGCACCGATAAAACTTTGCGCATGTACAGGATGATGTGAATCAGAACTTGAGAAGGTATTGCGCATGCCCGAAGGCACTTCTCGCTTGACGCGGCCCATATGAATACCTACCTTTTTTATGACGTTGTAAAGTCCGTTACCGGCAGTTTGATGACAAACAGTAAATCAGCCATAATGAAATTTTTATTCCAATAAAAGCTTACAGAAATGAGGTATAGATAAATAGTGATGATATATAGTGTCTTAATGCGTTAGCCCTTTCATCCTGTAGTTTCTAAAGTGGACTCTTCCATCTTTGAATCTGGTCAGAACCATTGCTCCAGTATGGTATCTCAATCATAGGTGTCTCAATCAAAAAGCAAAACAGAATTGCAAAAAGTTTAGATCACGATGAGACGTCTGATCAGTATCTACACTGTTTTCAAAAATTGGTTTCGGTCTGCAGGGCTAAAAGGGGCTAATTCATCTAACCATTTATCTCATGACTATATATTATGATACAATAACACATTCACAAGCACTGGAACGCGTTCGTTATAGTGGCAACATAAAATATAATGAAACTACTGAATATCTTTAGATGAGGCAACTCATTGTCATAATGGCATTTACATCCCCATTGTACATTACTGATTTGTTAATAATTACATTTTGACAACTGATTTAAAGACAAATTAAATATAAAGGTTTCTCTTTTAAAACAAATAAACAAAAATGTCGATCTGAAAAAGCGGTGCTCACAGAATGGCAAGCGAATTCGCTCATTAAGGACTACCTTATGAACATGTCAGCAATAAAACCTAGTATATACCAAAAGTTCTCAGATCCTTCTAGACTATAAATATACCAGAAAGAAACGTTTTATTCTATTATAACATGTGATACAGAATTTGAAGAAAAAAACTGGAAGAGATTTATTTTAGATAACTTGTCTAATCTGGAGCAAATCAAACTGTCACCTTAACTAGTTTCATCCGGCAAATGCATCCTACTGTGAAATTCACATTAAATAAGTGCATCACAATTACCATATTTGGATATTCTAGCTAAAACAAGGCATAAAATTGAGACAGCTGTATTCAAAAGGAAGAGATATCATAGAGTACCTGAACTTTCGCGCATGTCATTCCAGTGTCAAACACAAAACAACGTACCTTTTAACTAGACGAATTTGCAAGGTTGTTTATTGCTCAAAAACAAAGAGACATAAACTTATAAGACCTTGAACCTAAGCCTTGAACAGTTCTTCAAGATATTATCCAAAGCATTTTATATAAAACGTAATCATAAACAACATTATCCAAAAATAGATCTTCCTGAAAACCAAAGACAAGAAAGACGCTGATGAATATACTTCCTTAAGTTTCAAAACATAATCCTATTACAGTATAATTAGAAGAAAAACAATTCTGCCGCTGGCGCCAGATATAGAAATAGCCGCAATGACCGAAAACGTTCCTACGGACATCTGTGCCCGGCGAAGATTCAGATCAGCCTGCGCATTTCACAGTCCGATCAGAACCTTCACTGTGCACATTTGCGAATAGTAAAGCATTCCTTCATGTGGACAACGAAGACTGTGATAAGACTACGCGGATGCGCAGGCTGATTTGAGTCTTTATTTGGCGCACATGTCCGAAGCCTCGTGTTTTCACGTTATGGCTCGAATGAACAATAATCTAAACTATCGATCTTATTAAAAGTAAAAGCTAACCGCCAAATCTTAAAGAAATGATTTAAAGGCCCTGTCGTCTATTCCAAGGCGACATTCTGATGGTGATAATTTTTGTTGTAATACTAGCGTTTCGGTCACCCTCTATACGGCTTCCCAACTTGCTTACTTTTATATGTTGTGATGCCAGCATTATGGACATCTTCTTCCATGGCTGCCCACTTTGTTGTCCGTATTCCTCATCACGAAAATATACCTATATAATTTTGACCCCCTTATACCCCACTTTTATATAGTAAAACTGAGGTTTACAGACGTAAACATTATTTTTCTTATTTTGCTAAAAACAATAGATTGTGGGTACTCGTTAGAACCGCCTCGCCGAGGCGGTTCTAACGGGTACCCACAATCTATGTTTTGAGCATGAATATGAAAATATCAGATTTTTTTTATCTGAAAATTTTCCTTTTTCGGTTGTAAAATTTTCAGTATATTTGAATAGGCGTGTTTTCGTAATGTTCTGTTTGTATTGTTGTACTGTTTGGATCTGTGATAGGACAAAAGGGTTAGGTTTCGCGCGAGTAGAACTGGTAGAAGCCCAGTACTGTCCTTACGACATCACTCGGAAAGACGTATTTTGCTTGGCATTTTATTTTAAATTAAAATATTTTGTTCTAATTGACCACATCTTACCAGAAACCATTTGTCTTTTCTGTTTCTGTGTTTTGTTCTCAAATATTTACCCTAAAATTAAATTTATTGCCAAACACTGGTCTGACCTATGCAATTTCTATAGTTGAATTTAAATTATTGATGTTTTACAACAATACTGTAAAAAATTCAGAAAAAATTAACAAGCGAAACTGGTTGAAAATCTGCCTCCAAGTTACCTACCCTACAGATTTCTGCATAATTTACATCCATTTTTACTATAGGAAAAAGTGAAAATATTTGATTTTTTAAAAACCAATGACTATAATAGAACTTTTTGTGCATAGGTAGTTACGACAAATGTTTTGCATTAAATCATGACAAAAGTTGAAGTAAAGATGGTGTAAAGCGCCAAGCAAAAAATGGCTTTCTGAAAGATGTCGAAAGCACAGTAGTAATTTTCCTACTGACCGTTCCAAGGCGGCTCCTTAATTTCAGTTTGTGTGTGTGTCTGTTTTTTCATATGTAGTGTTTCTTCTTTCCTTATTTGTTCCTCGTTTCTCTATTTGTTCTTCACCTCTCCTTCTTTTGGTGCCTTGGGAGGGATGTTTCGTAATTGTGGCATTTCCTGGTATATTCACTTATATGTTTTTGAAGTAACCAAATGCGATAAAACAACATTGCATATTGTCATAAAATGGATCATATTTCAATAATTGTAAGGGTAAATGCAAACATATATCAAAAAGGTAGTATATGGATTAGCCATATATTATATAAGTCTGGGGACAAATTGTGCGCTAGGAGAGGGGTTGGCGGTGTGTGATCCGGGTCCGCATGGTAAGTAATCGAAATAATTTATGCGAATTTTAGGACAAGTATGTAAAGACAAATTTTCCAAGTATATAATGTAAATACAGTTCTCTGAAAAATTGACCTAAATGTCATTTATGTGTAGCTGTGCTTGCCCAAACCAGAATAGGAGTTTTTCTTTTCTAAAGCCTGCATATCCCGTTTAACCTTTTAAAGCTGAGTTTCTCAGTTTAGGGAGAGCAGGGCAAGCGTGAAGAACAAGCCTAGGGAGGCCCGCTGGGGCAGTTACTCATACAGTGGTAGTGAATGTTGAGATTATTTGCCAACAATATTGCAGAGTGACACTGCAGGAGGTAGCTAATCAGTTTAGCATCAGTAAAAGCGTCTGCACATTTGATTTCCTCACGATAAACTAGGTATGAGGAAGGTTAAGTACTAGGTGTGTGCCGAAACAGCTGACAGAAGTCCAAAAGGCAGCCAGGTTGACCATAACAAAAGAACATTTGGGGCATTTTCACCATGATGAAAGTAAGTTTTTGAACTGTATTGTCATTAGGGATGAAATGTGGGTTTATTATGCTGAACCTGAAACAAATGCTCAGTCAAAGCGGTGGAAACGAACTGGTTCCACTACAGAGGGTTTCTTTTTGTCGAGTGTCAAGTATCGAGTTGTAAAAGTTGAGTATCAAGTTAAAACTGTCGTATCGAGTTGAATTGGTCGAGTATCAAGTTAAAATTGTCGAGTATCGAGTTAAAATTGTTGAGTATCGAGTTAAGTTGGTCGAGTAGCGAGTTAAAATTGTCGAGTATCGAGTTGAATTGGTCGAATATCAAGTTAATATTGTCGAGTATCCAGTTAAAATTGTCGAGTATCGAGTTAAAAAAGTCAAGTATCGAGTTAAAATTGTCGAGTATCGAGTTAAAACAGTCGAGTATCGAGTTAAAATTGTCGAGTATCGAGTTAAGTTTGTCGAGTATCAAGTTAAAATTGTCGAGTATCGATTTAAAATAATCGAGTTAAAATTGTCGAGTTTCGAGTTAGAATAGTCGAGTATCGAGTTAAAATTGTCGAGTATCGAGTTAAGTAAGTTGAGTGTCAAGTTAAAATAGTCAAGTATCAAGTTAAAATAGTTTTAACTTGATACTCAACTTTTACAACTCGATACTTAACACTCGACAAAAAGAAACCCTCACTTCTCCTACCCGTTTAGGAGGAGAAGTCATTTAAACGTTTTTCTATTTTTAGCTCTGGCGGCCATCTTGTTCAGTGGAGCACTTTCTTCTACCTTGCACTTGTCATGCAGCTTTTCGTAAGTTAATTTAGCAACAGCAGAACAGAAAGACAAACTTGGACATAAATAACTATGTCCTAATTATATACCCTAGGCCCCACTCAAAGAACTAACTGAGGGATGTCGAGACAATATGCTAAAGGCAACTGTATACAGATATACTATACTAAATATGAAAAGAATATGTCGTGAGATTGCTGACATACATGACTATATAAAAAAGAGATATTCCGCAGAATGCTATGTCTCACCTGAAATTGCGCCAATTATATCTTATGTTTGGACAGTGCTATGTAGAGTACTAAACAATATCAAGTTTTTCTTCATGGTGAATTGAATAAAGTATCCAATGTTTTGAGCAAATCCATCAAGAAGTAGAGAAGATACAACAAAAAATCACTGGCTCCTGAAAAAGTAGGCCAAAGTGGTCCATATATCCTATCAAGTTAATTTACAATGAAGTGACCTTATATCTCAAATTTCATGCAAATCCATCAATTATTAGTGAAGATATGAGGAAAAATCACTTGACCCGAAATGTAGGTCACATCGACTCCAATGACTTATCAAGTTACCATTCATGATTGACTCAACTTATATTAAACATTTCATACACATAAACCAAGTAATAGCCAAGACACAAGAACAATTCACTGGACATAAAACGTAGGTCACAGTGCCCCAGATGGATCAAGTTACTTTTCGTGTTGAACTGAACTTATATCCAAAGGTTCAAATAAATTGGTCAAGAAGTAGTAAAGATATATGGCAAAATCACTAAACCGTGAAAAGTAGGTCACAGTGACTCCCCTATTCCATCAAGTTACCCTTCCTGCTGAATTGAACTTATGTTCAACATTTCATACAAAGAAACCAAGTAATAGCAAAGATATAAGGCAAAATCACTCAACCATGAAAAGTTGTTCACAGTGACCCTCATGTCTTATTAAGTTACCCTTCATGCTCAAATGAATTTATATTAAAGATTTCATATAAATAAACCAAGTAATAGCAAAGACACAAGGCAAAATCACTGGACCATAAAAAGTAGGTCACAGTGATCCAAATGTCTTATCAGGTTATTTTTCATATTGAACTTAACTTATATCCAAAGTTTCATGCAAATCCATCACGAAGCAGTAAAGATACAAGGCAAAATCACTGGACCATGAAAAATAGGTCACAGTGACCCACCTGTCTTACCAAGTTATGTTTCATGTTAAACTGAACTTCTATCCAAAGTTTCATGCAAATGCATCAAGTAAAAAGTAAAGATTTAAGGCAAAATCACAGGACTGAAAAGTAGGTCACAGTGACTCCCATGTCCCATCATACTGAACTGAACTTATGTTCAATGTTTCATACAAATAAACCAAGTAATAGCAAAGATACAAGGCATAATCACAATAATTCACTTAAAACTATGACGTAGACATCACACCATTTTTTTAAGTCTGTGACCGTGACCTTTGGTCAGCAGCTGTACCAGCAGGATGATGTCAGCTATTCTGTATTCATCCAGCAGCAGTACAAATCACACATTAATAACATGAAGTCAAAGCTTTAAGAAAAAGAAATACAAGCAAAATACAAAAGCTTCACGTAAAACTTTGACGTTAACATCACACTATTTTCTAGGTCCGTGACCTTGGCCTTGGGTCAGCAGCAGCAGGGGAATGATGTCAACAATTCTGTAATCAGCTAGTAGTAATACTAACCATACGTCAACAATTTAAAGTAGACACTTTTCGAAATATAGAGGAAAAGAAAACAAAAACTTCACGCAAAACTTTGACGCAAAATGTTAACACTTTTTCGGGCGGACGCATGCACGGACAGATGAATAGACAAACAGACGGAAAAACGAAAACTATTTACCCCTAGACATACTTTGTATGCCGGGGGTATAAATATATACAAAAGAAAAACTTCACACAAAAATTTGACATTAACATCAAACTATTTTGTAAGTCTGTGACCTTGACCTTGGGTCAGCAGCATCAGCAGATGATGTCAGCTATTCTGTAATCATCTAGTAGTAACACTAACCACACATCAACATCCTAAAATGTAAGCTTTCAATAATATAAGCAAAAGGAAAAAAAAAACTTCACACAAAACTTTGACTCAAAATGTTAACATTTGTACGGATGCACACACGGAGAAATGGACGGACAGACAAACAGACGGAAAGACGAAAACTATATACCCCTCGACATACTTAGTATGCCAGTAGTAATTAAATCTGAAAGTAGTAAAGTTAGAATTACAATTCTTGCATAAGGCTGTGTCCTTCAACTAGATACATATACTAGCCACATTTGGTAAAATTATCTTGAATGGTTTCAGTGTTATGATGCCGAAAATTGACACAAGGCAGAAGGACGTACGTACTGATGGGACAGACGCTTGGATGGAAAGACATCCGGTTTTGTTTTCAAAACGAGCATATGAAAATCTTTGACGCACAACTTTAAAGTGAGTAAAGTGAGTAATTATATTACTCTATAATAGGATTATATTCCAAATATGAAAGGGTTCTGGCCAGTGGTTCCTGAGATCTGAATGCTTATAAAAACTTTGACATAAAACTTTTAAGTGAGTGTGACCTAATTTGTTACCCCTTAGCCCCACCCCTTGGCCTGACCTGGGGTGCAATGTTTTTGAATAGAAGTTTACTCTATAATATGATTATATTTAAAAAATGAAAGGGTTCTGACCAGTGGTAGCTGGGATAACTTTGTTGTAAAACTACAAAGTGAATGATCTAGTTTTTGACCCCTAGGCGTGACCCTTGGGTATGGTATCATGGACAAGAATTTTATTCTAATATGTGATTATATACCAAGTATGAAAGGGTTCTAATCTTTAGTTGCCAAGATATGCATGCTTAAAAAACTTGGTCGTAAAACTTTAAAGCAAGTGTGACACTGACCAAGACCCTGACGCCGATGTCGTGACAACAGAGCTAAAAACAAAAAAAATGTGAGTTCTTGGTGGCTAAGCACAGATTAAGTTCGAGATGAGAGAACATATGGGTCGCGACAACGTCCCTTGGGACATATGCAACCAGGAATGACTCGGACCAGCCTGCACACTGAGACAGTATGATCAGAGTCTTTGCTCGACAATTTTAACTCGATACCCGACTATTTTAACTCGATATTCGACAATTTTAACTCGATACTCGACTATTTTAACTCGATACTCTACAACTTTAACTTGATACTCGACAAACTTAACATGATACTCGACAATTTTAACGATACTTGACAATTTTAACTCGATACTCGACAATTTTTAACTCGACACTCAACATTTTTAACTTGATACTCAACCATTTTAACTTGATATTCGACAATTTTAACTCGATACTCGACAATTTTTAACTCGACTCTCAACATTTTTAACTTGATACTCAACCATTTTAACTTGATATTCTACAATTTTAACTTGATACTCGACCAATTCAACTCGATACTCGACCATTTTAACTCGATACTCGACCATTTTAACTCGACACTCAACATTTTTACCTCTATACTCAACCATTCTAACTTGATACTCGACAATTTTAACTTGATATTCGACCTATTCAACTCGATGCTCGACAATTTTAACTCGATACTCGACCAACTTAATTCGATACTCTACAATTTTAACTCAATACTCCACAATTTTAAGTAGAATTGGTCGAGTATCGAGCTGAATTGGTCGACAATTCAGCTCGATACTCGACCAATTCTACTTGATACTCGACAATTTTAACTTGATACTCGACAATTTTAACTTGATACTTGGAACTTTACAAATCGTGGCACTCTTCCCCACATTTCAAGAAGTTTAAACTGTCTCCATCATCTGGCAAGGTTATGCTGGTTTACGTTGGATTCACGTGGAATAATAATGGCTTATTTCATGCGAAAAATAGGTCGAACTGTGACTGCTAGATACTATTCAGAAGTAATTTAGGAAAAATCGAAGAAAAACTGAAACAACGTTGCGTCCCAGGCAAGCCCAGAAAACATGTCCTTCTTTTGCAAGACAATGCCCCGTCCCCCACCCCACCTCTCATACTGCCTCATCTAAAGTAGGCCTTATCAACACCTTTAAGTGGCAACTGTTGTCCAACCCTCCATACATCCCATACCTTGCCCCAACCCACACCCTCCTCCCACTCAGCTACTTTTATTTGTTTCACGAACTGAACAAAAGGCTCGCTGGAAACAAATATGAGGCCAAGCTTTGATTTCATCTGTAAATCGGTATCTCAGAAATAGGTCTACTTCAGTGTTTGCAGAGGGAATACAAAAGCTCCCACGAATATGGCAAAAGTGAACAGACGTGGATGGGGAATACACTGAAAGAGAATAAAAACGAATTTAGAAAATATTAAATGGTTTTTGAAAAACAGCAAAAAATCCGGATATTTTCCAACAGTCCTTCGTACATAGCCCTGATGATTTACTTATTTAAAATACTTAGCCTCCTCTATAAATGGGCATCAGACGCACCAGTCTGCACTGTTTGCTTGACTTTAGCACTTAAAGGCATACCTGGTCTGTCTTTAAGATCGGGACATTTTGCTATTTGAATATAGAATCTTTGGACTCTGTAACACACCAGCGAGAAGCCAATGTCCTTTAAGGGTACGTAGACAGTCCTCAGCTGCTCACCTCTTTTAGCCCATGACGACTGAGTCGTGATTGAAGATGATATTTGCAACCATCAGAAAATAACTGTTTTTCTTTTTTTTTATAAACATCGTAGCAAATAATTGACGCGCAAAGCAGGAACATTTGGACAACGGAGGTAAAGATCGCAGTCGCGCTTGCTGATCTTGGCCTTCTTTGTCCACCTATATTGACACTTGTGGACTATAACGACTATATTGACAATTGTGGACTGCACTGACTCTAGACAGCAGTGGACTATAACGACTATATTGATAACTGTGGACTATAATGACTATATTGACAGTTGTGAACTGTAACGACTATATTGACAACTGTGGACTATATTGACAACTGTGGACTACAACTGCTATAGACAGCTGTGGACTATAGCGACTATATTGACAGCTGTGGACTATAACAACTATATTGACAACTGTGGACTATATAGCGTCGAACAATGAAGGACCACCAATCTTGGCCGTCGCTAATCGCTTATGGCTGTTT
Organism: Anodontia alba; assembly: GCA_964016985.1. Classification (NCBI taxonomy): domain Eukaryota; kingdom Metazoa; phylum Mollusca; class Bivalvia; order Lucinida; family Lucinidae; genus Anodontia; species Anodontia alba. Next base: position 34,214,528 of record OZ024822.1, on the reverse strand, counting down.
TTCTTGCGAAGCACATCAGCTGGTCCGTGCCGTGCGAAAACTTGAATTCGGGCAAATGTGGACAGCGAAGGCCCAGATCAGCCTGCGCATCCTGATCAGGGCCTTCACTGTCTGCTAACAGAATCATTGGATACTACAGAATGTATGAATGGAGAGCAAAGGCCCGGATGATATTTTGCGCATGCACAGAATGCTTTCAATCTGCACATTTTCCGCATATTCAAAGACACATTTTCGCTTTACGCGGCCCAGTTTATTTTGAAAGCATTAATAATCTGTTATCGCTTTGCATCTAAAGCGTAATTATGTTCATCATCATTATCATAATTGGATCTTTAGCAAGCGCACGGTAAATGTCATAAATTGTTGGCGTTAATTAGGAATGTTATACTGCCAAACTTAAGTATATTCCAGGGATGATTGATTCATGTTGTTATGTGCCAAGGTCATGTCACCTTACTTCACGTGAGGCTTAACAAAATATAACACCTTCCTCCACGTGAGTGGTAAAATATAAACAACATCAAACTACGTGAATATCTGTCTAAGAATATTGTTGTTTGCTTACAAAATGTAGAAAAATCATGGTGGGAGTATCGTGTAATTTATGTAATAAAGTTCCCGTCATATTTGTGTTACTGGTAGAGATAGGAAGAAACTTGTTAATAGTTGGCACAAACTTGAACTAATGTAATTGCAGAACATTTATATAAATAATTTAGGCTTTAGATATTGAATGCTTTGAATATGTATAGGTTATTACATAATTTCGGGCCGTCAGGCGAGAAATTAAAAAAAAACAAAAAACAACAAAACTATGCAATAACCAATTTGTCACAAAAATCATTATGACCATATCTCACAGATGCCATAATGATACAATGTACGAGGAAAGTTAGGTTGATGTTTTGAATATCTGATTAGTGTGTCTAATTTCATACAGTTAGTATGTCTAATTTCAAGCAGTTTATTCATTATGGTTAGTAGTTAAAACAAAACCAACACAAGTATTAAAACTTTCACAAAAATGTGTGCTAATTGTAGGCCTAGCTTTGTGAAAACGAGTACTTGGTTATAATAACGTTGAGCAGTCCATGAAAAACGGCATAAGGCCAGTCCATGACCTGTCATCAAGTGCTTCCGGAGCCATGGTAAACATGGGCCTAGACAATGATTGAGTTCATGCTCTTCATGAGCGCTTGATTGTGCTTTTCCTCAAGAGCATGGCATCAAAATATAAGTAATTGACTTCGCTCATCCGACATCTGTGCTAACCATTCAGCGTTCGGGTTGTTACTTTTGTTGGCCAGGGATTGGACATATCATACCGACAGACCATAAGTATGGTTTTCATAACAAGGCATTTTAACTGGAATTAACTTTTTTTCTTGTTTCAAATATACTGAAAGGAAAAAGAAACGCAGGGTAAATTTTATTCCTAAATTTCATTCAAGTTTGAAAAAGTTTGTTAAATATTTTACTATGATTACAAAACGGTACATGTATGGAACAAAAGTTCCAAATTTCATTGGTTTGTGATCAACAAGTCTCGAGTTATTGAAGTTCATTGGTAGCTACCCCCCAAATCTTGAAATCAAAATCAAACTGAAAATCAATATCGGGTGTGCCCCCCCCCCCCCCCCCCCCTCTTGCTGCCGTTGCTGCCCTAATTCTCCTTTGGATAGAGTTAACCAAAGCATTGACAGTTCGCATCGGGATGTTATTCCATTCATCGATCAACGCATCGTACTCCCTCTTAGTTGTGCGAGAGTTGCGGGGGGGGGATTTCGGCGCTTCCTAACCCTTCTGTCCAGCTCATCCCACATGTGCTCTATTGGGGTCAAATCTGGACTACGGTGGCCATGCTAGTGGTGCGATGTTATTGTTTGCCAGGAAATCCTGACAAACTCGGGCAACATGTGGTCGGGCATTGTCCTGCTGCAGAATCAGATTACGTTGTTGCACAAGCGGGACTACAACAGGACGCAAGATCTCATCCCTATACCTTACTGCGGTCATATTGCCCGCAACAATAATAAACTGTGATTTTATCCCGTGAGCAATGCCTCCCCAGACCATAACGGAGCCACCCCCAAACCGATCCCGTTCGACAACACAGGCGTTGGCAAAGCGTTCTCCGCGACGTCGGTACACACGACGTCGACCATCTGCGCGATAGAGAGTGAACCTAGACTCGTCCATAAAAAGAACTCGTCTCCACTGCCTCATCGGAAATAGCCTGGGCGCATGCGCCGTCAACCACGCCATACGACGCAACCTACGTGCCTGGGTCAGAGGCAGACCAACGTATGGACGACGAGCTCGAAGACCAATCTCACGCAATCGACTTCCAACAGTCTTCGGAGAAATTTGTCGATTATGCGTACCTACTGTATTAAGGGCAGTTTCGGTAGCAGTGAGATGACGATTCCGCAAATGTGCCAGACGGATTGTCCTGTCTTGACGTCGCGACGTCACGCGTGGACGCCCAGACCGAGGTCGGTCTGCTAAATGCCCTGTCTCCCTTTAACGTCTAACAAGACGTTCAATTGTTGAGACGTTATCCCCAAAATGATTGGCAACTTGTTGTTGCCTCTGACCTTGCATCAGCAACGCAATTACCCTACCCCTCTGAACATCAGTCAATCGTACCATGATTGAAAAAAATTTCAAAGTTACGTAAAAACGAAAAGAAAAATCGGTAAAAGAATCGAAGAGCGTTGTGTATCGTTGAAGTGTACCAAAAGGTGTGAGGAAATCTTATGCTGAAGGTTTAAATAATGCTTGTTTTGCACGAAATTTTGGCTTTCCGTATTGTCCGTGCAATGCACTGTGTAGTGCACGGTGGAATGATTTCACACACTGGGTAGATAGCACATCGACCAAAGACTCGTACTCCCTCGGTTCACATTCACAGGACAATCTGTAAAGTGTATGGCTATAGTAAACACCGTAAAAATGGTTAAAGTAAGAAGGAAAAAACTCTACCCTGCGTTTCTTTTTCCTTTCAGTATATTTAATGGAGATATAACAGTGGGCTATTGTAAAACCATTCCAGAGTTGCAGTTTGATAGCATTTTGATCAAAATAGATGCATATGAAGAAATGTGCAAGTGAAATAAATTTCTATACAATGCAAAATTGTGGCATCATTAGCGAAGCGAAAACAGAGTTATTGGATTCATGCGGATATGAACCGAAGGTCGAACGAAATAATCCCCCTGAATCATTCAGCAAATCTCAAGATAAGAGGTGGTATCCACATATTATTTTTCTTATATCTCAACAAAAACATGTCGTGAGTACTCATTAGAAGTGCCTCTCTGAGGCGCTTCAAATGAGGCCCACAACATATGTTTTTGATGCCTGTGTATGCTGAATTTATCAATGACGATGCTACCAATAGCTTACATCTAAAGATTTTCCTTCTAAGTTTTTACACACAGATTAACTCAATGTCTCACGCTCATCTGGATATACGCAGTCATGCCATAGCTTCTGAACGACAATACTAGGTTCGCTTTGTACACGTCCGTTCCTTATTTACTAAAGTTCTCTTGCGACAGAAAAAAAAGAAAGCAACGTTCTTTTCCAACTCAGGGCAAGCCTATAAATTACGTAAACATAAGTCCTGGACTATTGCGTTGGAGTTTTTCTATCTTGTAGGTTGACCTTGTTCATTTACATTTTATTAGGATGGTTTGCATAAATTTCTCTTGTAGTGCCAAACACTGCAGACCCTGACCAGAAGGGCGTCTGCTTAACAAATGCCCCTTTTGTGAGGCATTAAGAGGACCGGATACATTTTTGCCATTGGCTGAAGGGGAAAACTTTTGTGACCACCTGTTTGCATTTTTGCGTATAAAACTTCTTCTGAAAAGGGGGTTTATTCAAGGAGGAACGACTTTCCTCCCTTAGAAGGAAGACAAAACCATTTTTACAGTGTTGCACCCCAACCCCCTCCCCCACGGAATTGTATAAATTTCCTTTAAGCATATATGGCATAATAGCTAATTGCGTTTGCTCGACGACCAAGATGTAGAGTTTGCAGTAAGAACAGAGTTAGCACTGTTTGCACATGTTGCGAAATGCCTTTTCACTAATGGGGCTGTCCTAGTATTACCTTATCTCGAACAGACAGTTTATAATATGACTGCAGATTGTGGGAATGTCAGTACCAATTAAATGATATACGCTTCAACGTCAGAAAACGTACCTTTGGACATGTGCGCCCAGCGAAGATTCAGATCAGCCTGCGCATTTTGCGCAAACTGATCAGAATATACACTGGGCGCATTTTGAATGGCCAAAGATGCAAAGTTTCTTCATTCGGACAACGAAGACTGACCAGAATCGGAATCGGATGCAAAGGCCGATTTGAGCCTTCGTTAAGGGCACATGTCAGAAGGTACGTTTTCTCACGTTGCTGCCCATATAATTACCTAAATACCAGATAACAAAGTCATAATGACCCGTATCATCATGCATCGGCACCATCTTATGGCCAACATAATAGTAAAATTCCTAGCAGCCATTATTCGTATGCATGATGGGCTTTAGCCTATTGCACGACCCGCAGTAATGTCATCCGAGAGCAGAACTTACGAGGAGTGCCCAATAATCATGTTACCACGTATGCACTTCCGTCCATCCTTAATCAGTTTGTGAAAATCGCTATAACTTTTTAACCTGCTAAGAATATCTTGATAATTCTTGGCATGCAGAATACATATTGACAAAACCTAACCAATGGAATTATCAAATGCGAGCTGTTTTTTTTTAATATATAAAAAAAAGCCTCGCCGAGGCGTGTCCGTCTGTAATCAGTTTGTGAAAATCGCTTTAACTTTTAAACCGCTTTGAATAAATTGATATTTTTGGCATGCAGGTACATACTGACATGATCTAACAAATATGATTGTCAAATGCCAGATGTCTGTATAAATAGCCTCGCCGAGGCATGTCCGCCCGTCCGTAATCAGTTTTGTGAACATCGCTAAAACTTTTAATCCGCTTGGAATATTTTGACAATTTTGTTATGCAGATATATATTGACAAGACCTAACCATTAAAATTGTCCAATGCTAGAGTTCTTTAAAAATAGTTATAAATAGCCTCGCCGAGGCAAAAGATGTGAAAATATTTTAATCGTCATAACGCTCAAACCGTTGGGAATAGTTTGGTAATGTTTGATATATTGATCTGCTTTTTGTTACACATTTTTTTATCTAGTCCATATTTCTATACCTTTTATTCCTCATGGCGCCTTGGGAGGGTTGCTTCTTTTGACTGTGGCACTCTCTGGATCTTTCGTTTACCGTGTTAGCTCATTTTAAAGGTCACCGTCGGTGGGGGCATCCGGATTTTAGACGAAGTCTTATAAGATCATATGTAACCTAAGCCTGTCAGCCTCTGTATGGAAGAATGCACGTGCCTCGAAGCGATGGTAAATCTCACGAAACGGTTATTTTTGTCAAATACTTTGATGCAACTTTCATTGTTAGTATTTTAAGTCGTCTTTACAATATGACCTAAAATGCCAGCCAACGTCAAGTTTTGAAAGTCCAAGAAAACCTCAGGTATTTAAAACAACTTTGTTATAGAATTAAAGATGTACATGGCGCGAAGGTGCTTTCGTAAAAAAGGATTAGACCGTTGAAACACGTCTAACCACCGTAAACAACCCCAAAATACCCCAAACCACATTATTTTTTACCGTATTTTTGATTATAAATTACTTTGTTTATTTATTACTTCAAGTGAGGTATCAAAGATGTTTTATAGCTCAGTATAATGAGCATCTATACAGTTTGTTCTGGGTCTTTGCAGCAGATGAACGTAAGTGAAATATGGGCGAATGAGGACCTTTGCAAAAAAAAAAAAAAAAAAAAAAAAAAAAAAAAAAAACTTCAATGAAATATAAAGTGATGCCAAAGAAACATCTGACCAGCAGAGCTCTAGATCAGCATATGCATGCATGTGCATCTGCGCAGTTTGATCAAGGTCTTTAGGCCTTTATAGTAGAAAAGACTTACATGAAATATGGGACGGCGTCCAAGAAAACATATGACCAACAAAGTTCCACACCAGCATGTGCATGTGCATCCGCACAGTTTGAGCAGGATCTTTGCAGTAGAACAAAAAAGAAAGAACACGACACGCAAGGCCGTTTTATCTGGCACCCGGTCACTCTTCCACGTGACCTGCATTTTTTTCTTAAACACACGCACTCGATATGCATGAACGGTCGATCGCATGAGCGAACAAAGAAACAAACAAATAAATGAAAGAAAGGATGAATACAACTTTTGCCCTATATTGTCACATCCAAAGAAGCCGACCCATTATAGAAATTCATATCTTGCATACTACTGAACAAACTAGACAACTCATTATATAAGGTGCCTTTCATCATCAGAAGCTATGTAGAAATACTTTTTTATTTTTTCATAACATAACATACGATAAGTTTATTCGGCATTGAACATATATACATACATTTATAGCCATACGAAATTGTAAATAGCAATAGTGAAAGACATTACTGATATACTGATAAACATTTTCTGAGTGAGAAGAATCCCAATGTTCTTAGATATTTACATAACTCTTAGGTAAATTGATACTTGTACAAAATATCCCAGCGGGCACATGACGTCGAAACGACATCGCACTGACGTCGATGCGACGTCATTACGTCACATCGACGTCAATATTACGCCGTATGCCCGCTGTGACCAGTTTAATGAATTGTGATTACTATGATAAAGACCTAAATATGATCATATTAAATTTCTTTTTTTTTTTTTTTTTTGCATTACTGTCCCATTCTCAATTTAAATGCGAAATATACAAATTTTGCGACTTGGTTGATAGTACTTATAGACTTTGATGACATCAATGAATGTATTAGTATTCGGCCACCTACAAAAGTATGGTTTCAGGAATTTGCACCTTAAATCTCTATATTTCGGACAAACTAATGTAAAATGGTATTCACTTTCAACTACACCCATATTGCATTGTAGACATTCGCGATATTGTCGCTCAATATTTATGTAACGTCCAATTTCTATAGCAAGAACATGAGACGGGAGCCTTAGTTTAGAATATGCCACGCGGTATTTTTTGTTCGTTAATGCATGAAAGGTATTTTTCGGCTATGAAATCATGTTTAAATAGACAACATGAGGAAAGTCGACTGGAATTTATTAATTTTTGCACACCATCTTTGTTTGTATATGTCTAATATTCGTTGTTTTATAGAAGCATAATTAATGTCTACGACAGATTGGTTATTGCAGAAATTTGACATGCCAGTATTATTTAGAATTGTTTTAATTTGATTAGCCCAGTTCATACCGTTGTAAGTGATATATTATTAGCATCTGTAAGTAACGTATTATACACATTCATTATTAATGGATTATGCGTTTTCAATAATTTTATCCAATATCTTATCATGATAAGTTGCCTTGTAATTTTCATAGGATATCTACCTAGTTCTCTGTATAGACCTTCTAGATTTGTTGATTTCTTTACATGCAAAACTTTTCGTAAAAATTTACAGAGTATTAATTCATTATCCTTGATTCATGATTACCGCATACTTCAGCATTATAATTAAGGATGGAACCGACTAGACTGTCAAATAAACGGGATTTATTTGAATTAGAAATATCAAGCTGGTTAAATACGATAAATAAATTGTATAATGCAAATGCTGAATGCTGAGCAAGTCTTTTCTGTGTCTGAAACCATGAGCCATTTTTAAAGAAATGTATACCAAGGTATTTGAAAGATTGAACAAACTCTAAAGTTTTATCGCAGAGGATAAAATCGTGGTTTGTATTACCACCCCGTTCGAAAGTCATTACCTTTGTTTTGTTCGTGTTGATTTTTAATCCCCATGTGTTACAGTACTACTCCGGGTCATTGAGCATTGACTGTAATGCAGCAGGAGTTTGCGCAAAGAGGGCTGCGTCATCAGCAAAAAGTAGTATAAATATTTTCAATTCATCTTTTGTAAAAATTCCTTCGATATTTGAATTAATGTTAGCTAATATATCGTTTATGAAAAATAAGAACATAAGACTTGGATCACCCTGTTTCACTCCGATGTGTTTCACTTCGATGTTCTAGGTGAAAAAGGAAGACTTTTCACATTTATATCTCACACATGATTTTACTGCGCTATACATAGCTTGAACAGCTCTAACCATTTTTGAACTTACATGTTGCACTAGTAACTTTTGCCATAGGTATAGTCGGTCGATTTTATCGAAGCACTTTTCAAAATCAATAAACACACAATACAAGTTTTTCTTTGAGTTAAGTGTTTTAGAAATTATTGCATGTATTAGAAATATACAATCTGTTGTAGCTTTGTTCTTCTGAAATCCGTATTGATTATGTATTATTTTCTCGTTTTCTGTCGACCATTTGGTTAGTCTGTTTAGTAACACTTGAGAATATGTTTTTGCTATGATATTTATAATTGTAATACCACAATAATTTTGAGTGTTTAAACACAGGTGTAACCCTCACCCTAAGCTTTTGGCTATTCCCCTTCAGAGTATATACGATTGAATAATAATAACAACAATGTGCTTATTTTGTCAACGGAATATTTTAATATTTCTGCAGTAAGATTATCTAATCCACTACTTTTATCATTATTTTGAGAAAACACCGCCCGTTTTATCTCGATATATGATATATACCCATCTAACTATTCGTTATGTATTGTATCGTTATTGTAATATCATAAGATTAATTGATCTTTAGTTTAATTGTGTCAGACATTTACATACAAAGTGTCAACGTAACTTAGCAACAACGTCATGAGACGTTAACGTCATTTACAGAACATGGATACTACATTTCTCCCCTTTTATCAAAGAGAGATGCTGAGATAAAAGTTCTGAAAAATCCATAAGCTGTTGACTGAAAGTGAGGTTCTGATTCTGAAATGACCATTATAATGGCAATCATTCTTGAAGTTACAAATTATATAATTGTTACAACTGTTTATCTAAGAAGTTTGTATGATTTCTGTAATTAAATTCTAATTATTAAAGTATGCATGTGACCAAATAAAATTCTAATAAGAATGTTTCCTCCTCCTGGTCTTCGTCCTCCTCCTTTTATGATAGTCCTGAATGTTTGTGTTCTCATTTCCTTCTTCTCTCCTTTCAAGTGCATGAGGATGTGTTACAGTGTCAGGCATTTCTATATTTTCACAGTCTAAATGGGATATTCCTTCAACTGTGTCAGTACATGGCGTGTATCTTTCTCTTTCCACTACATGTACCTTTTCATCCATCCCAGATGAATATTTTTCCTCGTCTGATCTATTTGAAAGATCTGCTTCTTCTCTCTGGATTTGTGAATCCTCTTGCGTATGTTGATCCTTTTTCTGCCGGGCTATCAACTTTTGTATTAATTGTCTTGCTGATGTGAGCTCTTTCTCAAGTCGTGTTACGCTCTTTTGCAACACTTCTATCTCCTGAGACAAGGTGCTGTTCTCTTCAGCTGATCTCTTGACTGTCTTAATTCTCATATGGTTCATGGATTCTTCTAAGAATTGATCGTCTGAACTCATCTCGCTGTTTGAGTATTCCTTTGCATGCGCAAATTTCTTCACTCTGTCTTTCTTCTTCTGTTGGCCGTGCAATATCTTCTTTCGAGCATCATCAATCATTTCTGTTTGTCGCATATTCTCTCTGCAAACGGACGAGTAATGGTTAAACTTCTTACATATATCGCATTGGACTCCATATGCTGGACAGTTTCTTCCTTTAGAATGTGCCCCTGTCAATCCACAATAAGTGCAGCATTCTGGTCTTTGATCTCTTCCGTGGCTATCTGAATTTCTCATTGTCCAGTTTCTTCTTCTTTCTTCTACTCTAGCTATTTCCCTATTCCATGTGTCTGCTTTCATGTCGTGGACTTGCACCGATGTGTCTTCGATTTGTCCTGCCTCTATGAAGAATTGTTGTAAAGTCCACCCTTTTGATATGCATTTTTGTATAAGATGTTGATTCTCGATCGTTTGAATAATATGTTCTAATATTCTGTCGTCACTCGTATCACCAAAATCACAGCCAATTGCTTTTTCTCTAAGTCTTGCAGCATATGCCACAGTTGCTTCTCCTGGTTCAGGTTTAGTTTTCAGAAACATGTATCTGGCATAGTGCTTATTTTTCATGGGTAGGAAATAAGCGTTGAGCTTTTTCTTTAGCTTTTGGTAGTCATCCAGGCTCCCTTCTGGGTCTTCATCAGGCAAGCTTTTCTCTAGCCTTGCTATTTCAGATCCGACATAAATTATCAAACATCTTTTCTATCTGATGGGCTTATTATTCTAAAATATCTGAATTCTCTTTCTATTGACTCAAGCCATTCCTCCCAGGCCTTTCCTGTATACATTTGATCCTCTGTTGGTCTGAATGGTAGTGGTCGTAAATTTCTGATATAATTGTTACTGCCGTGCCATCAGCCATATCTAGTCCGTTTCTCATCTGTATTATATATCTTCCGCTGTTTCTAAATTTCTGTCAAATGTTTCTTTTGTCTTCCTCTGACCTGTATCAAGTTTTCTTATGTCTCTTGCTTATAGAATATGTCTGTCTACTTATTTTAGCTTGTCTTCTTCAGTGTTCTTCCTGGATCTTTCTTCTTGTATTCTGCTTATTTCTTGTACTTCTTTTCTCCAGGACAATTTCACTTCTTTCCTCTATTGTCTTCTGCTCTACTATAGCTTATCTGTCATCTCCTCTTCCCCCTTTTTTTTTTTTTTTTTTTTTTTTTTTTTTTACCTCGTCGCCAATGTAATATCATAAGATTAATTGATCATTAGTTTAATTGTGTCAGACATTAACATACAAAGTGACAACGTAACTTAGCAACAACGTCATGAGACGTTAACGTCATTTACATCACAGTAGAGTCTAATTAATGTACAGAACATGAATACTACAGTAATTTTCGTTACTATTTTCGTCGATGTCTGTAGCAACTTGTTCCGAGCCGTATAAATTTTTAAAGTGATGATAGAATTCGTTGACATTTATATTTTCCGACATATTTTTACTATTTTTATATTGCTTCTTTACTTTCTTCCAAAATTGTTTCGGCTTATTTCTTGCTAAATCAGTAAGGTTTATTTTTTTTCTTTCTTATATTTATTTTCCTCTCTACGTTTAACTTTGTTGAAATAAGTTTCTGCTTTTATAAAACAATGTCTATCTTCATGGTTCCTAGAATTCAAAAAAAAAAAATGTTTCTTGCCTTTGTGTACTCTTTGCGAGCGTTGTAACATTTAGCATTAAACCGTGCCGTTTTTCATGTAAACATTTGGCCCTGATTTGTTTTATGGCGAGTTTAACCAAAGATATTAAATGCTTTATCTTTCATGAAGTTAGAAAAGGATGAAATAATGTCATCGATATTCATAATATCATTTTGTACACCTAAATTTATTTGTCTATCGTCGCTTGATTCTTTGATAATAACCGTAAATATTCATCTATTTTCATTTCGTCTCATTGTATGTATAGTGACTGTGATTTAATTTTGAAGCACACGTTTATCCCAAGTGATCTGAAAATTATTTTGTTGTAATATATTAAAATTAACAACATGCTTATCCAATAATAAATAATCTACCGTACTTGACCCGTTGTAGGAATGAACTGTAAAATTTCCGATATTACTGTGTAGTCGACCGTTACCTATAGTAAGAGATGTCGCTTTACATAGATCAATGAGATGTCGACCATTATTATCTACCTCGTTATCGCAATTTTTGCGTGGTGGAGGCTTAATAGAGTCTGACATGAAACTGTCATTATTATCTACATAATGATCAAAATCTAGCTCATCGCTGTGATTTGAATGTCTTGAGTTCATATAACCTGATATAAATATTTTACTCAGAGGTTTATATACTTCAATATCCGATACTTATTGTTCAAAGAAATCGAAATTATCTTGATTGATTACTGGTGATGTCTGCGGAACATTATAAACATTACAAAAATATACGTTTTCTCTAAATTCAAACAAGTCATTATCCAACTTTATCCATAATATCCCATGTTGGTTTTTGTTTAAAATTACGATCCTATTATTTAAACTATGTTTGTAATAAATCGAAATACCGCCATTAAACGACCTTTGTTTGTATTTTGTGATTTGTTACCATAAATATGGTCACTTCATACCCTTCAATGTCTAGATTTAGACAGTTAGCTTCAGAAAGCCAAGTTTCCTGAAGGAAAATAACATCGTATTCACTGAGTACATGTTAAAAGTCAGGATCGCTTATTTTTCGACTTAACCCATTACATGACAATATTTTCAACTGTTCTTCAGAACACCCCTAACGACGATCTGACTGCATATGCGGGGGTGGATCAATCACTTTACCGTCACAGTACACTTTGAAAGGTTTATCATCAACGTAGAGTTTGTTTCCGTTTTGTTGGACTTTGCGCCTTTTTTCTTCCTCTGCTTTGATAATGTCAGCCATGACCCTTCTAGCATCTCTAGACTGCTGAGGGCGCTGAATACCAACACCGAGGTTGGCTTCGCGTAACTTCCTTTTAATATCTGCATCGTACGATTTGAGCCTAACAGACTCTCTCTCCGAAAAATAATGAAATTTCGCCACTATCGCCCTGGGCTTCTTCGCTTTATATAATGTATGTAGATGATCATATAATATTTATTCACATTTGTTTTTCAACTGCTTAATGTGTAACTCAAGAAGTTTAAAATATGTTTTTGAGTATGGTTTGTGGTGGCTTTAATATGGTGTGTGGGTGTTTTGGGTGTTTCAATCCACCCAGAAAGGATAAATCATATGCCTATTTGCCGGAACCTAGTGGGAAATCAAATGGGACAAAATTATGGCGGACTTCTAGTTAAAGTTCTCAATATCAGGAGTTAAAATGAAATTTTGTTTGCTTTGTTTTAGCATGTTTAGGACTCAAATTCAGAGAAAAATAATTTTTGAAACTTGCAACTGTGCAAATGACAAGGTCTTTTTGTTGACATCAAGAAATATGTGGTCTACGTACCCAAGCCATAGAACTTTCATAAAATGTTGAACCAGTGACAGGTAAGAATGTTTAGGTGAACAGGCACGGATCCCAAAGGAAAGGGTGCGATCAGGCGTCCTAGGAATTAAAGGATTGCAACAGCCATTCCATAGATTTGTATTGCGGTATGTCAAAATGACAGTGGGAAGCTATCGTGCAAAGAAAGATGTGTTCGGCGGTGGAATTAGATATCAGCTTCGTATCCAGCGTTTCATAAAGTGGGATGTGACTATGACAAGGAAACTGTCAAAGCTTCGGGTGTAAAGTGGGCTTCGCTTTAAGAACCTCTGTTATAATATTGGAAAAAAAATGCCAAAAATTATCTGTTGTTCTTCGTCGCTTATCTTCTTTTTTGAAAATGCTTCTTGTTTCTGATAACACTGTTACTACTAATATTCAAATACAACACTCTGCTGTTATGAAAAAAAAATATATACAGTCCTTGTAACTCCTTCACCTTTAATGATCTATCCTCGATGGTTAGAATTGATCAGTGGGTAAAATCATGTCAATGCGTTTCATGGGTCATTCATTTTCGCGTAAGTTGATTTACCCAAGATTTACATGTAAAGAACCAAAGTCTATTGCGTATTAATACCAGCTTTAACATTTTTTTGTAAGCTAAGCGTAGACCAAGTTTTTTTTTATGAAAGAAATACCACCCGACCATAACGTAAACACGCCTATTCAAATATATTGAAAATTTTACCACCAACAACTGAAAGTTTTCAGATAAAAAAAATCTGATATTTTTCATATTTCTGCTCAAAACATAGATTGTGGGTACGCGATAGGCGGTTCTAACGAGTACCCATAATCTATGTTTTTGAGCAGAAATAAGGAAAATAATGTATACCCCTGTAAACCCTAGTTATATAACAGTGGGGTTTAAGGGGATCAAAATTATATAGGCATGTTTTCGTGATGCAATGTTAAACAATATTGTATTTTTTTGTATTTCTTCTGTTAATCATACTGTCCGTCTGCAAATTATGACACATGTACTCTGCCTATGACAGAAGCCAGATTACTAGAAAAACAACGAAGTATAATTCACAGACTCAGTATTCGATTGCATTTGCGTGACAAATACTTGAAAGATACGTTCGCTTCCCAGCCTGGTGATTTTCAGAATATAATTTCCTGAAAACACAGAAAGAAATTCAATTAACCTTTACCACTCTCTGGGCGAATTCCGCAGACGACAAACTGGTGATAGTTTTCTTATTTTTTACAGAAAACAGAATTTGACATTTCATGCGAATTGTCTCATTAGAGACAATTTGCATGAAATGTCAAATCCTGTTTTCTGGGAAAAATAAGAAAAAATGTTTAAAAATGTCGTCTGCTGAAATCTTACCCAGAGTGCTAAGCGTTAAGAGATCATGTTTTGCGCCTCTTGGGATAACAAATCATTTTCTCCATTGTTATGTGGCAACATTGATTGACTTAAACTGTCAGATTAAAGAATAGAACAAAAATGTTTTTTGCGGAGTAATTTATTTTCTATAAAGGTATCATTACAAAATGGATTTAAATTACGTCTGCCCGTACAATGTAAAAGGCTCATTTTCATTTATTACATATCAAGCCGGACACAGTATCTATCACTTACCCCTTCCATAACCTAACATTTAGCATACCACTGTGAAACAAGAGGTCCTTAACTCTCACCTGTGCTGAAAAGTAGGTCAGGGTCAGTCAGTGTCTACAACATTCATTAATCGGGAGGACATTCCTCATCTGCAAATTTAAAGAAGATCCAATTAAAACCATTGGAGCTATGCAGCTGAAAAGGGTAATTATATCAAGGGACATTACTCTATGTATCAGATTATGTAGGTTTCAAACTTTTTGCAAACTCTTAAAAGGGTTATAACGTTCTTAATGTTTGGTGTACTGTAACCTCAAAATATTGCATGCTGTTCAACCTCATGGTCTTACTATCCAATAGATTTCAGCTTGATAAATGAAGACCGTAGAAGGAGTCGGCCGAAAATGAAGTCATATGTAAACGAACTATCTCTGAAGAATAATAATTCTATCAAAAATTGGTGTACTGTAACCTCGAAATAGTCTGATATAAACTTTAGGAGGAATGTCATATCTGAACAATCTTTAAAGAGTATAAATGACTATGAAAATTTAGTGGACTGTAACCGCAAAACAATATGCGCTGTACTACGTCATAGTCTTACTGTCCACTAAACAATATTTTGAAAATAGTGACTCTTTCAAAACCTGGTGTACTTTAACCTCGAAATAATAAACCCTGTATCATCTCGTGGTCTAACCGTACATCACGAAAACATACCTATATAAATCTGACCCCCTTAAACCCCACTTTTATATAGTAAAACTGGGGTTGACAGGGGTATACATTTTTTTTCTGCCCGAAAACATAGATTATGGGTACTCGTTAGAACCGCCTCACCGAGGCGGTTCTAACGAGTACCCACAATCTATGTTTTGAGCAGAAATATTAAATATATCGTGTTTTTATCCGAAAATTTTCCGTTTTTGGAGTTGAAATTTTCTATATATTTGAATAGGCATGTTTTCGTAATGGACCAAGTTTCAACCCAGTCCGATGAAAACTGTAGGAGGAGTTTGACGGAAACAAATTAAGTCATATCTGAACAATCTTTAAAGAGTTACGACTATAAAACTTTGGAGTACTGTAACGCTGTAACTTCGAAACAATATGCGCTGTACCAACTCATAGTCTAACTGTCCACCACGTTTCAACCTCATCTGATGAACACTTTAGGAGGTGTTATCCGGAAACGAAATTATGTCTGACATTACGAAAACACGCCTATTCAAATATGCTGAAAATTTTACCACCAAAATAATGAAAATTTTCAGATAAAAAATTAAGCTATTTTTCATATTTCTAATCAAAACATAGATTGTGGGTACTCGTAAGAACCGCCTCACCGAGGCGGTTCTAACGAGTACCCACAAACTATGTTTTTGAGCAGAAATAAGAAAATTAATGTATACCTCTGTAAACGCCAGTTTTACTATATAAAAGTGGGGTTTAAGGGGGTCAAAATTATATAGGCGTGTTTTCGTGATGAAAAATTTTAATAAATAGTGCTAACTCTATCTTTGTTGTATATTACCTCAAAACAATATGCACTGTTTCGTCTCATGGTCCACCTGTTCACCAAAGTTTCAACCCGATCTTACATGTAAGATTTAGGAAGGTCTGATAAAACCTGACGAGTTACGCTGATAACAAGGTTGAAAAAAAATCAGGAATTTATTTTCAGGAATCAAGGGATCGTAACTCTAAAATAAACAACCTGATTTGGACAGTTTTCGAATTCGTCCAATACTTCATCCATGTCCACCTGATCTGCAATTTCCAGTATCATGCAGTCAAAAGTGAACAAGTTATGAGGATGATAAAGTCAAATATGAGCCTTTTCAACAATCAAGAGGATATAACTCTTTGACAAATGATGTGATCTGGCCAGGTTTCGAGCTTGTCTGAGATCCATCCATGTCCACCTTATCTACAAGTTTCAGGAAGACCTGATCAAAATTGAATGAGTTATGCCGCTGACAATGTCAAAAAGATATATTTTTTATCAGCAATCAACGGAATGTAATTCTAAGTTTAATGATCCGAGTTAGACAGTTTTTAAACTAATCCGAGATTGCATCCATGTCCCCCTTATCTGCAAGTTTCAGGAAGATCCAATCAAAACTGAGCACATTATGTTGATGAGAAAGTAAAACTGAGACTTTTTCAGCAATCAAGGGACGTAATTCCAGGAATAATGATCCGATCTGGTACTCATGTGAGATTTAATCAATGTCCACCTTATCTGCGAGTTTCAGAAAGATCTGATTAAAACCGAATGAGTTATACTGATGACAAAGTCAAACAGAGGCTTTTCCAGCAATCAAAGGCACGTAACTTTAAGATTAATGATCTGATCTGGCAAGGTTTCGAACTCATTTGAGAATTCATTCCTGTCTATTTTATCTGCAAATTTCAAAAAGATCCAAACAAAATTGAATAAGATATGCTGACGACAAAATCAAAAAGACACCTTTTTAGCAATCAAGGGGATGTAATTCTAAGATTAATGATTCGACCTGTCAAGGTTTTGAAATAATCCGAGATTCTATCAATGTACACCTCAGCAAGTTTCATGAAGATTTGATCAAAACTGAATGAGTAATGCTGATGACAAAGTCAAATAGACACTTTTTCAGCAATCAAGGGGGCATATTTCTGAGATAGATAATCAGATGGGGCCAGTTTTCGAACTTATCTCAGATTTGATCCTCGGACACCTTAACCGCAAGTTTCCGGAAGAACCGATCAAAACTGAATAAGTTACGCTGATGACAAAGTCAATTAGAGGATTTTTCAGCAATCATGAGGACGTAACTCTAAGATCAATAATCCGATCTGGCCAGTTTTCGAACTTGTTCGAGATTGTATCCATGTTCATCTTATCTGCAAGTTTCAGGAACAGCCGATCAAAACTATGGGAGTTATTGTGATGACAAGCATTTCCCATCGTAAGTCTATGGATCCCTGTGGTTGCCATGGCAACAAAGGTTTTCATTGGATTTCCATTAATAGCTTATGTCATCGATACCTTACCAGAGGCATGCTACAGATGAGAAATGATCAAGATCAGCCTGCAGACTGGAGATATAACTGATCAGACGTGTGGACGGACGACGGATGGGCTGCCATCCTTTAAGCTCCCCTGGAACCTTCAGCGAAGGTGAGCTAAACTCAGTGGACGACAGTTTGAAATGTATGTCTTTTTTCGATTTTAACATTTCATGCAAATTGTCTCGTTTGCCAGGGAAAAAAAAGAAAATATCATCAATTTCTCATCCGCTGAATCTGCACAGAGAGCGGTAATGTTTATGATTTAGCAGATGTTGTATTAAGGGGTCATTTTAAAATCATAATAAGATTTGTGAGGAAATGTTCACGTGACATGGTGTAAATCCAGACTCTGTAGTGTATTACGCACCCACTATTGCTGTGAGGAAATTACGGGATCAAATTTTATTGAGTCAGTTTTCATGGCCGGTGATTCATAGCCAACACATAAGAAAAAGGTCTGGAATACTGTATGGATGGACGGAAAGGAATGTTGGTGCTCAGAAACGGAAAGTTATTCACCTTATCAAATAGCTTGTTCCATGCTTATAGGCATAATGCGGCCATATTTGAGGGACTTGGACCGGATTGTTGTTCCTGTTGACGAGACCGGTGAAATCTAGATGCTTTGAAAATGTTGTACCAGTAAGCGATAGGCATGATAAAAAACCTATATATGAAACTGAACCATTTAGCAATATGTTTTGCTTACTTTCTTGAATGTATTTTATTTATATAGGTAAACCTGATACGGGAGTGAATTGCCATGTTCTGGCCAAAGTAAGCCAGCACAATCTTGTTTCTTCATCAAACAGTCAAACATAAGCTGATGCTGATGTTTAAAACCCTTCACTCGTACTTTTCTGAAAACGATTTCTATCGTACTTTCCCATCTCGCCATGTTTGACCAAACAGAAATCGGTACGTAAAACACGATCTGATTGGCTGTTTTAATATAGTCTTAGACGTTTCGGTTTTCACGAATTTATTCGATGGTTACATTTAATTGGTCTTCCCTGGATCGTCTTAATAAGATTGTGTTTAATCAGATAGTGAATAATATTAAGCGAAGTTTTTAGACTTTTTCGGGTTTCTGATTTCTTGAGGTCTGACTTTAAGACTTATATTTTATTTCCTTTGGGATCATTGGGCCCATTGTGGTATCATGTGTATCCTAGAGGGCGTAAGCAGTGTTGCAAACTTCATTACTGCTTATGAAGAGTCTCAATAAAACCGATACTCCCATTTTCTAATCTGTAGTGTGTTCTTTGTTTCCAAAGGCAATCTTTTTTACGTTTATTTTACGACACTGCAGCTGGTGTTGGTGCCGTGTGGCGGCCGTAGAGCGTCCCGTACTTCACCATAGTACAGATTATATTTCATTTCCTTTGGGATCATTGGACCCATTGTGGTGTCTTTGAAAATGGAGTTCTGCTCGTTTATACGCTAGAGGGCGTAAGCAGTGTTGCAAACTTCATTACTGCTTATGGACAGTCTCAATAAAACCTCCCATTTTCCAATCTGTAGTGTGTGTGTTTTTTTTTTTTGTTTTTTTTTTTTGTTTTTTTTTTTGTTTTTTGTTTCCAAAGGCAATCTTTTTGACGTTTATTTCACTACACTGCAGCTGGTGTTGTTGCCGTGTAGCGGCCGTAGAACGTCTCCCCGTACTTCACCATAGTGCAGATTATATTTCATTCTTTGTTTCCAAAGGCAGTCTTTTTTGACGTTTATTGAATTTATTTTGTTATTTCTATTAATTATCTGTACTTCATAAATATGCTCTAATGTACGTTAATGTCTCCTTTCCAACAAACTATAAATGGGAAATGTCATGGCGTACAGAGCTCTGGATGAGAGTGTTGACCAGATACATATTTTTTTATTTTATTTTTTCCTGAGAAAACATATGTTGAGGGTATCTATTTATTTACGTCGGTCTGTCCAAACAATTAGGGTTCTGGAAGTAGGACAAATGTCAAACCTCTCTCTCTCTCTCTCTCTCTCTCTCTCTCTCTCTCTCTCTCTCTCTCTCTCTCTGTACCGTACTGTACTATACATACAGCTCTTAGACAGTGTGTTGCAACGCATTTTCTGTATCTAATCCGATTCATTGGGCGTCATTAGGCGTCAACAGAAAATGTGTCTTAGATCCTCGCCATAGCCCAGTATTATCAGGGTCTTTAGTTTTCGATGATACGTATTATAGCACCCGGTGATTCTGTAAACGGACAGCGTAGACCATGATCAGATTGCGCGGATGCACAGGCTACTCCAGGCCTTCACTGTCTGCATTTACCTCGAAGATACCCTTTCCGCTTGACGCAGTCAGTAAAGTGCAGGTGCATATAATAGGAGCCGATCGACAAAGCAAAATTGTACTTATTACAAATATTAAACGCGTAGGCGTATTTCTGCCTGTTTCTCTGCTCGGTTCAGACGGCTGATCAGGACAGAATAAATTGCATATTTCATCTCTCAAGACTGTAGAACGGTGGTTCGCGGAATGCGCGTCTATAGCGATCTTGATCCTTGCTCTTGGTATGAAATATAAGGTGTGTTGTTACTTGTCATGATTTATTGTTTGTTGTCATCTGCGAATGCACCTTATTTTTCTCATTAGTGCGGATGGCATGTAATACTGTATTTTATCTAATTCAGACAGGCGTGTGTAAGCAGTATAGACCCAGACCAGATGCAGCATTATGCGGCATCTGGTCTGAGTCTGCACTGTTTGCCATTAACCAGCATTTGAGACACATCAACTGGTAGTCAAATGACCTTGATAAAATTTTAGAACTAGTATAGCAAGGAGTTATGGCGTCCGAATATTTAGGACAAATACGGCAATAACAATTGCTCCACATGAAGACTATTTCCTTGATGTTATTGCATTATTGCGCCATGCAATTGTCTCTAGAGACTGCTATACAGTCGCCAACAACACAATTCTATAGACAGTGTCGGTCTGTGCAGAAAATAATGACATACCGTATTCACCTTTCAATATTAAAATACCATCTCCTTACCATACTTTGCCTAAAGTGTGCACAAGCCAGTTTGAATCACTGTAGACCTGTCTAAATATGTCGTCCAAGATAAAACACCGCCTTCTGGTTCAGATCTACAGTGTTCCAGCTTGTCTGTCTCAATGGTCAAGAGTAAATATGGTAATGTAGGGCCGGTTGAAGGAAAGTTAACCATGTCACTCATTTTACCCTTAACCTGCAAAAGATAGCATTGGCGGTGTGAGAGCTACCAGGATTATAGGTTGACCGTTTACCTTTTTAAGGAAAGGGAAAGTTTGCCTCCATATATATATATATATATATATATATATATATATATATATATATATATATATATATATATATATATATATATATATACAGTCGACTCTCGTTATCTCGTGTTGCAGCAGTGAGGAAAACAATAAATCGAACAATCACATTTAACAAATGAATATGTAATTTGACTTCTGAAATTAGAGACATATTGAAAATATTGTGGAAAAGAGGAGAAATTGCTCCTTAGGAGCAATTTCTCCTCTTTTCCACAATATTTTATTATCTGTTCCTAGATTTCTATGTTAAAACAGGGACCAGAATTTCACTTCGAGATAAGCGATTATTCGAGATAAGCGAGGTCGAGATAACGAGAGTCGACTGTATATATATATATATATATATATATATATATATATATATATATATATATATATATATATATATATATATATATATAGGCCCGCTATAGATTCATGTAGAGTGCTTACTGGGGGCCCGTTCCGTTAGCGTACATTTCATAAGTTATTTGTCAAAATTTTGTCCTCAGTATTCGGAATTAAGCCATTTATGCCTGGCGTCCTATAACAGGGACATTGTCAAATTGTGTAGACCCAAATCAGATGTCGCAAGACGCGGCATCTGATCAGGGTTTATGTGTTGTTTTCATTAAGTACAGTCTATATTGAATGATAATGATAAAAATAAACGAGATGCACCTGATATTAGACATGGAACTGCCCAGAAAAAGAGGTAGACGAGTCTTTTAGGCATTCATGGGTTAACTTCAAAACTGAGTGGACATTTCTTCTTCAACTCTTTCGACAGGTTCATTTCCATTCGAAAAGGTGTCTGGATAGTTTTATATAATAACCATTTTATAAAAAATTCCTGTATTCAATGCAAATAGTGTAGACCCTGATCAGACGCCGCATTCTATGACGTCTGATCTGGGTCTATACTATCTGCTAATGACCCTTTTAACCCATTAATGTCTAGACATAAATGTTTTAACCAAAATAGCTGTAAACGCAAAATATAATGGTAACAAATATTGTAGGTTTTCTTCTTGTTTTGAATCCGTTTACAAAACAAATCTAGAATGATACAAGATGATAAGAAATAATTTGAATTTTGTGGCAAATAGCATGGATGGGGAGGGCTGTGAACCTATCGTGGTTGATAGATTTGTTTCCGTATCTTTTGCACAATGCTGCACTAGGCCTCAGACTAAATGACGGTTCTTTTCGTTAACTGAGTTAGATGTTTCCTGCTGATTACCAATGTCGCTGGTGGTTTTCTTTTATTCCCATCAGACTGTCAATGAGCCCTTAACCTTTACTATTATCTGGACAAGTCAGAAGACGACAAAATATCAACAGTTTTTTCTTACTTTTCCCAGAAAACAGGATTTGACATTTCATGCAAATATTATCTGTTTTCTGAGAAAAAAGTAAGAAAGAAATATTTCATTATGTCGTCAGCTGAAATGTTTACCCGTCATGCTAAGCGTCATTACGAAAACACGCCTATTCAAATATATAGAATATTTCACCTCCAAAAACTGAAAATTTTCAGATAAAAAAACTCTGATATTTTTCTTATTTCTGCTAAGATCTATGACAATCTATGCTTTTAGCAGAAATAAGAAAAATAATGTATACCCCTGTAAACCCCAGTTTTACTGTATAAAAGTGGGGTTTAAGGGGGTCAATATTATATAGGCGTGTTTTCGTGATGTTAAGTGTGTTTCATCATAATGGTGTGGTAGTTATTTTATCTATTTCCATGATGACTACTTGCTCAGTTAGCAATGTCCTATTGGTATGGAACATTTACATGTAATTTATAAATGCGTCTGAAGTAACGGTGATGTACACATAAAACCTATTTATGTTACCCCCGCCCTAACACACACACACACACACACACACACACACACACACACACACACACACACACACACACATGTATAAGGCAGTTTGGTACTTCATTGGACATACGAAAGTATTTTTATGCCCCCAACTTCGAAGAAGTTGGAGGGGCATATTGCTCATGGGACGTTTGTGCGTGCGTGCGTGCGTCCGTCCGTCCGTCCGTCCGTCCGTGCGTCCGTCCATTACGCTTTTTGATGCATAGCATAACTTCTAAACCATACATGCTAGGGTTTTGAAATTTCATATATGGATTCTTCATGAAAAAATAGCTGACCCGTATTATTTTCCCATCAGGATTATGCCCCTTTTCTTGAGTTATGGCCCTTTGAAAAAATATAGATGAAATCTTGTCAGCAAAATATCTCAAAAGCTATTGAAGCTAGAGCCTTGAAACTTGGTGAATAGATTGGTATTGATGAGTAGATGACCTGATTAACTTTTGAATAAATTCTGAAAATTACTTCATGAGTTATGGCCCTTTATAACTCTGGGCATTTTTACAATTGCACACTTTTTGATGCATAGCATAAGTTTTGAACTGTGCATGCTAGGGTTTTGAAATTTCATATATGGATTCCTCATGAAAAAATAGCTGACACGTATTTTTTTTCTTATCAGGATTATGCCCCTTTCCTGAGTTATGGCCCTTTGAAAAAATATGGATGAATTCTTGTCAGCAAAATATCTCAAAAGCTATTAAAGCTAGAGCCTTGAAACTTGGTGAATAGATTGGTATTGATGAGTAGATGACTTGATTAACTTTTGAATAAATTCTGAAAATTACTTCATGAGTTATGGCCCTTTATAACTTTGGGCTTTTTTACGTTGCACATTTTTTGATGCATAGCATAAGTTTTGAACTGTGCAGGCTAGGGTTTTGAAATTTCATATATGGATTCCTCATGAAAAAATAGTTGACCCGTATTTTTTTCCCATCAGGATTATGTCCCTTTCCTGAGTTATGGCCCTTTGAAAAAATATAGATGAAATCTTGTCAGCAAAATATCTCAAAAGTTATTGAAGCTAGAGCCTTGAAACCTGGTGAATAGATTGGTATTGATGAGTATATGACCTGATTAACTTTTGAATAAATTCTGAAAAGTACTTCTTGAGTTATGGCCCTTTGTCATTTTGGGCATTTTTACATTGCACACTTTTTGATGCATAGCATCAGTTTTGAACTGTGCATGCTAGTTTGAAATTTCATATATGGATTCCTCATGAAAAAGTAGGTGACCCATATTTTTTTTTCCTATCCAAATTATCTCCCATTTTAGAGTTATTTCCCTTTTAATAAAATAACATTGAAATCTCGTATATTTGTATTGTTGTTATCGTCATGGGCAAGCAATGTTGGAGTCAAGCAGTGTTAGTGTCAGGCAGTTGGGGGCATAGTGTTTTACAAACACCAGCTCTAGTTGTTTTGTTAACTTTGTTCAGTAAAAGGTTACGAAAAATAAAAATAAATAAATAAATAAAAATAAACCAAAAGTAGTCGTTTTGTTTTTCCCTCTAAAGCAGCCTAGATATGAGCCGCGACGTCAGCAAACCCACCTTCAGACGTGTGAGCCCAACTAAGATTCAAATCAGCCAGTCTGATCAGAATCCTCGCAGAGCGCATTTTTCAATAGCCAAGGATACAAAGTTTCTTCATGTGGACAACGAAACTTCTGATCAGATTGCGCGAATGCGCAGGCTGATTTCAGTCTTCGTTGGATGCACATGTTAAAAGATACATTTTCTCTCGTTGTGGCTTTTATATCGTATTTCTGGCAAACATCTTTTCTTTCTGCATTTGTTATTCAATTTGAGTTCGAAATGCCCTTGTGTTCTTTAAAATATCACATGCACTATTGTAATTTGTCCTATTGTAATTTGTCCTATTGCTTGTTGTAGGGCAATGATGTTTATATGAAGCGTCTGAGAAACAGATACAAAAATTGGAGCTATAACAGATCCTAACCCTTTCAAGCCTGAAGATCTGAAATAGACTCTTCCATCTCTGCCATTGGACACATCCATTGCTGCCAAAAGGGTGGCAGTTGTAAGTCAAGAACAGAATTTCAAACTGTGTAGCTCCAGATGTGACGGCTCATTTACAAAAGTATCTGTCTTGGTCTTTGTTTGTGTTGAGGTTTTACAGCCCAGTCAGCTCAATGAGATCATGTTGAACGCGCTCAGTTTACCTAACCATACTGTAAATGGGCAGGCTTAGTCCTCTAACCGGTCAATCAGTATTGTGCACAATCTTTCGCCAGAGACTGACAACTGCCCTTCTTGAATCAGCGGAAGGGAGAGAATGACTGTAGAAAATATTTCATTATCTAATTCCACGAGAGAATGTTGCCGACCCGGCGGGGGTCGAACTGACAACCTCCTAATCACCAGTAGGACGCACATCCAGCTGAGCCACTGAGGCCGGCACTCTGTGTTGGTCTGCAGGGCTAAAAGGGTTAAATAGTCTGAATACATTTGGTACATTTTCCACCTTCTCTGTACATGGACTCCCTTTTAGAAAGAAGTCCACTCTAAAATATTGCTATCAAAAGGAGCATTTTTTTTCTTAATTTTACAGTAGATCCCTTTCAAACGGGAGGGAAACACTAGTTTAATAAAGTTACATCCATTGAATGTGTATCAATATCCCTTGAAAAATACGAAAGACATAATCGTTAATGTCAATTTTTGTACATTTCTAAAGTGCAAAATATGAAGGATAAATGAAAAATTGTTAAATCCTACAAAAGAGCGCACCATATTAAAACAAGCGTTTGAGAAGCAGAAATAAACTATACCCTATTCACTCTAAGTATTCAGACAGACAGGACTGAGCAAACAGTGTAGAACCAATCAGACTCCACAGCATGCGGTCTCTGATCAGGCTCTACACTATTTGTCATTCATCCAGCAGTTTGTAGAAAAACACAACAGGTAGTAAAATGACTTGTTCAAGTTATAAAACAAGAATGGTAAGTATGAAAGTGTCCAAATATTTAGGGTAAAGCCGGTACTTGTTTTTCCGTCTGTAATGTCACCCTCATTTGCTAGCCTAAACCGACATACACTGAGAAAAACAACAGATACATATCGTATGGTATCATACAAAGAGGGTCGTCACCTCTGCTCGACGTTGCATGGACGTTGATGCGACGTTTTTTTATAAACGTCATGTGTCAGCTAGCAATGTGTCAGCTAGCAATAGCTGACACAGTGCTTGAAACGAACTTGTTTTGGTCCCAGCAGACAAAGCTGCAAACAATGGTGTTCATCACAAAAACATGACAATATAATATTGACCCACTTAAACCCCACTTTTATATAGTAAAAATATTATTTTTCTTATTTCTGCTCAAAAACATAGATTGTTGGTACACGTTAGAACCGGCCTTTTCTGTGAATACCATAAATATTGTCATCGAGTGTAATGAAAACATCAGTATTTTCACGAGTGCGAAGCAGAGGTGAAAATTTGAATGTTTTCATTACACGAGATGAAAATTGTTATGGTATTCACTGAAAAAGAGCATTTTTTCTTTTTATTTATTGTTTGCACGACAATGCGCGCTTCTGACGTCATAACTAACGTCACCAAAACAAAACATGAACGTCATGGCGTCGACGTTCAGTGCTTAACATGTGAAGCGCTGGAGAGACAAAACTAAAAAGTTCAGCAAATCAAAATAATCTTGATACTAAAATATTCCTTACATTCTAACTAAGAAAATGCATATCAACACTTGATAGTTTAGTTCAGAAACGAAGAAGTTAGAGGTGTACAAAAATCTGAAGTGGCGGTAACATCCACTTCTGAAACAATGAAGAAAACCGAAGTCGTCCATACCACTTTTATTTTCACCAGATATACACTGATTTCACCGCTAACAATAAAATAAATTATTTTTTCTTATTTCTGCTCAAAAAAATAGATTATGGGTACTCGTTAGAACCGCCTCAGTACCCACAATCTATGTTTGAGCAGAAATTTGAAAAACAAACGAATTTTTATCTGAAAACTTTCAGTTTTTGGTGGTAAAATTTTCAATATATTTGAATAGGCAGGTTTTCGTAATATGTTCGTTATTTGGAGCTGCATCAGAATTAAAGACTAGGTTTCGCATCCGCTCGCCTCTTCCGCCCCCTCCTCCCCCCCCCCCCCCCCCTCCCCAACCTCCCACGCCCCCAACACATCGGTAGTTTTTCTGCGGTTCCACTGTCGCAGTTCTTTGTTCGTCCGCCGGTAGTTTAATGCGCGAAATTTGTTCTGTCATTGTGTGTTTCTCATCTCTCCGTGTTTTGGTGCCTCAGAAACATTACGAATAAGCACGCCGGTTCAAATATATTGAAAGTTTTACAACCAAAAAAAGGAAAAGATTCAGATAAAAAAAAGATCTGACATTTTCATTTTACTGCTCAAAACATAGATTTTAAGTACTCGTTAGAATCGCCTCGGCGAGGCGGTTCTAACGAGTCACAATCTATGTTTCTAGCAAAATAAGAAAAATAATATTTACCCCTGTAAACCCCAGTTTTACTATATAAAAGTGGGGTTTAAGGGGGTCAAAATTATACAGGCGTGTTTTCGTGATGGGTTGTGCTTTGTGATTGTGGCGTTTCCAGTGCATCTTCATTTATTTTTTTTCTTTATGTTAATACGCTAAAACAGGAGCTTGGCGGCACTAAAACCTACATTCAGACATCCATTGATGAGAATTCTACTGGAGATGATAATAAAAATCAGATTGTGAGGTTTGCAGTAAGTATTAAAATAACAATAATACCGCCTTACTTTGTTGGTATAATTACTAAAGGTTCATAAAATATCATCAAAGGTGATTTTTTATTCTAGTCCATGCACTTGTACTGAATTCTAAATTATTAACTTCTTTCCTAACCGCCTTAAAAACATGCAATTAAATAATGTGGAAAAGAGATTGTCATCACGAAAACACGCCTATATAATATTGAGTAACAGTAAAACTTGGGTTTACATGGGTATACATTCTTTTTCTTATTTTGCTAAGAAATATGAAAAATATCAGATTTTTTTTTATCTGAAAATTGTCCTTTTTTAGTTGTAAAATTTTCAATTTATTTGAATAGGCGTGTTTTCGTAGTGTGAAAGATCAGGCAACGCCTATTCTGGTTAATAAAACGCCTAGTGTCTAGATTCATTTTCGAGCGTCAAGTTATTCAACATATGAATGAAATTGCCTCACTTCATACTACTTTATCAGACGAATTGATTAAAGATAACATTTTTTATTTAATGTCAGACTGCAGGATTCATGTTACTTAGCTAGTAATGGAATACATTCGCTTTTCATTTCAGAGGATCAAACCGTTACACTTTCTAGTCTTTTAAAGGCGCCATATTCCTAAAAAAGACATTTTTTTTCTCCAAGAAAAGTTTAATGAATTGATATGTGGTATCAATACAATCATAAAATGTGGCACCTGACAGCCTGTAAAATTTCAGTTAGTCTCTCGTTTTTGAAACGAAATGATTTTTATCGTATCTCTGAATTAATAGTATCAACATTAATTCAGAGACACGATAAAAAAATCATTTCATTTTTGGTCCAGTTCAAAAACGAGAGACTACCTGAAATTTTACAGGCTGTCAGATGTCACACTTTATCAGATGATCATATAAATATTATACATGTATATAAATTTATTAAACCTTTCTTGGAGAAAATGTCTATTTTTTGAGGAATATGGCGCCTTTAAAACGCTTGTGATGCTCTTACTTTTTTTTCGGTTATATTTGGTACTGTATATACATTATATAGAAAGAAAAATTGTAAGTATTCCGAAGGGGACTAATTTGGCCGCGCTATGCGAACACGTGTCATCGGGCATATGCGGACAGCGAAGGCCCAGATCAGCCTGCGCATCTTCGCAGTCTGATCAAAGCCTTTACTATCCGCTAACAGAATCATTCGATACTGCAGAATGTATAAATAAAAAGCAAATGTCTAGATGATGCGTTCCGCATGTTCAAAGGCATATTTCGCTTGACGCGGCCCAACAGTGCACATCGTGTTGCTTATTTATTTGTGTTCTGCTATGAGATTTATTTGTGTTCTGTTACGAGATTTATTTGTGTTCTGTTACAAGGGTAATTGTACGCAGTTTGTCTCTCCCTCTGTCTGTGTGTGTGTGTGTGTCTCTCTCTCTTGTAACAAAAACGATTAAACCAAATTAAATCACTGTGATAAAACAAGGATGAGGACCCGTGGCAATCATCTCAGACACTAACAGCCAGAGCTAAAGTAAACCACTAACAGAACCACGTGGTAGGGTGGTGGTGAGAAAAAAGACATAACATCAGTCATCAACTATCTAATGACAAGTCTGAGACTTGATCAACCTTCGTACAATTACAAAGGAAAGTATCAACCGTGATTGGGTTAAAACTAAGCAGGCAGCCTGTCCCATAATGAGGCCCTCCCGGCGGAGGGTGGGGGGCGGGGAGGGAGTAATTTTTCCCGTGTTCCCGTAATATTGATTTTCTATGTTCCCTGTTCCCCAAAATTGCCTTTGTTCCCCTAATCCCTTCAGTTTTAGACTTTTGTTTCCTTGTTCCCCTGAAATAAAGGGCCTTATTCCCCTGTTCCCCTAAACCCCTGGGAGGGCCTCCATAATATCCAACATATCTCATCCTTTTTTAACTAAACCAAATTTTATGGCCACCTCTCTTATTTGTAGTTGTATATTGCATGTCTAATGCCACTCCCCCATGCTGAAATGTTCAGACAGTATAACCAAGTAAACACAAACCCAATCAGGCAGTACCTACAAGATTGCACTTCAGAATTAGGTAATCATGGTTTCAATGTACTCCCGAAATTTCATTATCAGGCAGACAAATAAGACGTCCTGCCTTCTTGTGTTACATGAGCAGCGATAGGAGGCGCACTAGGTCTCAGACATAACTTTTGATAAGGCGTTTTTTGTTGTTGTTTTTTTTTCTTCAACCAAAAGGTATCTATATTTTTTCATATTTATCGACGAATACATATGTTGTTGTACTCATTAGAAGCGCCTCAGCGAGGCGCTTCTAATGAGTACCACAACATACGTTTTCGTCGAGAAATAACAAAACTACTTACCTGATACCCACTTTTAGCTAGACCTATGTTAAAATCAGACATACTGTATTAACCCTTAGAATTCGGACAAACAGGCGTGACTAAATAATGTGGTCTACACTGTTTTGGCCTTCAAATTTTGACATTAACCCGTTAGCTTTTAGACGAATCAAAGAAGTAAAATGAAATTAATCAGGTTTTAGTACAAATATGGTAAGGATTTAGCATATTCGAATATTTAGGTAAATTCGGTAATTTTGGACATTCGGATCTGAGAAAACAATGTAGACCCAGATCAGACGCCACAGAACAGAGTGTCTGTGGCGTGTGATTAGTGTCTACAATGTTTGTAGCTCAACAGTTGTTAGATACAAATAAACAAGGCCCAGTTGTTCAAAGCATCGTTAGGCTAACGGGCTCGTTAGTGGTCAAAATGTTAACTGTTCTAGTAAGTACAATATCTAATTCATAGGTATTTTTGCTGAAAAAAATGCAAAAGCTACTCACATTTTTTCAGCAAAAATATTAGCATATATGCCGTATTTAATGATCAAAGTTTTAACGATACGTTAACTAACGACATCGTTATTTTTGAACAACTGGGCCCAGGTAGTAAAATTTAAATTTTAGGATAAGTGTATTTTAGAAACAGTAGTTGTCCCAATATTTCCACAAATCTCCCTGTCTAATTAGGATGTCCACTATTCTCTCACAAGAAACTGGCTACAGGAGAATATGACAACCCCACTGATTCATTACGAAAACACGCCTATTCAAATATATTGAAAATTTCCCCACCAAAAACCGAAAGTTTTCAGATAAAAATTCTGTTATTTTTCATATTTATGCTCAAAAACATAGATTATGGGTACTCGTTAGAACCGCCTCGCCCTGCTGAAAACATAGATTGTGGATATTCGCTAGAACCGCCTCGGCGATGCGGTTCTACGAGTACCCACAATCTATGTTTTTGAGCAGAAATAAGAAAAATAATGTATACCCTGTAAAGCCCAGTTTTACTATTATATAAAAGTAGGGTTCAAGTGGGTCAGAATTATATAGGTACTTTTTCGTGATGTATCAGGATTCTCTCGGCCTATGTAGATGGGGGTTACAGTTCTCATCTAGCAAGGCCGAGATAATCTTGATATTCTTCAGCGTATGTGGCATTTCCTGGGCAACTCCATATATGGTTTTTTGCAGCTGGCATGCTCCCCGAAAACCTTTTCTCCTGGTATGCCAGCTATATACAATATAGACATGTCTATAGCTAGTACAAAAAAGTTCTTACTTTTTTCTATGTTTATGAACAAAGGCTATGTAACAAGTAAATATCACAAAAGTTTGTCAATGAAATGGTACCATACTTAAATATACTCAGCTCCTTACCATGATTATCCTAAAGTTTGAACAAGCCTAACAATGGCACCATACTTAAATCTAAACATACAGACACCTCAACTCCTTACCATAATTATCCTAAAGTTTGAACAAGTCTAACAATGGCACCATACTTAAATCTAAACATACAGACACCTCAACTCCTTACCATAATTATCCTAAAGTTTGAACAAGCCTAACAATGGCACCATACTTAAATCTAAACATACAGACACCTCAACTCCTTACCATAATTATCCTAAAGTTTAAACAAGTCTAACAATGGCACCATACTTAAATCTAAACATACAGACACCTCAACTCCTTACCATAATTATCCTAAAGTTTGAACAAGCCTAACAATGGTACTATACTTAAATCTAAACATACAGTCACCTCAACTCCTTACCATAATTATCCTAAAGTTTGAATAAGCCAAACACTGGTACCATACATATCTTAAATATACAGTCAACTCAACTCCTTACCATAATTATCCTCAAGTTTTAGCAAGCCAAATAATTGTACCATACATGCCCTAAAATACAGTTACCTCAACTCCTTACAATAATTATCCTAAAGTTTGAATAAGCCAAACAATGGTACCATACTAATCCTAAATATACAGTTATCTCAACCCCTTACAATACCTATCCAAAAGTTTGTACAAGTCATTTGGCTATTGGTGTTATATCAGTGAATGGCAATTTAGACCCTGAGAAGACTACAATTTATGTGGATCTGGATCTACATGTTTGCTGAAGCCTATCTGTAACAAATAAGAGTACGTACAGTAGTATGATACAAATAGTACGTTGCAAATCAGAGACACTATTGGGTACCTTTACTGGTATTATAAACTTTGGTTTAGCATCCGATCACATGGCTCGTGACGCAATTTCTGTTTACCGTAAAAAGTATAGAAAATGAACATTGTTCATTTTCTATACTTTTAACGGTAAACAGAAATTGCGTTATTTCTGTTTACCGTAAAAAGTATAGAAAATGAACATTGTTCATTTTCTATACTTTTTACGGTAAACAGAAATTGCGTTACATGAAGAGCAACCATCACGGAACATAGCCTACTAGTGACACAAAGAGGACACGCAAACAGACCACGACAGAAGCACACACGCCACAAACTAAAAAAAAGCAAAGTAATCAGCTTTCTCCACCACCCCAATCCCAACGCCCAGCGAGAAGATTCCAATGCCAGTCACAACAATAAGACTACGAACAGGAGAAAACACGAGGAAAGATAATTGCTGGAATTTTATTATTACACATTCAACTACCCAGCAAACACACAACGTCGCAACAATTTCGTTACAACGTCGCTGCATCATCCTGACGTTGCAGCGACGTTGTAACCACGTTGTGTGTTTGCTGGGATAAGGTCACAAGTCACGTTCCCCGCACCCCTCCCCCCCCCCCCCCCCTAACTGATAATATTTATAACATATAGATGACAAGCTACTGCTTGTCTGGTTACGTTCTTGGGTCTTAAGAGTTATGGAATTAGAGCGAATGCGACCTGATCGGCTTTACGCCCGTCGCACAATACATAATTCTAACAAACATTCTGGTTAAATCTATATCGGACCGCTATCGGCCCGACAGGATTCCGATAGCGGTCCCATAGATATTTTAGCAGAATGCTAAATCGGAGTTCTGTTTGAAAGCGCTTAAATATAATATGGTCAAAGTTTTAATCATGATTTCTATATTGCAATTCATTGACATTTTTCTTAGATTGGCACTGAGATGGAAATTAAGCTAACACTAACAAGACTGAACACACAAATACAGAGATAATTGCTTTATGGTTCTTCCTGGTCTAATAATTGCTGAACAGACTAATAAGGCCATCTCTAACTAGTTTATAGATTTATCTAGGTTATTAGGCCAATCACACATTCCTGTACTGGCTTTGTGTCAGCATTACTTGTGTAAATATTATCCAGCATTCCTCTTTGTGGACGGAACTTAAGGGAATCGATGCACATAGTTGATTTTTCGTAATTGTAACAGGGAGACAACTTTTATGGCATTATGTTTGCTTTCCTGCACAGCAATCCCCTTCCAAAAAAGTGGTCTGCTCTAAAAGGAAAGAATCTGCCCCCATTTTCTCTAAAAGGTAGGAATTGGCTCCCAGTTGGAACATATCATCACAAAAACATGCCGATATGATGTTGACCCCCTTAAACTCCACTTTTATATAGTAAAACTGGGGTTTTCAGGAGTATACAGTCAAACCTGTGTTAGTGGTCACCTCTATTAAGCAGCCAACCTGTATTAAACAGCCAGAGGAAGGTTGCCCGAAAATACATAGACTTATATATTTGTACTGTATTAAGCAGCCACCTGCCTTCAGCAGCCACATTTTAAGCTTCCCATGGGTGGCTGCTTAAGACAGGTTTGACTGTACATTATTTTTCTTATTTCTGCTCAAAAACATAGATTATGGGTACTCGTTAGAACCGCCTCGCCGAGGCGGTTCTAACGAGTACCCACAATCTATGTTTTGAGCAGAAATATGAAATATATCAGAGATTTTTATCTGAAAATTTTCAATTTTTGGAGGTGAAATTTTCTATATATTTGAATAGACGTGTTTTCGTAATGTCTGGAATGCAAAACATTTTTGAAGTTGCCTACCTTGAAGTTGTACTCAACCCCCTTAACATGAGAAAAGGGTCCTTATAACATAGGTGAGAGACGATGTATATACAGTATAACTTCAATGTCTCGAACACGGATGGCTCGTTTACCGTGGATGATTCTAACTCTTTTTTCAGTCCCTACAAAATTCTTCCAATAGTTCAATAAAACAAATATTTAGGGATTTTTTTTCTTATTTTATCATGGAATTGTATGTTATATGTACTCATTAGGATCGTCTCATCAAGGCGATTCTAATGAGTACACTCAACATACAATCATTGTGTGGAAAATCCAAAAGATTTTCCTAAATAATCGCTATTTGCTTCCTGATCTTGCGTCATGATTAACCCTCAGTGGCTCGAACTACCCATATCTCGAACAAATTCCATGGTCCAAAAGGTGTTCTAGTTATTGAGGTTCGACTGTAGTTTTATTTCTGAAAGTATTTTTTGTAAAAATAATAAATTATGAATTATTTATATATTGAGTAAAGAACTTGCAGTTTGTTTTGTTTTTTTTTTACAGCACAGTTGATCAGTCAGATGCTTTCATTTTGAGATACTCGGTTAAAGCGAGCAAACTGCCAATATAAAAATGCTCAAAACTCGAATAATTTTCTTGGGAAATAAAATGACATCGTCTTACAATTAAGTCTTTCAAAATTGAATCCAATCACTATGGGAATTATGACTGAAATGTCGATAATTCGCATTGTATTGACACATTCAGTACGCTTGTATCGAATATGTAGCCCTTAAAGCGTTAAGCAAAAGTGTAGCAGACGACATTCTATGTTTATAATGACTATTTTGTATTACATTTCAAAGGATCATCTTAACATAGGCTACAGCGGTATGTGATGTGGCCCCATCCCAGCTGCACAGCTCTACAATCGCACTTTCGCCCTGACCCAATCGCACATCTTGATTTTTACTAAATTCCATGTCTACCACATACAAATAAAAATACACATTTAGGTAGATTCTTAAATCTTCCAACCTTGCAGACAATCATATACCTTTGCAAAACAGTATAGAACCAAATGAAACGGTTCCTGACGAGCCGTCTCATTCGAATCTACTCTGTTTTGTTTTGGTTTGGTTTTGTATCCAAATTCTACGATAGGAGATTCTACCTTAAAACCCCTGGAGTGAAAGGACTTAGAATAAAGTCTGTTACCAGTTTGATTAAACTTCTAGTTTGCACTTATCCAGATCAATACGACTAAAAGATATACTACTAAGAAGAAAACTCTCTCTCTCTCTCTCTCTCTCTCTCTCTCTCTCTCTCTCTCTCTCTCTCTCTCTCTCTCTCCATTTCAATTAATACCACGAATGTTGTCATCTCGTGTGATGAAAACATTTAAATATCCCTCATGCTTCGGACTTGTGAAAATACTCGTAATGTTTTCATCACACTCAATGAAGATATTTCGGGTATTCACCTTAAAAGTGTGAATGGTCTCTGTATAACTTCAGTGTTTATTACATGACACAATAATTTCTTAGTCGGATTAACCCTTTCATCCCTGAGTTTCTGTAGTGGACTCTTCCATCCTTGAATTTGGACATGTTCACTTAATGAAAATAGGGTTTCAGTCTAAAATCAAAAACAGAATGGTAAACAGTGTAGATCCTGATGAGACGGCTCGTTGTCTCATCTGGATCTACACTGCAAAGGTACCTGTTTTGGTCTGCACATTACGAAAACATGCCTATTCAAATATATAATAGAAAATCTCACCGCCAAAAACTGAAAATTTTCAGATAAAAAACTCTGATATTTTTTCATATCCCTTCTCAAAACATAGATTGTGGATACTCATTAGAACCGCCTCGCCGATGCGGTTCTAACGTGTACCAACAATCTATGTTTTGAGCATGAATATGAAAATATCAGATTTTTTTTATCTGAAAATTTTCCTTTTTTGGTTGTAAAATTTTCAATATATTTGAATAGGCGTGTTTTCGTAACGTTCTGTTTGTATAATTATGTTTTTAGGAAATATAAGAACAATAATTAATACCCCTGTAAACCCCAGTTTTACTATATAAAAGTGAAGTTTAAGGGGGTCAATACTATATAGGCATGTTTTCGTGATGAGGGTTGAAAGGGTTAAATACATGTCCAAAGACAATATGAAAAAAGAATAATGAATAAGGGCCAGCTATTCTATCCTTTAAAAGGCGACTACATTATTTATCCCAAGTATTCGGACACCTGAATTGCTAACCATATTTTAGCTAGCATTTCCAAAAATTCATTTCACTATTTGTTTATTGGTTTAAAACTGCTAAATGAATCTCAAACAGTGTAGACCCTGATCAGAGTTTGCAGAACGTGGCATCTGATCTGGGTTTTCATCGTTTGCTAATGTCTGTCTGTCCAAATAGTTTGGGTAAATATTGTAAGAGAAACAATATCTGTTTTATACAAACGTCTTAAGTAATCACTTTTTGATTTTCTTATCTGTAGTGTGTTCTTTGTTTCCAAAGGCAATCTTTTTGACGTTTATTTTACTACACTGCAGCTGGTATTAGTGCCGTGTGGCGGCGGTAGAACGTCTCCCCGTACTTTACGACACAAACTCAAACAGTAAACGATTAGAGGATGTTACATGAAATTTCGTGTGCTGCCTTCGATCGTAGTTGGTCTCAGTGAGCCAAATCATCCCCTCAGCTCTTAAACTGATTTGTTCACATTTTGGACAAGTACGGTAATATATGAATGATCCGTATAATTAGGGTACATGCGGCACATAAGTCAGGTTAGCCCTTTCACCACTGAGTTTCTGAAATGGGCTCATCCATATCTGACTTTGGACACACCCATTGTTGCAAATAGGGGTTTAGTGAAAAATCAATAATGGAACGGCAAACAGTGTAGATGCTAAAGAGACGGCTCATTACGAGCCGTCTCATCTAGATCTTCACTGTTTGCAAAGGTATGCAAAGATTCACTGTCCGCTTACAGAATCATTGGATATTACAGAATGTATGAATGGAGAACTAGGCCCGGATGATACTTTGCGCAGATCTGAATCTGCGCAATTTTCTACATATTCGAAGGCATTTTTTCGCTAAACATTGTCCATATATACAAATGAACACCATTATATGGAATAACAAACCATTTATAAACAAACAATGAATTGAAACAATAAAATCAATTAAAGTATTGAAAGACATTAGGTGATACATGTAGGTGGATAGGTAAGTAGATAGATAACGTTTTAGGTGTACATACCGTTTTAGGTGTTTACTGGAAAATCACTTCTATGGTATGAATTTAGAGCTGAGTTAGGGCGGAATACTCGGAAATCAGATTAATCGGAAATCTGTGCGATTGTCTACATGTTCGAAGGCCATTTTCGCTTAACATTGTCCATATATGCTATTGAACACCATTACATGGAATAACAAACCATTTATAAACAAACAATGAATTGAAACAATGAGATCAATTAAAGTATTGGAAGACATTAGGTGGTAGGTGGGTAGGTAGGTAGATAACGTTTTGTGTGTTTACCGGAAAGTCACTTATATGGTATGGATTTAGAGCAGAGTTAGGGCGGAATACTCGAAAATCAGAATAAACGAACTCCGCCTTCAAGAAGTATCACATTAATTATGCCTTTTCCAAACAGCAAATATGGAAACCAGCCGTTACGCGAAGGACCTTTGCTGTTGTATATTCAATATGTGACAGCTACATTACTTGAAGGCTCACACTCTTGTGCTATTTGGTCGCATTCTGTGAAAAGCTGTTGCTACATCGGCCGTGTCAAGCGAAAAAGTGTTTTCGAGCATGCGCAAAATGTGCGGATTTACATCATCCTGCTCATGTGCAAAAGTCTCAACAAGATCTTTGTTCTTTGTCCTAGCTTCAACCCTAGTACATGTATTTTGATGAAGTATAGGGAGAATGTTTACGGCCACCATATGCCACTTAATATCAGCTGCAGTGCAGTCCAAGAATTATTTGAGTTTTGCGCTTGCATTAGAAGGTTGTGCCACGTACAAAGCTTCATGACGATGAACTTTAAGGGGAACCTGGCTTCTATTTATTTATTTATTCTTTTGTCCATATCGAAAAGTTAGCTAATAACTGTCTTGAAAAATTAACCCTACGTTTAATATTGATGTCGAGTATATCCGTCACTGTATATAAAGTTAGAATTAAACAACTTGCTGACCGACCAAATGGTGATGTACTTGTATTGCCCAAGAGTCAGAGAACAATTTATACAAA
Source organism: Anodontia alba (assembly GCA_964016985.1). NCBI lineage: Eukaryota > Metazoa > Mollusca > Bivalvia > Lucinida > Lucinidae > Anodontia > Anodontia alba. The sequence continues at coordinate 34,176,170 of OZ024822.1, read as the reverse complement.
TCTGTCTTTGTGTTGTAAATTAAAACAGCGAATGAAACCAGATGACAACACGTTATCTACCAGCCACAGTTATGCAGATGCGTTTATACGTGAATGGTGAAATATCGTGCTACTATTATGCAAATGGGGCCAGGTGGGTGGTGTTGGAGGGTGGGAGGTGCAGGGAGCATTTGCAGACAGGAAGTCGTCTCCTTAACAAGTAGCCTTACAAAATGGGGACTATTCTTAAAGGAATAAAAATGCTCCCGGTGGAAGACAATTCTTTCTTTTAAGAGTAGCTCCCACCGCACTAAATGACAAGGAATGCAAAAAATTCCATATCATAGTTGTTTCCCTTGGATGTATATACAGTCTCCTTAAAATGTTAACAAGTTGTAAATCTTGTAACTTGGGTGTTAAATGACACTATGTTGTACTTTAATACGTCATATACAGAAATTGAAGGCTGCGAACATTATGTATAAAAAAATTAAATCGCATTGGGAAAATGCTTTTAAAATCGCAGTTAAATGTATTACCAGCCGTCTAAACTGTTTTAGAGGTTTTATAACAAATGATGGGGGCCGTACCATGCGAAACTGTGTCTTCGGGCATATGCGGATAACGAAGGCCCATATCAGACTGCTCATCCGCGCAGTCTGAAATGGGCCTTCGCTGTCCGCTAACAAAATCATTGGACACTAAAGAATGTATTAATGGAGAGCAAATGCCCGGATGGGAATTTGCGCATGTGCGAGATGAACCTGAATCTACACATTTTGCGCATATTTGAAGACACCTTTACTCTTAGCGTGGTCTATGTGTCGACTCTAGCAGCCTATCGATTGAATTTAAATGCATGAGCACTTTTCTGAATTACAATGATTCTGTAAGGTTTATTCTTAACGGTACCTTGTCACCCGTTTGCAAATGTCTTCATTTTGGTGCCTGTCTCTGTCCTTTTTCCCCTGGTTACATGTATGAGTGCTAAACTGGCTGCTACCAAGAACGAATCCTCTGCCTCATGTCAGAGGTTGCCATAATTCGCGGGCACTGGTAGCTGATGTGTGTTGGTGGGGGATTTGCGATGCTAGGCGACACCTGCTCTTGAAAAGTTTTATTTCAAACTTTTGAGGCTTAGTGGTGCAGATGAAGTTAAGCCTTTCACCCCTGAGTTTCTGAAGTCGACTCTTCAATATTTGGATTTTGGGATATCCATCGTTGCATATTGGAGTCCCAGATAAAAATAAAAAAAATATCTTGGAGAATCCCAGTTAAAAATAAGAAAATGGAAAACAGTGTAGATCCTGCCGAGACGGCTCATTTTGAGCAATTTCATCGGGATTTACACTGTCTGCAAAAGAGTTTGTTTTGGTCTACAAGGATGAGGGTTAAAAACAGAAAGGAGTCCTCCGCCAACAAACTACAATCGGTTAAGCTATTTTTATAATTTTTAATCCCATTTCTTTAAACCATTTATGCTGAATGGACTCTGCTACCTCAACTCTTTGGACCGGTCCTTTTTCAATAGAATGGAAGTATGGTTGGATTTCATTATTACCATGTTTTATAGAATTTCCTTTTTTTAATGCAAATAGTGTAGATCCTGATCAGACGCCGCGTTCTGCGGCATTTGAACTGGGTCTACACTGTTTGTTAATGTTCCTTTTATGGGACGCTAGGCATAAATTGGCTAAATGCATGGACTTTTTTCTGCATTGCAATATTTCTGCAAGGTGAATTCTTCTTAGTAATTCTTACCCGTTTGCAAATGTTGTAATTTTGATGTCTGTATCTGTGTTTTCGCTGTGCTGAGCTGGCTACTACTAAGGAAATGTACTCTGCCTGATGTCTAAATGTGCCATCCTTCACAGACCTTGGCAGCTGATGTGTGATACACTGTACATGGGGTTGTGCATTGCTGGCCGACACTTGCTCTTACAAGTTTTATTTCAAACATTTAGGGCAGTGGTGCAGATAAAGTTAACCCCTTTCATCCCCGAGTTTCTGAAATCGATCCTTCCTTATCTGGATTTGGGCATGTCCACTAATGCAAATTAAGGTCCAAGTTAGAAATCGAAAATACCTTGGCACAAGTGTAGATCCTGATGAGACGACTCATTTTCAGCCATCTCAACAGGATCAACACTGTTTTCAAAGGTATTCGTTTTGGTTTGCAAGGCAGAAAGGGTAGAAGTCCTCCGCAACAAACTATAATCGGTTCAGTTATTTTATGTATTTGAATTCCATCCTTTAGCCCATTTATGCAGAATGAACTCTTGGACAGGTCATCAATATTAGACTATTATCAATAATAATAATATTATTAGTCTTCTCAGTAATTACTATACCATGTTTTATAGCTTTTCCTCTATATAATGCAAATAGTACAGATCCTGATCAAAGGCCGCGTATGCGGGCATCTGATCAGGGTCGACACTGTTTGCCAGTGTCAATGTGCATAAATGGGTTAATTCCTAATCCTTATGTTTTGTCAATTATCCTTTCTATTGGGACACTTTAACCCCTTGCTATACTTGTTCTAAACTTTTCGACCAAGTCCAGTAATTATCTGCGCATCAGTTCGTTTATATTGGAAAAAAAAAACGTGTAATCATTTAATTCTTTCGGCGCCAAATTTTTAGACGACATTTGTCGTCTGCTTTTTTTTTATTTTAACAAACTATCGTTTCGAAAGGCGTTGTATGTAAAGTTGAAAGACTGAATGTCAAACAGCGTAGATCCAAATGAGACGGCTCGTTGAGCTGTCTCATCTGGATCTATGCTGTTTGCAAAAGCCTATTATTATCGCCAGTGGCAGCGAAAGAGTTAATTAAACAGAAGAAAAGAGCCGATATGCAGCAAACCCTAAAATGTCATGTGCAAAACAAGTAAAGAGCGTATATCAGCCTATGCATCTACGCATTCTGTTTAGGGTCCTTTGCTGTTCCTGCACATACTAATTTACCTGCATTTTACTACCTATTTATGTGTCTAAAACTGTTGGATGAGTAGCAAACAGTGTATAACTTGTTCAGCGACGATGTCATATCTTGGACTATATTATACGTGCAAGTACGCCTGACCAAATACTTAGGGTAAATGTGATAATGGTCTTCAGCAGATGTTAATCCAGATATTAGCATAGATATGCAAAAAGCTGGTTAATATGAGATGTTTATCATTTTGCTGCATAAGCTTGAATGTATACTTATTCTCGAATGTATAGTCGTGCTACCATTGTTGAACGTTACAACGAATATTAATGCATTTTTCCCTCCTCTTTTTCTTATTTTTCGTCTTATGGGCTTCTGGAGCGGAACATCTGTGGGTGGTGAACGGGCTTGGTCGTGCTGATTGTATTTGGTACAGTAATGTTTATTTGTATGTGATGGCGTGTGTTCTTTATCAGATTTTAATATCTTCAGTGTCACACACATGGGTATCGTATCAATTTTGTGCCGTTTGTGTTCCGAATCCTTGTTCTGTTATACACCTGGAATAGAGTAGACAATTCTTTCTCTCTATTATAAGCCATCAAACAAACCCTTACAAAACACGAATTTATATTTCAAAATCTACTTAGACACACTGTACCCGGTAAGCACTATATGGAAAACTGTAAGTTTACACATCATGGATTAGCACTTATTCTCCTACTGGTTACGGTCGCCTGGATCTTTATACTGCTTCTTAAGGCCGGAGTTATCGAAAAGAATCCTGGGCCTCAAACAGGCACCTCAGTTAGCACTGCTAACAACTCGTTTTTAGCATCGGGTACCTCTATGAACCTGTCCACTCTTCAAAACAAGTTATCTATTGTTCATTACAACGTACAGAGTATTACTCGCAAGTTAGATATTTTTAAGCTAAGAACTATTGGAATTTGACATTCTAGCTTTTTCAGACACTTGGCTTAATCCATCCATATCCAAAGAAACTCTTCTACTACAGTCGTATAGGGTGCCGGAACGGAAAGATCGGCAGGGTGATAGTCATGGGGGAGTAATGGTATACGTTAAAGATTCTATTTATTATAAACGCAGGTTAGATTTAGAACCAGAAAGAATTGAATGTATCTGGATAGAACTAGTATCTTAAACATAAACATGTACTTTTTGGATTATTTTATAGACCACCCAATTCCGATTTAAACTATTATTCAATAATGAGGGACTCGATCCACCTTGCTGTAGACACCGGTATAAATGACATCATAATAACTGGCGGTTTTAATATTAACATATATAACTCTCAATCGGCCAGGAAAATAAACGATTTTTGTAATCAACTTTCTCTAACCTAGGTTGTAAACGAACCAACACATTTTACGGAACATTCTTCCTCCCTCATTGACTTGATGCTTGTGAGTAATCCTAATCATGTTATCTTAAACGGTGTGGGAGACCCCTTTCTTGGCCAGGATTTGAGATACCACTGTCCGATTTTTGGCATATTTAAATTTTGTAAGCCGATACGTAGATCATTTACATGTCACATATGGCGATACGAACAAGGGAATTATGATCTTCTAAAAGAAATGGCATCGTCAACAGACTGAAACGCTCTCGATAACCCTGATATAAATGTTTATGCTAAGATACTAATCGACAAGATACTAAAAATTTCAAAAGATTGCATTCCAAATAAAATAGTAACAAATACGACCATCTGATCTACCATGGATGACTACATCAATCAACAGATATATTAGGAAACGCAAAAGAGCTTACCGTCGGGCAAAACAAACTAACTTCATGAATTCGAGGGTCGTGCAAAAAGTTCTGGCACTAATAGGCTTCCTTGGTTTTATCCCAGGTATATTTTAAAATGCTTCACTGCACTTGAATGGTGTGTTGAATAGCTAACGATACCCGTTTATTTCGTGCAAATTGCTTTCCAACTGACCGAGTTATCTCAAATTGAAATAGATGCAGTCATATACACTTATCAATTTACTTGTTATATTGGAACATGGACCAGAAGACTGAAATTCGTAGCTATATTAAATGCCGCATTAGACTTAATATAGATTCAAAGCAGATATTTAATGAATTGTGTGGTATATATGGACCTCAGACCATTTCAGTGCGCACAGATTTTGGTGGTTTAAAGCTTTTAAAGCTGGGAAATTTTCTGTTGAAGATGATACCCGTCCTGGAAGGCCTAAAACCTCTGTTACCAAGGCTAACATCGCTGCTGTAAAGATTGTGGTCGAACAGGATGCACGATTGTCTGTCAAAGATATAGCTAGTTGTACTGGCATATCAGAAGGCAGTGTGCAAACAATTCTGAAAAAGCGTTTGGACCTGAGAAAGGTTTGCGCTAGGTGGGTACCTCATTTGCTCACTGCGGAGCAAAAGACACAACGCCTTTAATGTGCCCGGGAACTTCTGAAAACATACAAAGGCTGTAATAATCGGGTTATTTCTAACTTGCTAACATGTGATGAATCCTGGGGGCACATGTTTGAGCCACAAAGAAGGGCTGATAATAAGCAATGGAAGCGAAAAGATAAAAAACGCCTATGTATTGCCAAGAGAACCATAAGTTCGAAAAAGATGCTGTACGCAGTTTTCTTTAATTCAAGTGGGCCAGTCGTTCAAGAGCCTTGTCCATCTAGCCATACAGTCACTGGCCGATTCTACAAGAATTCTGTACTGAAGACAGTGAAAGAGTTTTACAATAAGAAACAACCAAGCAAATGATGGTCAGAAGTCCAGCTTTTACATGGCAACGCCTCCTCTCATGAGTGTGAGATTGTTAAGTCTTTTTTGGCTTTTGAAAAGGTGAAAGTTTTAAACCATCCACCTTTTTCGCCTGACCTGAATCCCTGTGACTTCTTTTTATTTCCAAAGCTTAAGAAAATGCTTTCTGGAAATAAGTATACGTCTAGAAATTCTCTTGGCAGCGCTATTTATCAGTGAATCCAACAGATACCAAAAGAAGACTAGGTATCTGCCTTTCGCGACTGGGTAAAAAAGTTACAAAAATTTGTTTCAGTTAAGGGGGAATACTTTGAAGGTTTGTACTAAAATATGTTTGATAAAACGTAGCACTGAAGTAATCCGAACCTAGTGACAAAACTTTTTGCAGGACCCTCTTATTGGAATACCTTCAGACAGCTTCGTAATAAAACTTTAGCCATGATTCAAGAGTCTAAAAAAGCACTTAATGAGTCTTTATCTGATAAACTTAGATCTGATTCTTTATCACCTTAACAGTGGTGGTCACTTCCCACGTTTTTATCTCCCCTTCTTTGCAAGCTTCAAGTCCTCCATTAGAGAAGGACGGTCTAGTATTTGTGGAAGAGGAAGAGAAAGCTAACGTTCTTAATGATATCTTCCGTGACAAAACTGTACTGAATGAACATGATGCTGTACTTCCTGAAATTGCTCCATACCTGGTTTAAAGTTGTCTAAGTTCTCTCGTTTTTTCACCAGATGAGGTTAAACTATTCTTAAATTCTCTCCCTGTTGGGAAAGCTACTGGCCCCGATGGACTCAGTAATCGTATTCTCTCTGTGCTAGCTGATGAACTTTCTATTCCTGTCTGTGCTCTTTTTAACCAGTCCTTACAACATGGAACCTTACCTGATTGTTTTAAAGAAATTCATGTTTGCCAAATACTTAAAAATGGTGATCCGGGAGTTCTTTCTAATTACAGACCAATGTCACTTTTGAGTAACTCAGACAAAGCTTTAGAAAGACTTGTTTTAAATATCTATATAATCACTTTCTTGATAACAATATCCTTACATCGTTCCGGTCTGGTTTTAGACCAGGCGACTCTACTGTTAATCAATTAACATATTTATACGATACTTTCTGCCACGCGTTAGACTCAGGGAAAGAAATCAGAGTAGTTTTCTGTGATATCAGCAAGGTATTCGACAGAGTTTGGCACAAGCTTAAGGCATCAAGAGTAACTGGAAATTTACTTCAGTGGTTTACAAGCTATCTAGAAAATAGAAAACAACGTGTTGTGTTATCTGGGGTCAAGTCTATCTGGAATTATATTAAAGCTGGCGTTCCGCAGGGGTCCAACTTAGGCCCTCTATTATTCCTACTATACATAAATGACAGTGTCACTGACATTCGATCGAACATCCGATTTTTTGCTGATGACATTAGTCTGTATATTATTGTAGACAATCCAGATGCTACTGCTGAAATCCTTAATACAGATCTTAACAAAATATCAAAATGGGCAAAGTATTGGTTAGTGAAATTTAATCCAAATAAAAATGAATATCTTATTATCTCTCACAAAATAAACAAACCTGATAATCCTCCGGTGTTCATGTTGAATCGAGAAATTAACGAAGTTCAGTTTCATAAACTTTTGGGAATTTACATATCATCAGACTGCTCCTGGCATAAACATGTAGAGTATGTCAAGAGCAAGGCATGGTCCAGAATAAATGTCATGAGGAAATTTAAATATATCTTAGATAGAAAGTCCAAAGAAACAATTAATGTTGCTTTTATTCGCCCAATACTAGAATATGCCGATGTAGTTTGGGACAACTGCACTCAACAAGAGAAACATGATTTAGAAAACAATATAATAAGAGGCTGCTAGAATAACCACCGGAACAACTAAACTAGTCTCTGTGCAAAAAACTATATGATGAAATCGGATGGGAAACACCAAATGTAAGGAGAAGAAAGCAAAAATTAGTCCTGTTCTATAAAATGTATAATGACATTGCCCCCTCTTATCTCTCTTCACTGGTTCCCCGGCCTGACCAGAACACTTCACGTTACAGTTTGCTTAACGCAAATAATATAAGAACAATACATTCTCGCACTAATCAATATTATATTTTTTTTTCTTCCTGCAGTCATTCGTGATTGGAATGATCTTCCCTGCTCTGACAGTATTGTAGATACAGTTGATGATTTTAAGAGACAATTAAGGCAGGGCAAAGTAATTGTTCCAAAATACTTTAATGCAAACAACAGAAGCATGCAGATACTTCATACTAGACTTCGAATTGGTTGCAGTTCTCTCAATTACGATCTTTACTCGAAAAAACATCATAGAATCTCCTCTCTGTAATTGTAGATGTGGTGATATAGAAAATGCAGACAACTTCTTTTTTAGATGCCATATATATCGAAATCATAGACAGGTATCACCCTAAACATAACCCTCAATGGCGACCTTAATTTATCTAATGAATCTAATATAGTCATTTTTGAAGCAATACAGAGGTATATCCAAAGAACGAAAAGGTTTTAAACTAAAGTTAATCGGTTACACTCGTACCAGTCATAATTTGTACCAGACTAAATGGACTTTTAAATAGTGACAGTGATTCGGAGCATACATCGATGATATCAGTCGGACCTCTCCTGCACCACTCACAGTCCCCAGTAACTTCTTACTATATTCATAGTAAAAGTCTGTTCCATAGTTCTTCATTTCTTTCTCCCTCTCTGTGTTTCCTTGTTTCATCTTGTGTAATTTGTTTCTCTTTTCTCTTCTTATTCTCAATTTATGTTTGCTCATCTCTTCATGTCAAACTTCACAATTATTATTTACTAATAAATTGTTATTACTTGAAGAGGACCATTGGAAATTAACCATAATGATTCTGGATTGCTCGTATACTCATATTTCTGACAATGATCAATCACATCCTAGGAAAGGAACTAAATAAGCTCTTATGCTTTCGTTCTAATCCTATTGTCGTATTTTTGTATGTGTTGTATACGTAAACATTTCGGAAATAAATATGTTTAAACCAAAAAGCGAAGACCAAGAACACCACACACATCTGTGAAAAAAGTAGTTTTTCACTGGTAGATTCCGGAATAACTGGTGTTCAATACAGCCGAACAACAATAGTCCTGATCTGGTTTGCGAATTCGTTATCTCATCCGGGTATTTGCTGTTCTCAAAACTGAATTGTATTCCTAACTTCACTTCCAGTACTTAGTACTTGCACAACAATTATATGAGACAAGGCACAGTATTTCCTACAATATGGCTTGTGCGCCCAGCGAAGGCTCCAAGCAGCCTGCGCGTCCAAACATTCTAAGCAGAAACTTTGAAGTCGTCTGAAGAAAAGCTAAGGCGTTTAGCTTTACATAAAACACAAAGCAATGAGTATAATCAGCCAGCGCAGGCTGATCTGAGTCATTGCTTGGCGGACATGCGCTCTTGTTGGTATGGCTGCGCCCGGTTCAGATTCGCTCAACTGCACAGCCGATGGAAGCATAGCAGACTACATGCACATATTAGAGCCTCAGTGAAAGAGCAAAATACAAAGGTTTTTAGTAGTCTAAATAGTGCGGTTCTTAGGGTCATGTCTGGTCATGATAGCAGGAATCAGCTTCATATCAGAATGGGAGAAAAATAGGCGTCATATGTGGATAAATTGAAGTTAAGAAATCTCTTATAATGCAAAAGGAAGCGTACAGCTACTGGAATACTGTCAGTAGATTTGCTCAGAGAGCTGCTCCTTGTGAATTCAGGCGCGGATTCACCGGCATCAATCATTATATATAAAAAGAAAATCGTCTGTTTCCAACTCAACCGCCATTCTGGAAATTATCTTGAGATAAATTTGTTAACCCATTTAGGTCTAGCGTCTCAATGGCAAAGAGTGTCGACTCTAATCACACGCCGCAGAAAGCGGCGTCTGATCAGGGTCTACACTGTATGCATAAAGTGCATGGGTTTCTATAACAAATGGTAAGAACGAAAACAAAACACACATTCCATCAGACGCAGACCGACCCAAAGAAAGAGGTAGAAAAGTCCATTAGACATTAATGAGTTAATCCTTTACAACTCTCAGGGCAAATTCAGCAGGCAACAAATCTATTTTTATTTTTCACCATAAAACAGGATTTGACATTTCATGCAAATTGTCTCCATTGGAGAAAATTTGCATGGAATGTCGAATCCTGTTTTCTTGAAGAAATAAGAAAAAATATGTGGTCTGATGAAAATTTTACCCTGAGTGCTAAGTGTTAAATTTCTTGGAACAGATATTGATTACAAACTGAGCTTTGCTAATCAAATTACCAGCTATTATCAAAAGCTGGATGTCTTAAAGCGTTTTGGAAAAGAAACCTAAAGAACTTTGCAAAAAATAAACAGGCTGACAATATCTCACTCTTTTGTAATGAGTAATTATCTGCGAATAAGCTCGTTTATATTGGAGGAAACATGTAATCATTTAAACAGAAGAAAAGAGCCGATATGCAGCAAACCCTAAAAATGTCATGTGCAAAACAAGTAAAGAGAGTATACCAGCCTTTGCATCTATGAATTCTGTTCAGGGTCTTCGCTGTTCCTGCATATACAAATTTACCTGCGTCATGCAGAGCAATATGCAGAATGCTCCGACATCACGAAAACATGCCAATATAATTTTGTCCCCCTTAAACGCCACTTTTATATAGTAAAACCGGGGTTTACATGGGTATACATTATTTTTCTTATTTTCGCTCTAACACATATATTGTGGGTACTCGTTAGAACCGCCTCGCGAACAGCCTCGGCGAGGCGGTTCTAACGAGTACCCACAAACTATGTTTTGATCAGAAATATGAAATATCAGAGTTTTTTTATCTGAAAATTTTCAGTTTTTGGAGGTGAACTTTTCTATATGTATTGAATAGGCGTGTTTTCGAAATGTAAAGCTAATCAGTGTCTTTTGTTTCGTTCACATAATTACTGGATACTTCATAATGATGCGAGCTGCAACGTCAGAGAACACCACTTCGAACATGTGCGATCATGTGCGAACATGTGCGCTCAGTGAAGAATCTTCACTGAGCACTTTCAGGATATTTAAGACGCGAAGTTTCTTCATGCGGGTGACGAAGACTTTGAGCAGACTGCGCTGATGCGCAGGCTCATTTGAGTCTTGGTTTGGCGCATATATCAGATATACGTTTTCACATGTTACGACTCACTCATCGACGTACAACGAAGACTTCGATCAGACTGTGTGGTTCCTGTTTCATTTTGCATGGCGCGGTTCATTAGAAAACATCAATGGATAATCTTCCGTAATCAATCTTGGCAAGAGAAATTGCATCCCTTTGCAACACCGTTTATTTCCCTCATCTAGACTTATTAAGGAGGATAATCCGCTTATGTTACCCCAATGAACGTCACAGAACATAACTAATGAATAAATGAATCCCCCATTGTGCAGATAAAAATGATTGCCTCGATATTCATGTGTGTCATTAGCTGGACTTTTTATAAGCTCACTCAAAAAGAAATGTTTGAAGTTAGTCAATTCTTTAACTTGGCAGAACTGTTTCATTGTTTTCTGATGATACTTGTATTTTGCTCTTAGCGAAGCATTTTGTGGAATGTTTTGAAAATGGAAGAGGTTAAGTTAGTTAATAAAATTCCTAGAATCATTCCGAATGCTGCAAACAGGTTCAAACAACCGAAACATCGTGAAAAATCTGGAGTTTCTATTCATATAAAACTGTTTCAAAATAGGAATCTAGAGGCAAATCATGCAAGTTAAAAACCTGGGCCCACTTGTTCAAAACTAACGATGTCGTTAGTTAACTTATCGTTTAAAATTTTTATCATTAAATATGCCATATACACTAACATTTTTGCTGAAAACAATGTGAGTAGCTTTTGCATTTGCTCACATTTTTTCAGCAAAATACCTGTGAGTTTGATATTCTACTTACTAAAACAATTAACATTTGACCAATAACGAGATCGTTAAGCTAACGATGCTTTGAACAACTGGGCCCTGAGTGTTACAAAACTCATCACGAAAACACGCCTTTGTAGTTTTGACCCCTTTAAACCCCACTTTTATATAGTAAAACTGGGGTTTACAGGGGTATACATTAACTTTCTTATTTCTGCTTAAAAGCATAGATTGTGGGTACCCGTTAGATGCGCCTCGCCTCCTCACAATCTATGTTTTGAGCAGAAATATAAAAACTTCCAGAATTTTTCATCTGAAAGCTTTTATTTTTTTAATGGCAAAATTCTCAGTGTATTGGAATAGGCGTGTTTTCATAACGTGAAGTAACCAAGGAAAGGCCACAATCACGTAGCATAGGTTTCCCAAGGCATCGAAAAAAAAGAAACGAAACAAACAATGACAAGATACATCAACTCAAATGCAGTAACCGATGAAAGAAGAAAGAAAGCCGGCGTCGGTGGTTCACTTGGATGCGCGTACAACTGGCGATCAGGAGGTTGCGGGTTCTTTCGTGGAGATTTGATCATGAATTATTTTCTACGCTGATTCAAGAAGGACAGTTGTCAGTTTCTGGCGAAAGATTGCACACAAGACTAGTTAACCGCTTAGAGGACTAACCTGCCCAGTAAACGTGTGGTTAGGTAAACTGACCGCGCTCGACATGACCCCATTGGGTTGACTGGGCCATAAAACCTCAACACAAACAAAACAAAGAAAGAAGGACCGCCTTGGAACGCTCAGCAGAAACAACAACTAAAACTACTATATCACAGTAAAACACATATAATTATATGATGACAAAAACTACTGTCCTTTCGGCATCATTCAGAAAGACGTTACTTGCTTGGCATTTTATGTTAAATGAAACCAGAAGGTAGTTCAATAAGTTCGTAGAACTCAGTATTTTTCTATACAATTCAAGATTTCTTTTTCATTTTTGTGCAGTGTAAACCTTTGTCAGTTGAATGATAACAGCAGTTCAGTCAACACGTACATTTTTTGCTCTTACTTTTTGTTTGAAAACCTATACCCATAGGCAAAAATGGAAAGTCATAATATTGAGTTCAGAGCAGTCATAAAGTTCCTCACAAAGGAGGGTGCAAAGGCCAAAGACATCCATCAGCGCATGGCTGATGTGTATGGTGATAGTAGCCCAAAGTATTCCACAGTGGCAAAGTAGTTGCGGTCATGGTACCAAAGCCGTAATCCAAAATCATAAATCCATAAACGAATGACGAATCAGAATGTTCAGACCAACAGACATGGACCCCAGAACAAAGGTCAGCAGAATTTAAGCGTGGGCGAGTCTCCTTAGAAGATGACCCAAGGCCAGGTCGCCCTGCTGATGTCATCAGCCAGGAGATGATCGACCGTGTTGAGAGACTTGTGCTAAACAATCGCCGAATCAAAGATGCCGAACTTGCTTCAGAATGTGGTATTTCTAATGGAAGTGTTTACACTATAATCCATGAACATTTAGGCATGCCAAAAGTATCTGCCAGGTGGGTACCCAGAAACCTGAACATGCAAGATCGTTAGCAAAGGGTGGAGTCAAGTCAAGAACTTCTGGAAGTGTACAATGCCAATCCAGAAGACTTTCACACTCGTCTTGTAACAGGAGATGAAACGGCTTCACCACTGGGACCCAGATACTAAAAAGGAGTCCATGCAATGGAAGCACCCTGGCTCACCTCCACCTAAGAAATTTCGTACCCAACCATCAGCCAGCAAGGTAATGGCCACGGTGTTTTGGAAGGTAATGACCACGGTGTTTTGGGACTCCAAAGGGATTATATTGATAGATAACAAGCCTGCTGGTACTTCAATTACAGGAGAATATGAGCTTAATTATACCTAATTTAGTGCCACAGAGGCCTTTCTGTTATTTAAACTTCATCAGTGTGGCTAACCCCCAAAAGTCTGGAAACGAAACGTATGATGCGAATGTCTTGGCAAGCAGCAAGACATACAGAAAGCAAAATAAGCCTAAAAAGTGGATCTTGAACCCGCTAAGATACATGTCATTTTGACAAATCAGTCTTAGTTTTAGATTTTTTCTTTTAATTTTGTACTATAACAAAGACTGAGGTATAAAAATAGTTGTTTAATTCAGTACCTAAGTACTGACGTTAACACCGCAGTATCAACCTCAGCACTTAGAAACTGATACTGAGCTGATGATATCCTCGGGGACGAACGAATCATCCACCAGCAGAGATACCGACTCAGTGGTTTGCAATATGAGCTTAACTATACCTTATTTGGTGCCACAGAGGCCTTTCTGTTATTTAAACTTCATCAGAGTGGCTAACCCCCAAAATCTGGAAACGAAACGTATAATGCGCATGTCTTGGCAAGCAGCAAGACATACAGAAAGCAAAATAAGCCTAAAAAGTGGATCTTAAACCCGCTAAGATACATGTCATTTTGACAAATCAGTCTTACTTTTAGAATTTTTTTTAATAATAAGAATACTATGCCATTAAACAATTAAGGGTTGCTATTAAAGAAAAACGAAGGGGAAAGCTAGCTGCTGGTGTCCTTCTTTTGCATGATAATGCCTCTGTGCACGAGTCCAGAATTGCACAAGCGGCTATTCGTGAGTGCAAGTTCCAGCAGTTAAATCACCCGCCATACAGTCCAGACCTGGCCCCCAAGTGATTATTATCTGTTTCGAAATTTGAAGTCCCAATTGCGTGGAACGAGATTTCGGTACGATGATGAGCTCAAGGCTGCTACAGAGGCTTGGTTTGAGGACCAAATAGACGACTTTTATTTCAAAGGCATAGACTGCTTAAAAGAAAAGTGGGCCAAATGCATTGCAGTAAAGGGGGATTATATAGAAAAATAATGTTGAAACCATTTTCCAATCTGTGAGTTAAACCCCGAGTTCTACGAACTTATTGAACTCCCCTCGTATTTTGTTCTGATTGACCATATCTTATCAGATACCATTTGCCTTTTCTATGTCTGTGTTTTGTTCTCAAATATTTACTCTAAAATTAAATTTACGGTCATAAATTGGTTTGACCTATGCCATTTCTTTAGTAAAGTGATTTTTTGGAATTTTTGTCTTAGAAAATATTTTATATTTTTCTTTGCTGAATTTGAATTTTTGAAGTTTTACAATAATATTGTGAAAATTTCAGAAAAATTGAACAAGCCGAACTTGTTGAAAATCTGCCTCCAAGTTACCTACCCTACAGATTTCTGCATAATTTGCATTCAGTTTTACTATGGGAAAAAGTGAAAATATTTGATTTTTTAAAAACCAATGACTATAATAAAACTTTTTTGTGCATAGGTACTTACGACAAATGGTTTTGCATTAAATCATGACAAAAGTTTGCAAATTTACTCCTTCTGTATAAACCGCCAAGCAAACAATGACTTTCTGTAAGATGTCGAAAGCACAGTAGAGGGTGAGGACTACTCTTAAACAAAACTAAATCACTTAGGACTACGGAGGTCCCGGCAAGTACATGGTTTCCTCAAAACAGACAATTCGGAAAGCACCTGTATAATGATTGTTAATTCAGAGAAGTTCAAACAATTGGTAAAAACAAAGTGGTTGAACTTTCTGCCTTTGTCCTAAATCCATGAAGAAATACGTCACATAAAACCATAGATACCGGGGTGGACAAGTAGAGGAATGTGGCAAAATGGCCAGCTACAGTGCTGAAAGCTGCCTTCCTTGCTGACACTGACAGACGATCTTTAACAAGTGAAGTTCCTCTACAGGAGATGTCTGATAACAACCTCAAAATATCATGTATCAAAACGACGAACAGGGCCTTTGTTGTACATCAACAGAATCTTTCGACACTTTAGAATATATAGACATAAGGCACAAAGACCCTAACTGGACTTTGCAGATGCTGTTATCTTACTCCTTGTTCTGCTGAATAAATTAAGATGCCACGCCCATTTCTAATTTTTAGCCACTCAGATTACTTGATCTATATTGATTGTTGATATAAATTCACATACTTAATGGCAAACTGTGCACATCCAGATCAGCTTAAGACGCCAACTTATCTGAATCTACACTGTTTGCAAAGGCAGGACATGTCCGAGTTCAGCAGGACTAGGGTTAAGTCATGTTACTCGACCTTTCCTTCTGTTTTTGTCCCTGATATTTTGCTTTTTGGGGCATATAATAATCACATCGTCTGCTCGAATAATTATCTGTTTTTCTGTCTGCTTATGGATGCGTCCGTGTGTACATTTTTGTGTCCGGCTCATAGCTTTGTCGTGTATGAAGGATTTTTTAAATAAGTTGACAAAAATACCTTAGTCAAATCATGTGTTCAACTCCCGATCTTGAATGTCAAGGCCATTCTTTAACAGTACAACTTGCCTCTTCGCAGTAGTTGAAGTCCGGTTTATAACTTTTGTAGGCATAAAAGGATGTTAAAACAACTCAACACAAATGTACTGCACAGCAGAGTCACTGTGGCGAGCAAAATTCGCCTCCCTGCTTGGAAAGCCAAGGTCACACTTGAAGGTTTGTAGCTGTGTCAGTAGTTCATTTCCGGTTCAGAATTTGGTTGTGTGTTAAGAGATTTTGATAAAAGAAATGTCCTTAAGTAAATTTCGATCATGTCAACATTCTACATACTATTCACCTTGCACCCTCCGAAGTAGAAACGGTCTTAAATTCCCTCAATAAAAGGAAAACGGCAGGCACAGACTGTAATCGTATTCTTAAAGAACTGTCCTGACCAGTATCTTTGCCCCTGTGTGACTTATTAAATTTCTCCATGGCTTGTGGCAAAATGCTTGATGTTTTGAAGCAAGCTAATATTGCTCCCTTTAAAACATGAATCATCAGATCCTTCCATTTATGGACCTATCTCCATTTTGAAATCTATATGGAAGGTTTTCGAAAAACGTACATAAATATGTGTTTGACTTCTTTCGGGATAATAATGCTAATACTACACTCCAATCAGGTTTTTCGCCCTGGTGAATCTAAAGTTAATTAGCCAGTTGACATTTACAACACCTTCTGCAGCGCACCTGACGAAGACAAAGAAGCACGTACCATATTCTGCGACATAAGTAAACCATTCGACAGAATCTGGCACAGGGACTTCTATTCAAACTGTGATCGGTTCGTATAAGTGACATTCTCCTACACTGGGTTGTCAATTATTTTGATAATAGGAGGCAACGACTTGTCATACCTGGTATTAAATCTCGTTGGACTTATACTAATGCAGGAGTCCCTCATGGCTTCCTTCTTCTCTCCTGTTTCTTGTCTATGTTAACGACATAGTTAAAATATCAATTCTAAAATTAGACTATTCGCAGATCGCAGATCGCACAAGTATTTTTATAATAGTTGATAAACATAAGGGTACTGCTCATGAACATAATGGCGACTTGGAAACGATTAACTAATTTGCAACTGAGTGACTTCACTGAGCCCCCAGTAATTCATTACTGACCGTTCTAAGGCGGTACTTTCATTTTGGTACTTTGTATTAATTTTATGTAGTGTTTGATATTCTAATGTGTTTCTTTTAACAATTATGTAAGTTTATTATATATTCAGTTAAGTTTTGGTAATAGAGTTCCCACCCTTCTCGGAAAGAGTTGCCAACTCTGCTTGCCATCTGTACATTTTGTGGCTGCTTTATTGTATTTGTCTGTCCTTCCCTTTGGTGTTGAGGGGTTGATGTGGATCTGATTGTATCAGTTCCTGAGTTCTCTTATTTACTTTGTAACTTTCAACTCTTATAAAACTGAATCTGTTCTCCTATCTAAGAAATATAACCGACCGCATCATCCTGAAATCACTATAAACCAGCAACCTATCGCAAAAAAAAATTAACTCGCATAAACATTTAGGGGTTGCCTTTGATGGAGCATGTTCGTGGTATAAGCATTTTGCAGAACTAAAATCTGAGGCATGAATAAATATGAGAATAAACAAAATGCGCAAACTTAAATTAATCCTTGATAGATAGTCCCTTCAAATGATATATTTATTGTTTCATTAAACCATTATTAGAATATGCAGATGTAGTTTGGGATACTTTTCCCAGTATGAGGCAAATTCAAAGAGAGGCAACACGGATCGTAAAGGGGGCAACCATACTAGTACATATTGATTCCAACATACGGAAACAGGCCTCTGGGAGACAGAAGCATACATTACTCTTACTCTTTATGATGAAGCCTGAACTTTTTTCTTCCTATCTATCATCACTTGTACCTCCTTTGGTCGGTACAAATTCTAGATATTACTTGCGGAATGCAAGCAACATTGAAACAGAACAATCGGTTATTTGACGTCAGAACGAACTGCCCCAAAAAACACGGGATTCAGTCAACATAGGTACAGTCATAAGATGCCTAAACGCTTATATCGTCCTTTCACAAGATTATTACAATGTAGGCAAACGTCTTGGACAAATATACCATGATCGGTTTAGAACAAGATGCAGCTTTGTTAATCACTCTCTTAATCAACATGTTTACTCTAAAACATTATGCAGATGCGGGGAAGTTGAAGATTCCAAGCACATTCATCTTGAATGATTGATTGATTGATTGATTATGTTGAGTTTAACGACACATCAACCCTTGTGGGTCATTTTGTGTCGTCTCCCAAAGAAAGGGAGAAAAGAGATAACAGAGATAGTAGAAGAGGTGTAAGAGAGGAACAGGGAAGAAAGAGGAACAGGAATGAAAGTGAAGAAACAGAAGAAATAAATACACCCCCTCCGCTACCCTAACGTACCTGCTACAAGGATAGCAGGCCTTGCCCAAGGTAAGCAAATATCAGTTGGACGCCTCGATAACGTAAGATACGCGACACCTTCGCACCACCCGCCCACCCCCTCATCTTGAATGAAGTATCTATAACAATACAATAAAGCGCATGCTGACTGCTATTTCTCGATTTAGTAACCTAGGTTTAAAAATCTTTTTTATGGAAATCCTGACATTTCCAATGAAACAAACATATCGATATTCACTGCTATTCATATTTACATATTAGAAACAAAACGCTTTTGATTCATGTTTCGTGTTTTGCAATTCACTCACAATAAATATCTTTCCACGTAAAATACACCGTATAATAGCACTCTATTTCAAATAATGCCTGTTTCATTTAATTTTGGTTCCATTGACCCCAAATGTGGACTTGAAGAAGGTCATGTGGGAATGTTGCCTGAAAATTTTCACATGTGCGAATAGCATTAGTTCCATCCCTGGAGAGTGCATTGATCTGCCACCTATTGTAGAGAATTACCAGGGAACTTACAAAGTGCTCCAATATATTAACACTGATTGTTACGTTTCTGATTATATAAATCACAGACTCTTGGCTAACCTTATTTATTGTAGTTGTAATACAGATTTAAAGAAAGTTGACTTTCTTCTGTGTTCCTTACATGCTAGGTTCTGTTTTCAACTTCTCTGTAAGAATTTATAAAAACAAAATACTTTAAACCAAGGGATTTTTAAATATTTTGACTCAAACATATTCCAAAAGAAAACCATGTGTCACGTATAAAACCAGCTTCCTGCCTTGAAGGTTATGGTCACAGCAGAACTTTGTACAAATCACCTGTATAGATCTATTGCAGTAATTCATATCTATTTTGTACGTCTGTGATGTACAAAGAGTTTTAAAATAGTTTGAACAAGATTGTGTGTCGGGTGCAAAATCTGACTCTTTTGATGGTCAAAGTCACATTGTATTGTACAATTGTCTACAACATAAAGTTGTATATCACGTATCCCAGACATTGAAATATTTGACACATATGTATCCCACCAGACATTAAACTGCATATATAAAGACCAAGAACATATTTGAGACAAATTGCCTTTAGAATGCTGTGGCGTGGCAGTATTTCGTTACCGCTATCTAACTTTGTGATGCATTATAGGCTTTTGAAGTTATTTAACAGCATGGTATCCCTTACCAAGATGAAGTGTGGCCTGTAAATTCCAACTCCTTCCTTATTGATCAAGATCATAACGTGTTACACTAATGTCTAGTTTATAAATCATGTATGGACGGACATTAAAATCATGTTACACAAAACACGAAATCTAAAGTTGCATCATATCAACGAAGCAACATTTCAGGAGAACATGTTGCTTCCTATGGACGGTCTAATTTTATTATATATTACATATATAATGGACCAATGAAACATAACTTTTCCACGCACTTACCCAGAAATCTACTAAATACGGGAATAAATAGATATACGCCACTTGAAATGGTTGCATGCATACAGAATGGTTGTAAATTAAATATTAAATAAGTGAACTCAGGAACGGATACAATCATATCCACATCAAGTTCTCAACATCAAAAGAATACCTAAGCAACCCGGCTTCTTCTATGCTAGTCTGTTGAATTTGTCGTTTATGTTTTTGTCCATAAGACATCTTCGATTCTAATTCTACTATAATCTTTAGTACTCTTCTGAAGCAATAACAGTTTCAATCATCTAAAAACGTGATCATGTCTGACATTTTCAAACAAATGATATGGAGATTATTCTTTGCACAATCAGAAATTCTTGAACACCACAAATTGCTTCAACTCATGTCGTTCTCAAGTCACCTGACAGTGCCCAACGTGACCATATGGGTGTGCCACACGAAAATGTGTCTAAGTATATGCGGACGTTGAAGGCCTAGATTAGCCTGCGCATCCTCGCACTATCATCAAGGTCCTCGCTGTCCGCAAACAGAATAAATGGACACTATAGAATGTTTCAGTGGATAGCAAATTCCTGGATGAGACTTTGCGCATTCACGTGATGATATGAATCGGCACATTTTTAGTATGCTCAAAGGCACTTTTCCCTTGAGAGGGCTCATATGAAAAAGCATGCAGTTTACTTTGTCTAAAAGAGGCAGATCAGACGCCACGTATCACAATCACTGATATAGATCACTTCAATGTGAGAAAACGTACTTTCTGACGTGAGAAGTCTGGTCAGTCTTCATTGTCCATAGGAAGAAACTTTGCATACCTGGCCATCCACAAGACGCCCTGTGAATATTCAGATCAGTCTGCGCTTTCGCGCAGACTGATCTGAATATTCATTGGGCGCATATTTCCGAAGGTCCTTCTTTCTGACATTGTAGCTCTGTTTATTTTCTGTCTTTAAGACTTACGCCCATTCTTCTGTTTTATTTACTTAATTCATTCATAAACATAACTAGAGTTGAAGTTACCCAGGAAATGCCCTTTTCACAATGCACAAGCTTCCCAAGGCACCAGAGTAGAGTTAATGATTAAAAGCCATCCTATTAAGCAATCCAGTTGGACGTTTTGTCAATTCTGTTTCTTAAAATGTATGTCTGAAAATATTGAATATTTGGACACCTCAATTCCTTAACATACTTGTCCTGAATGTCAGATATATTGATGTTTTGAGGTGTCTTAAAGTTTTGGATGAGTGGCAAATAGTTTACATGCCGCGTTTTGTTCCGAAAATAGCCCTGAAAGCGTTATTCACAACTGCAGTAAACATCACTTTGAACCATTGTTTAGAGAAAACAAGACGCGCTAAGCAGACGATTAACATAAAATGTCAAACCTAGTGTTCTTTGAAAAGTAACACAATCAATTTTAGAATGTCGCCTGCTGCAAATTTGCTAAGCGCATTCAGGATTAATCGAGCCTGTCTGTCCGGAAACTTAGAGTAAATACAGTCGATTTGAAAGTTATATTGTTATTAACCTTTACCAATCTCTGGGCAAATTCAGCAGACGATAAATTGATAATATTTATCATATTTTCCCAGAAAATAGACTATTTTCCCAGAAAATATTTTGACATTGCATGCGTGTCAAAGTCTATTTTCTGGGAAAAATATGAAAATATTTCAAAATTTCGTCTGCTGAATTTTTTTACCCAGCATGCTAAACGTTGAATATCTAGTGGGAGTTTACATTGTGGTAACGCTTCTGCATTCAGTAATGTAACTTCTGGACAAATTTGACATTACAAGTCTTGACAGTTGGAGAATATTGATTTATAATTTATCGTTGTTGTCCCGTCGTGTAAGACTTCCTTATGGCATTTGTCAGATTAACCAGAAGAAAAAATGATATATTCCATTACACGCTAATATTTATAGATCGTGAGTGTCATTGTTCCACTATTCTGACAATTTCTTCGATTTTACATTATAGAAGCTTCCCTTGCTCCAGAAAAAAACAGTATTCAAAATATATGAGCCGCATCGCGAGAAATCAAGGCCCATCGGACTTTGCGTCTTTCAGTACACATGCCATTACGAAAACACGCCTATTCAAATATATAGAAAATTTCACCTCCAAAAGCTGAAAAATTTTCAGATGAAAAACTCTGATATTTTTCATATTTCTGCTCAAAACATAGATTGTGGGTACTCGTTAGAACCGCCTCGCTGAGGCGGTTCTAACGAGTACCCACAATCTATGTTTTTGAGCAGAAATAAGAAAAATAATGTATACCCCTGTAAACCCCAGTTTTACTATATAAAAGTGGGGTTTAAGGGGATCAAAATTATATAGGCATGTTTTCGTGATGCCAATCCCGTAGCAAGGCCACAAGTCTAGTACTTTGGCTGGTGTATCCACTTGGCCTGCCTCTTACGTGAGCAAAGAACATAGGTTCTGGCGAGACTTTGTGAATGCGCAGGCTAGACTGAGTCTCTGTAAATGCGATGGCTCGTTGCCTGTATCTACGCTGTTTGCATTTGCTATAACTATAACGTCTCTATTCCCATGATGCTGCTCTTATGAGTCACAAAGCATTACGAAAACATGCCTATTCAAATCCGTACTGAAAATTTTACCACCAAAAAATGAAAATTTTCAGATAAAAATTATGATATTTTCCATGTTTCTGCCCAAAACATATATTAAGGGGACTCGTTAGAACCGCCTCTCCGAGGCGGTTCTAACTACCTTCAATCTGTTTTGAGCAGAAATAAGAAAATAATATATACCCTGTAAACCCTAGTTTTTACTATATAAAAATTGGGTTTAAGGGGGTCAACATTATATAGGGATGTTTTCGTGATGGTAAGGTAATGTAGCCTCGGACATGTACGACCAGTGAAAACTCAGATCAGATCATCCTCGCAGTTTGATACGTCTTCCGGTACTTCACAAAAGTGTATTTCTCTGACTTTTTGTAATCATTAAACAGATTCTGGTATTTGAAAATTTATATACGTGTCATTGATAAGGCCTAATTGGCTGAAAAAAAGCTATTGTTTCCTAGAAAACTTTGACAATTCAGTTATTCTCATTTTGCGTGTGTATGCATTGCTCCCATGTGTTATTACTTTGACAATCTACTCACATTCTGCCCGGAGAAACTTGGATCATTGATTATCAATAGAAACAGTGCCCAGCGAAGACTAACACGCAGTCTAATTTGAGTCTTTGCTGGACGCCCGTGGTCCGAAAGTACATTATCCCGTTTTGCGGTGCCCAGTTATGTTTGCATTAAAGCATACGTTGTCATTACTCTGCAGAATCGCCTCTCCAATGCAATTTTTATGGGTACCATATAAGATAATGATGCAAACATGCCAAAGATTATTCCAAATTATTATCAGAATTGTTGACTATGGCTGCTGTTAAAACTGGATCCTTAACCAGTTGAGTGTCAGAAAACATTTCTTCGGCGAGATCAGAATCTTCACTGGCGGGTTTTGTAAAGCCAAAGATGCATTTTTCTAAGCTTTATTCGCATGAAGAAACTTTGCAATGCAAAGTTTCTTCATGCGAATAAAGCTTAGAAAGTTTGCTTTCTTATGTTGAGATTCAAAGTTTCTTCATGCAAAGTTTCTTCATGCGAATAAAGCTTAGAAAGTATGCTTTCTTATGTTGAGATTCAAAGTTTCTTCATGCAAAGTTTCTTCATGCGAATAAAGCTTAGAAAGTATGCTTTCTTATGTTGAGATTCAAAATTTCTTCATGCAAAGTTTCTTCATGCGAATAAAGCTTAGAAAGTATGCTTTCTTATGTTGAGATTCAAAGTTTCTTCATGCAAAGTTTCTTCATGCGAATAAAGCTTAGAAAGTATGCTTTCTTATGTTGAGATTCAACCGTTTACAGTTAATAAATTAATGCTGGATGTAAAAATACCAGAATACAATGTATCACAAATCTAACGCAAACAAATAGAGCAAGGGAAAAACTGAAAGAGAGTTGAAGCTTCTAGAATTTTTCATATACTATCACTTAATAATGGCAAAAGGGCTATGATTCTTGATTGTGATTGTTGCTTTGAAAGCGCCTGTCATAGCTGGGTCCTTTATTTCCCCAGTTTAAATATGAAAAGTAAATAAGTGAACTCAGGAAAGCCACATCAAGCCCCCACCACCAAAGGGAAAGACAGAAAAATGAAATATAGCAGCCACAAAATGAACAGATGGCAAGTCGAGTTGGCAACTTTCCGATAAGGTAGCAACTCTGTGACCCAAACTTATCTGAATTTAGCTTAAACACATAATAAAAAAAGAAAAACATTAGAAAGTGAAGCACTATATAACAGTTAACAAAAAAGTAACACAATGAAAGTACCGCCTTGGAACGGTCAGTAATTACTAGGTGACTTAAGCTAGCTTTACGGGATCCCAACCCTCGCCCTCAGCTCCATCCCAGTCAGCATTCTACGTAAATCTATATCGGGCCGTCATCGGCCCGTCAGGGTAGCTGACGGGCCGATGACAGCCCGATGTAGATTTACGTAGAATGCTAGCTGGGATAGTGGTAAAAACAAATATTTGTTCGATCTTTGTGGAGGTCTTCTAACTCATCCATGAATCATTACGGGCAACAAATAAATCATAGATAAAGCCTATAATAAAGCAAAGATGGAGATTCAACAAGACACACTTGGGGATCCCTTGGTTGTAAAAAGAAACACCACTGGAATACTAAAGCTAACCACCAGATGAACCCAGTGTTAAGCCGAAGATCGTCATTAACAGGTAATGGTCTCTGCTTGTAGGCACTTGGAAAGCATCATGTTTTAACGTTTTTAGCACCGGGTTTGAAGCTTTACTTACTCAGACAGACTACATTTGCTTTTGTTTTTTTTTTTAAATAATAATAATAATAGTAATAATAATAATAATAATAATAATAATAATAATAATAATGAAAGATACCTGGGAAATGGTATAATAAATATATTGTGCAAAAGATAAACAAAAGCACTGAATATTTGATGTGACCAGAAGTTAAATAGATGCGCTTCTCAGAAGAAAACAACAAAGGCAAAACAAAAAGATGCCTTCTCAAGTAAATTAACATTCAATGAATTAGATTTTCTTTCAGATAAAGTAGAAAAGAGTGAACAAAATACATACGTGGACAATCAGGAGACCGAAACCCTTAATTATCAAGAACCTAAACTGAAGTTTGAATCGATCAAACGAGATTTTTGAAGAAGATATTAATCACCTGAAATACTGAAGATCATTGTATTCTGTCTGTCAGGTTTGCAGTGATCACTAAAAAGATCCATTATAAGCATCCTACACTGTATGGATTTAAACATTATTTTGTTTAGGCAAACTCACAAATATGTAGAGAGAAAACTGACAAACATGTACAGAGATCGTTATGAAAGCATGCCTATTCAAATATATATAATATTTCACCTCCAAAAACTGAAAATTTACCGATAAAAAAACTGATATTTTTCATATTCCTGCTCAAAGGCGAGGCGGTTCTTACGAGTACCCACAATCTATGTTTTTGAGCAAAATTAAGAAAAATAATAACCTCAATTTTACTATATAAAAGTTGGGTTTAAGGGGAACAAAATTATATATGCATGTTTTCGTGATGTTGAGACCTGGAAAACAAGAGAAGGATATACAAAATGGATTCAGAAGAAAGTCTAATAACTTTTGTAGCTCTGTATCCCGTACTTAAATAAAAATGAAGATATAAATAATGTGATTTGTTAGGTCAGTCTATAATTTTTTTCAGTGAAATTGAAGAAGTGAGAAAATATGTAAGAAGATCACAAAGAAACAGAACATACACTATAAGATACGTAAGTAGAGGGAAGAAACATAATTAGTTAATGACAGTTAAATGATTACGACTTCAGCTACCCGACTATAATTGGAATTGGCTCACGTCAAGTGTCGCAGTTATAGCAGTCGTTATGCCCAATCTTTATGTAGAAACGTACTTTCTACCAGCTTTCTTGAATACATAAGCACGGCGGATGCAAACAGTAACTAAATGATACAAGAGTAAGAAATGCACACCATATACGAAGTATACAGTTTGTATGCAAAAAAATGAAAAACAAATTTTAGAAAGGTCTGTTAACATTTAAATTTACAAACAACTATAACGCCAAATTCAGAGCCAGACGGCCATTTCGAAAGCCTACGGTGTTTGATCATTACCGAATTTCACTTTAAAAGGCAGCTACATATCAGTTTGAATTTGTTGCATGCATATAGTTATAACTGTACCTGGAAGCGTTTCGTTCTTGTAATATAGGAATAAACGGCATTGAAATTCTGTTTGTTTTCTTCAAGTGTTAAGGTCGGGTTTCCGCACAGTAGGGTTTTTTTTTTGCGGGGCAGGGGAGTTGTTTCAGCTGACCGTTCCAAGGCGGGTCTTCTGTTGCAGTTATTTTCACTGTTTGTAGGTCGGTTACTGCAATGGTGCCGTTATGTCTTGTCATTGACAATTCCTCATCTCTTCTTCCTTCGGTTCCTCAGGACGGCTTTTAACATTACAGGGATCAAACAAGCACAAGAGTATATGGATAGAGACACACTCTTTTCATGCCAATTGTTCTGAAATAGTGGACAATGCAATAAGTAATCGTTTGTATCTTCAATAGCTCCACATCTGCATAAAGGACAATCGATGATATTTTAGAATACAAATGATGATTCAGAGAACTACAGTTCTTTCTAAATCTGGTGTGGTATATTTTTCCTTCCTCTTGACATCGAAATAATAAGTGAGTGCTTTGATATTGTTTTCATTCAATTTATTTTTAAAATTCGTTGCGTCTCGCGTTTCTTGTGGCAGACGATTCCATTCACGGATAATACTACGGATATAAGAATTGCAATAGAGCTGAATGTTTGCGTGTATTGTTTGTGTATCTTCTACATTACGCAAATTATAAGAGGAAATATTGCCTACAGAATCAGGAACTAAGACCTTGGACTAATATCATTTGGCAGCTTTTAGAATGATAATAGTTTATGTTTCAGACATCTAGATGCAAGAGATTCCCATCCTGTATCATCAACTGTGTTGGTTACCGAAGCTCAAATAAAGCACATTTCATTGCAAAGTCTAGTTCATTCGCTATGATTGAACTCCAAAAATTAAAAGCTTCTTGTCTTACTGCTGTCAAAACGTGTCATTAAATGTTGTAATAAAGTATATGAAAGATCTGGTAAAGAAAACGCTTTTGGTCAATTGAAAAGTCTGTAAAGTTTTTAAATAAATTCAAATCTAGATACTGCTGCACGTCTAGTTTGTTTACATATGCTTTATTATACCTTATACACCATTACACATACATTTGTTAAATATAAACTTCCGCATTTAATTGAAAGAATGCTCACACAAGAAGACATTTTTTCCCCTTGCTTGTAATGAGGAACATCTTTTGTTTCTCTTCTGAAGATCATAAACTTTATACCATATTGTCTTGTCAGAAATTTTGTGATGTTCTTTTCTTTCTTCTTGATAGTATACGAGTATTTATTCGGAATGTATTAAAATATAGAAACAAATAGCGGGTATACCGATGATTACTAACTGTGGCCCTCGTTTTGCAGATTTGTTTCTCTTTTGTTACGAAATTTACTTCATGTTATTCTCACTACAGTCAAGCCGATGTTATTGATAATTAAATGACTTACTTCAAGTTAGTGACTTTAATAATCGGAATAAACTTTTAAGAGCTTTTAACTTCTAAAACAGGGGTATCATTCACTGCAATACCATCTTATGGTATCATCGCTGTCATTCTGATTTAATTTCATAATGTTATGTAGGAAGGTTTATCGGAACCCGAATTTTACGGCGACTTAGACTATAAAAGTAGAAGGATTGTTTGCAATACTGATTTTTCGGAATATTTATAAAAAAGATTGTCAATCATTACAAACAGATGGGTCAAAAAATGGATGATATGCGACAAATAACATGCATGTTTTTTGGTATTTTTTTTTAATCAAATAATGGTTGATACGTTTCCTTCCCTTTTTTAATGCACGATGGTGTCTGCTTCACAAAGTTGGTGCCTAACTACTGTTGTCTGCAGTCGGGCATATTGTGGTCAAATTTGTATTTTTTTGTTTTGTTCTGGTTTCACACAAGAGAAGGCGTAAGCAGTGTTGCAAACTTCATAACTGCTTATGAAGAGTCTTAATAAAACCGAGACTCCCATTTTCTATCTGTTATGTGTTCTTTGTGTCCAAATGCAACCTTTTAAATTTTCATTAAGATTGCCATTGCTCCCTTTCCTCTGTTTCATTGTAGTTTTGTGATTACTTTTGAGTTACACCAGAATTAAGGTGAGGTTGCGATCGTGTAAGACTAGCTTAAGATCCCCTGCGACACCTCCCCCACCCCCACCCCCACCCCCGCCAGAGTTGTTTCAGCTGACCAATCCAAGGCGGGTCTTCTGTTGCAGTTATTTTCACTGTTTGTAGGTCGGTTACTGCAATGGTGCCGTTATGTCTTGTCATTGACAATTCCTCATCTCTTCTTCCTTCGGTTCCTCAGGACGGCTTTTAACGTTACAGGGATCAAACAAGTACAAGAGTATATGGTTTTACTACTGTGGAAGCTGAGGGAGGGCTAGGGTGGAGATTCCGTAAAGCTAGAGCACCCTCCCCCGCCCCCCCCCCCCCACGCCCACCCAATTAAGTTTGGGGTAATATTTTCGGGAAAGAGTTAATTTTTATGGCTACTTTATTGTATTGGTCTGTTTCCCTTTAGTGGTGGGGGCTTGATGAGGATCTAATTGTATCAGTTCCTGAGTTCTCTTATTTACTTTGCATTATGATTGTGGCCTGTGGTATAAGGGCGACATAGTCCATACTTCACATGCAATTACTGCATACTCAAAATGCCGAATATAAGCTTTAGGTTTAGGAGAAAGAAGGTGAAATGAAACTGAAGACAGTGCACGAATACGCAGGCTGGACTGAGTTTTCGCCGTGTACATATATCATACGATGTACTTTGTCACGTTGCAGTTGCTTTTTTTTTTTTTTTTTTTTTTTTAATAAGTAAACTGACCTGGAAATATAAAACAGAATACTGAAAAAATCTACGCAAATATGCACACTGAACTGACTGTTGGATGTGCACTCGGATCATAACATGTGGAATGCTCTGCCAGTCTCGATCAGAAACTCTGAATGTGTAACAGTGTTAAAAAATGCTAAAAACTCACATGTTCATAAATGTCTATGGAAAATAAGTGTTAACAATTAACCACAGGAAGATAGTGAAATAACTGTCAGAAGTGTGCTTTAATGCTTTTCAGTTTGAAAGATACCATATTGTTCTATGCGTAATTAGATAGTATGGTTAGGATTTAAGTATATATATTTTATTTGTAAAATATGTATATACTGCAATATCGATAGATGATATGTATTTTAAGATCATAATTGACTTCTTAAACCCTTTAATCAGTTTTTAACTCAGCTGTTGTGTATTTTATTATGTAAAGCATTTTTTAACATGTATTTTATATGAAAATAGTGCTATATGAATATGGTGTAATAATAATAATAAGATACGTTTTATCTGGTTGCTATTTTTTTTATTATCGATTCGTACAAGTTGGCCTTGAAATATTCCTAATTGCGCGTTCAAGTACAGTTGTGTAGGAAGCATCGTTTTTTTATCACTTTATTATGGGTTTAAGCTGATTAGTGACCAAATGACAATAAGACTCTTAGGAAGGTTTTAAGATAAGACTTGTTTGTGGCTTAAATAAAGCTAGAAAACATTTGTGGCCCTAAAATGTATTCTCTTATTTGACGAAACATTTCATAGATTGATGTAATAAGATACTGGTTTAAGTATCAGTTCAGTTTTTATATCGGTTTTAAAATTCCATTTATACTACATCTTTTTACAACAACAATCCGAAATAAAATTAATAAGTCGATTCTCGTTATCTCGAAGTCCAAGGGACTCTGAAATTTTTCGAGATATCCGTATCTCGACATATCAGATTTGCAGAATTGAGGAAAAATATAATTCGAACAAACACGTTTCACAAATGAATATGTAATTTGACATATATCAAAAATATTGTGGAAAAGAGGAATAGGAACAATTTCTACTTTTTCTACAATATTTTGTTACCGGCTGTTAGATTTCTATGTTGAAACAGGACCAGAATTTCACTTTGTGATAAGCGGTTATTCGAGATAAGCAAAGTCGAGATAAAGAGAGTCGACTGTGTTAATTGCACCAAGGCGGCCCAGGATAAGGGTTTAATGACATGAAATGACAACACAATCACAAAAATAGAAGGAATATTCGAGGAGAACTATAACTCAAATATTGTAGAGTCTCAACAAAACCGAGACCTATATGGCTCGAACATCGTTGGGACCATGGAAATTTGTTCTAGACATATGTAGTTCGATCAACTGGTTCTCTTAGTTTGTGTAACATATGAGTTTAAGAGTAGCAAAGAACCAGGAAAAAGTAAAAAAAATCGGTATGAAATAGAAAATAACATATCAGCATTAAAATACATGCGGTCTAACTCTTTCGGCGCCAAATTTCAGATGACATTTGTCGTCTGCTTTTCTATTTTAACAAACTATCGTTTAGAAAGACGTTTATATGTAAAATTGAAAGACTGAATGTCAAACAGCATAGATCCAGATGAGACGGCTCATTGAGCCGTCTCATCTGGATCTATGCTGTTTGCAAAAGCCTATTATTATCGCCTGTGGCAGTGAAAGAGTTAATACACTTGCAACAGACGCTATGACATTTTATCAATTCCGAACTTGGGACAGAAAATTTACATCCCTTCATTAATGAGACACGCCATGAGAAAATTGAAACTTCGGATCATGCGCACAGCAATGACATATATCAGCTTGTGCACCCGCACCACTGAGGCGGGAACTTAAGCTGTTCACATTCAAGTATTAACCCTTGTCCTGCTGAATATATAAAGATGGCATGCCCACTACTAATTTTCTGCCAATCAGATTACTTGATCCAGATTATTGACATAAATTCAAATACTGAATGGCAAACAGTGCAGATCCAGGTCAGTTGGCTTCTTCAGAAGCCAACTGATCTGTATCTACACTGTTAGCAAAAGCAGGGCATAACCGGGTTCAGCATAACAAGGCCTCCCTGACCCTTTTTCGAGGTGTGATTCTGTGATTCTTATAGTTTCAACACTTTTTCTCCATATATCTTGTACAGTTTGGAAAAAGCGAGAAAGTGTCTTTGAACATGCGCCAAATGCGCAGACTCAGATAATCCAGCGCATAGGCAAAGCATAATCACGGTCTTGGCTCTCAATTGAGACATTATGTAGTATCTAATGACTGTTAGAGGTCACTGAAGGCCCTGATCAGACTGCGCGAATGCGCGGGCTGATCTGGGCTTTTGCTGTCCGCATATAACCGAAGACACATTTTTATCATGGCGCGGCACATTAGGCGCCTGAGAAAATTGTCTTCGAAACATATATGAGCCATCATCTATCCAGATCATCTGTGCCTATATATAGTGTGGCAATTTTTGTTGTTGGCCGATGCATTATTCAGTATCCGCAGTTACTCTAAGCTGCCACCGATGACCTTTATCAGACGTTGTGCAAGTTTGTTAGGCCCTTGCTGTCCACATTTGACCAGAAAGGATGTTGTCTTATGACGCGTTTCAATTTCTGTCTAAGCGAATTGTTGGCCACAGATAACAAGAACAGCGGTATCATATTTGAGCAGCGTAAGTAGAGACAACCTACCGTATTTATCCTAACTATTGAGACACCTTAGCTCCTTACTATACTTGACCTAAAATTTGAACAAATCCATCTTGTTGCATTTTGACGTGTCTAAGAACTGCTGGGCTGAGTGGCAAAAAGTTAGGCCCTGATCAGACGCCGCGATCTGTCCCAATACTTAGGGTCATTACGCAGAACATGTGCTATTCAGATGCATAATATCTACATTTTCCGTGTGACATTTTAGATGAACGTATGTATTCCGAGTGCATTCATCATTTATTGGCTTTAAGGTTCTGCTAACACGTTAAAACACACTACAGATAGAAAGACAAATGTACAAAATGAGGTAAATAGGTTCAGTTATCAGTTGCATGACACACTTGTCTGCAAAATATTCCTTTCTGCTTCCTATAGCCTGTAGTCTTAACCGTGATATGTAGATTTATACATTACTGAGAACTTTTTCGCGATTTGATTATGTTTGTGCGTAAGTTTAGAAAATATAAAACGTCGAAGACGCATCTGTTGTGACCAACGCTATTAAATTGATTTCTAATCGAGTCCCTATTTACAATCTTTTATCTAAAACCGTCGGGAAAAATTTTCAAGTAAGAGAAAGAAGCATTAAGTTTATTCTTAATGTGCTAATCAAAACTGCAGCAGACGACATTTTTTAAGAGGAAATCAGGCTTGGAATTTCATGTGTCTTGTCTGCCTAGGAGACGAGACATGATTCCAGTCTACTTTCTCTGAAAAATAATGCAAAAATACAATGTCTCCTTCTACAAATTTGTTTAGCGCTTTAAGAGGAAAAAGTGTTCTTCTAATTACGAAACAGACAATGGCCATAACAATCACTACTTAGCACATCTGCTGTTAAGAATTATAAAGCGCATAATAATCTTAACACTGCAACTAATTGCAAGCCGGTAGATGGGTCCGTAGACTACGACGGTTTAGCCCTAAACCATTTATAGAATACTTCAGTCTGACCTTAGAGGTCTCCGTGGAACTTCTGGTATTCAGGAAGAGCCGTCACAATCGCAGAACAACGCCTACCGGTGGCACAAGGAAGATGTTCAGGAAGAGCCGCCACAATCAGAGAACAAAGTCTACCGGTGGCACAAAGAAGATGTCAGGAGGAGCCGCCACTATCACAGAACAAAGTCTACCGGTGAACAAAGCGTACCTCTGGCACAAAGAAGATGTTCAGGAAGAGCCGCCACACTCAGAGAACAAAGCCTACCGGTGGCATAAAAAAAGATGTTCAGGGAATGCCGCCACAATCAGAGAACATAGCGTACCTGTGGCACAAAGAAGATGTCAGGAAGAGCCGCCACAGTCACAAAAAAATGCTTACCAGTGGCACCAAGATGATGTTCAGGCAGAGCCGCCACAATCAGTCACAGAACAAAGCTTACCAGTGGCACCAAGATGATGTTCAGGCAAAGCCGCCACAATCAGAGAACATAGCGTACCTGTGGCACAAAGAAGATGCCAGGAAAAGCCGCCGCCACAAAACGATCATAGCTGACCTGTGCCACCAAGACGATGATCAGCAAAAGCCACCACAATCACAAACCATAGCCTACCAGTGATACTAGGAAGAGGTCCAGGAAGAGCCGCATCAATCAGAACTAAGCCTACCAGTGACAACAAGAAAATGTTCAGAAAGAGCCGCCACAATCACAGAACAAAGCCTATAGGTGGCACAGAGAAGATGTCCAGGAAGCCCCGTACAATCACAAACCATACCTACCAGTGACACCAAGAAGATGCTTAGAAAGTGCTACCGCTATCGCAGAACATATCCTACCAGTGACACTAAAATGATATCCAGAAAGAGCTTCCACAATCAAAGAACATAGCCTACCATTGACACCAAGAAGACGTCCGTCACTATCACAGAACATAGCGTACCTGTGAAACCAGGAAGACGTCTATAAAGAGCAGCCGCAATCACAGAACACAGATGACCAGTGACACTAAGATCATAGCCGCTCAGTGACACCAAGAAGATGTCCAGAAAGAGCCGTCACAATCACAGAACTTAACCTACTAGAGACACCAAGATGTCCAGGAAGAGCCGTCACAATCACATAAAACAGTCTACCAGTGAAACCAAGATGTCCAGAAAGCGCCGTTACAATCACAGAACATAGCCTACCACAAAAAAGTCCAGAAAAAGCCGTCACAATCAGAACATAGCCTATCAGTAAAGCCAAGATGTCAAGAAAGAGCCATCACAAACAGAACATAGCCTACCAGTGATACAAAAAAAAAGTCCAGAAAGAGCTGTCACAATCACAGAACATAGCCTATCAGTGACACAAAAAAGTCCAGAAAGAGCCGTCACAATCACAGAACATAGCCTACCACTGACACAAAAAAGTCCAGAAAGAGCCGACACAATCACAGAACATAGCCTACCACTGACACAAAAAAAGTCCAGAAAGAGCCATCACAATCACAAACATAGCCTACCACTGACACAGAAAAAAAGCACAGAAAGAGCCGTCACAATCACAGAACATAGCCTACCAGTGACACAAAAATGTCCTGAAGGAGCTATCACAATCATAGAACATAGTCTACACAAAAAAAGTCCAGAAAGAGCCGTAACATCACAGAACATAGCCTACACAAAAAAGTCCAGAACGAGCCGTCACAATCACAGAACATAGCCTATCAGTGACACACAAAAGTCCAGAAAGAGCCATCACAATCACAGAACATAGCCTACACAAAAAAGTCCAGAAAGAGCCGTCACAATCACAGAACATAGCGTACACGAAAAAGTCTAGAAAGAGCCATCACAATCACAGATCATGGCCTACATAAAAAAAGTCCAAAAAGAACCGTCACAATCACAGATCAAAGCCTACCAGTGAAACCAAGATGTCCAGAAAGAGCCGTCACAATCACAGAACATAGCCTATCAGTGACACAAAAAAAAGTCCAGAAAGAGCCGCCACTATCAGAACATAGCCTACTAGTGAACCCAAGATGTCCAGAAAGAGCCGTCACAATCACAGAATATAGTCTACCAGTGACACAAAAAGTCCAGAAAGAGCCGTCACATTCAGAACATAGCCTACCAGTAACACAAAAAAAGTCCAGAAAGAGCCGTCACAATCACATAACATAGCCTACCAGTGACACAAAAAAGTCCAGAAAGAGCCGTCACAATCACAGAACATAGCCTACCACTGACGCAAAAAAAAGTCCAGAAAGAGCTGCCACAAATAGAACATAGCCTATCAGTGAAACCAAGATGTCCAGAAAGAGCCGTCACGATCACAGAACATAGCCTACTAGAGACACAAAAACGTCCAGAAAGAGCCGTCACAATCACAGATCATAACCTATCAGTGATACTAAAAAGTCCAGAAAGAGCCGTCACAATCACATAATATAGCGTGACACAAAAAAGTCCAGAAAGAGCCGTCACAATCAGAACATAGCCTATCAGTGAAACCAAGATGTCCAGAAAGAGCCGTCACAATTAAAGAACATAGCTTATCAGTGTCACCAAGAAGATGTCAAGTAAGAGCAGCCACAATCACAGAGCATAGCCTACTAGCTGTTCAGAAAGAACCGCCACAATCAGAACGTAGCCTACCAGTGACACCAAGAAGACGTAAAGTAAGAGCCGCGACAATCATAGAACATGGCGTACCAGCGACACCAAGAAGACGTTCAGGAAGAGCCGCCACAATCAGAACATAGCCTACCAGTGACACCAAGAAGATTTCCAGCAAGAGCCGCCACGATCACAGAACATAGCGTACTAGTGACCTCAAGAAGATGTTTAGGAAGAGTTTGCACAATCTTAACATAGCCAACCAGTGACACCAAGAAGACGTTTAGAAACAGCCGCCACGATCACAGAACATAACTGACCAGTGACACCATGATG
Source organism: Anodontia alba (assembly GCA_964016985.1). NCBI lineage: Eukaryota > Metazoa > Mollusca > Bivalvia > Lucinida > Lucinidae > Anodontia > Anodontia alba. The sequence goes on along the minus strand of OZ024822.1, from coordinate 34,140,569 downwards.
TCCAGAAAAAGTCGCCACAATCACAGAACATTGCAAACTAATGGCACCAGGAATCTGTCCAGTGAGAGCCGCCACAATCACAAATTATAGCCTATCATTGACATCAAGAAGGTGTCCAGGAAGAGCTGCCACAATCATAACACAGCCTTCCAGTGACGCCATGAGAATGTCTAGAAAGAGCCGCCACAATCACAGAACATAGCCTACTAATGACAGCAAGAGGAAGGGCAAACAATTTACGAGGGACAGCACACAAGTTACGAACCAAAGAAAAGCAAAACAACCAGCTTTAAACCCGGTTTAATGCACCTCATCAGCGTACTGTTTACCGCTTCTCTTGCTGGTTCAACTACGTTACTTCCATATTTACTTTTAGTGATATCAGGTATACCAGTTAATATGGTTAAACAATCAACAGATACAATCAAGTCGAGTCTGGTTTACCTATCGATATATCCGAATGATCCCAATTTTAAGATTATCTAAACTTACAGTACTGCTCAGCATAGTATCCGAGCAGCGATTCTTAAGAAAGCTGTGCAAACTGCTCAAACTAATATTAAACTGCTGAATATTTGTCATTGGGATGCCACATTTAAATATGTCACTCGGAGTCAAATGAACAAATTGAATTTTTGTGGGTACGATTAGAGTTAAATTGTCGAAATGTGTAATATTTAAACTTATCCAGCAGGAACATAAAGTTGAAAACAACTCAGTTACAGCGTTGATTCAACGTCTAGGAAGTCTTAGATTAAGTTGAAGAAAAAATATGAATCGGACACAGCAGTGCATGTACCACAGTATTCGAAAATATAATTTCATAATTTGCAAATATTTTATGATAAAACAGATGCACTTGTTTTTTGTTTTTGTTTTTTTTTCCTGTGGATGATTTGTGCTCTCTACAAGGCAAAACAGAGCTGCAACGACAGAATACGTATCTTCGAACATGTGCACCCAGCCAAGATTCAGATCAGCCTGCGCATTTTGTATAGCCAAGGATGCAACGTTTCTTCATGCAGACAACAATGAAGACCCTTATCAGACTGCGCGGATGCGCAGGCTGATTTGAGTCTTTGTTTGGTGCATATATCCGAAAAGGTACATTTTTTCACGTTGCGGCTCAACTATTTCACACACATGCATTTTAGGTGGAATAAAAGCATATCAATCAGTTTACGATAACGGGTTAAAAGCTTTTCAAGTGTTTGTAGGAACAACTGATAAAGCAACAATGGGACCAGAAACAAACTGTTCAATATAATACCATCGATCTGTAAAAAGTAAATTAAATAGTAGGATAGCGTATATCAAATACGGCTTTATCTATAACATGGTTGTTTAATTTGTGTGCAACTGCGCCGTATTCAACAACTCTGTAATTTTATTATTCAGAAGTAGACAATATTACGAAGGTCTTCTTACTACCATTGAATTTCCCTTATTTATGTACAGTAATATATTTTTGCCAATGTTCTACAGCCCATATATCAATACCATTACGAAAACATTCCTATACAATGTTGACCCCCTTAAACCCCACTTTTATATAGTAAAACTGGGGTTTACAGGGGTATACATTATTTTTCTTATTTCTGCTCGAAAACATAGATTATGGTACTCGTTAGAACCGCCTCGGCGAGGCGGTTCTAACGAGTACCCACAATCTATGTTTCGAGCAGAAATATGAAAAATGTCAAAGTTTTTCATCTGAAAATTTTCAGTTTTTGGAGATGAAATTTTCTATATATTTGAATAGGCAAGTTTTTGTAATGTGTAATATATTTTTGCCAATGTTCTACAGCCCATACATCAATACATGGTGTTTGCTTCAAACCTTCAAAACAAGCAACTGAATAGGTTACATTACATGTAATGATCTTACGCCTCTTCGAAGACAGTATTTTCGATATATCTCTAACTTCATGTGTCAAAATACATACTCATTTGTGAAATGTGGTTGTTCTATTTATTTTTTCCTTAGTTCTGCAAATCTGATATACCTAGGTACGGATATTTCGAAGTACATGAGAGAGTCCCTTAAACTTCGATTTAATGAGAGTCGACTGTATTTGATATGTAACTAAATTCAATTGAACCTAACCGGTGCTCTGCATTACGAAAACACGCCTATTCAAATATATTGAAATTTTCACCACCAAAAATCTGAAGGTTTTCAGATAAAAATTCTGATATTTTTCTTATTTCTGCTCAAAACATAGATCCGAGGCGGTTCTAACGAGTACCCACATCTATGTTTTTGAGCAGAAATAAGAAAAATAATGTATACCCCTGAGAACCCCAGTTTTACTATATAAAAGTGGGGTTTAAGGGGGGTCAAAATAATATAGGTAGGTTTTCGTGACGGTACATGTTAGTAGGCCGTCGCCTAAATGTGTTCTGTTGGTAATACACGACATATGATGCATGCATCAAACTTTTAAATATCAATTAACCCTTCAAGCGTGCAGAGTAAAACAGATACCTTAGTAAACAGTGTCTATCAGATGAGTATCAAAAGTGCTTTAAACCCCCTACCGACCGTTCTAAGGCGGTGATCCCGGTGTTAGTCTTACTCTTTGTTGCTTTGTGGTTTATTCTACGAGGAGATTTGTTGTATGTCTTTCCGTGTGTCATTTTGTTCATTTTGTTCTTGTGTTTTTCAGTCCTTTTAGTATTGCGATTACCTCGCTTGGGGAAGAGAGAGCAAATCTTAGTGCTTTTCGTACGTTTGTTCGGTTTGTGCTTGTTTAGATTTGTCGGTTTCCTCTTCCTCTTGGGGTCTGGGAAGGGCTGCGGTTTGTGATTGTGGCACTCCCTGGACTTTTCTCTTACCTTTTTTGTAACAAGCTGCTCAATTTGTATCTACACTGATTGCCACTCTGTGTTTGATTTATGTTTGGCAATCCTATTTGCAACAATGCTTGTGTCCAAATTCAAAGATGGAAGAGTATACTTCAGAAACTAAGGACTGAAAGGTTTAACGCAAGTACAGTTATGTGAATGCACGAAACTCTATCATTCTGCTAATGCCTGGTAAATTTTTAAAATCAATAGAGCTAGAGCAAATGGAGAAACTGAAATGATAAATGTAACAGTAGATGAAGTAAACAATTTGACTACATTAGGGAAAAACAACGGGTTTCGGAGTTATATTAGACAAAAACACAGATTCACAGATAAACTCGGTGGTGAAGTATTTCTGCCTTTTCATAGTACTAAGCGTATCTAATTTGTAAGTTAAAACACAGATTCTCGAAAACCGTCCCCGAAATGACCTGGATTGATCCCGTGTTGTTTTACAAATGATGAAATTGTTGGTTTTCTACAGCGACGTTGATGCTTTGAAATACAATGAGCTTAGACAGAAAGGCAGACAAATAACAACTAGAAAATTGCATTTAAACAAAGCTTGTATTTCCAATACATTACGAAAACACGCCTACTTAAATATATTTAAAATTTCACCACCAAAAAATGAAAATTTTCAGATAAAAAAATCTGATATTTTTCATATTTCTGCTCAAAACATAGATTGTGGGCACTCGTTAGAACCGCCTCGCCGAGGTGGTTCTAACGAGTACCCACATTCTATGTCTTTGAGCAGAAATAAGAAAATAATGTCTACTCCTTTAAACCCCAATTTTACTATATAAAAGTGGGGTTTAAGGGGGTCAAAAGTATATAGGCATGTTTTCGTGATGAATAAATGCATGGTGAAGTTTGCCGCAACGTCAGAAACGTGCCTTCGGATATGTTCACCCAGCGAAGATTCAGATCAGCCTGTGCATTCGCGCAGTCTGATAAGAGTCTTCGTTGGGCGAATCTTAGAAAACCAAGGATGCAAAGTTTCTTAATGCGGAAAACGAAACCTGCGCAGGCTGATTTGAGTTTTCGATGGGCGCACATGTCAGAAGGTACGATTTCTCACGTTGAGGCTCAAATCGAGCTCAAACAGGTAGTTTATTCAAACTATTAGATAAACAGAAACATTAGAAATGGACATATAGGGCAAATGTCACAATCACGGAGTACAGCCTTCCCAAGGTACTGACATACAAGAGGAAGAGAAGGGGTTTGAAACATTAACCCTTTTCACCCCTTAGTTTCTGTAATGAACTCTCCCGTCTCTGAATTTGCACACATCCATTGTTGCTAGTAGGGGTTTCAAAGTTGATACAGATAGCAATGTGTAAGACGTTAAGCAGTTGTTTCTTGAAAATAAAAATAGAATCTAAAGTAAGGACTAAATCACGGAATAGCATACCAAAGGCATCAGAAACGATTCAGCTTGTGGTTTGCTCTGGTTTAAAATGCCGTTTAGCCCTCTATTTTGTTTCATAGCAGTTTTGTGATTATTTGTGTGGCATCATTTACTGTAACATTTCACTGTACCGAACACTTTGTAATTTGAGCTGCGTCATAACAAGGAGCGCGGTTTTGATCCAATAAAACTGTTTAAGCCCCTAGTAGTTGTTTCTATTGGCTCTTCATCGGTGGTTCGTCTTTCGAGGACTTTATTTGTATGCCTATTATTGCGACTGTGCCTGTGTGCTTGTTATTGTTTGTTCCTCATCTCTTTTCCTTCCGGTTCCCCTGAATGGCTGTGCTTCTTGATTGTGGCCTTTCCTGGGCAACTCCATTATCATTTGAATGACATCAACCCCATTATGCCTAGCAGCCTTTAACCCATTGTAGTCGGGAAACCCGTAAAAGGGTAAAGGGCAATCAGTGCAGACCCAGATCAGACGCCGCAGAACGCGGCGTCTGATCAGGGTCTCCGCTGTTTGCGAATAGTATTATCATTTTTCCTAAGGAATATGTAAATCTCATTGCTGTACGTACCTAAAATTGAAAGTGTACTCTTCAAGTATATAGTGTGTGGGAGAGTCTATTCAGTCTACAATGGGTTAAAAGGGACACTGGCAAACAGTGTAGACCCAGCGGCGGCATCTCATTAGGGTGTATACACCGTTCGCATTAAATATACGGATTGCTATCAATGATGGTAATAATAAAAACAACCGGACATTCCTTCTATTAGAAATGGATCGGACCAAAGAGCTAAGACAGAAGAATCCCCTCATAAATGGGTTAAATGACAAGACGAAAAAGCTCCAATAAGGTATCTTATTTCTTTTGTGGATCATATACAATTACTGATACGGATATTACTGATCATTATGTATCACTGATACGCTTTCAGGGGCAACTGTCAAATTGGTTCACCTCCCTACTAAAAATGGTCTACTCTAAAAGGAAAGACTTTGCTCCCGCGGGAGCAAATTCTTTCCTTTTAGAGTAGATCCCTTGTCAGAAGAGACTGGGCGTGCGTGGAAGCATAATGGATGTCACAAAAGCTGTCTCCCCTGTAAGAATAATGGCGGAAGCTCTACCAGGCATATCAACCTCTTAACAAAGCTAATGATACGCTGTCTGGTGTTTTGGAATCAGAGACTGTGATTCTGTTTCTTTCTCCATATATCGTATTGGTTTAAGCCTTTCATCTCTCAGTTACTAAGGCTACTATCTTTGAAATTGGGCATGTTCATTGTTGGAAATATAAGTACCTGTCAAACATCACGAAAACATACCTATATAATTTTGACCCCCTTAAACCCCACTTTTATATAGTAAAACTGGGGTTTACAGGGGTATACATTATTTTCCTTATTTCTGTTCAAAACATAGATTGTGGGTACTCGTTAGAACCGCCTTGCCGAGGCGGTTCTAACGAGTACCCACAATCTATGTTTTGAGCAGAAATATGAAAAATATCCGAATTTTTACCTGAAAATTTTCATTTTTTTGGTGATAAAATTTTCAATATATTTGAATAGGCGTGTTTTCGTAATGAATCAATAAAATAATGGCAAATAGGGTAGCTCTAGAATCTACACTGTTTGCAAAAGTATCTGATTTGGTCTGCATGTCTGAAAGGGTTAACAGTATTTTATTGTATAAATCTTTACAGGGAAATACATAAACAGGACATATTATGAGTGGCATATCTGTACAAAAGGGAATCCAGAAGAAACTGAGTTATTTGAATCTGTAAGCGAATAACAATACAATAAGGTAAACAAAAAGAACATCAGTATGAATATGTGGATAATTTGTTTTTAAGTTTCCTGAAAATTCTCAACAACATTTGGCAGATCTCTCCACTCCATGGGGATGGGAGCATATGATCAATCGTACGTATTTACAATTTCAGGCATTCCCATTAGTCCTGCTATAAGTCCATATTATTTTAGGACATAGCATTGGAGTCATTTCATTGAATATCGCTGAAGTAAATAAGCATAGCTAAAACAAAGTTTCGGAATATGCTATTGCAATACTAATTACTGATTTCGCGGATAAGCAGTAAAATGCTTTCATAAGGTCTGGAGTTCATTACCGCCATGGGACATAAAGCGAAATAATTTTGATCTTAACCCTCTAAAATTCCCGGTAGAGTAATCCAATTATATTTCATATTTCATATAACCAAAACACTGATTATTCATAATAAAAGCCAGCCCATTGAACAGTATCGGTACATTCTACTATTATTTGATGTACTCAGGCTGTGTATAGTAGTTCAAAACAATTGATTCCCATTTCTAGAATCACATAGTAGATGACTATTTAATGATTTTATCAGACCGACAATTTAGCAAGCATAATAATGAAAGCAACAGTCGCAAACTACAGCTGTAAAATATAAACAATGCTCCAACCGCCTTCGACAGCGTCTCACTTTAAATAAAAAGTTCCCTTTCCAAGTGATTTACTACAGCTCCTGAGCGGGGCCTTCGCCAAGAGCTGCATGAAAACAGAAAAAAAATCTTGAAGGAGATCTAACTGAATACAGCAATGCCTTCATGTCATGTCATTTTGATAATTGCCCTCGAAACAAACTCACATACAGTCGACTCTCGTTATCTCGAATTCCAAGGGATTCTCTGAAATACTTCGAGATATCCGTACTTCGACATATCAGATTTGCAGAACTGGAGAAAAACTAATTCGATTAACCACATTTAACAAATATATGTGTAACTGAACTCTTGAAGTTATAGATATATTGAAAATATTGTGGAAAAGAGGAGAAATTGCTCCTTAGGAGCAATTTCTCCTCTTTTCCACAATATTTTTTACATGTTGTTAGATGTTCATGTTTAGGCAGGGATCAGATTTTCACTTCGAGATAAGCGGTTATTCGAGATAAGCGAGTTCGAGATAGCGAGAGTCAACTGTATGTCAAAGGGTAACATCTGGCTGTGGTCTAAACTCCATAAATTATGTTTTTCTGTGTATTGTATAATAGTGAGATCAAAAGACTTAAAATATAACAATATTTTCATACTTAGCACTGACTGAGAAAGAAAATACAGTATATGTTAGGTAAGCATTCTTAAAGAAGCATTTATACAGTATTACCAGCTTTCAAGCACACTCATTAATACATGTATTTAGAATTTCAGGAATGTTTAGTATATTTATGGTTCCTACTGAATATTATAGCAGGCGATATTTTGAAAAAAAAACCTATTATTCTTTACCCCAGGACATTGAGCTTAACATTTCCTTCGAATTGCCTCCCAGATTTCCAGGTAATAGGGTTTGGCACTTTGTGCAAATCCTCTCCTAGAAAACATGACTTTACAGTTTATGCAAATTGTCTCCCAAACAACTGTCAATCTACTTTTTGGGGAAAAGCAAACAACTGTCAATCTGCTTTTTGGGAAAAAGCAAGACAAATACCGTAAATTTTTTTTATTGTCTCCTGAATATGCTTAGATATGGTTTAACTGCACAAGCGATAATAATAGGTTTTTGCAAACAACATAGATCCAGATGGGACGGCTCAGTGAGCCGTCCCATCTAGCTGGATCTACGCTGTTTGACATTCAGTCTTTCATCTTTACAAATAAACGTCTTTCCAAACGATAGTTTGTTAAAATAATAATAATAAAAAAAAAAAAAAAAAAAAAAAAAAAACAGACGACAAATGTCGTCTGAAACTTGGCACCGAAAAAGTTAAAGTTATAGAGAGACTGCGAATCGCTTAATAGAAGAACAGCCTTAAATGCATCTTAGAATTGCTCATTACTAATTATACAAAAAAATGCTCTTTTAGCACTGAACCGACGTTTTCGCCAGTTTTTGCCTATTTGTTCATATTAAATTAGCTGACAATCAAAATTAGCTTTATCGACGTTTCATGAAGCTAGAATGTCTTTCATGAACTCTTCTATTATGCAAGTCGGAAGAATCCTAAATGAACAGGGACACACAGCATTTCCTACAAGAATACGCAGATCAGCCTTCCCATCCGCGCAGTGTGATCAAAGTCTTCACAGGGCATTCTGTGGATACACAAGATGCAAAGCGTCTTCAGGCAAACAGGGAAGACTGATCAGCCTTCCCGGGTATGCAGGCTGAACTGTCATCACTTGGCGCACATGCAATGTTGTAGAAAATTATATTCCCCAGCTCAAATCTGTTTAAAGGTGTTATATAGAAAAATGTCATAACTGTTTCTGCTAGAGTTAATTGCTAATGACATGGATATTTCTCTTTATTTTTACTCGTATGAAAAGCAGGATGATTTTGATGTTACTTTTTATTATTTAATATTGTATATGTATGTCAACGACCCATGTGCCGTATGTATATTAAAATGCAATAAAAGTTGTTTTTTTTCTTTGGTTCTGATTTGTATTTGTTCTTGGGGGTGGGGGTTCTTCTTCTTTTTCTTCTTCTTCTTAATATTATAATTATTATTATTATTATTATAATTAATATTATTATTGCTATTATTTCATATGATGATTTCATATGTCCCGTTTGTCTTTTGTGTGTGTGTGTGTGTGTGTGTGTGTGTGTGTGTGTGTGTGTGTGTGTGTGTTTCTGCATGGATATACTTTGAATACTTTGAGAGGGGGTGCTATGGGACAACTTTGTCAGAATTGTTTTGCCTTCTTATTGAAAAGGAATCTACTCTAAAAGGAAATAATGTGCTCCCTTTTTTGGCGCAAATTCTCAGAAGCCAGGGTAAACCAAAACGGAAGCTACAGCCTTTTGCTTGTTTGTAAAATGTGGTGAAATTTAACCAAATGTATTCAGTCTACTAAATACTTGGAACAAAGCGTCAGAAGTTAAACATGATAAACAACGTTATAGTTATTATGAACGTCGTAAGGAATGTTTTAGTTCTGCAGTAGATATTCCGAATATTGAAGACACTTCTTCAAATAGACCTATCAGAACTTAACCTTTCTGAAGACTTTTAAGCAAATTATGGTTGATAACTTTGTTTCACTCTTTTACTGCACGACAGTGAGCCGGGTCTCAGACTGCATCACAGCTCCTTCCTTGACATCACGAAAACATACCTATATAATTTTGACCCCTTAAACACCATTTTTATGTAGTAAAACTGGGTTTTTCAGGAGTATACACTATTTTTTCTTATTTCTGCCCGCCCCCCCCCCCCCCCCCCCACACACACACACACAAAAAAAAAAAAACATAGATTGTGGATACTCGTTAGAACCGCCTCGGCGAGGTGGTTCTAACGAGTACCACAATATATGTTTAGAACAGAAATATTAAAGATATCAGAATGTTTTCAGTTTTTGGTGGTGAAATTTTCTATGTTTTCGTAATGATATATCAGAAGGTTGGCGGCAGACTATTATTATCTGTGGTCGGGCTCATCGTGGTCCAACTTAAGGTTTTCTTTTTTCTAGCTGCAGATCGCCATTGAGCTCTCTACGTTGGTTCATCGCAGCTTGATGATTATTTGTGTTTACTGTGATTTATATTGATGAGGTAGACGAGGCAAATGTTCCTACGCTGATATTTGTAATTTGAAGACGCATCAGTACTACGAATGAGGTTTCCATCGAGTACAAATTGTTAAAGCGACCCCAACTCCCTCTTGTAGTTTTCTTTCTTTCTTTTTTTTTTTTTTTTTTTTTTTTTTTTTTTTTTCTACTGACAGTTCCAGGTGAAGTTCTTCTTTGTATGTTAAGTAAGGCTAGCTAACCGGACCTGAAACGATAATTGAGTATCAGTCCTGCCATTATGATCAATAATCGATTAGTAATCACTAAAGATTTGGTAATAATTTTACCTATCTGATTGAGCATGACTCTTACCATATGTTATACTTTACTGTATGTATTTGGTAAGACAAGCTTGAGCAAACAGTGTAGACCCAGATGAGACGCCGCAAATGCGGCGTCTCATCAGGGTCTACGCTGTTTGCCACCCATCCAGCTATTTTTAGACACAACATTGGGTAGTAAATTGTACTTATTCAAATTTTAGATAAAGTATTGTAAGGATAAATGCGGTAAAGTAACAGGCACAGAAGTCAAATGATCGATTATTAGCAAATCTGTAATGATAATCATTTTTTGTGAAATTTATCGATAAATTAATCGATTATCCGAATAATTGTGACAGCCTTAAATTGTTAAATATTGCAATTGTGTCGTTGTCTCTTGTTATTGTATGTTCCGCATCTCTTCTTTCGGTGCCTTGGGAAACGTGTGCTTCGTGGCTGCGACCTTTCCTGAGTAAAAAAAGGTTTATGCACCCTGACTTTAAAATATATGAAATATTTCCTGGGAGATTTGCAAATTCGATAAACAAACGAGTGCATCTCGAAGGAAATATCCCTGCATTTTAAAGTCAGTGTGTATCATATACGAGTATATATATTGCATATCATCAAAATGATTGTTTTTTCTCAGAACCTGTTTTACGCTCAATAAGTTTTGCGACGTTACGTAATCTCAACATGTCGCGCGGCGTGATAGCGCTCTAAAAGATTTATTTCCTCCTGGGATTTATAAATTATATTTCCTGCAAAAATTTCTAAAATAACTTCAGATATGGAATATCTCCATTTTATGACGTCTTAATCTTAAATATGTATCGAAAACCTAGCACCTGACCCAAAGGTCCTGATGGGACCTACTTGGGTCATACTACCTACATTATATGCTAGTTGTTACCCTCGTCAAATTAAGTGTTTGCTTGCTTGCTTGCTTGCTTGTGAGTTCATTCCGAGTCATTAAGTTTGATTTTGCTTTTTACAGAGCTGGGAATGAATAAATACTCGTAATCTTGAATATGTGAGATTTTAACCCTTGCCATGCTGAATAAAGATACTACGCCCACTTCTAATTGTCAGCCAATCAGAGTACTTGATCCAGGTTGTTGATACAAATTCACATACTTAATGAGAAACAGTGCAGATTCAAATCTGTTGGCTTCTAATCCAACTGATCTGGATCTACACTGTTTGCAAAGACAGAGAATATCCGGGCTCAGCAGGACAAGGATAATTACACAAAACTGATTAAGGCCCCACAGTAGTCTTCTTACTGACCATTCCATCCAAAATCTTTTTTTTTTTTTTTTTTTTTTTTTTTCTGTTGTAGTTACTTAACGATTGAACGGGGACACATCATTTCCTACAAGCTTGCATGTGCGGACAACGAAGACGCAGATCAGCCTGCGCATCCGCGCAGTCTGACCAGTCTTCTGTGGGTAGCAAAGGATCCAAAGCGTCTTCGGGCGGACAGTGAGATAACGTCAAAAAGATTGCCTTTGGGAACAAAGAACACACTACGGATAAGAAAATGGAAGTCTCGGTTTTATTGAAACTCTTCATAAGCAGTAA